>SDAV01000007.1:1357297-2035946 GCA_004522025.1 Didymella segeticola | reverse complement strand
AACCCTAACCCTAACCCTAACCCTAACCCTAACCCTAACCCTAACCTTAAGAGTAACCTAAAATAAAGAGTTTTATCTTATTACTAAACTCTATTTAACTATTTCTATTCCTACACTATAACTCCTTGTTACCCTATCTCTATAGTCTATGCATTCTACTAATTCCTTCTTAGTTAAAAGTATCTACTTTAAAAGTGTGTTAACCTAGCCTATGCTTCTAGGCCCTTCTATAATAGTAGAGTAGCTATTCTTGGAATTTTATTCTTCTGCTCTGCTTATTACTATTCTATTAGTTAAACTCTATTTATACTATTCTATAGTAGGTGTAGCTGCTTACTTAGCACTTGTTATAGCCTATATTAAAAAGAATTTACTACTAGTATATATAGTATAGAGTGCATACAAAGAAATTATAATAGTATACATTAGTCTATACATCTATATTAATTATATAACTTCTAGAGAAGAGGGCTCTACTCTTAGCTACTTACTAAGCTTTTAGTCTCTACTATATCCCTATAGCTACTAGTAACTTAATAATTACTCTACTTACTAATAAATTCCCTTCTATTCCTCTACTTACTACTAGTCTTCCTTCTAAATACATTTATTTACCTTTTTATATTACTAGATACTCTTTACTTACTATTTATCTATAGCAATGCTCCTATATTAGCAATTAAATTCTTACACTATGCAATTACTTTACTTATAAATTACTTTACTTAATACCCCTAACAACAGACTATCCTATACTTTGTATACTAAGATAGATATTTTAAACTAAATCTATACTCTATTCTAACACAAGCTTAGTTTTCTTCTAAATAAAATATAAAGGTTAGGCCTATATACTCTGCATTAGAATATACCTAATACAGAGGAGAGAATATATTATAGCTAGCTACTTAACTTACTCTTTATAGTACTAAATTCTCTTCTTAGTTTTTTAGTTCTAAATAAGGAGTGTACTTTATATTATAGTTTACTACCTATACTCTACTTCTTACTAACCTTCTCTAAAGCTTACTATTCTTTTATATTATCTCTTATAGCGCCTATTCTAGTATATAAATAGAGCTTTACTTCCTTCTCTACCTCTATTTCTTCTCTATTTATTAGTATTGTAGCCTATTAATACTTCTAGTAATAAAGGCCCTTTCTACAATCTCTATATTCCTTAGCTTCTTTAAGCCCTAATCCTCTAACTCTAGAGAGAAGATCTTATTATTCTATTTAGGTTTATTTATTTATAATACTATAAAGTATCTCTTCTAAAGTTTATTCTATAAACTCCTTTCTATAATTATAAGAGCCTTTATAGCAACTACCTATTCTAAATAGATACTTCTATAGCTCTACTCTATCTTAGCGCCTACTACATATATTCTATATCTATATAGAAGAACTCCTCTTAAATAGTTTACGTTTAGAGGTCCTACTATGCTAGTTCTAGAGTACTATAATGCTTTTGCTTAAACTATATAGAGCTATCCCTAGAAAACATTCTTTCCTACTTCTATAAGCTCTATAATCTCTACTATTCTATTTGTCTAGAGTAGGTTCCTCCTAGAAACTACTTATTCTTATATTAATAGTACCCTTAGCTAGCATATAGCTACAAAACATATACCTCCTACCTTTAAGAAACTTATCTTAAGGCCTCTTCCTTCTACTATTCTATTTATACTACTCTATATCTATATCTCTTATATCTATTCTATATAACTAAACTTATTATTCCTCTATCTCTATATTTGTTAATTACATGTTTTCTTAACACTAAACCCTTTTTAGTAATACATATCTGTTTGCAGCTAGCACAGGCAGGGTAGTAGAATTATTATATTCTCTACACTACTTTCTAAGCTTAATATCCTATTGGTCTATATCTATTTAAGCTATTCTATAGTAGGCGTAGCTGCATATTTATTACTTAGCTATAGCCTATGCAATTAAAAATTGCTACTAGCACATATAGCACAGAGTGCATACAAAGGAATTATAATAGTATACTAAGGCATACTATTCTATATTAGATATATAATTCTATTATAACCTAGGCTCTACTTTTCTAACACTTACTAAGCTTAATATTACTACTCTACTTGCTTTTTGTCTTTAACATCTCTCTTCTTGTTTATCTTAATATAGAGGCTTTTTTCTTACTATAATCCTTAGTGCTGCCTCTATAGTGTAGAGACGCCCTAGGCGTATACACAAGCTTTTCTTTTATATATTATATCTATAGAATAGAAGCTATCTTTTTAAGTACCTATTTTATTAATAGATTGTCCTTCTCTCTTCTTTATACTTTTAGTAGTCTTTACCTAGCTAAACAACTCTTACACTAGCATACAGCTTCCCTCTAGTTACTATCTAGATAGACTATCCTAGAAATAATACTTAGTATATCTATTACTCTACTCTAGAAGCTTTTAAAATACAAAGAATATACGCTATAGCTATCTATAAAAAAAGCAAGCTTCCTCCTTCTAGCCTCTACCTTATAAACTTTATATATCTAAAATCTATATACTATATAACTTTCTACGTATTTATAGAGTTTACTCCTAGAAAATATTCTATCTTCTATTCCTTCTAGGAGATCCTGTCCTGCGTCCCTTTAGTCTTTCTACTACTAATATCTTATATTCTTTACTACAACTACTACCTACTCTACTATTATCTAAAGCACAGACTCCTTTAACTCTCTAATTACAATATATATATTTGTTAAAAATCTATCTATTACTTCTATTTCTAGAAACAAAGCTACTATATATTCTCTTATTAGAGGAATTAGCTCTTTGCTCTTAATATACTATAGTAGAACTATTCTACTCTTCTTTACTAGAAAGATTATAACACCTCCTTCCTCTAGTATCTAGTATATAATTAACACCTTCTACTTCTCTAAAGCTCTACTCTATTAGCATCCCTACTATCTCTATAATCTTGCTTCCTCTTTACTTACTAGTTATATGCTGTATAAGGAAAGAAACCTCTTCTTCCTTAGCTACGCTCTTTCTAGTAGTAGTATTATTACATATACTCTTTAACTACTCTATAAACTAACTTCTTGCTATCTATTACTATATAATATATACCTGTTCTACTATACTCTAGTCCTGTATAGTTGTATCTACTCCTATTACTCTAAACACCTCTAGCTATATCTCTATTAGTAGTTTCTTCTAATACTGTACTATCCTATTACATAGTTCTAAAAAGAGAAGAGTTATAATCTCTTTTTCTATAGCTAGAGGCCTTCTCTCTTATACTTATTCTATTACTTCTATGCTGCTTTATACTGCTTACCCTATCTCTATAGAACTTAGTTACGTGTTCTCTAACACTAGACCTATCTAGTTACACTAGTCCCTAGTTGTGCTAGCACAGGTTAGGTAGTAGTATTTTAATGTTCTACTTACTACTCTCTAAGCATACTATTCTATTAGTTAAACTCTATTTAGTTCTCTCTACTTACTTCTACTGCTGCTTATTAGGCACCTATTATAGCTAAAGCTTATAAAATTTGCTACTAGCACATATAGCATAGAGTGCATACAAAGAAATTATAATAGTATATATTAGTTTGTGCGTTCTATATTAACGCTATACTTATAGCTAAGTTCTACAATAGCGCCTACTGCTAACTAATCTTAACAGTGCCTACTACTAACTAATAACTAATTATTAAAGCTTTACTTGCTACAATTATCCCTTTAATTCTAAAATATCTTTATAGCTACAATCCTTGTCCTTGCTTAATTCTAATAGACTTGTTTTATAGTTTCTTGTTCTTATTACCCTCTCTAATTTTATAACTAACCTAAGGTATAATATTCTTTACTATACTAGAACCTTTCTCTATTTAATTTATTATTATAAATTTCTATCTTTTCTTCCTCTACTATATTCTATGTAGGATACGCTAAGTATCTTAGCAAATAGAGTAGACAATTTACAATATACACTAAATTATATTAGCTTTAATATACTTATTACGCGCGCAAACTCTTAGCTTTGTGTATTCTAGATTACCTTATTAATACTAATAGAGGAACTCTATCTTCTCTGCCTTAACCCTTTACCTAACTCTATTTTATTTTGTATCTACAATAACGCTACTGCTAATACTATCCTAATATATAGCTAACTTTAAAGCTAGGTCCTCTAAGTACTCCTTGTTTGTATTAGTTAAGCTCTTTAGCTTATTCTACTCTTAATAAAACACTAGTTCCTCTTTACTACAAAAGTTTCTCTATAAATACCTTTTACACTAATTATACTCTTCCTTAAGCTTAATCTCTACTAGTTTCTACTTTCTACACTATTTGTGCCTCTTGCACTCTACCTTATATATATATAACAAATCTTCTATTCTCTCTGCTAATACTTTATAGTAGGCTCCCTACTCTATAAAATTCTAGGCTTTCCCTTCTAGTGTCCCTTCTATTAATCTACGCACCTCTTCTACTATCTCTTCTACTACTATAGTATAATTGCTATTAACCTTAATAGTAACTTTCTAAAGCTTACCCTCTAGGTAATAGATTAGGTTATCTAATATAGTTTCTCTCTTTCTATTCTAGCACGTCTCCCTATATAGCTTAAATCAATTCTATCTTATCTATTCTACTTCTCTAACTACTATTATTTTATATTTAGATATCCTATTATCTAGTCTTCTAGAACGCATCTTTACAAAATCCTAGTAAAAAGCAACTTACTACAAGAAAGTAAGCTAATCCTAGGCTACTTTATTCTATTTTAAAGTACTATTCTACTAACTATATATCTATTACTCTTCTTCTTCTATTTAAACAAGATACTTGTTACCTACTTCCCCTATCTCTATACTTATATTACGTATTTATTTAAACACTAAACCTATCTAGTAGAAAGTGTCTACTTTTTATCTATATTAATAAGGCCTATATATAGAAACGTTACGTATATAGGTAGTAGTAATATTATTGTATTCTATTACCCTACTTTCTAAGTATATTATTCTATTTGTTTAACTCTGTTAACACTACTCTATAGTAGGTGTAGCTGCATATTAGGCCCTCTTATAGAGCTAAGTCTAGACTTTAGCACACATAGTATAGAGTGCATATAAAGAAATTATAATAGTATATTTGTATCTGTGCACAATATGTGTTAGCTTACTAAGCTAAGCAAGAGGGACTCCTATAGCTACTAACAACTTAATAATTGCTCTGCTTACTAATAATCTTAATATTTATTGCCCTGCTCTAGTTCTTCTAGTAGCTAAATACTCTTTATACAGCTACTACCTTGTCTCTTAACCTTAACACATTGCTCTACTTACTAATAATCTTATTTCTATTATCTTTTAGTAATGTTATTATTACACTTACTTTACTCTTAAAGGTGCTTAAACCTACTACTACTCTCTATACTTGCTCTACTCTTATTTATAAGGAATCTTCCTTCTTTGCATTAGTCTAACCTATTTTTATAGTATATATACTCTATATAAATATCTCTTTATACTCTATATTATCTTCTTATTACTTACACTTCTTCTATTGCAACCTACCTTGTATCTTTACAGTATAACTTAGATTTACTATAAGGCTTATATTATACAAAGGCCTATACCTAGCTACTTCTTTAAGTATCTGTCTTAGGCTATATACAACTTAATTAATTACTTATCTCCTTAAAACTACTACAACCTATAATAAATATAGCCTCTACTTGCTAACCTTCTATATAGTACTTCTTTTCTATCTCTGCCTTCTGCGCCTTAAGCGCTGCAATCTCCTACCTAGGTTCTATAACTTTAATCTGCTTCCTAACAAGGGGGTAGGGTATACTTAGTACTTACCTAACTCTCTTTTAGGTCTTTTACTACTCCTCTTCTAATACTAGATCTTGCTAAAATATAGCAAGTATATACTTTATATACTTACATATCCTGTATTTAATCTCTCTCTCTATTATCTAAACGCTGTATCTAATTACGCTTCTAGGTAGTAGAACCTTCTGCGTAGACTTTACACTACTTACTATAGAGTAAGTACATTGCTTGCTCTACACATCCCTAAATTTAAATATATATAGCCTTTCTAGCATGTCTTTATCTGCCTCTAGTTGTCCCTCTATTCCTCCTAAATATAAGCAAACTTTATACTACAAAGACCTTTAATATTTAATTATTAAATTAATTTCTCTTCTAGTTTATACTACTTTTACTCTATTTAAGCTCTATATACGTAATACTCCTACAGCTATATATCTCTTTACTATATAGACTACCTATCTAAGTATATCTATAGCTTATCTTATCTACTTGTTACCTATCTATATCTATAAGTCTTACTTCCCTTTAAATACTAATCTTCTTGTTACCTACTTCCTTTATCTCTATAACTTAGCATATTCTTAGTGCTTATATTACGTGTTTCTTTAATACTTATTATTCTATTATATTATATCTATTTAAACTATTCTATATTTATCCTTGCTAAGGTGTACTACATCTATACACTTTATATTAAAGCACAGACTAGTTCTATGCCAACTATATTAGTTAGCCTAAAGTAAATTTTATTTCCTACTATTCTATTTGCTTACTCTATAAGTATAGGCTATATAGTAGGGATTTTAGTTCTCTGTTAGCTAACTAGAGGCTGGCACATATAGCACACAAATATACAAAGAAATTATAATAGTAGTTTGTATCTATATATAGAGTGTATTAACGCTATACTCTATGTTAACATATAACTTCTATTATAACAAGAACTCTATTCTAATATACTACTCTGCTTGCGCTATATCTCTATAGCTATATAAACTCTTAACAAGTACTCTGCTTACTAATTAAGCGTTTTACTAAACTTACTACCTACTTGTAAGGTTATTCTCCTCCTCTACTTACTGCTTTTATAAGGTTAACTATTACTTATTTAGGAAAAAGAAAAGAAAATAGTATCTATCTTTACTATATATCTATTCTAAAGCAGCTCTTCTAATATTGCAGTCTCTATACTTAGGACTTTAAAAATATTCCCTAATTCCTTATTATTCTAAATTAAACCAGATAGTCTTACAATATCTTTACCTCCTCTACCTTGCAATTTTTAGCCTTACAATAATAAAAGTAGATATATATTTTACTTGTCTACTATTCTCTTACTCTATTCTATTGTAGTATTCCCTTTAAACGCTCTACTCTACTCTACTTAACATATTTTCCTAACTTGTAAAACAACTAGTGCTTAATACTTGCATATATACACTACACTCTTGTATATAATTCTTCTATTTTCCTAACACTGCCCTCTTTGCACTATATATACTACTATTTATTAGCCTACCTAATCTCTATATCTTCTACCTTTTTTCTAAACTAGTCCCCTATTGCATGTTAGTTTGTGTATATCTCTACTACTTGTTTATACGCAAAACTTATTAGATCCTATCTATAAAAAAGTATTTCTATTACCTTTATATTCTAATATTTTGTCTCTCTACTTTTCTTAAGGCTAGTAAAGTGCATCTAGCTCCCTAGGCTGTTTAACTAGACCCTCTTTAGGAACACAAATACAACCTTATAACTTCTATAAGACCTTTTACAGGTGCCACTTCTAGCACTATTAATATCTATTACTACTACAGCCTACGCAACTTCCTTCCCTCTATAGAAACTCTTTACTGCCCTTTGTAATAACACCTTGTTTAGCTTCTCTCTAAACTTAAAATCTTTTAGTTTGTACTTTATATTTGCTACTATAAACACTACTCTTACTACTTATAAGCTAGAACCTTTCTAGCTACTTTTGCCTTTTCCTGCGTAGTCTTTCTTACTCCTTATTCTTCCTATTCTTATCTATTTACCTACTGCTTATAGTGTTTCTTATACTATTTCTATCCTCTGCCTTTTACAACAAAAAAGAAAAGAGTAAGAAGTATATTCTCTTGCAATTCTTACTTATTTATACTTGTTTGTTGCTATATCTATAACTCTTATTCTACTTGTACTTAAATCTTTTTGTTCCCCTATCTCTATAATTAGCGCTATTCTATATTTATTATAATTATTCTATATTTAGCTCTACTAAGGTTGTGTTACGTATAGACTAGTTCTGTACTAGTATATATAGGAGGCCTAACATCTTCTTTAAATCCTATTATTCTATTTACTTATTCTATAAGCACAGCCCTTATAGTAGGGATTTTAGTTCCCTATTAGCTAACTAGAGGCTAGCACACATAGCACACAAATATACAAAAGAATTATAATAGTAGTTTATATCTATGCATAGAACTCTGTATTAGTTATATAACTAAGTAGAAATAGCGCTTAATATCTACTCCTCTATAGCTAAGTCTCTATCTATACTTTTATAACTTTTATCTCTCTTTACCCTTGCTCTACTAGATAACAATTCTCTTCTACTAACAAAAAAACTCCTTAGGGCAGTAACTAAGGTGTTAATAAAGCTCTGCTAATTTCTTTTCTCTATTCCTCTTAAAGTATTCTTTATTCTAGTTTTACCTTAGGGCGCGCTATAAACTCTTACAACAGGAAACTAACCCTAACTATCCTAGACATAACACAATCCTTATTATTTACTCTTTTTTACGTCCCTCTAGGGGTTTTCTTATTCTAGTTTAGACTATAACTATAATCCTACCTCTTTATAGAGTAACACAATCTTAACTCTATTTACTATTGTTTACTTTTATTATTAACCTTCTTAAAGTTAAATTAAGCACTACTACAGTACTCTAGTTCTCTGTCTATTAGCTGCTATATTCTTACTTGTCTTCTTTAACTACCCTAATATTCTATAGTTCTCCTATCTCTATATATTAACCTAGTTAACTTATCTATTCTAAAAACTTCTACTTCTCTTCTTATTTATCTACTTTTATAGTATACTATACCTATTACCTCTTTAGTCCTGCTCTGCACAACTTCCCTTTCTCTAATATACTAATGTTTTACTGTTTTGCCTCTATAATAGCTAGCCTCCTATCTTGCTGTATTCTACACTTATACTAATCTTAACCTATTATAGTAAAAGCTAGGTTCTATCTATCCTAATTATTATATAGTTATACTACAACAATTTACTTCCTCTCTATTTATATTATAAGAATGCGCTTTACTTTATACAAGGCAATAGGTATCCCTCTATCTTTATTCTAAGACCTGTACTTAGTAAAGCAACTACACAATAGAGGCATCTATTATATATACAATAGAGGCGTACCCCCTTCTAACTACATCTACAATCCTTTATATCTATAAAAATAGAAAATTCTACTTTCTTACACTTCCTACTTATTCCTATATATTAATTAGCGTCCTGCTCCTTTTTTTATATTACTACTTAGTAACTATCTTCTCTAATACTATTTGTATTTCTTTCTTGTTCCTTACTTATATAAACTATGCTCTTAAAACAATCTTCCTTCTTGCTCTACACTAGAGCTGTACTATTTCTCTACTTTTGCATATCTATATCTCTTATCTCTATTTATAACTACTATCTCCTTATTACTCTATCTCTATAATATTAGCGCCTACTACTAGTAATAATTTATGTAATTACATGTTAAAATTATTCTATTACATTATATCTATAACACTAATCTATTTCTATAATAAACTAATCCTAGTTAAGCTTCTCTAAGCTCTTAGCGTGCACAGACTAGTTGTGTGCTAGTATAGATAGAGAGCCTAATATTTATTTTATTCTCTACCCTCTAGTTTATTAACTCTGTCTCTAAGGCCTATATAGTAGGGTATTATACACTATTCTAGCTACTTAGAAAGTAGCACATATAGCACACAAACATACAAAGAAATTATAATAGTATACTAAAGCGTGCTATTCTATATTAATTACATAACTTCTAGAGTAGTAACTACTTACTAAGCTTAACTTTAGGCTCTGCTTACTAACACTTCTCTTAATATTTGCTCTACTTAACCTAATATATCTCTACTTCTAATATGCCCCTGCAAAATACCTATATATTGCAACTATATTCTCTCTATCCCTCTTACTCTTTTTTCTTCTTTACAAAAACTTTACTAGTATTTACACACAACAATCTACTTAAATCTTTTTTTAGTTCTACTAATAAATATCCTAATATCTATTATAGTATATACTAACTTCCTCTATATACAACTTGCAAAATTATCTTGTAATTAAACTACCTTCTATCTCCCTTCTAGTATCTCTATACCTGTTTCTTCTTTATCTTAACCTACTAGCAGTAATTACTTTTATTAAGTATGTAATACACCTTATAGCACTCTTTGTACACAGTTAAAACTATAAAACTATAACTACACACACTTTCTATATAGTACATTCTATATAACAATATATCTATACTATACACTATATTAAACTTTACTAGTTCTATATTCTTACCTCCCTATCTCTAATAGAATACTCTCTAAATAACTCTAGTTACCTCTAGAGCTATGCGCATTATATCTACATCTACACCCTACACTATAAAATTTCTTATTATTACCTTTTCCTCCCTAGGCTGCCTATAGCTAAAGGACTGCCTTTTAGACTCTATTTAAAATATAATATAGCTTCCCTTTAGTAGCAGGTGCTCTATATAGTAAGTACTATAGAGATACCCTAGTCTCTCCTCTATATCCTCTATAACTACTAGGTGCATCTGCATTCTATACATCTATATTTTAACCTTAAATATAACAGACGCCTCTTGCTCTTATAGAACTCCCTATATTAGCTAATTCTTCCTCTATATAGCGCTACCTACCCTTTAAGTATTATATAATAAATATAACCTTTTTAGCGCTACTACTACTCTTTACAAACGCAACTTCTTTACTCTACATCTTTAGCTACTCTATAAGCCCTAACTGCATATATCTACGCAATACTATATACATCTACTTTATAGCAATCTAGTCCTATACTCTTGCATCTACTTCTATCTATCTTAAGATATTTATTAGTACCTCCTCTAGTACCTCTCTAAGTAAAGATTGCATTATATCCTAAATAAGTAGGTAGTAAAGGTAGCCTCTACTACTAAGGGCCTCTAACTCTACTTATCTTTACTATATCTTGTTACCCTATCTCTATAGTTTAGTGCTTATTGTTACGTGTTTCCTTAACACTAGTTCTATTCTATCTAAAAGTATCTACTTTTTAGTTATACTAAAGGGGCCTGTGCACTCTATCTTACTTCTATATTAGGGTAGTAATATTTTTGTGTTCCTTACACTACCTTCTAGTTAAATTATTCTATTAGTCTATATCTATTTATACTACTCTATAGTTGTGCTAGCTATATATTTGTTACTTAGCTGTAGCTAGGTCTAGAGCCTAGCACATATAGCACAGAGTGCATACAAAGAAATTATAATAGTATATATTAGCCTATATATTTATACCAACACTATAACTATAGCTAGTAACTATATTATTAGTATGTAACTCCCTTACACATTAAAGCTCTGCTTAAGCTTACTAAGCTAATTATTCTATTACTCTACTCCCCTTTCTAGGTAGTCTTGCTAGTTTATAACAAGGAAGATAAAAAGGTGCTACTTTCTTCTTAGGCAAATTAACCCTAAATAAAAGTTACTATACCTAAACTTATAAAATATATACTACTTTAGTAGTATACTCTATATTTAGTTTACCTTTTGCTACTAAGAAGTATTTTTACTTTATTACTTATAAACTATTCTTTATATATTATTCTATTACTCTTGTAATACTTTGTATACTAGTTTCTACCTTGCTAGTTTTATTATCTTATTTCCTAAATTAATAAACTCTATTCTAGTAATGTTTGCTCTACAATGTAAATAACTTTATTTACTAAAAGATACTCTATTAACTACTACCTTACTTACTACAAGGCTTATCTTCCTAAACAATAAAATATAGTATAAACAAGATTCTATATTTATTTGTTATCTACCCTACCTTAACTTTAGGTAGTGCTTAAATATTTCTTCTATTTACTTAACTAATTATTCTCTTTTATATCTATACTACTTTCTCTAGTTATTAATAAACTTCTTCTTAGACTCTATCTACTATTCTTTTACTTTATACTCTCTATAATTAATATCTCTACTTATCTTACTTTTTACTTTGTTTACCTCCCTGTGCCTTATACAATTGCTTTCTAGAGGAATCTAGAATCTTCTAACTTTCTCTACTAGGAACTAGCAGTATGCTTCTAGCTCCTAACCTCCTTCTCCTACTCTAGAACTAGGGCCTTTTAGACCTGCGTAATACTATATATATATCTCTATATCCTTAAAGACTATCTCTCTAGTTAAATATTTCTTAACCTCTTTCTTTGTTATAACCTTATAGTTCTTAGAAGATATCTTCCTTATATTCTCTTCTAGTCTCTTTCTAAACTTCTCTCTAAGTTTAAATCTATAAGTATCTTCTTACTACTTCTCTATAGTAGTTTCTGCTAGTTTATCCTCTCTCTTTCTATTTGTAGAAGAACCTATACCTTTATTATTACAATCCTTAACTCTTATTTTAGTCTCTATACTATCCTATTAAGTTACGCTTACTTTAATATAAGATAACTATCTTATAACTTAGAAAAGCTAGTGTCTCTTTTTACTTATACTCCCTTTAGTTTTATATCTATAAATTAAATTTCTATTTAAGAATTACTATCTTGTCTTGTTACCTACTTCCCCTATCTCTATAGCAATTAGCTTCCTGCTAGACTACTTCTAGTAAGGCACTACTTATGCTAAGGTTGTATTAATAAGGCCTATACCCTTAGGCCCTTTAATAATAGTAAGGTAGTAGAATCTTTGTATTCCTCTTACTACTTTCTAAGCGTATTATTCTATTAGTTATACTCTATTTATAGGGCCTCTCCCCTACCTTGCTACTATATATTTATTACTCTTATAGTTCTAGTTAGGTAACTAGCACACATAGCATAGAGTGCATATAAAGGAATTATAAAAGTATATTTTGTCTATGCTTAAACTCTATATTAGCTTACTAAGCTAAGTAGAAAAGAACTCTGTTCCTTCCTTCTACTCTACTAGGCTACTTACTCTTACTACTTCTCTTGTAGCTAAGGGTTATCTTAATACCTACTCTACTTACTAATATATTATCTCTTTACCTATAATTTAATATAACTCTTATAGCTTTCTCCACATAATAGACTTCTTAACTAACTAGGATAACTAAGTTTCTACTAACTACTATCCTGCACTTCTTCTTATATATCTATCTATATATATTTAACAACTACTATACTTTACTTTATAGATAATATTAAACAACTTCTACTCTGCTACTTACTTCTTAACCTAAGCAAGATGTGCTGTAAATGCAATTTCTTTACTATCTCTACTCTACTACAATCTCTCTACTCCTACTCTAATTTTTTACACAGAGAAGAACTATAACTATAACTATAGTCTATCTAGCGTGCGCTCTCCTTGTATAACTTTATTTCTACTATCTATAGTTCCTTATTCTATTCTATCTCTTCTACTGCAAGCCCCTCTACTCTCTATCTCTCTACTATAGTATTCTTACCTCCCTTTTCTATAATTTCTATATCTACTACTCTATACCAGAGCATATTAACTGCTAAAGCTAGTACCTTTGCGTACTATATCTATAGTAAAGGCAGCTCTACTCTCTCTAAATAGATAAATATATATACTATGTCTACCTTTCTACTCTTTACCTCTGTCTTATACCTGCACGTTACTACACTGCTATCTATAGGTACTATACTTTTTAGAAGATTTATGTCTCTTTTAATCTAGAAGTTATTCTTCTCTACTCTATCCTAAAACTTTATTAAACACAGTCTCCCTTTCTAGTCTATCTACTTTCTATAGTACTAATTTATATTAGTCTCTTTCTCTCTTTTTTTTGTACTATCTCTACTTTCTTTAGCTAATTAGCTGTAAACACCCTCTACGCTATATAGTAACCTGCGTAAACAATCTCTAATCTTACTATAAGTACTACTTACACCTATAATACTCTATAGCTTACTAAAGCAAAGCTAATAGTCTTGCTTTATTACTATACAAACTTAGTCCTAGTATATTTATACTTTAATTACTATACTCTATATTTTCTTTTTCTTTTCTACCTCTAGTCTTTTAGGCTACTCTATCTCTTTCTTAGCTTCTTGTTACTTACTTCTTTTATCTCTATAATTTATATATTCTCTAATATAACTCTATATCTATGCCTCTTATCTCTATTCCTGTCTCTATAATCTTTTTATTACCTACTTCTCTTATCTCTATAAATTAGCGCTTATATTATGTATTATCTTAATACTATCTCTTTCTTAGTAAAACTAATCCTAGTTTAGCTCATCTAAGCTCATAGTGTGCATAGGCTAGTTGTGTACTATCTATATTAGTTAGCCTAAGGCAAATTTTATTTTCTACCCTCTAGTTAGCTTATTCTATAAGCACAGGCTATATAGTAGAGTATTATGCACTATTTTAACTACTTAGAGAGTAGCACATATAGCACATAAACATATAAAGAAATTATAATAGTATATATTAGTCTATGTATTTGTGCTAATACTACACTTGTAGCTAAGTTCTATAACAGCGCCTACTACTAACTAATTATTCTATTATTAAAGCTCTGCTTACTAATAGAATATCTTAATTTGCCTATTACGCATTTACATATCTATTATTATAGAATCCTCTTATAGATTCTTTTTTATCCTTTTCTATTTAAACTTTAAATTAGTAAACTATTATAAAAATATATTTAGTCCTTACTCTAATTTTCCTTCACATCTCTAAGAGATTTTCTAGTTTAAGTTTAGCCTAATAATATCCTCTTTACTATAGAAGGGTAAAAACGCTATATACTATTATAGATCTTTATAAAGTAGTCTTCTAGCCTAACCTCTTCTTTATTTATCCCTCTATAGGGAAAACACTCTACCTAAGCCTACTATTCCTATATCTATTCCTTTAGAAACAACCTAGTCCTCTATCTAAGAACAACTAGTACTATACATATAATTTTCTCTTTTATAGAATTAAAAATACTACAGCGCTAGTAAACCTCTAATCCTATATTATTACTTTCTTAGTATTTAATTACTCTCTATCTCTAAATATTATCTACCCTTCTGTCCCTCTAGTGTTAAGGCTCTCCCTACTTTCTATACTTTTAATAGAACTTCTCTTCTAGGCAATTACGCTCTACCTCTCTGCTAATAAAGCCTATATAATAAGATTCCCCTACTTTAATGTATAGCTAGAGAATAACTCTTGCTATAGTTCCCCTTATACTCTTTAATACTTTCTAGTAAGCTAATCTACCTTTCTATTATATAACCTACATTATCCTTATATCTCTGCAATAACTATAAAACCTTATACTTGCAGTCTTCTACACCCTATTAAAACTTACCTGTTTTATTACCTTTCTTACAATTACTCTATTACGTTTGCGCTACCTACTAGTTTTACTACTAATCTCTATTTCTATACCTTTATATCTATTCTATAACTACATCCTGCATTCTTACTTAATATATAATATACCCTAAGCATCTGCTTCTCTCTTTTAATAGCACTTTCTGCTTGCTAATAAGTCTTATTATCTTAAAACTTCTTATTGCTAGGCTCTTTCTACTTTATCTATTGCTAATATAGAGCGCTCTATATAGCTATACCTTACCTACTTCTATGCACTTATTCTTTTCTTGTTTCTAAGTTTAAAATTTAAGTTTCTATTAACTCTTGTTACCTTCTTATAACAAAGTTAGTACCTCTATATATTAATATCTATATATCTTATCTCTATTTTATATAATAGACTACTTGTTACTCTATCTCTATTCTATAGTTACGTGTTTCTTTAACACTAGTCCCTTCTTAGGTAACACACTTCTATTTACAGCTAGCGCAGGTTAGGCTAGTAGAATTATTATATTCTACTTACTACCTCTGTCTTATCTTTTATTAGAGTTATTCTATTTGTCTATATCTATTTATACTACTCTGTAGTAGGCGTAGCTGTATAGTAGTTACTTAGCTATAGCTAGATCTAGAGCCTAGCACACATAGCACAGAGTATATACAAAGAAATTATAATAGTATACCAAGTATGCTAGTATCTATACTTTCTATATTAATTATATAACTTCTAGAGAAGAGGGCTCTACTCTTAACTACTTACTAAGCTAAACACCTAGCTATACTCCTATAGCTAGTAACTCTTATCCCTACTTAGTATACTAATACTCTTTAATATTACTCTACTTACTAATATATATCTCTTTTGTATTTTTTATCTTCTTCTTACTAATAATTCTCTATTTACGCTCTGCTAAAGCATTAACTCTAAAGAACAATAAATACTCTACTAGCGCTAGGTGTAGTAATAAAGTGCCTACCTATTAGCTTTTTTACTCTATAGGTTGTTAGATATATAGTAACAATCTTAGAGTACATGTGTAAAGGGTATAGTTTTTATTACTTATATACTTTACGTCCCTCTAGAGGTTTTCTTGTTCTAGTTTAGACTAAAACCTATAATCTTTTGTTACTATAGGTAAACGCGCAGCTCTACTTATCTCTTTTTTACTAGCTCTTAGGTTTTTATATCTAAATAGAAAGGAGACCCTATAACCTCTTTACAACAAAGCTACTTCTCCTACCTAGAGTAATTATCTTATATTATTCTAGTTTTCTGTTCTTACTTCTATTTATAACCTTAACTAAAATAACTCTTTATATCCTCCTAATATTATATCTATTAAATTAGTCCCTTTATCTGTATTCTATACTATACCTAGTTTTCTAGTAATATCTACAATCTTTATTACTCCTCTTTTCTACAACCCTTCTCTAGGTAACTTAGCAACTCTACTATTATCCTACTTCTATCTATGCTTTCTGCACCCTGCACAAGCTACCTACTTGTTTATTCTATAAACAATACCTACAATATACCTACTTAGTAAATACTTACTATTTTTGTATACTTAACCTCCCTTCTAGTATCTTTAATACTAATACAGGACATAAACATGCTCCTTTAGGCTATACTACTCTCTACGCGTAAACAGTATTATAGACCTATTCTATATCTATTCTACTAGAATCTAAGGACTTCTAGCCTTTACTATATTTCTTAAAAGCTCTAGTACTAGAAGAAGAAGCTTCTCTACGCTGCCTCTCTATTAGTAGACTACTAGTTACGCCTTATTTAATCTAAAAGGGATCTCTATTCCCCTACTATTTTACCTCTACTATTCTAGCCTCTTGTAGTACTATATTCTATATACCTTGCAAGAACACCTAAACTCCCTATATAAAATACATCTATAAGTTGTATTATTATTTCTATCTAAACTACTTGTTACCTACTTCCCCTATCTCTATAGTTATTTATATTATTATGTGTTATCTTAACACTATTCTCTATCTAGTTAAAGGTATCTACTTTTATTCTATATTAAAGAGGCCTGTGCGCTTATTACAACAGTCTTATTAGAGTAGTAGAATGTTAATATTTCTTACACTGCCTTCTAGTAATAATATTCTATTAGTTTAACTCTATTAACACTACTCTGTAGTAGGCGTAGCTGCTTAATAGGCACTTAACTATAGCTAGAGCTTATAAAATTTGCTACTAGTATATATAGCATAGAGTGCATACAAAGGAATTATAATAGTATATATTAGTTTATGCGTCTGTGTTAATACTATACTTGTAGCTAGTAACTTAACACAGTACTTACTACTAACTAATAATTCTAATTCCCTACTCTACTTACTAATTGCCTTTCTCTAATACTCTTGCTCTCTACGCCTACTAGGCAACTAGCTACTCTCTATAATTTCCTTATTACTTCTGCTACAACTTAGCTTCTTACTAGTATTAAATTAATTTATATAGAGAGCCTGCTTCTTGCCTTCCTAGTAGTTTATTACTACTACTACTCCCTAGCTAGTTAACTACACTAGCTTCTACACCTAGCGCTATCCTATAGTTACTACTCTACTATATCTTACCCTTTTACCTTAGTAAGCGCAACCTCTACATATAGATATTACAACTATACTATAAGATATTAAATATACCTACGCTCTCTCCTATTATTAACCTAAAATACTATTTTTATACTATCTAACTCTTCTTAATTTCTAATACTCCTCTTCTCTTATTATCTTTAATTTTGTGTCTATATATACTTTTACTACTTCTTCTTTCTATTACTTAGCCCTAAAAAGCTACTTCTATTATTCTATAGTTTCTTTTCTATTTATTTACCTATTCTACGCTCCTACCCCCTATTACTTTTCTATTTATTAAAAGCATAGCCTGTTAATCCTTCTAGTTATAAAGGCTATATACGCAATACGCATATTCCTTAGCTCCCTTAGACAATATTCCTCTACCTCTAGAGAAAACACCTTATCTATCTATATAGAATTAATTATTCTTAACTATTTAAGACATCTCTTCTAGGTTTTGTCCTACAAACTTCTTTCTAAAATTATGTAGGCCTTTACAGCAACTACCTATTATATATAAGTATCTCTATAACTAGTGCCTGCTACAAGGTCTGTTACTATATATAGTTTAGACTATATTAGAAGAATGTCCCTTAGGAAATTTCTATCCCTAGGCCTTTCTGTATACAGCTAGGTATAACATTGTACTTCTACTTAAAGTATATAAAGTTATCTTTCTAGTATATCCCTTTGCACTTCTATATCTTCTATAGTCTCTACCCTTCTCTATTAGCCTCTGCCTTAAATCTAGCTCTTTTTATAAACTCCTTATTCTTTCCTCTATAGTAGCTTTACTCTATAAAGAACTACTAAACAATCCCCTTTAGCTTTAAAAAACTTATACCTTAGCCTTTTATAGTAGTATCTATATCTATATCTATACATCTTATATCTATTTAGACCTAGTTTCTTCTTATTACCTACTTCTCCTATCTCTATTATTCTATAAGATTATGTGTTCCTTACACTATTCTATATCTATTAAAAAGTATCTACTTTTAAAGTATATTAATTTAGCCTATACACTCTGTCTTACTCTTACTTATAGAGTAGCTATTCTTAGAATTTTATTCCTCTACTCTGCTTATTACCTTATTAAGGTTATTCTATTTGTCTATATCTATTTATACTACTCTGTAGTTAGCTAGCTGCTTAAGAGGCACTATTATATAGCTAGGTCTAGAGCCTAGCACACATAGTATAGAGTGCATATAAAGAAATTATAATATATATTTTGTGTCTATACATAGACTCTATATTAGCTTACTAAGTAGAGCAAGAAGGAGGCTTCCCTCTAATAGTGCCTACTACTAACTAATCTCTCTTAACCTTCTACTCTGCTAGTAAATTAACCTCTCTTTCTCTACTCTACTTTCTAATACCTAGAGAAATATTAGTATTACACCTAACCTCTCTTGCCCTAAAGATAGGATTAAAGTACTTTTCCTACTTACTTTCTTCTATTGCGCTTCTACTCTATAAGAACCTAGAAACTAGTTAAACTTAAACTCCCTATACCTTATATTCTACTTACTAGAGGAGAAAAACATAAAATATACACCTTTAGATTAACCTTGTGTTTGCACCTCTACCTATCTAATAAATATCTTAGCTAGTTTACTCTACCTAGTCTAACCTCTCTAGGTGCGTTACTAACTCTCTTAAACTAATAGTCTTCTCTATGTAGTTCTACTCTGTAGAATTAATTATCTATAATAAACAACCTAACCTTACCCTTATACTTACAGCATCTAGCGCAGCTACTTTTCTAAAAATTACATCTACAACTAGTTAATCTAGTGCAAAAACACTCTAGAAGCTACTAGAGTATACTCTTTATTTAATACATTTATTCCTCCTCTATTATTCTACTAATTACAAACCTATATATCTCTATTTCTATAAACTCTACTATTTCTACTATTATCTTCTCTATTCCTATATTCTATATATAACCTACTTCCTCCTTATCTATAACTCCCTTTAAAATAATATAGAACTATCTAATATCTAATCTTTTACCTAGTTTCTAATAGCATCTGTATTTATTAGCTTTAAGGCAAGAAGGCACCTGCCTACTTTTCTTAGTTAACTACTATTACTTTTCTCTTTCTAGTTTAATCTTACATGTTAGAGATATCTTACCCTTAATTAGCACTACTACATTATTAGTATTATCTATAGTTTTGTATTGCAGTCTCTACTTATATATAATATTACTCTTTACCTACTAAAGATTGCTTTTAGTACCCCTTAAAATTAACTCTCTTAATACCTCTACCTTTATCTACCTCTAGTAAACCTTTTCTTTTAATATCTTCTTATTGCTACCTCTTCTTGCTACTCTAGTCTTGTGCATTTTATTTGCGCACAGCCTATCTAGTTCTAATTAATATCTACTTTCACTAGAGCTTTCCTCTCTAAAACTCTCTATTCTCCTTATACCTAATCCTCTAATATAGTCTATATCTATAAATCTTATCTCTATTTATAGCTACTTTCTTCTTATTACTTACTTACTCTATCTCTATAGTGTTAGCGCTAATCTTATATGTTTATTTAACACTATCCTCTTCTTAGATACACTACTCCTAGTTAGACCTTAGCTAAGGTGTGCTATGTCTATGCACTCTATGCTAGGCGCTTAGACTAGTTGTATGCTAACTATATTAAAGGGCCTAACTATTACTTTATTTCTAGCTATTCTATTTGCTTAATCCTCTTGCACAGCCCTTATAGCAGGGCTTATACACTATATTAGCTAACTAGAGGCTAGTACACATAGCACACAAACATACAAAGGAATTATAATAGTATACCAAGCTATGCTAGTCTATATTAGTTACATAATTCTACTACGTCTTAGGCTCTACCTAACACTTACTAAGCTTAATATTACTACTTTACTAACTAATACTCTGTCTCTTTACTCTGCTTATTAATTATTATCTTATATTAAAATATATTATATTAGTACGTGCGTCTAAAAAACTCTACATATCTAAACTCTATAGCTATATAGTTAACACTACTACTTACTAACTTTTATTGCTTTGCAATAATTCTTTTTCTATATTTACTATTATCTTCTATATATCTTTATTCTTGTTCTCTAATTATAAGACAATTATATATTAAGCTCTTAATTAAAAACTCTTAATCTAAGAAAAATAGTTTTTTCTACTATAGTATTCTTATAGCGTCCTTACTCTCTATCTATACAATATTCTACTTGCTACCTAGCTTTTCTAGAAACGTAAAATTATCTTTGTAACTCCTATAAAAATCTAAATCTATATTAGTAAAGGGGTACTGTTTATGCCTGCTATATCTAACAAATATTAGGTAGTAACTACTACTACTTGCTTGCCCTACTCCCTAGTTCTAGTTTATCCTATTTAATTTCAAGTACCTAGAAGTTGCTATCCTGCTGCTCCTTCTCTTATTACTTACTTCTATAGACAACCTCTATAGCTACATCTATAGCTCTATTTCTGCCTATTTACCCTAATAGTCTTCTAAAGAGGGTATTTCTATTCTCTTACATATCTCTCTAGCTTTTCTAAACGCCTGTGCCAACTCTAGTTCTGCTATATCCTATTGCACCTCTAATAGACTTTTTATTGTAGTAAACTATCTTCTTATCTATTTATTTATATTTTATTTCTCTTGTATTAACACTACTATTAAACATACTAGCAAGTTTACCCTACTAGCTACCTTCCTCTTCTTTTCTATGTATCCTTATATTTCAAGTTAACCTTCTATAATAGGCCTTATATTATATAACTTACTATCCTGTTTGTTTATTTCCTCTTTAGAGAAACTACTCTTTTTTCTGTATATTAGTTGCTCCCTACTAATAAAGACAACAATACAGCTCCTGCTATAGCAATAACTCTATATTCTACTTGCGCCTATATAAACATCTCTATATTCTATGTACCTCCAGCTCCCTGTCTGCTCTATATTAGAAGAGTAATGCTCTACGTAGATTCTATCTTATATAGAAGTAAAAACTTCTAAGTTACCTACTTTATCTTAGTAGTATCTACTACTCTATATATCTTTTTACTCCTTAAACTACCTTTGTACAAAGGCGTCTAATAGTTATCTACTACAAACCCTTCTACCTCCTTCTATAACATTAGTTACCTATATTATCTTAACACTAATCTATATCTATTTATACTATTCTATAGTTGTACTAGCGTATAAAGAGCTAGTAGAATTATTGTGTTCCTTACACTACCCTACTTAGACACACCTCTAGTTAGTTTATATCTATTCCTCTTATTCTATTTATTAATTGCTGCTATAGCAGAGTACTTAACTATAGCTAAAGCTTACAAAGTTTGCTACTAGTACATATAGCATAGAGTGCATACAAAGGAATTATAATAGTATATTAGGTCTATACATAATATATATCAATACATAATTTCTAATAGAGGGCTCTACCTCTAGCGCTCTGCTTATACTTACTAAGCTTTATTATCTTACTACCTAAGTAGCTAATAGTGTCTTAGCTACTACTCTACTTACTAATACTATCTCTCTAAATATAGTATTACAAAGACAAAGTCTGCTTTTTCTAAAGTTACTACTATATACTTACATAATATCTATTAAGTATTCTAGTTCTAAGTTCTTCTTTATATATTTTATCTCTAATTATATAATTCTATCTATACACTCTATTTATAATTTTCTACCTTCTCTAGCTCTCCCTCTACTCTTACTTAAGGCTTTAAGTAATGCTATTGTATATATATTACATATATTCTCTATACCCTATATTAATATTACTATCTTTGCTTGCCTAATTAGCATCCTAGCCAGCCCCTAACGCGTTAACTACCTAGTCTAAGTTAATACTAGCTAACTCTCCTCCTGTGCGTAGTTCTTATATAGTATACTATAGTTACACTTACATTACTTTCTACTAGAAAATCCTCTAAACTTTATAATACTTCTAAATTTTACGCCTACTAGTACCCCTAGCGTTATATTTTCTTTTAATATTCTATATATTGCCCTTATACTCTAGCTATTTAACTTACGTATTGCAAAACTTATATAGAACAATCTTTTATCTTACATCTACCTTAACACTCTAATTAACCCTATTATACTGCTATTTAACTAAACCTTTCTCTCTAGTTATATCTTAGGTCCTACAATTAGGTCTATTATACATAATAAAGACACCTTGTTTTTTACAAGCTCTATATATAAACTTAGCTTAACTTTGCTTATATTACCCCTCTATAACTAACCTATTATATGCTTCTCTAAAAACTCTATATTTACTACTATTGTTTCTAGGCTTTTAAACTAAAACTCTTCTTTATACTTCTCTAGCTACAAATAAAAAATTTAATCTTTAGCCTACTATAGGCTCCCTCTAGTTGTCTATAACTATATAAACTTTCTTAACTCTTTCTCTTTGTATAACACTTCTAACTCTTTCTAGCTTCTGTGTATTGTCTATCTCTTTCTTGCACTACTAAGTTTACTTATTCTTTTATTTTCTACTTCTTGCCCTTAGTAGTTACTACCTTTAACTATAGACTTATACTAATTTCTTCTCTATTATCTTATCTCTATTAGACCTAGCTCTACCTAGGCTGTACTATCTCTCTACTTCTAAATATCTATATCTCTTATATCTATTCTATACAACTAAACTTATTATTTCTCTATCTCTATATTACTCTGTAATTACGTGTTTCCTTAACACTATTCTATTTCTATTTATGCTATTCTATATTTAGCTCTACTAAGCTGTGTTAATATATAGACTAGATATATACTATCTGTGTTAGGTAGACCTAGAGAAACTTCGTTCCTCTTTATTCTATTAGCTTATTCTATAAGTATAGCTGCTATAGCAGGGCTTATACGCCTTTATAGCCAACTAGAGGCTAGCATATATAGCACACAAACATATAAAGGAATTATAATAGTAGTTTATATCTATGCATTCTATATTAACTCTATAAAAGCTTACTAAGCTATGTTAACAAGAACTCTATTCTGTTAATCCTACTCTACTTATTAATAAACATATCTCTAATATACTCTCCTTCTATTATTATAGTTTTTAATTTATACTTAATACTACTCTCTTTATAAGGCTAATATCCTCTATACCTAAAACTTATCTAGTATAGCATAACTAAGTCTCTTATTATTTTGCTCTTCTACAACTTATCTAATTTTAAGTGCATTTGCTTCTTTTCCTTATAGAATTTATAATCCCTATAAACTAATAGTTAGTTCTAAAAGAAAACTATCCTCTATAATATTTAACCTGCACCTATTGTAACTTCTTATCCTACCCTATCTCTTTCTAATCTCTAATTGTCTTAGGCTTATACTTTCCTATCTAGTCTAACTACTTCCTATCCTCTATATATTCTAATTCTTTACACGTAGATAGCTGCTTTGCTTTTACTGCTATCTCCTTATATACTTTGTTAAATGCTTCTATAGAAAGCAGGGCTACTACAAGGCTGTAATTATATATTTCTATAATATTCTAGTTTAATTCTATGCACCTATATTTATCTATATATAGTACTATATAGGCTGTCTTCTAGATAAGACCTGCCCTAGCCCTCTTCTTTCTATATAATTTGCAATGCTTTTTACTACAGCCTAATAGCAATTTACTACTTTCTAAAGTAAGGTACTACTCTATTTCTTTAGATAGAGAAAGTAAGTATATTACTATTACTCCTACTTTATATAACTCTTTACTTTAATTAGCTCTGCTTCTCTTCTACTTACCTTCTACTACTTACCTTAAATATATACTTGTATATACTATAACTTCTCTTCTCTATAGAATTAGGAAAAACGCATTCTACTTCTCCTTAAATTTATCTATTGCAGGAGCAGTCTCTATAGTACAGTTCTAGGCTATTTTTGCCTATTTCTACTGTTCTACTCTAGTATATACACTCTATAAAATAAAACCTATTAATTCCCTCTACTATAGTACTACTATTTAGTTCTTTCTTCTTTATTTACTTCTATTCTATCTTTAGAGCTAGCTGCTCCTATACTATATACCTAATATTTAGCATTGCTCTCTACACTCTTTATTCTTTTAGGTTTGCTATATACTTCTAAGTAGCCCTCTAGTGCTAGCATAGTATAGCCTGCTCTTGTACCTAATCCTCTAATATAGTCTATATCTATATCTCTTATCTCTATTTATAACTACTATCTTCTTGTTACCTACTTCTCCTATTTCTATAGTCCTATTCTCTTCTTGTTCCCCTATCTCTGTAGAAAAGTTATATATTATCTTAATACTAATCTATATTTATTTATACTATTCTATATTTAGCTCTGCTAAGCTATGCTAACGCACAGGGCAATTCTATGCTAGTACATACAAGGGGCCTAACAAAGACTTTACTTCTACACCTCTAGTTTGTTAACTCTGTCTCTAAGGCCTATATAGTAGAGTATTATACACTATTCTAGCTACTTAGAAAGTAGCACACATAGCACACAAACATATAAAAAAATTATAATAGTAGTTTATGTCTATGCGTTCTGTGTTAACTCTGTAGAAGCTTACTAAGCTATATTAACAAGAACTCTATTCTATTAATCCTACTCTACTTATTAATAAACATATCTCTAATATACTCTCCTTCTATTATTGTAGTTTTTAATTTATACTTAACACTACCCTCTTTGCAAGGCTAACATCCTCTATACCTAAAACTTATCTAGTATAGTATAACTAAGTCTTTTATTATTTTGCTCTTCTATAACTTATCTAATTTTAAGTATATTTGCCTCTTTTCTCTATAGAATTTGTAATTTCTATAAACTAATAGTTAGTTCTAAAAGGAAACTATCCTCTATAATATTTAACCTATACCTATTGTAACTTCTTATCCTGCCCTAACTCTTTCTAATCTCTAATTGTCTTAGGCTTATACTTTCCTATCTAGTCTAACTACTCTCTATCCCCTATATATTCTAATTTTTTACACGTAGACAGCTGCTCTGCTTTTGCTGCTATTTCCTTATATACTTTATTAAATACTTCTATAGAAAGTAGAGCTACTACAAGGCTGTAATTATATATTCCTATAACATTCTAGTTTAATCCTGTGCACCTGTGTTTATCTATATATAGTACTATATAGGCTATCTTCTAAACAAGACCTGCTCTAGCCCTCTCCTCTCTGCATAATTTGCAATGCTTCTTACTATAGCCTAATAGCAATTTACTACTCTCTAAAGTAAGGTACTACTCTATCTTTCTAGATAGAGAGAGTAAGTATATTACTATTACTTCTACTTTATATAACTCTTTACCTTAATTAGCTCTACTTCTCTTCTACTTGCCTTCTACTACTTACCTTAAATATACACTTGCATATACTATAACTCCTTTTCTCTATAGAATTAGAGAAAACGCGTTCTACTCCTCCTTAAATTTATCTATTGTAGGAGTAGTCTCTATAGTATAGTTCTAGGCTATTCTTGCCTATTTCTACTATTCTACTCTAGCATATACACTCTATAAAACAAAACCTGTTAATTCCCTCTACTATAGTACTACTGTTTAGTTCTTTCTTTCTTATTTACTTCTATTCTATCTTTAGAGCTAGCTACTTCTACACTATATACCTAACGTCTAGTATTACTCTCTACGCCCCTTATTCTTTTAGGTTTGCTATATACTTCTAAGTAGCCCTCTAGTGCTAGTATAGCACAGCCTACTCTTGTACCTAATCCTCTAATACAGTCTATATCTATATCTCTTATCTCTATTTATAACTACTATCTTCTTATTACTTACTTCTCCTATCTCTATAGTCCTATTCTCTTCTTATTCCCCTATCTCTATAGAAAAGTTATGTGTTATCTTAACACTAATCTATATCTATTTATACTATTCTATATTTAGCTCTGCTAAGCTATGCTAACACATAGGGCAATTCTATACTAGCACATATAGGGGGCCTAACAAAGACTTTGCTTCTATACCTTTAGTTTATTAACTCTATCTCTAAAGCCTATATAGTAGGGTATTATATACTATTCTAGCTACTTAGAAAGTAGCACATATAGCACATAAATATACAAAGAAATTATAATAGTATACTAAGCTGTGCTAGTCTATATTAGCTTACTAAGCTAGAAGAGGAGGGACTCTATTATAAGAGTTTCTCTCTATATATTACTCTACTTACTAATAGTATTCTTACTACTTTACTTACTAACATATCTATATATACTTATACTTAATAATAAATTCTCTTTCTCTACCTCTACTTAGTAGCTACTTAGATAAATCTAGTTAAATAAATCCTTTATATATATCTATCTTAAGACTCCTTTACTTCCCTTCTCTAATATATATAATACTATAAGTATATATAGTAGCTACCTCCTTATCTAGATTTCTGCTATAACTTATTTTATAATGTGTGTCTGTTTACCTTCTTAATTTTACCTTATCTTCTATTCTTCTGTCTTTGTTACTCTAGTATGCTATAACTATCTATAGTAATATCTTCCTATAATATAGCTATAGTAATCCTTAACTCTGTCCTGCTCCTGCGCTATCTACTATATCTATAACTCTAGTAAACTACTTTCTTTGCAAACAAGGATACACTCTATAGTATCTATTTTGCTATATCTATATTAATTCTTTTTCCTTATCTCTAGTGTACTGCGCACACATACTTTCTCTTAGTAAGCATCTATAGTTATTTGCCCTACTCTATACTCTTCTTAATATTAACTTAGGTGCTCTTTGCCCTATTTTTGTTCTAACTCTTTTGCCTCTCTAGTACTATAGCACTCTATACACAACACTGTTTATATTCTCTTTACTTAACTATCTAATATATACTTCTATATTTTTGTTCTCTTCTATAAAAACTATTACTAGATATACTATTATACATACTTTTTGCGCTTTACCTATAGCGCAGCTCTAATAATCTTCTTATTTGCACCTACTTAGCACCTATCTACTCTCCTATATTAAAAACTACTCTGTACTTCTATTTCTATAGATAACGCACGTTGCTAACACTCCTAGCTTTACTATCCCTAACTATTATTAGTAATAGTATTACCTTCTACTATTGTTAGCCTCTACTAACCTATCTATATCTCTAGTAGCGCTCTCTCTAGCGTATTACTACTAAAAGGTCCTAATACTCTACTCTCCTAGGGCTTTCCTATTTCTTGTTTCTTTTCTAAGTTCTTATTCTAGAGAAGAGTTCCTATTAGCTAGCCTATCTATACTTTCTATATTATGCGTATTAACTCCTTGCCTTCTAGTTAATAGATTAAGCAACGCTAGTACTAGCTACCTCTATAATATAGCTAAACTCTATTTATCCTTTACTCTATCTCTATATCTTTAGCTCTTATATTACGTGTTATCTAAACACTAAACTCTTCCTAGTAACACTATTCTATAGTGCGTTAGTGTAAATAGTAGTTAAACCTAAATTAAATTCTTAATATTCCCTAAGTTATATCTATAACTATTTACTCTACTAGGAAGTTAGAATACTAACACTCTATTCTTTCCTTCTAGTTAATAGTTTAACTATATTAGGTACTTGTAGTAGCCTATACAATTAAAAATTGCTACTAGCACATATAGCACAGAGTACATACAAAGAAATTATAATAGTATACTAAGCTATACTAGTCTGTATTAGCTTACTAAGCTAGGAGAGGAGAAACTCTATTATAAGAGTTTCTCTCTATATATTACTCTACTTACTAATAGTATTCTTACTACTTTACTTACTAACATATCTATATATACTTATACTTAATAATAAATTCTCTTTTTCTACTTCTGCTTAGTAGCTACTTAGATAAATCTAGTTAAATAAATCCTCTATATATATCTATCTTAAGACTCCTTTACTTCCCTTCTCTAACATATATAATGCTATAAGTATATATAGTAGCTACTTCCTTGTCTAGATTTCTACTATAACTTATTTTATAATATGTATTTGTTTACTTTCTTAATTTTACCTTATCTTCTATTCTTCTATCTTTATTGCTCTAGTATACTACAACTATCTATAGTAATATTCTCCTGCAATATAGCTATAGTAATCTCTAACTCTATTCTACTTCTATACTATCTACTATGTCTATAACTCTAGTAAACTACTTTCTTTGCAAATAAGGATACACTCTATAGTATCTATTTTGCTATATCTATGTTAATTCTTTTTCCTTATCTCTAGTACACTGCGCATATATACCTTCCCTTAGCAAGTATCTATAGTTATTTACCCTACTCTATACTCTTCTTAATATTAACTTAGGCGCTCTTTGCCCTATTTTTATCCTAACTCTTTTACCTCTCTAGTACTATAGTACTCTGCGTACAACGCTATTTATATTCTCCTTACTTAACTATCTAATATATACCTTTATATTTTTATCCTCTTCTACAAAAACTATTACTAGATATACTATTATATATACTTCTTATACTTTACCTATAGCGCAGCTCTAATAATCTTCTTATTTACACCTACTTAGTACCTATCTACTCTCCTATGTTAAAAACTACTCTGTACTTCTATTTCTATAGATAACACACGTTGCTAATACTCCTAGCTTTGCTATCTCTAACTATTATTAGTAATAGTATTACCTTCTACTATTATTAGCCTCTACTAACCTGTCTATATCTTTAGCAGCGCTCTCTCTAGCGCATTACTACTAAAAGGTCCTAATACTCTACCCTCCTAGGGCTTTTCTATTTCTTGTTTCTTTTCTAAGTTCTTATTCTAGAGAAGAGTTTCTATTAGCTAGCCTATCTATACTTTCTATGTTGTGCGCATTAACTCCTTGCCTCCTAGTTAATAGATTAAGCAACACTAGTACTAGCTACTTCTATAATATAGCTAAACTCTGTTTATCTTTTACTCTATCTCTATATCCTTAGCTCTTATATTATGTGTTATCTAAACACTAAACCCTTCCTAGTAACACTATTCTATAGTGCATTAGTGCAAATAGTAGTTAAACCTAAATTAAATTCTTAATATTCCCTAAGTTATATCTATAACTATTTACTCTACTAGGAAGTTAGAATACTAACACTCTATTCTTTCCTTCTAGTTAATAGTTTAACTATATTAGGTACCTGTAGTAGCCTATGCAATTAAAAATTACTACTAGCACACATAGCACAGAGTGCATACAAAGAAATTATAACTATATACTAAGAAGTGCTAGAGTATATTAACACTATACTTGTAGCTAGTAACTCTAAAATCTCTACTCTGCTTAAGCTTACTAAGCTTAACACCCTGCTACGCCTTAGGTAGCTTAATTCTTAATAATAAGCAACTAATAAGCTCTTTTCTACTACTACTTATTACTTACTAACTAATTTATATTAATATCTACTATCTATATACACTAATCTATCTTTAGTTTCTCTCTTTACACACAATAGAAAAATAATTATTACTAACACTTTTTAAAAACTTAATATTAGCGTTCCTTTTACCTATAAACTTCTTTTATCTTAATTATTACCCTTTTAGTATTAACTATCCCCTTATAATTTTTATTTCTTTTTATACCTTTCCTCTTTACTACAGAGCTAAAACCTTGTAAAAGCTTAGAAACCTATTGCTATTCTACTACAACAGCTTATTACCTATCTACCTATTTATTTTATTAATAACTTTCTACATTGTCCCCCTCTTAATACTATTACTATTTATAAAGAATCCTTGCAACTCTAGTATACTCTATTTTCTACTAAGAGAAATTGCCTTATCTAAGGCTCTTTGCTTCTATATTCTAAACAAACCCCTATTTCTATGCTGTATCTGCACCTAACTCTGCTTAAGAACCCTCTAGACCTTAGTAGGAACTCTAATTCTAGAGGATATCTATTTTTTTTCTTTCTAAATAGCTTTAATACTCTTAAAAGCACAATATCTAAAGTATTGTAATCTAGTACAGCCTCTCCTACTCTTATAATTCTACTCTAGAAACAGTGCACAATCTTTAAATAGCAACTACTATTACCCCTTCCTACATTACCTCTATTCTATTTAATTTTAAATGTTTGCCTATAATAATAGTATAACAATACCTTATTTACCTTAAGCTACTATCTTTCTACTCTATTATTGCTTACTCTGCACACTACAGACACAGCTCTATCTACTAATACTACTAGTTTATTAGTATACCTCCTTCTCCTTTATACACGCTTATATACTATCTATATAGAGTTACAGCTACAATATTTTCTTATTACTTCTACTAAAATATCTAATCTTATAGCTATCTTCTAAACCCTATGTTAGGCTAGTTATCTAACCTTCTTTATTATCTATTGTTACTACTTTTCTAATAAATATTATATATTTATTATCTCTAAGAACTTACTACCTGTTTGTGTAGCTTAGACCCTCTCCTTACCTCTTGTAACTTACTAAATTTCTATTTAACTATTACTATCTTATCTTATTACCTACTTCTTCTATCTCTATAGTATTAGCGCTCTCTTAGCCCTTACGTTATATATCTTCTAACACTAAACCCTTTTTAGTATAACTAGTCTCTAGTTGTGCTAACGTGTGTTAGGCTAGTAGAATCTTAATATTCCTCTTACTGCCTTCTAGTTAAACAACTCTATTAGTCTATATCTATTTAACTTATTCTATTTGTTAATTGCTGCTATAGCAGGGCACCTGTTGTAGCCTATATATAAAGTAAATTTGCTACTAGTATATATAGTACAGAGTATATACAAAAGAATTATAATAGTATATTTTGTCTATATGTAAAGTGTGTTAGTTATATAACTTCTAGAATAAATCTTACTCTACTTAAGCTTACTAAGCTAACTAATAACTCTTAATACTATTACTCTACTTACTAAGTTAACCTAGCTTCTGCTTGCTTACTACTCTAAAATTATTTGTACTTTCTAGATTTGCACACCTATAGGACTCTTTTATTACTACAACTAACTTTACATATTTCTACTCTATATAAAATCTCTTCTTTTCTAGAATTTTACATACTCTGTACTTTTATATGTCTTATAGAACCTGTCTTTTTTTATATATATAGCAAACTAGAATATCTAAACTTTACTATTAACTTATACTACGCGTATCTTTCTACAAATAACTTAACTTAACTTTCCCTTCTTATCTCTTATAAAACTCCTTTTACCTCCTCTAGTACAATATATACTTCTATTAACACTAGTTTCTTACTTTTATATTTATATTCCTTGCCTTAACTATCTCCTTAATCTATCTCTACTACTACTCTAGTTATCTCTACCTAACTATTATTTCTTGCTTGCCCTTTATACTATATATAGACTCTATCTGCGCTATACTTACACTATACACTATACCTAAAGCTTCCTATCTTTAGAGTGTCTATAGCTAATTTCTAGGTATTGCAGCTTAAGCACTTTATACTTACTATACAACTCTCTACTACGCCTCTGCAAGCTAATAGGCATAGTTACTAAAGAGTAACTATACTATGCTTATCTAATACGTGTTAGAACACATTTTCTTTATACCTATATCTATTAAGAGAGCATTCTACAACCTATAGTATATATATACTCTACTTCTCTCTATTTTATATACTTACGCTCTAACAAGCTCCTTCTTGTAATATACTACACATATACTACAATCCCTAGCTAGTAAATACTATACCTAATTAGATTCTAACTACTACTCTGCTCTTCTACTTACCTTGTATATTCTCTAAAATTAGTCCTCTATTCTTCTCTAGCTATTCTACTTCTAACTATCCCTAGCGCTTATGCAACTCTAATATCTATCTCTAATTTAGTGCTAAATCTTGTTCTCTTACTCTACTCTGCTTTTTCTGTAGCTCCTATATTACACTAGAGCATTCTATCCTAGTGTTTAATTCTTATACCTAGTCTAACTTGCCTAACTATAATTTACAATTGCTATTTATAGCTCTGTTATCTAACTCTTGTGTATCTTCCTATATAAAATATATCTATATCTCTTATCTCTATTTTGTACCTACTATCTTCTTATTACCCTATCTCTATATTACTAGCTCCTTGCTAGTCTTAGTTTAGACTATTACGTATTAAATTTATAATTACTATTCTATATCTATTTATACTATTCTATATTTAGCTCTACTAAGTCTATGTTGTGCATAGGCTAATTCTGTGCTAGTATAGATAGGAGGCCTAACAAGAACTTTGTTCTCTACCCTCTAGTTAGCCTATTCTATAAGCATGTCCCCTATAGTAGGGGGCTTAGTACTATTCTAGCTACTTAGAAAGTAGCACATATAGCACACAAATATACAAAGGAATTATAATAGTAGTTTGTATCTATATATTCTATGTTAACTCTATAGAAGCTTACTAAGCTATATTAACAAGAACTCTGTTCTATTAATCCTACTCTACTTATTAATAAATATATCTCTAATATACTCTCCTTCTATTATTGTAGTTTTTAATTTATGCTTAATGCTACCCTCTTTACAAGGCTAATATCTTCTATACCTAAAACTTATCTAGTATAGTATAACTAAGTCTCTTATTATTTTGCTCTTCTATAACTTATCTAATTTTAAGTGCATTTGCCCCTTTTCCCTATAGAATTTATAATCCCTATAAACTAATAGTTAGTTCTAAAAGGAAACTATCTTCTATAATATTTAACCTATACCTATTGTAACTTCTTATCCTGCCTTATTTCTTTCTAATCTCTAATTATCTTAGGCTTATACTTTCCTATCTAGTCTAACTACTCTCTATCCTCTATATATCCTAATTCTTTATATATAGATAGCTGCTCTGCTTTTGCTACTATCTCTTTATGTACTTTATTAAATGCTTCTACAGAAAGTAGGGCTACTACAAGGCTGTAATTATATATTTCTATAATATTCTAGTTTAATCCTGTGCACCTGTGTTTATCTATACATAGTACTATATAGGCTGTCTTCTAGACAAGACCTACCCTAGCCCTCTCCTTTCTATATAATTTGCAATACTTCTTACTATAGCCTAATAGCAATTTACTACTCTCTAAAGTAAGGTACTACTCTATCTCCCTAGATAGAAAGAGTAAGCATGTTACTATTACTTCTACTTTATATAACTTTTTACCTTAATTAGCTCTGCTTCTCTTCTACTTGCCTTCTACTACTTACCTTAAAGATACACTTGTATATACTATAACTTCTCTTCCCTATAGAATTAGAGAAAACGCATTCTACTCCTCTTTAAATTTATCTGTTATAGGAGCAGTCCTTATAGTATAGTTTTAGGCTATTCTTGCCTATTTCTACTATTCTACTCTAGTATATATACTCTGTAAAACAAAACCTATTAATTCTCTCTACTATAGTACTACTATTTAGTTCTTTCTTTCTTATTTACTTCTATTTTATCTTTAGAGCTAGCTGCTCCTACACTATATACCTAATGTCTAGCATTGCTCTCTACGCCTCTTATTCTTTTAGGTTTGCTGTGTACTTCTAAGTAGCTCTCTAGTACTAGCACAGCATAGCCTACTCTTATACCTAATTCTCTAATATAGTCTATATCTATATCTCTTATCTCTATTTGTAACTACTATCTTCTTATTACCTACTTCTTCTATCTCTATAGTCCTATTCTCTTCTTGTTCCCCTGTCTCTATAGAAAAGTTATATATTATCTTAACACTAATCTATATCTATTTATACTATTCTATATTTAGCTCTGCTAAGCTGTGCCAATACATAGGGCAATTCTATGCTAGCATATATAAAGGGCCTAACAAAGACTTTACTTCTATACCTTTAGTTTGTTAACTCTATCTCTAAGGCCTACATAGTAGAGTATTATACACTATTCTAGCTACTTAGAAAGTAGCATATATAGCACATAAATATACAAAGAAATTATAATAGTATGCTAAGGAGTGCTATTCTGTGTTAGCTTACTAAGCTAGATTAATACCTACTACAATAGTAGCTAAACACTTTAATAGCAAATACTACTAACTAATATATAGTACTATATAACTAAGGTAGAGCTCTCTCTTACATCTATACTAATCTACACTAAAACGCACACACTCTTAATAAATATAATATTCTATTTAGAATTGCTTTGTATATTTAATCTCTCTACTAGCTACCTCTTCTTTCCTAACTATTAGGGTATTCCTTCTAGTACTAGTACTGCCCTCTTAATATATACAAGACACTAGCAGAGTCTATAACTCTACTCTACTAATACTATTTCTTTAAAGAATATAATCCTGCAAAATAATTTTCTATAATAAAAAGTTATACCTCTATACACACGCGCTTATACCTACTGTATAATTTCCTATTACAGTAGTTGCACTACTCTCCTAATAAAAACATCCTATTATATAACTTCTATAATAGTTTAGATACTTTACTCTTCTACGTCCTAGAACTATCCTCTTTTAGAATATTATTATCCTCTATTAAAACTTTATATAGTTGTAGAACAACCTCCTTAAATACTATATCTACTACCTATTAACCTAATAGAGAAAAAAAAATAAAAGAGTCTATCTCTCCTTCCTATATACCTATTACTTAGACGTATAGGTAGGCTTTTAGCAGAACACCTATCCCTCTACTCTATAATAAGTAAATATTATAATTCTCCTCTAACTCTTTATCTTTCTATTTATTAACTACCTCTTGCTTAACTTTTATATACTAAGTAGAAAGCCTTCTACTCTTCTATATTAACTATATCTATATCTCTAGCTTGCGCACTACGCAATATATAACAGAAGTAGAGTAATACTATAACACTACTTAATAATTAGCCTTTCTACTTTCTATTCCTAGTAACTACTTATACTCTGTATAATTCTATACAAACTCTAGCTCTGCCTAGCTGCCTTAAAATACTGCAAGAGGACGTTCTACTTTCTACTACCTAATCTACTATAAGAATCCTTCTGTGCTTGTATTACCCTGCGTAATCTAATCTATAAATATGTAGCTATACCCTCTTGCCTACTTGTTTCCTCTATATAGTACTATTAACTATATTCCTTTCTATATTGCCTCTGCAACTTTATTCTTGTACAACAGTCTAACTATAACTAATACAGTCCTGCTAGACGTTCTACTCTTGCTATAGTCTAAAGTAAAATAAATAAAGAGTAGCCTAGCTCTACTACCTAGGGCCTTTAGCCTACTTATCTAAAAGATATCTATCTTACTACTCTCTAGTGCTTATATTACGTGTTACTTACACTATCCCCTTCTTAAGTATACTATTCTATAGTAAGAGTAGCTTATTAGTAGTTAAACCTAAACTAATTTTATAATATTCTCTAAACTAACTCTGTTATCTTATCTATCTAGATTACACTACTCTGCTTAGTTACTTTATTCTATAGTTTAACTATATTAGGCACCTATTGTAGCCTATATTTAAATAAATTTGCTACTAGCATATATAGCACAGAGTGCATACAAAAGAATTATAATAGTATACTAAAAAGTGCTATTCTATATTAGCTTACTAAGCTAGATTAATACCTGCTATAATAGTAGCTAAACACTTTAACAGCAAACACTACTAACTAATATATAGTACTATATAACTAAAGTAGAGCTCCCTTTTACATCTATACTAATTTACACCAAAACGCATATACTCTTAATAAATATAATATTCTATTTAGAATTACTCTGTATATTTAATCTCTCTACTAGCTACTTCTTCTTTCCTAACTATTAGAGTATTCCTTCTAGTACTAGTACTACTCTCTTAATATATGCAAGACACTAGCAGAGTCTATAACTCTACTCTACTAATACTATTTCTCTAAAGAATATAATCCTATAAAATAATTTTCTATAATAAAAAGTTGTGCCTCTATACGTATGCGCTTATACCTACTATACAATTTCCTATTACAGCAGTTACACTACTCTCCTAATAAAAATATTCTATTATATAACCTTTATAATAGTTTAGATACTTTACTCCTCTATATCCTAGAACTATCTTCTTTTAGAATATTATTATCCTCTATTAAAACTTTATATAGTTGTAGAATAACCTCCTTAAATACTACGTCTACTACCTATTAACCTAATAGAGAAAAAAAGATAAAAAAGTCTATCTCTCCTCCCTATATACCTATTACTTAGACGTATAGGTAGGCTTTTAGTAGAATACCTATCTCTCTACTCTATAATAAGCAAATATTGCAATTCTCCTCTAACTCTTTATCTTTCTATTTATTAACTGCCTCTTACTTAACTTTTATATACTAAGTAGGAAGCCTTCTGCTCTTCTATATTAACTATATCTACATCCCTAGCTTGCGCACTACACAATATATAATAGAAGTAGAGTAATACTATAATACTACTTAATAATTAGCCTCTCTACCTTCTATTCCTAGTAACTACTTACGCTCTGTGTAATTCTATACAAACTCTAGCTCTGCCTAGCTGCCTTAAAATACTACAAGAGGATGTTCTACTTTCTACTACCTAATCTACTATAAAAATCCTTCTATGCTTGTATTACCCTATATAATCTAATCTACAAATATGTAGCTACACCCTCTTGCCTACTTGTTTTCTCTATATAGCGCTATTAACTATATTCTTCTCTATATTGCCTTTGCAACTTTATCCTTATATAACAGTCTAACTATAACTAATATAGTTCTACTAGATATTCTACTCTTGCTACAGTCTAAAGTAAAATAAATAAAGAGTAGCCTAGCTTTACTACCTAGGGCCTTTAGCCTACTTATCTAAAAGATATCTATCTTGCTACTCCCTAGCGCTTATATTACGTGTTACTTATACTATCCCTTTCTTAGGTACACTATTCTATAGTAAGAATAGCTTATTAGTAGTTAAACCTAAACTAATTTTGTAATATTCTCTAAACTAACTCTGTTATCTTATCTATCTAGATTACACTGCTCTGCTTAGTTACTCTATTCTATAGTTTAACTATATTAGGCACCTATTGTAGCCTATGTTTAAATAAATTTACTACTAGTACACATAGCATAGAGTGCATATAAAGGAATTATAATAGTATATATTAGTCTATGCGTTTGTGCTAACGCTACACTTGTAGCTAAGTTCTATAATAGTGCCTACTACTAACTAATTATTCTATTATTAAAGCTCTGCTTACTAATAGAATATCTTAATTTGCCTATTACGCGTTTATATATCTGTTATTATAGAATCCCCTTATAGATTCTTTTTTATCCTTTCCTATTTAAACTTTAAATTAGTAAACTATTATAAAAACATATTTAGTCCTTACTCTAATTTTCCTTTACATCCCTAAGAGATTTTCTAGTTTAAGTTTAGCCTAATAATATCCTCTTTACTATAGGAGGGTAAAAACGCTATATACTATTATAGATCTTTATAAAGTAGTCTTCTAGCCTAACCTCTTCTTTATTTATCCCTCTATAGGGAAAACACTCTACCTAAGCCTACTATTCCTATATCTATTCCTTTAGAAACAACCTAGTCCTCTATCTAAGAACAACTAGTACTATACATATAATTTTCTCTTTTATAGAATTAAAAATACTACAGCGCTAGTAAACCTCTAATCCTATATTATTACTTTCTTAGTATTTAATTACTCTCTATCTCTAAATATTATCTACCCTTCTGTCCCTCTAGTGTTAAGGCTCTTCCTACCTTCTATACTTTTAATAGAACTTTCCTTCTAGGCAATTACACTCTACCTCTCTACTAATAAAGCCTATACAATAAGATTCCTCTACTCTAATATATAGCTAGAGAATAACTCTTGCTATAGTCCCCCTTATACCTTTTAATACTTCCTAGTAAGCTAATCTACTTCTCTATTATATAACCTATATTATTCTTGTATCTCTGTAATAACTATAAAACCTTACACTTGCAGTCTTCTATACTCTATTAAAACTTACCTATTTTATTACCTTTCTTACAATTACTCTGTTATATTTGCGCTACCTGCTAGTTTTACTACTAATCTCTATCTCTGTACCTTTATATCTATTCTATAACTACATCCTGTATTCTTGCTTAATATATAATATACCCTAAGTATCTACTTCTCTCTTTTAACAGCGCCTTCTACTTGCTAATAAGTCTTATTATCTTAAAACTTCTTATTGCTAGGCTCCTTCTACTTTATCTATTACTAATATAGAGTACTCTATATAGCTATACCTTACCTACCTCTATACACTTATCCTTTCCTTGTTTCTAAGTTTAAAATTTAAGTTTCTATTAACTCTTATTACCCTCTTATAACAAAGTTAGTACCTCTATGTATTAATATCTATATATCTTATCTCTATTTTGTATAATAGACTACTTATTACTCTATCTCTATTCTATAGTTACGTATTTCTTTAATACTAGTCCCTTTTTAAGTAACACACTTCTATTTGTAGCTAGCGCAGGTTAGGCTAGTAGAATTATTATATTCTACTTACTACCTCTATTTTATCTCTTATTAGAGTTATTCTATTTGTCTATATCTATTTATACTACTCTGTAGTAGGTATAGCTGCATAGTAGTTACTTAGCTATAGCTAGGTCTAGAGCCTAGCACATATAGCACAGAGTGCATACAAAGGAATTATAATAGTAGTTTATATCTATGCATAGAACTCTATATTAGCTTACTAAGCTAGATTACCTCTACTCTACTAGTAACTCTTAATACAGTGCCTACTACTTAAAGGTAAATCTCTACTAGCGCTTAACACTAACTAATAACTCTTATCTACAGCTCTGCTTACTAACATCTACTTCTACTAGTAGAGTAAAAATAGTAAACAATCTATAATACTTTTCTTATAATACCTTGCCTTAAGCAATGTTCTTAAATTCTTATAGGGAACCTCTGTCTTAACTCTTTAGCATCTCTATATATTACTTTTATTTACTTGCTTTACGTGTAATAGTTACAGCCTACACTAACTATTTTAACTTCTATATACTATTGCTCTAATAATAAGCAAAAGATAGTTCTTACCTATAACTATTTATTATATCTGTGCCCTCTACCTATTAGAATAGTAACCCTTTTTTTATAGTAAAAGTATCTCTCTATGTACAGCTTTTGCTTATATCTACCTATCTTAAATAGCTTTTCCTTTTTATAATCTCTTAGAGATCTAATACAAACACACCTTATATTGCACAAGTTTCTATACCTATCTATATCTAACTACTAGAAGACCTTTAGTATAAATATATAAACTACAAAATCAAGAGTATTTCTATATAGTATACTAACATACACCTACTCTATTCTTAATCTTTTTAAGCAATACCTATTCCTTTTTATTGTAATATACCCTACACACTTTTAATCCTCTAGTGTATCTAGTATTCTATATTTTACTCCTCGCTTCTAGCAGACACAAAAGACAGCTGTTAATAGGCTACTATATAATAGCTACTATAACATGCCTCTACTCTATTCTACCTTATATATTATAGTAACTTTAAGCTCTAAAAGCACTGCTTCTATGTTAGCAATTGTTAGTTAACTAAGTATAGTTTACGCACAATCTATATTCTCTCTAACTATAAGGAACTCTGCTGCTCCCTATATATACTTTATAATATATAAGTCTGTCTCTTGCTCTAGTAACTACTCTTTTAGTCTCTGCTGTATTTCTAGCTTACTTTCTATTTAGTTATTATGTGCTAACCTATAAAACCCTCTATTACCCTTGTTTAACATATTCTTATTTCTACTTAATACTAATACTATTACAGCCCTGCTCTGTTCACTTTACCTCTTAGTTCTAAATTATATGCATATTACACTACTATACGTACTTTATTAGGCCTATCTATTAGTCTTATATATATATCTATTCTTGTATATCTATATAGTTTCTAACTTTAAACTACTTATTACTCTATCTCTATATCCTTAGCGCCCCCTTAGCGCTAGAGTTACATATTTTCTTAACATTTATTATTCTATTACCTTATATCTATTTAAACTAATCCTAGTTTAGCCTTGCTAAGCCTTCTAGGCGCACAAACTAGTTCTATACTAACTATATTAGTTAGCCTAAGGCAAATTTTATTTTCTATTATTCTATTTGCTCTCTCTATAAGTATAGGCTATATAGTAGGGGTCTTAGCCCTATTTAAACTACTTAGAGAGTAGCACACATAGCATACAAATATATAAAGAAATTATAATAGTATGTTTTGTCTATGCGTAAAGTGTGTTAGTTATATAATACTATTACAAAGAAAAACTCTACTTAAGCTTACTAAGCTAATCTATTACAAGTAGTTTTTAACTTCTCTTCCTATATATCTACTTGCTAATCTCTCTCTGCTTCTTTACTCTGTTTCTTTACTCTATTTCTTACAATGCTAACTAACTAGCTTGTTACTAATTATTATTATTACTCTATATTTCTTAAAGCTTCTAACTGTTAAGCTCTTAGCCCTCTCTTAACTAATAGCTAGAGGAAACCTTAACTTCTTCTATAACTACCTTCTATACACTAAATTAAACTACACTATAAATATATCTTACTTTGTATATTTACAAAAATTAAACTTTTACCCTTATTATTTGTTTCCTTTACGTCCCTCTAGGGGTTTTCTTAATCTAGTTTAGATTAGAGGCCTAAAGCTTCTTGCTTAGAAGCTATGTTATACTTCTTATCTACTTTTCTAGACGCTTATTATTACTTGCTACACTACTCTTCTACTATATAGTATAGGTACTGTCTTATCTACACTACTTCTATTAAAAGAACAGTCTTATCTACTATATCTCTATTAAATTATCTATAATTAACCTATAAGTAGTGCCCTGCGCTTATCTGTTACTATAATAGGAAAATAGTGTTTCCTACTAACGCACGTCTTGCGCTATATACTACAACTTATTCCTTACTTCTCTAAAACTTTCTATCTAGTTTATATCCTTATCCCTCTTAATCTCTACTATTTCCTATTTCTACTTGTTAAGTTTACTACTTTTGTCTAACTCTACTACCTACAGCTTATCTCTATAAGGCAATCTAACTATCTAGAGTACCTGTACAACTACTAATTATAATCTAACCTAACTCCTCTTAGAGTGTGCTTCTTTATAGAGCACAATTACTCTTTACACTATATATTTTTCTAGTATAATCTACTACGCGCACACTATAAAAGAGTACCTAAGAGAAAGGACCTCTTTTAAAAGTTTTACTTTCTACTCTACTATCTCTAAAAGCTATTTGCTAAATAGACCTTATATCTCTATCTAATAAAGTCTTCCTTCTCTACCTAAGTGTTCTACTACCTGTATTAATATATACCTCTTATCTAGGTAAACGCTTTACTTACTAGCTATTAGCCTTATAATAAACAAGTTACCTATATTTCTTATGCTAAAAGCCTACTCTATACAATCTGCAAGAAAGCGTTAGCTTTTACTTCTTATATACATTCCAATCTTGTCTATATCTATTTATACTTATTTCTATTTGTAACTACTTATAACTACTTGTTACTCTATCTCTATACTAGTTAGTTATTACGTGTTTATTTAACACTAGTCTATTTCTATTTAAACTAATCCTAGTTAGGCCTAGAAAGGCCTTTAGTGTGCACAGACTAGTTCTGTGCTATTGTGCTAGGCAGCCTAAGGCAAATTTTATTTCCTATTATTCTATTAGCTTATTCTATAAGCATAGGCTATATAGTAGAGGTCTTAGCGCTAAAGTAGCTACTTAGAGAGTAGCATATATAGCACACAAACATACAAAGAAATTATAATAGTATGTATTAGCCTATACATTTGTGCTAACGCTATATAAAGGTTGTGCTAATACTACTTCTAGTAGCTACTAGCTCTACACATTACTCTACTTACTAATTATAATCTCTTAGCGCTCTACTAGTTATTACGTCTCTTTTTATTTCTCTAAATTTACTAAATATCTATTATATCAATATAATACAATACCTCTTTCTATTTTACTACTTATTCTTTATAAATATATTCTTCTTAGTACTAGTTTAGTCTTAGCTTAGTAGTATCTCTTCTTTAGAGCCTCTCTTTAATATTCTTTTAGTTATATTTAATATAACTTCTAAAAACCCTTCTTTCTAATCTCTTTATAAAGTTTTTAATATCTTAACAAGTCTTAATTCTATTTATTTTATTTTAGTCTTACTACTTATTTCTATTCTCTGTTTAATCTTAAGTACTGTATAGTCTTATCCTGCCTAACCTTTTAATTTCTTATTTATTACCCCTATTCTTTTGTAGTAACTCTACTACCTTTCTATATATTCTACTCTTCTATATCCTTTTCTTTCTACTACCTAGTTGCTGTTTGCCTACTTACAAATATCTTTCTCTCTTCTACAGATATCTAATTATACTAGTAGTACTTTAGATATGTCTTATACAACTCTCCCTTTATAATATCCTTTAGTAACACACCTTGCACCTATTTATACTATAAACACTAAGTCTTTATAGCTCTATATAGCGCTGCTATATGCGCTAGCAGCTCTACTATATATACTTAGTTCTAAGTATTAATTTCCTTATTATACCTCTCTTATAAGCACCTAACTCTCTCTATAGTATTATCTATAATACTGTATACTTCCTATTCTCTATCTGCCCTAACTTCTTTAGATAACTCTTCTAGCTTCTATTGTAGCTTCTGTACCTACTCCTTGTTCTACTTTTCTTTATTATCTACAAGCGCCTTTGCTTCTGCTATCTAGTTCCTACACTTACTTGCTAGGTTACTGTAGATAGGTTTTACTGCTATTATCCCAAAGGGTAGTTGCTAACCTATACCTATTATAGTTCCTTGCTACTTAAACTAGAGACCTCTCTATACTATTAGTTCTAATACCTGTATCTTGCTCTCTTCTGTTCTATCTAGACACTACGCAATCCCTAAGATTAAGAATAGTAGCCTTTATATATCTATTCTTCTGCTCTGCTTACTAGTAGCTCTGCTACTTATAGTATACTTATATTTATTTGTCTTATCTCCTAACAACTTATCTCTATTTAAATATTAATACTTCTTATTACCCTATCTCTATAGTTTTATTAGTTACGTGTTTATTTAATACTAGTCCTATTTAGGTATTACTACTCTATAGTAGTGCTAGCGCTTATAAAGTAGTAGAAAAATAATATTTCTCTTACTACTTTCTAAGCATACTATTCTATTAGTTATACTCTATTTATAGGGCTTTCCCCCTACCTTGCTGCTGCTTATTAGTTACTTAGCTATATACCTATATCCTAAGCTAAAGCTTTGGCTATAATAGCATATATAGCATAGAGTGCATACAAAGAAATTATAATAGCAGTTTGTGTCTGTGTATATAGTGTGTGTTAGCTTACTAAGCTATATTAATACGTAAGTCTCTTACAAAGGAAAACTCTATTCCTTTAACACTCTACTTACTAATTATTCTATTAGCCCTTGCTCTACTTAGTAGGTTAGGCTTTAGTTAGTAGCTTCCTTACTACTACCTCTTTCTTTAATAATTTTTACTTATGTTTTTAACTTAAAACGCTTTGCTTCTTCTTTTTGTAATAAAGGTATTTTTGCTTACTTATACTCTCTATTTTCCTAACACCTTTTTTATTCTAGTTTAGCCTTACTAGTAAAGAACTAATATTGCTCTTAATTATATAACAATATACACTATACTTCTTAAGGCCTCTTCTATTATAATACTCTACTTACTAATTATTTCCTCCTTTTTTTTGCTCTAATAGCTAGTGTCTCTTCTTTTACTCTACTTATTAAAATCTCTACTATTGCTTTGCTTACTAATTATATTCTTCCTCTATATTATCTCTAGGCTGCTAAGACTTATATATGCATTTTGTATATATATTAGATTACTCTGTATTGCTTATACTATGCTCCTTTGCTAATTCTATATCTCTACTATTGTTAGAGGCACGCTATCTACTTGCTCTACACTATCTTTAAACTATCTCTAGCAAAAAAACTATACTATAGAGTCCCTCTCTTATAACAGCTATCTACACTCTATATATATATTGCCTATTCTAGCAAGTATTCTCTATCTACAAACTATTTTATTCTCTTTATATTTGCTACTGCCTATTTATCCCTTTTAGGCTGCTGCCTTTCTCTGTTGTTGTTTAATTAACTATACAACTAAGCAACTATGCAACTAGGTAAATATTCTAGTCTTTAACACTTTTACAATACTTTCCTATTTAGATATATTCCTGTCTTAGCTTATTGCTCTATCTACTTATATCTCTATATCTGCGCTTCTAAGTTAAAGCTTAGCACTTATTCCCTATCTTAATTAACTTGTGCTGTAGCGCCTTGTGCCTACTTACCTAGGGGCGTAGACACACTCCTTCTTACCTACTATATCTATGCGTAGGTTTATTTCTATAATCCTTGTCTCTATCTATTACGTCTCTACCTTTTATTTAGCCTTAAACTACTACCTGCTCTTGCTTCTTATCTATTTACTAAAACCTCTGTTATAATATCTTAGAATCTTATCCCTATATACTTATTTCTATTTATACTTTATCCTTGTTACCTACTTCCCCTATCTCTATATTAATAGCCTCTTCCTGTTGCAAATACTAAGTATTCTATATTCTTCTATTACTCTGTTTATAATTATTCTATTATATTATTTCTATTATAAACTATTCTATATTTAGACTTGCTAAGTCTGTGTTACTCTATGCTGTACACAGTCTACTTCTATGCTATCTATAGTAGTTAGCCTTAGGCAAACTTTATTCCCTATTATTCTATTAGCTTATTCTATAAGCATAGGCTATATAGTAGGGTATTATGCACCCTATTAGCTAGTTAGAAACTAGCACACATAGTACACAAATATACAAAGGAATTATAATAGCATATTTTATCTATGCACAGAATCTATATTAATTATATAATACTTAGAGAAGAACTCTATTCTAACAACACTCTGCTTACTAATTATCTTTATTCTTCTACTCTACTTATTTACTTACCCTATATTTCTTAATACTTCCTATTAGTAAGCTTCTTATACCTTCTTATACTAGAACTTCTTGTCCTGTAATACCTCTTCCTATATACTCTTCTTGCACAAATATCTTTCCTAAAAAAAAGATAAAAATTTAATAAACAAAATTCCTAGTTCTATATCTAGATTGAGAATACTTATTTCTTAATAAAAATATCTCCTTATTTTTGCAACTGCTAAGTTCTACTAGGACATACTTTTACTTCTTTTAATAAAATCTTTAAAAGTCTCTAGTATAATCGTACTAGACTTAACTCTATTAAAATACTCCTCTCTACTCTATTCCTCTAAACAAACTTTATATTTAATAGGCTCTATATTTCCTCTCCCTAAGCACCCTTTAGGGTTTTAACAACTATTTCTAGATATAATAATATATATTACCCTCTAACTTTAATTCTACTCTTAGTGCATAAAGCTGTAAAATTAGCTGTACCTTACTTAGTTTCTTAGCTATTACAATATTATGTCCTACTTAACTTTATTATCCTTAGTAGTGCCTCTAGCTATAAACTTAGCTATGCTAACTTACTTCTACTCTTCTAGTACTACTCTTACTATTAATATTACCTCTTTAACGCTCTCTGTCTACTAAACATTATATATTCTCTTTAATATATAGAAATAGTATATAACTCTAATATTACAAATATACTCTATATAGTTTAGTAACACAACCTTATATCCTATATACTCTACGTACAGTCGTGCTTCCTTAACGCACATCTTAGACACGTATAACTAGTCTACTACTAGGACAGTATCTACTTCCTCTATAGTATTGTCTGTCTTTTAGCCCTTTATATTTGCTACTCTATGCCTGTTAAGATATCTATCCTTCTTTACAAATAGTATATCTGTGTCTCCTAGCTTTTCTAATAGTATATCTTTTATATTAATCTCTCTAGGTTCTAATAAAGTAGGGCGTAAAGCCCTAGGTACAACTACTACTATATATAGTCTACACTTTATACTTAAACCTTCTTCCTAACCTTCTAGAATTTGTTATAACTCTCTTTTATAAAAGATTGCACTTCTCTACTCTACTTAACTCTTATTACCTCTTTAGTTATTATTCTATTACATTTTGTCTATACCCCTTATATCTATTTTATTTATTAAAACTACTTATTACCCTATCTCTATATTATTAGCATACTGTTAGTGCTTATGTTATATGTTATCTTAACACTACTCTATATCTATTTAAAACTAATTCTAGTTTAGCTATGCTAAGCCTTCTAGGCGCTTGAACTAGTTCTGTGCTAGTATAGATAGGGGGCCTAATAAAGACTTTACTCTTCTACATTCTATTTGTCTATTCTACTTCTAGGCCTATATAAGTAGGGGTCTTAGCCCTATTTAAACTACTTAGAGAGTAGTACATATAGCACATAAATATATAAAGAAATTATAATAGTATATATTAGCCTGTGCGTTTGTGCTAGCTTACTAAGCTAGATAGAGAGAGAAGTTCTACACAATACTTACTAAGCTAATCTTAATATCTACTCTACTTACTAATAACTTAACATAGCGCCCACAGCTTTACTTACTAATAAAACTTTTAACCTTTAGAATTTCTAATATTAATCTTTCTCTATATTTTTTAGAGCTGTTAGTTAAGCTCTACTTTAAGGCTCTACTTACTTTTAATTCTATTCTTCTATACTTATTTACCTTAGTACTCCTGCGTAGTTTATCTACTACAACCTAGGTTTAATTTCTCCTAATCTATTAGTTACACTACTCTACTTATACTGTTAGTACTTTCCTAGTTAATACTTCTTAAACTAGGACAGAGGGTAGTACTACAAGCTTCCTCTTCTTTTAGACGCCTCTAAATTATATCTACACCTATTGTAAATCTCTATTTTACCTACTATATACTTGCAGGTTAACCTACTTAAGAATCCTCTCTATATTAGCTAATATCCTACAAATATTCTCTCTTTAACCTTGTTTACTACTACTTGTATTACTACTAGCATTTTCCCTTATAACATAGATAACGCCCTCTTTAATAGCAGCGCAATCCCTACTTTATATACTATCTAATTATCTAACTCTTAACCTCTATTATATACAACCTTTACAACTAACAACCCCTCTTGCAGAATCCTATAGCCTAGGAGTATAGTATACTATACACACTCTCTACTACCCTTAAGGCTGTACTGTTTAGCTAGTTAACTACTCTCTTATATTAGCTACAATTGCAACTCTTTGCCTATCTATACTTTGTATATTACAGTTACTAACTCTTCTTGTAACACTACCTATTATTACTACTCTGCTATTAGATATATACTATACACACTTACTATTAACGTACTATATAACAACAGACAACTTGTCTATATTATTGTATTAAAAATATATAAACTCCTTCCTAGGCTATTAGCTCTACAACTATATCCTAACTATATATTTATCTTCTTGCTATATTTAATATACCTGTCTAACTAATATCTAATCCTTTAATATTGTATCTACTTCTATTACGTAAGCAACTGCTAACTATACTTCTTAAGGTAGTTTGCCTATAGCAAACGCTATTCTATTTCTTACTCTTGTAGAGAGTACCTGTGTACTCTATAGTTTATCCTAATAACTTACTATCTCTTACTCTATACTTCTATATCTATGCTTTTATATCTATTTACCTTATATTTGTATTGTAGCTACATTTTATATATATAACTCTATCCTTTCCTAGCCTCTCTAGGCGTAATACCCTCCTAACTTATATTATATAATTTCTATTATCCTTGTTACCTACTCTTCTTATATCTATTACCTTATATCTATTTATACTATTCTATAGTTAGTTAGCAATAAAAGGTAGTGCTTATTAATTAGCATCTCTACTCTAATTAGCTTGTTCCACAACCCTGCTCTGCTTACTAAGGCATCTATTGTAGCCTAGGTAAAATAAATTTGCTACTAGTACACATAGCATAGAGTGCATACAAAGAAATTATAATAGTATACTAAGTATGCTAGTATCTATGCTTTCTGTATTAATTATATAACTTCTAGAGAAGAGGGCTCTACCCTTAACTACTTACTAAGCTAAACACCTAGCTATACCCCTATAGCTAGTAACTCTTATCCCTACTTAGTGTACTAATACTCTTTAATATTACTCTACTTACTAATATATATTTCTTTTATATTTCTTATCTTCTTCTTACTAACAATTCTCTATTTACGCTCTGCTAAAGTATTAACTCTAAAGAACAATAAATACTCTACTAGCACTAGGTATAGTAATAAAGTGCCTACCTGTTAGCTCTCTTACTCTATAGGTTGTTAGACGCGTAGTAACAATCTTAGGGTATATATATAAAGGGCACAGTCTTTATTGCTTATATACTTTACATCCCTCTAGAGGTTTTCTTATTCTAGTTTAGACTAAGACCTATAATCTTTTATTACTATAGGTAAACGTGTAGCCCTACTTATCTCTTCTTTGCTAGCTCTTAGGTTTTTATATCTAAACAAGAGGGAGACCCTATAACCTTTTTACAATAGAGCTACTCCTCCTACCTAGAGTAATTATTCTATATTATCCTAGTTCTCTGTTCTTACTTCTATTTGTAACCCTAACTAAAATAACTCTTTACATCCTCCTAATATTATATCTATTAAATTAGTCCCTTTATCTATATTCTACACTATACCTAGTTTTCTAGTAATATTTACAATCTTTATTACTCCTCTCCCCTATAACTCTTCTCTAGGTAACTTAGCAACCCTACTATTGTCCTACTTCTATCTATACTTTCTACACCCTGCACAAGCTACCTACTTGTTTATTCTATAAATAATACCTACAATATACCTACTTAGTAAATACTTACTATTCTTATATACTTAACCTCCTTTCTAGTATCTCTAATACTAATATAGGATATAAACATGCTCTCTTAGGCTACACTACTCTCTACGCGTAAATAGTATTATAGACCTATTCTATATCTATCCTACTAGAATCTAAGAACTTCTAGCCTTTACTACATTCCTTAAAAGCTCTAGTACTAGAAGAGGAAGCTTCCCTGCGCTACCCCTCTATTAGTAGACTACTAGTTATGCCTTATTTAATCTAAAAGAGATCTCTATTCCCCTACTATTTTGCCTCTACTATTCTAGCCTCTTATAGTACTATATCCTATATACCTTGCAAGAATACCTAAACTCCCTATATAAAACACATCTATAAGTTGTATTATTATTTCTATCTAAACTACTTATTACTTACTTCCCCTATCTCTATAGTTATTTATATTATTATATGTTATCTTAACACTATTCTCTATCTAGTTAAAGGTATCTACTTTTATTCTGTGTTAAAGAGGCCTGTACACTTATTGCAACAGTCTTATTAGAGTAGTAGAATATTAATATTCCTTATACTACCTTCTAGTAACAATATCCTATTGGTTTAACTCTGTTAACACTACTCTATAGTAGGTATAGCTACTTAATAGGTACTTAACTATAGCTAGAGCTTATAAAATTTGCTACTAGCACATATAGCACAGAGTGCATACAAAGGAATTATAATAGTATATTTTGTCTATGCTTAGAACTCTGTATTAGCTTACTAAGCTAAGCAAGAAGGACTCCCTAGACAAACTCTATTCTAACCTATTACTCTACTTACTAATAACTCTATTACTCTACTCTACTAACTAATAGTTCTCTTTACCTATACTCTACTACGTAGCTTATCTTAACACTATAGAGTAAAGTAAATTAGCTCTTATACTCCTTTATACTTCTACTTAAATTAGTATTGCTATATGCTTGCCTTCCTTACTCTTACTTTAGAAGATAGTTCCTATCTTCTTAGTAAATAGTAATAACACTCTATCTTTACTACTTTTTACTATTACTTTTTGTATTAATTCTATTATAACATATTCTCTTATTACTATTACATTGTCTGCTCTACTCTAGAAAGTATTACCTACTATTACTATAATATACTTTACTTTTATAGCAAGTTCTTGTTTGTTCTACTTAACCTACACCTCTATAGACCTAACTTGTACCTATATATATTGTGTCTTTACTTAATCCTCTACAACACTATTCTATATCTATTTATCTTTAAAAATTTCTATCTTTCTTAACCTACCCTTCTATTTAGTTATCTAGAACTAGCGTTCTCTGTACTAGGACCCTCTTTACGCCTAGAGTACATCTACATTGCCTATTACTACTACACTATTTATTAATTTAACTTCCTTAATTAAACAAATAGCATCCTCCTCTACTCCTTATAGAAAAAGATAGTCTATTACGTCTACCTCTGCTATATTTAGGTGCCTTATAATCTTTCTTTGTAATTTATTCTATTTAACCTACTCTACAACCTAGAGTGCTTTTACTACTACTATCTACACAATTCTTCTATTGCTTATTATTATTAGTTCTTCTATACCTACTACTGTGTACATAACGCACCCTCTTAGTCCTACCTCTTTAATAAAACTTCCTATCTAGGGCCTTTCTATATCTATCTCTCTAAACTTTGTATCTACCTTAAACAAATACAATTGCCCTTTGCTAACGCTATTAGCTTCCTGCTGCTTCTGCGCTGTATCTATCCTCTATTGCCCTTACCTCTACTATTTAGACTCTATTCTATTAATTTTCTACCTTGCTATAATATAATTCTATATTATAGACAACTTGCTCTTACTTCTATAACACGCCTAACTCTTAACAGCGTTACTCTTCTTATACAACTAATCCTATAGTATTATATCTGCTCTTGTTATCCCTATATTCCTACTAACTCTTTATTACCTACTTATTCCCCTATCTCTATATTACTAGCGTATCCTTAGCGCTTATATTACGTGTTATCCTAACACTTATTACTCTGTTATATTATATCTATTTATATTAGTCCCTTCTTAGTAGAACTAATCCTAGTTTAGACTTGCTAAGTCTATGTTAAGCACAGGCTATATTTGTGCTAGTACACATAGGGGGCCTAACGTCTACTTTATTTCCTATTATTCTATTTACTTAATCCTTAAGCACAGGCCTTATAGTAGGGGGCTTAGCGCTATTCTAGCTACTTAAAGCGTAGCACATATAGCACACGAATATATAAAGAAATTATAATAGTATACTAAGCTATATTAACGCCTATACGTTTGTGTTAGCTTACTAAGCTGTCTGTGTTAATACTACAACTATAGCTAGAGACATTAATATTGCGCCCTACTACCTAACTTTTTTAAACCTAATTCTTATTAATTAATATATTAATCCTTCTACTCTTACTCTTCCTTTACTTATATATATAGAGCTACACTTCTAATACTTCTATATATATATTACTAGCGCACATAGCTTATACAACAAATTTACACTATACACTATATATAGAACTTGTTATTTAATTATACTCTACTTATTACATTCTATACTAACCCTTACTAAGGTATTGCTATCTATTTACTTTCTTATCCTGTTGCTTCCTCTATTAAGGGTATCTTATAAAGCCTAATAGGCTAAACTCTTACTCTCTCTTATTCTTCCTACTCTTTACATAGATACTCTTCTACCTATATAGTTATACAAGTTGTACTACCTTTAGTATTTCCTACCTATAAAATTGTTTTCTAATTCTTCTCTGTTATTCCTAATATTGTGCACTTTAAGCAGTAACTATACCTTATGCATATATAGGATCCTTCTCTAGAATATCTACCTAATATAATAACCTGCTTAAAGTACTAGCCTACTAGTAAGTCTCTACCTTTGTATATCTCTACTACTCTCTATAGAGCCTAGCCTCTGCTATTATCTAGCTTCTATACTATAATAATATAGTAGAAGTAAATCTTCTTCTTATCTTAAGATCCTTGCAATATTACAATAAAAGGACTCTTTAATATTAGATCTTTAATCCTCCTCTAAAACCTACAGCATACTCTGCAGCTATAATTAATTATATATAATATAAAAATATTATATCTTACTAAGTCTATTGTGTCTGTAAGCCTCTATCTTTACTATATCTCTTCTATTTTACTAGGTATATATTTCTCTACAAAATCTATCTCCTCTAGTATTAAATATATACTTAATATCTCTCCTGTTGTTAGCTAGCTTTCTAGCTAGTTTAGAAAAAGTTAGCTTCTACACTCCTTATATCTACTGCTAAGACACTACAGCTTAATATAATAATATAAGTTTGCCTCTATAAATATTCTTTCTATCTCTACTATCTCTACTATCTCTACCTGCTTCTAAAAAGCGCTTAATACAGTTAGGATACTAGCTATTTTGTTATCCTTTAAATAGTTACTAGTTGTGTACTTAACCTATTTAGACGTTCCTTCTATAAAAACTCTATGTTTACTACTACTTGCTATCCCTACTCTTAGGTCTATAGTGTTATTTCTATTTATAACTACTCTCTTCTTATTACCTACTTATTCCCCTATCTCTATACTAATTATGTTATGTGTTATCTTAACACTAATCCCTTCTTAGTGTAACTATTCTATAGTTGTACTAGCGTAGAGTAGGTAGTAATATTTTTATATTCCTCTTACTACCTTCTAGTTGTATTATTCTATTTGTTTATATCTATAAAGTAGGGCTCCCCCCTACCTTACTACTATATATTAGGTATCTATTATAGCCTGTGTAAAGTAAATTCGCTACTAGCACATATAGCACAGAGTATATACAAAGGAATTATAATAGTATACTAAGTATACTAAAAGCATAGACTAGTTGTGCTAATACTATATTCCTATAGCTAGTAACTTAACACAGTGCCTACTACTAACTAATTATTCTATTATTAATGCTCTGCTTACTAATATAAATTTCTTTTATTACTCTACTTATATCTCTTCTAATAAATTACCTTTACTTTACTTTAACCTCTCTCTCTTTTTAATAACGTCTCCTATTCTACTATAATATAACTTAAAAAGATTTTATATCTCTATACTATTATATTTTTTACTCTCTTATTATTCTATTGTTTTCCTTTAACTATAGAGTCTATTAGACTATCTACTACACTTTAGACCTATTTATAGTACCTATAATAATAGGGACCTTTCTTAAAGTAACTTAAAAACTATACTAGCAACCTCTACTTCTATCTCTTCTACTATCTACTAGTGTATAATATTACCTTGTTCCTTCTCTATATTAACACTATAGGCTGCAACCTTATTATACTTCTTAGCCTTTACTTTATAGACAGTACTCTCTTCTGTCTTTAATTTATCCTCTTTATTAAATCTAAAGCTATCTTCTATACTAAACCTAATCTCTAGCCCTAGTAACTATACAATCTTACCTTCTTTGTTCTAACCTCTTATCCTATCCTTTAAAAATTTGTACATAGGCTAGCCTTCTCTACCTATAGCCTTAGTTACTATCTACCTACACTAGCTTAGTTCTATCTATCTAGGAACACACCCTGTCTAAACAGTAGCTAGTAACACTAGAAGCACCTTAAACTCTATAAATATTTCTAACCCTTAATTACTATTCTACCCTTTTTTAGCTACACTTAGTCTTCTGCCCTTTGCTAGCTACTTAGCTATACCTATAATACCTATATGTCTCTTAGCATTCTCTAACGCCTAATAGAATACCTTAAAAAACTCTATCTTGCTTAGCTCTACCCCTAGACGTACAGCTGTATATTGTAGGAGTTAGTATTGTAATATTAGGTCTAACCTTGCTACTACTTCTAGTCTATTAGCACTATCTCTAGACAAAGCATTTATACTAAATAAACTTATAAGCCTATTCTATCTACTTTTATTTGCTCTTCTTAGCTTCTTGCCTATTTCTTCTACTTCTACTACCTTTGCAACCTCTACAACCTCTTTATATTACCTACTACTAACCTATCTTAGTCTTAGCTACTCTTATATACTTATACCTGTGTTTTTCTTTTTAGTTACTTATCTCTTCCTGCTTGTTTGTCTCCTTAATATAATGTTACTTGCATAAGTTGCACACTTAACCCTTATACGCTACTTTTTATTATGTCTATGCTTAACACTAATCTATTTCTATTTATACTATTCTATAGTAAGCCTAGCGCTTGTGCTAGTTAACCCTAAACTAAGTTTGTAATATTCCCTAATATATCTCTATTATCTTATCTTACTTAGATTTTTGTTCTACTAAACTCCTTCTAGTTGTTTGTTTAACTATATTAGGGCACCTGTAGTAGCCTTATAACCTTTACTAGCACACAGTGCACAATAGCACATATAGTATAGAGTACATACAAAGAAATTATAACTATATACTAAGTATGCTGCTTTGTGTTAGACTATGCTATAGTCTATATTAGTGCTACCTCTAGTAGCTAGTAACTTAACACAGCGCCTACTACTAACTAATAACTTATTAACTACTCTACTTATTTATTATTCTACTACTCTAAGAATACCTCTCTATTTACTACTAAAGTTCTGTTTATTTCTTCTTCCTTATCTACTCTATTGCTTGGAAACTCTATTGTAAACACTCTTTGTAGGACTAACCAGCTCTACTTACTAGTACCTCCTACTATTTAGTTCCTAGAAGAAGTTATTCTATTTTAAGACTAAAGGTACTACATATATTTAAAGAAACAAAGAGCTAGTGCTACCTATTCTAGAGATAACATAATCTTTATTATTTATTTCTTTTATGTCTCTCTAGAGGTTTTCTTGTTCTAAGTTAGCCTAAGAAGTGCAATCCTTTATTACTAGCTATATATATAAATACCTACTTAACAATTCTTTACTATATTTTACAATGTCTATTGCTTCTACTTAATAACTAGTGTACCTAATACTACTAAACGTGTACCTCTATAGCAAATATTAGGTTAGCTCTACTATTACACTACTTTATTACTATAAATCTTTCTTATTTACTCTCTATTATATAACAATCTTATATACTTTTTATTATTGCTCTACTCCTTATTCTTGTTTACACTCTGCTAAACTACTACTCTCTATAGTTTTATTCCTTAACTACTATTTTCTCTATTTATTAGTACTCTACTACTTTACACTCCTTACTTACTAACAATTTCTATCTATTCTCTATTATTCTAGTAAGTTCCTACTCTCCTTTAATAAAATACATAACTTTGCTTAACTCCCTAAACTATATACAGCATATAGTACATCTCCTACTCCTAGTCTAGTTATATCTTCTATTACTGCTGTACTGCCTAGTTCCTCTCTTGTAGTTATTTATAGCTCTACTAAGGTAGGTAACTAGATAAGCTATCCCTACTATATCTACTTTTCTTGTATAAGGTAAAGAAAGACTTCTTACTTTCTATACTTTTAACAAAACTTTTTCTTCTAGGTAGTTTTATCTCTCCTACGTAGCTACAATTTATATAAGGTAACTCTTTGCCTTTTTATATCTATAAGCCTTAAGCTTACTATATATATACTTTAGGTAGTCCTTCCTTCTCTACTTAACAGTGCCTGTACTATTGCTACTAGCTTACTAGTACTAGTATAGCTACGCTAGCGCCCTCTTTTAAGCAGACTATATCTATATCTATAAGTCTTATCTCTATTTATATACCTAGTCTCTTTCTTTTACCCTATCTCTATAGCACTAGTGCTTGTTATTACGTGTTTTTTTAACACTAAACCCTTCTTAGTATAGCTATTCTATAGTGCGTTAGTATAATTAGTAATTAAACCTAAATAAAGTTCTTAATATTCTCTAAACTAACTCTGCTTCTGCTTATTAATCTTTATTACCCTACTCTGCTTAGTTACTCTGTTCTATAGTTTAACTATATTAGGCATCTATTATAGCTAGAGCTTATAAAATTCGCTACTAGCACATATAGCACAGAGTGCATACAAAGAAATTATAATAGTATGCTAAGTATACTATTATCTGTACGTTCTGTGTTAGCTTACTAACCTAAGTAAGGAGGGAAGTTCTACACAATACTTACTAAGCTTAATATTGCTACTCTACTTACTAATACTTCTTTAGTTATAGCTCTACTTATTAATAACTTTCTTTACACCCCTATTGTTGCGCTTATATAATTCTGTATAGTAAAAATTTACAAAGTCCTTCTTATAAAAACACAGTTTTACAAACTAAACTTTAATTTAACCTAATTTAATATATATTATATCCTTTTATACTTTACTATCTTCTTTATTTCTTAAATTCTCTCTGCTAATTTACTAACTGCTAGGCAATTAATCTACTTTTCTAAGGCCTTACAAGCTAGTTAAAGTTGTAGTACTTCTTATACTTTTATTTCTATTAAACTCTCTCTGTTCTTAGACAAATTACTAAGATTTCCTTCTAAAATTATATTAATCTTTTCTTCTACTCTTGCTTCTACCTCTACTAAAGTAGGCTACACGTTAGCACTTCTCTACTCTAATCCTATCTAGTTATATATTGCTTTGTTACCTACTATAGGCCTTCTAAGCCTGCTCTTGTTCTCTACTTCTTCTCTCTAAAATTTAGACAAGTATAGTCTACATTTTACTACTTTTAGCAACTTAACTTGCTATTACTCTTTTTTATCTAGGTCTAACTTTCTTCTCCTCTACATCCTATATCTACCTCTAAGGCTTAGACTTACCTGTCTTAGAAACTATATAATTACTATAAATTCCTTATATTAACCTTCTTTAATAGCCTCTTCTATTGTTATATTAATAGGTTGTGTACTCTACTTGCCTTTTTTCTTATATTCTCTACTATAACTTGCCTAACCCTATGCAACCCTCTTAAACATTATTCTAAACCTTTTTATAAACTCTTCTAGTGTTAATCCCTACTCTACTCCTATAATCTAGTAGGAAAACTTTCTATATTGCAATTAAACTTTACTCTATTCTAAGCTCTTCTTTCCCTTAGCTACTTGCCTTTTCTTTTTAAAGAACTTTACCTCTTTTAAAGCTATACTTCTTGCCTTCTTCCTAGTTATAGTGTCTTAAGTGTTTCTTATACTACTCTATATTAACCCTACTACAGCTGTTTCTTAAAGTATAATCCTTACTATTAGGCACAGTACTCTACTATAGAAGATGATAGGTCTCCTTACTTTTTTAGTTTTACTTCTATTCTAACCTCTATTACTACTTGCTCTTACTAAACCTTCTAGTGTAGTCTATATTCCTGTATACTTATTTCTATTTGTACTTTATCCTTGTTACCTACTTCCTCTATCTCTATATTACTAGCTCCCTGCTAGTATAAACACTAAGACATTCTATAACCTTCTATCCTAGAAGTAGTTAGCAATAAAAGGTAAGTACTAAGAAATAACTCTTACCCCTCTAGTTAGCTTATTCTATAACTCTACTCTACTTACTAAGGCACCTATTATAGCCTAAAGTCCTTTGCTAGCGCACAGTACTCTTTAGTATATATAGCATAGAGTGCATATAAAGAAATTATAATAGTATATATTAGTCTATGTGTCTATATTAGTTATATAACTCTATTACAACAGTTTTCTTAATAATACTTACTAAGCTAAATGCCTAGCTATAGTTTAAGTAGCTAATAACATCTCTTCTTCTACTCTACTTACTAGATTAATATTTAACTATTATACTTGCTTTGCTAGCTTCTCCTTGTTTACACTAACTAAAATATTAGTAAACCTATATTGCTCTTCTATATTAGTAAGTTACACTTATCTTATTCTCTCTATATATTTATTACTACTACGCTTAGTACTTGTACAAATTTACACTTAATACATTCTTTTATATCCTACTTATTAAGTATTTTTAAAAGACCTAGTTACTTCTTCTTTATCTCTACTCTACTAATTTACTTTGTATTATATCCTGTACGTTGCAACCACAATTAATCTACTAGTTTAAAGTAACTAAAAGGCTAATTTCTACTTGCAAAACTTCTTACCTCTTCTTAATCTCTTTGTAAACTTACACAGCTTAATATATACACATTTAAGAATACACACTTATTGCTTTTATAACTTTAATCTTTATTTTAAATAATATATTCTTCTGTACTATTTCTACTTTTAAGTATAGCCTAGAGTCTACTTACCTCTCTTATTTATATTACGCCTAGTAATCCCTCTATCTCTATAAGTATTCTAAGCGTCTCTTCCTCTTTTCTAGTAGAGCAAACTTAAATTACGCACCTTCTACCTAATATGTTAAGGTGCACTAGGTAGGCATTCTATAGCACTACCTACTTATATTGTAAAAGTACTACTAGTAATACTATACTTACAATCTAGTGTACTTCTCTAATACTATTCTATTCTTAGCTACCTGCTATAGCGTATAGACTACTACCTATAAAGAATACTCTATTTAGAAACCTAGTGTTTCTAAGTTTATACTCCTCTATTCTAGACACTACCTAGTATATAGTAAATAAATATAGCCTATACTCTATTCCCTCTTATACTTACCTATCTCTTACTACAATACTTTCCTCTTGCTTATATAACCTTTTATAAGACACTTTCTTATATATTATACTATATTAATTAATCTTTTTGCTCCCTTTACTTAAATACCTTCTACTTCTTAAGACCTCCTATTCTTTAGTCTACTGTATTCTACCTGTCTTATTTTACTTCTTATTCTAACTCTATTAAACTACTCTACTTGCTACTTCTTTCTAGTCCTTTACTAAATACCTCCCTATTTATATCTATAAATATCATCTCTATTTATCTAAACTACTTGTTACCTACTTCCCCTATCTCTAATATTTAAATTACGTATTATCTAAACACTAATCCCTTCTTAGGTAGCTTACTTCTATTTAAGGCTAGAGTATAAAGGACTAGTAGAATCTTTATATTTCTCTTACTACTTTCTAAGATTAATATCCTATTGGTTTAATTCTATTAGTCTTATTCTATTTATTAGAACTACTACTATAGTAGGGTACCTGTAGTAGCCTAGAGTCCTTTGCTAGCGTATAGTACTCTTTAGCACACATAGCATAGAGTACATACAAAGGAATTATAATAGTATATATTAGCCTATACATTTATACTAATACTATAACTATAGCTAGTAACTATATTATTAGTATATAACTCCTTTACATATTAAAGCTCTGCTTAAGCTTACTAAGCTAATTATTCTATTACTCTACTCTCCTTTCTAGGTAGTCTTACTAGTTTATAATAGAGAAGATAAAAGGGCGCTACTTTCTTCTTAGGCAAATTAACTCTAAACAAAAGTTACTATACCTAAACTTATAAAATATATACTACTTTAGTAGTATACTCTATATTTAGTTTACCTTTTGCTACTAAGAAGTATTTTTACTTTATTACTTATAAACTATTTCTTATATATTATTCTATTACTCTTGTAATACTTTGTATACTAGTTTCTACCTTACTAGTTTTATTATCTTGTTTCCTAAATTAACAAACTCTATCCTAGTAACATTTACTCTATAATATAAACAACTTTATTTACTAAAAGATACTCTATTAACTACTACCTTACTTGCTACAAGGCTTATCTTCCTAAACAATAAAATGTAGTACAAACAAGATTCTATATTTGTTTGTTATCTACCCTGCCTTAACTTTAGGTAGTGCTTAAATATTTCTTCTATCTACTTAACTAATTGTTCTCTTTTATACCTATACTACTTTCTCTAGTTATTAACAAACTTCTTCTTAGACTCTATCTACTATTCTTCTACTTTATACTCTTTGTAATTAATATCTCTACTTATCTTACTTCTTGCTTTGTTTACCTCTCTATGCCTTATACAATTGCTTTCTAGAGGAATCTAGAATCTTCTAACCTTCTCTACTAGGAACTAGTAGTACGCTTCTAGCTTCTAACCTTCTTTTCCTGCTCTAGGACTAGGGCCTTTTAGACCTACACAACACTGCGTATATATTTCTATATCCTTAAGGACTATCTCTCTAGTTAAATATTCCTTAACCTCTTTCCCTATTACAACTTTATAGTTCTTAGAGGATATCTTTCTTATATCCTCTTCTAGTCTCTTTCTAAACTCCTCTCTAAGTTTAAATCTATAAGTATCTTCTTGCTACTTCTCTATAGTAGTTCCTACTAGTTTATCCTCTCTCTTTCTATTTATAGAGGGACCTATACCTTTGTTATTACAATCCTTAACCCTTGTTTTAGTCTCTATACTATCCTGTTAAGTTACGCTTACTTTAATATAAGATAACTATCTTATAACTTAGAAAAGCTAGTGTCTCTTTTTACTTATACTCCCTTTAGTTTTATATCTATAAATTAAATTTCTATTTAAGAATTACTATCTTATCTTGTTACCTACTTCCTCTATCTCTATAGCAATTAGCTTCCTGCTAGACTACTTCTAGTAAGGCACTACTTGTGCTAAGGTTGTGTTAATAAGGCCTGTACCCTTAGGCCCTTTAATAATAGTAAGGTAGTAGAATCTTTATATTCCTCTTACTACTTTCTAAGCGTATTATTCTATTAGTTATACTCTGTTTGTAGGGCCTCCCTCCTACCTTGCTACTATATATTTATTACTCTTATAGTTCTAGTTAGGTAACTAGCATACATAGCACAGAGTACATATAAAGGAATTATAATAGTATATTTTGTCTATGCGTAGAGTGTGTTAATACTATACTCTATATTAGTAACAAGCTATATCTTAAGTAGCTATAGTGCTCTTAACACTATTACTTTACTTACTAATTACTTTATTTATCTACTCTACTTACTAATACTCTTAGCTACTGCTCTGCTTACTATCTATAGCTTAAAGCTATAGCCTATCTTAACTCTACTTTACTAAATTCTTGTACCTAAGGGAAATTTAAATCTTCTCTTGCCTCTACCTTTCTTAAATATATATCTAATCTTTTATAACTCTATTAATATTTAAAAACTTATATACTACTACTCTAACGTGTTCTACCCTAAACAAAATTATAAATCTATATTTACATAGCTAGTAACAACTACAGCACCTATATAACTATATAATATTACAAGCTCCTAATACTCTATCTCTCTATATTCTATTCTATTTAATGTGTAAGTTCCTTAACTTTTTACAACTTAGTTTATACTCTACTTAAACAACTATCTTTTTTTCTCTATAGGCTAAGTGCATCCTTAGCACCTGTCTTACTTATATAAAGCTACCTATTTACACTAGTAATCCTTGCCTACTTATCTTTCTATTACTCCTTTCTTACTTGCCTAACAATTTATCTTTGTATCTATTTAGTGCTATCTTAATTAACCTAACCTCTAGTTAGCACCTATTATTACCTAAAGTATTAGCTACCCCTTCTACTATACGCATCTACTCTGTTACTATTAACTTACAGAGTACTAGTACTATAATATTCTACTACTATTAGCTTTTATAGTTAACTCTCTCTCTCTATATATATATAATAAATATTACTACCTTTAAAGGTACTCTACTACTCTCTATAGTAACTAATAAGCTTTCTACTATCCTTGCACAATACTTACTATCCTAAAGTGTAAATAGGTAAAGTTATTCTACCCTCTACTCTTTTTTAATTTTTATTACTCTCTCTCCTATATTTTGCAACTCTATTAAATTAAATATATTTCTATTCCTTTTTAACTTACTTATTCTATCTACAACTTGCTATAAACTTTATTTAACTTCTTACTCTCTCTATAGTTCTTCTATCTAGTTATTCTACTCTCTATACCTCTCTAGGCAGTAATAAAGCAGCCTGCCTAGCCTGCTCTTATCCTACACAAACTATGCACCTCTCTTATTCTCTTTAATTAGACTCTACAACGCTATATCTGCTACTACTCTACTTGCTATATTGTAGCTCTATATCTATATCCTTATCTTCCTTTGTAGTAACAAAACTACTTATTACCCTATCTCTATATTACTAGCGTCCTCTACTAATCCTAATTTATATTTTTACATATTAAAGTTATTCTATTGCGTTATATCTATTACAACTATTCCTAGTTTAGCTTCTCTAAGCTAGTAGCGTGTACATACTACATCTATGCTAGCACACATAGAAGGCCTAACAAAGACTTTACTTCTATACCTTTAGTTTGTTAACTCTATCTCTAAGGCTTATATAGTAGGGGGCTTAGCACCTAAGTAGCTACTTAGAAAGTAGCACATATAGCACACAAACATACAAAGGAATTATAATAGTATATATTAGTTTGTGTGTTTGTGTTAATGCTACAATAGGCTCTGCTAAAGCTACACCTTTAGTAGCTAGTAACTCTATTATTAAAGCTCTACTTACTAATTATTCTATTAAAGTACTTACTACTAACTAGAAAGTCTTATAAACTTTTATAATACCTTATTAATAACATCCTTCTACCTCTCTTAGCAGAGAGCTACTGTCTTACTACATACAGTATTAGTTACTCTTAATTATTCTAATCTTAAATAAATTGTGTACAATTACTAAATTAAACAATTCTATCTTTGTTACAATTAATATATATTTAATATATTGCAACTATATCTTATCTTAATATCTTCTATAACACTGTTTACTTTAGACTGCAGGTTTATATATGTAATAAACTAGCACCTACCTATTAAAGATTAGAAATCTAGTGTCCTAACCTATCTAAGAATAAACTCTTAGATTGTAGTGCAATATACATAGTACCCTAATTAAGATAGTAGAACCCTAACCTAATTCTAACAATACTATACAGGTACACCCTTTTTAATCTTTAATAAGCTTCTACCTTATTATCCTTCTCTAACCCTTGTATTACTACTTTTAAGCAGTGTAATACAACTCTAGCTACTATTTACACACTACTATACCTATATTTATAACAGCCTTTCTGCCTCTTATAGAAAACATAACGCAAGCAATAATATAGTGTAACTTTACTAACTATCCTTCTTGCTATTAATACTCTGCATTATAACAAAGTTAAAAAGGTTTTTAGCAACAAATACTGCCCCTTGCAGTGCCTAACACTACAGCAACCTCCTCTAGTACTAGTCTACAGTAACAAATCTATTCTAACAGAAAAGCTAGAAGGAACCTCTTGTAAAGACCTAGCATAATGCCTTCCTTGCCTACTAATGCCCTAGAGACAGCAAAGAGAAAAAGTGTAATCTACCTACTATAGTACCTAGCTACTAGCTGTTTCTCTAGTTCTACTACAATGTTTACTAACACTGTAAGTTCTTGTCTATTAGAGAGAGGTTTGCTAACTTCTAATTCTTCTAGAAATATACTATTGCCTATACCTAGGCTAGGCATCCCTCTGTGCACTAGCGCCTTCTGCTACTTGTTCTACCTTAAGTTGCTATTGTCTATGCTCGCTATATTGTTCCTTTGCTACTAGTTAGGTTAAGTTCTCTTAACCTAAAGATATTGCCTATTTTAGAAGCCTCTAACAAGGAGAAAGTACTGCTTTCTTAGTCTCTACTACTTATAGGTATTCTCTCTCTTATACTCTATATACTAGCTCTACGCTAGTAATTAACATTTATCTTATATATTATCTAAACACTAAGCCCTTCTTAGTAACACTACTCTGTATATAGCTAGCGCTTTCTATTAGTTATCCTTAAACAAAGTTCTTAATATTCTCTAAGATAACTCTCTTATCTTATCTTTCTAAGATTTTTACTCTATTTACGTGCTTCTAGCATAGGTTTAACTATATTAGGTATCTATTATAGCCTATGCAATTAAAAATCGCTACTAGTATATATAGCACAGAGTACATACAAAGGAATTATAATAGTATATATTAGTCTATATATTCTATATTAACGCTACACTTGTAGCTAAGTTCTATAACAATCTTACTCTACTTACTAATAATTCTTTAGTCCTCTACTCTGCTTACTAATCTAAATCTCTTAATTTATAAATAAACTATCTATATCTTCTATTTTAAACAGTGCCTCTTCTAACTCTACTACAATATAAGGCATATGCTTTAGGTACGCAGCAACCTAAGGGACGTGTTAAGGATTATTATTACTATTACAAGTTATAATTAAAGGGAAGCCCTAGTTTAGAGTCTTAGTTCTTATATACTAGTTACTTGTATTAAACTGTATCTAACACCTAAACACCTTGCGCTAGTACGTATGCTAGCTACTTCTAAACTTATTAAAGTTAATATTATTAAGTATAATATAACTTACATCCTTAAAGTAGCTGTTTAAATTCTACTATAATATTATTACTAGCAGTTGCTCTCTAGCGTTTAGCGCCTATTTAGTTTTACCTAACTACAAGTCCCCTATTAATATTAGCAGGACTAGTTATTAGTTTATATCTCTTTTAATTATATATTGCTGCTACTACTCCTCTAGCTTCTTAGGCACCCTCTATAGTAGGTGTACAAAGTCCTTTCTATATAAAGTTAATCTCCCTTACTTTACCTTCTCCCTATCTAGGTATAATATATACGCAGGGTAATATCTTACAAATACCTATAGATTAATCTCTTATATTATCCTTTTTGCCCTCTTATAATCTAGTTTATCTAACACATCTTGCTACTTCTATTTCTTAACTATAGTGCTTCTATTCTACTTAATATACTCCCTAAAAATTATTATATCTTGCTTCTTTAAATAGTACCTTTGTGTGTTCTCTAAGAACACTTCTTTTAGCTAGTATAGCTTAGGCAAGCTTACTTAAATAGTAGTTGTATCTACCTCCCCCTCCTTATCTAGTTGTATTATAAGATAATTTCGCGTGTTCCTCTAGAACTACTGTTGCGCAAACTTGATTACTATATAATAATAAGGCCTTCTGTTCTTATAGAGCTCCTAACACCTAAAAAGCTTAGTCCCTGCTAGTATAAGCTCTAATAGTTTCTAATAAAACTCTTCTACATCTATAATCCAGCTCTGTAACTAAGTTACAAAAATTATATTTAAGTATAGTTAATATCTATCTCCTGCCTAGGTATTCTTTACTTGTATAGACCTTTTGCTAGCGCTGCTGCTAATACTTGTTACACTTAATAAGGATCTACAACAGCTACCTCTACTAACTATACTAGCTTCTAATATAAAACTTATCCTCCTATATAAGTTTATATGCAATTTGTATATATTGCTATTCTCTATTTCTTAAAATAGGCTCTACCCTTGTTCTTTCTTTACTATAGACTTAGCGTCGCTACCTGCTCCTATAGAACACTTATTACCTACTTCCCCTATCTTTATAGAAATTAGCGCCCTACCTAGGCTCTTAGCAATATAGAGTTATCTCTATAACTACTTAACTCTATTAGTGTCTTCTATACGCGTACATCCTATACTAACTATATATATCTTATACTAGTATATATAGTATAGAGTGCATACAAAGGAATTATAATAGTATATTTTATCTATACTTAGAACTCTATATTAGCTTACTAAGCTGTGTTAATATATAACTCTATTATAAGGAAGAGCTTTCTTCTAGCATATTACTCTACTTACTAATAACTTATTATCTACTTTGCTTATCTAATGCATTCTCTCTCTCTAGTACTCCTCTGCTTACTAATAAATTCTCTCTACTAGTAGATATTTTACTTGCTTAATACTATTATTATTCCTTAATATAGCTTACCTAGCTAGCGCCTTGCTCTTAATAAGAACACCTATTCTCTAACCTCTAGCTACCTAATAGTCTACACTCTCTCTATTAACTATCTATTTATTCTCTATCTACTTATCTCTTCTCTTCTTATTCTAGACACTTCTAGTGTACCTACTATTCTATAATTAGCTAAACCTCTAGGAGATCTAGTAGTTAATCTACAAAAGGGAAGGATGTTCTAACACCTACAATCTACAAACACTTATTATCTCTTACTTACAATCTAACTCTAGTATATAGGGTTATTACACTGTATTAACTTTATAGTATGTATTCTTTATTACATATTACATATCTTTACAAGTAGCTATATATTAATTCTATCTTTACTATCTCTATTATACTGCTCTGCTTATCTATATCTTGTCTTACAAGACTTTAATTATGCCTAGCTCTACCCCTATACTCTTTTCTATACTTTCTATACTAGCTTTATACTGCCTGCTCTGCTTGCAATTACTCTATCTATTAGTATCTACTCTTCTACTTCTTTTATAAGCTTTGCTTTGTCTCCTTCTTCCTACACTGTAATTAGGACGCTGTCTGTACCTACCTATAGTATTTCTACTACTATATCTACAATTGTATACTATTCCCTGTTCTCTATCCTGTCTAGTACTACTACTAATAGATTTTATACTATATATTGCACTCCTTGCTCTTCTATAACTCTTTTTATAATATTATATCTATATCTAATTAGTATACATTCTATTATAGCACTTGTGTTTTTACTTTGCTTTAGAACTGTCTTCTATTCCTATTTCTTTATTGTCTGCTCTACTACAATATTGTATATACACAATTGCTATAACTCTATTGCAAATCTCTTACCCTCTAATCCTTTCTTTATACTACAACTTAAGCCTCTACTAGATATTGCTTAACCTTTTCTAGCTATAATCTTTATAACCTGCTCTCTAGCTTTATACAAACATAATCTACAATTTGTTTAATCTATTATCTACTTGTATTGTATTATATCTATATATCCTATATCTATTCTGTACAACTAGACTTATTATTCCCCTATCTCTATAGCTTAGCACACCCTTAGTGCTTATATTATATAAGTCTCTCTAAACTATCCTCTTCTTAGTAGAAAATATCCTATATTTAGACTCTCTAAGTCTGTGCTCTCTGTGCTAGGTGCTTAGACTAGTTGTGTGCTAACTATGTTAGGGGGCCTAATATTACTTTTGTTCCTATACCTCTAGTTAGCTTAATCCTTAAGCACATCCCCTATAGTAGAGTATTATACACTAATATAGCTACTTAGAGAGTAGCATATATAGCACACAAACATATAAAGAAATTATAATAGTATGCATTAGTCTATGTGTTGTGCTAGCTTACTAAGCTAGTCTCTAAGCTCTGCTTATACTACACCCCTAGTAGCTAGTAATAGTTCTATATACACTCTGCTTACTAATTATCTTAAGCCTTAGTAGGCTTTACAAACTTAAAAAAACTATTAATTGTTTACTTTCCTAACGTCTCTCTAGGATTTTCTATTTTAAGTACAAGGCTAACTTAGACTACTTACTATAGATCTAGATTATACCTCTTTATTTACTCTTCTTTACGTCCTTCTAGGGGTTTTCTTGTTCTAAATAGAACTAGAGGCGCTATACTTCTTGTTTCTAGAGTATACTTAATCTTTATTACTATTCTTCTATATATTCCTCTAGAGAAATTAAGACCTTTCTCTAAGCTAGAAAGCGCGCTACTAATTGTCTATAAATTCTTTCTACTCTTTCTCTATATCTATCTAATACAAATCTTCTAAATACTCCTTTAATATTTTATATATAATTCTCTAACATCTATACTACAATACTTTAATAAGTAACTACACCTAACGCCCTTAACTATCTCTATATTCTTTACTTTATTATTTATATTCCTTTCTATAATAACCTCTTCTTATCTAAATTCTTTCTTTTAACAGAATATATCTCTCTTATCTTATTACCTCCTGCTATTTCTTAATATTGCAACCCCTCTCTTGCAGTTCTAGTCTAGATATACCTTGCAACCCTTCTAATAGCTTATACTCTAATTACTCTATTCTATTCTCTGCTACTAGAGAAACCTTCTTCTAGGCCTTATACTATACTTAACTCTATTTAACTCTACTCCTATATTTAGCTATAACTAGATCCTATTTAGTTTCTATTTTAGCAGCATCTCTTCTTCTTGCTCTATTTAACTATTCTATAGTCTAGTGCAAAATAACTTTATCTAAATATATCTTAACAGACGCTGTCCCCCCTCTATATCTATTTAGTTAGTGTAGGACGCAATTGCTTCTTTTATAATTTTATCTAAGGTTCTTATTACTCTGCTATTAGCTCTCTCTATAGCTATATATATAGGGTATCCCTCTACCTCTCTTTATACTCTACACAGCTTTATTGCTTACGCCTACTCCTCTTAAGGCAAAGTATATTAACTGCACAATTCCTTGTACTTTGTCCTTTCTAGGCTAACTACTATTTATAGACACCCTTTGTGTTGCACCCTCTGCTTCTTCTACTATAAATATACCTTATATAAGTTTTCTTATCTCTATTTTGTAGTATTATAACTACTTATTACTCTATCTCTATACTAATTAATAATTACGTGTTATCTTAATACTAATCTATATCTATCTAAAAGTATCTACTTTTTAGTTATGCTAAAGAGGCCTATGCATAAACTAATTATATACTTATATAGTAGTAGAATCTTAATATTCTATTACTCTACTCTGCTTATTAGCTTATTACTGCAACTCTATTTATTACATTCTATTTAAACTACTTTGTAGTAGGTGTAGCTGCTTACTTAGCACCTATTATAGCCTGTACAAATTAAAATTTGCTACTAGTATATATAGCATAGAGTGCATACAAAGGAATTATAAAAGTATATATTAGTCTATGCATTTGTGTTAGCTTACTAAGCTAATCCCTATTGCTACATCCTTATAGCTAGTAATAGTTCTATATATACTTTGCTTACTAATAACTCTATTTTCTTTTTACACTGCTCTTATCTTACTCTCTAAATTACCTGTCTACTATAAGCTTAACACAGACTAAAGGTTACTAAAACAATTTTGCTATACTTAATTTCTTTATTAACTAAGCTTTTTGCACAATATAACACCTTGTCCTTAACTCTCTTTTGCATTTTTACATTCTATATACTATTTTACTAGTTGTTTAACAGTTAACTTAATATTACAAGGCCTAACAAGCTAGTTGAAGTTTTAATACCTCTTTTGCTTTAGCTTCTATTAACTTCTTACTATTCTAAGAAGTATTGCTAACATATCCTCTTAAACTCTTGTCTACCTTTTCTACTACGCTTACTCTTAATAAGGTTAGGTTAGACAACTTATTATTACTATTCTACTCTACTCCTAGGCAGTTATAGCTTACTCTCTCTACAACTATTCTTTTAGAATTGCTCTGCCCCTCTACTTCTTCTCTCTAAAAATTAGATAAGTATAGTCTGTATTTTGCTACTTTTAGCAACTTGACTTCCTATTCCTCTTCTCTATCTAGGTCTAACTTTTGCTGTCCCTACATTCTATATTTTCCTTCTAGACTTAGGTTTACTATTCTTAGAAACTATATAATTACTATAAATTTCTTATATTAGCCTTCTCTAATATACTCCTCTGTTATTATATTAATAGGTTGTGTGCTCTACTTGCCCCCTCTAATATCTTCTCTTATCTTTGTTGCCTAACCCTGTGCAACCCTCTTAAATATTATTCTAAACCTTTCTACAAACTCTTCTAGTATTAGTCTATGCTCTGCTTCTATAATATAGTAGGAAAACTTTCTATAATATAATTAAACTTTACTCTATTCTAGACTCCTTTTACTATTAACTTCTTGTCTCTTCTTTCTAAAAAACTTTGTATCCTTTAAAACTATACTTTCTACCTCCTTTCTAAGTAAGGAATTCTAAAGTATTTCTTAAGCTAGTCTTGCTTAGACCTAACACTATTCCTTCTTAAAATACTACCTTTACTAGTAGGCCTAGTATCCTTACTTTTATATATTTACTTCTATTCTTGCCTCCTTTGCTACTTGCTCTTATTTAACTCTATTAACACTAATCTATAACAATCTCTTCTTACATTATATCTATTTAATAAATATCTATACATCTTATCTCTATTCTAGTATACTCTCTTCTTATTACTTACTTCCTCTATCTCTATATTACTAGTGCTTATATCACGTGTTATTTACACTAAACCTATCTAGGTGCAATTATTCTATAGTTGGCATAGCCTACTGTTAGTTAACTTTAAGTAAAACTCTTAGTGTTCTCTAAGATAACTCTATTATCTTATCTTACTTAGATCTTTGTTCTACTAAACTCCTTCTAGTTAATAGTTTAACTATAATAGGCACCTGTAGTAGCCTATACAATTAAAAATTGCTACTAGCACATATAGCACAGAGTACATACAAAGAAATTATAATAGTAGTTTATATCTATACATTCTATATTAACTCTATATTAACACGTAACTTTATTACAAACAAGAACTCTATTCCTTCTCTAACACTCTACTTACTAATTATTCTATTGTAGTACAATCTTATATCTAACTAGATATTAATCTTCCTTACTCTTTAGCGCTATTACTTTTCTCTATTATTAACTTAGAGCTAACTACTAACTGTACAATATATATACTACAATATAGCAGACATTTTACGTATATAAGGTTCTTATATAGATAGTCTAGAGAGTACCTAGGCCTTAACAAATTTAACTTTAAGGCAAAAGTTGTTTTTTATACTAAATATATACATATTGCGCATCTGTTATTTACAATTCTTATTTATTCTCTTATAACCCTTATCTAAGGTTTACTTCTATTTATTATTATATATATTTACTTTATCTATTTAACTCTAAATATACTCTTTTATTTTCCCCTTACTTACAGCACTAATAGACCTAACAACCTTCTATCTAGCTATATACCCTTCTATCTCTTCTATTAAACATCTGTCCTGCTACTTATACTTATTATATATATTAAAATCCTCTCCCTCTAAAATATCCTCTAGAGAAACTACTCTCTTCTACTTGTACAAGAAGCACTCTTCTTTATTTGCTAGTTAAAGGTAGCTAAGGTACTCTACTACTTTAATAAGATATACCTTATTCTACTATATCTTTCTATCTAAGAACTTCTCTTGCTTGCTGCTAGTAATCTCTGCTGCTGTAGACTCTAGGTCTACTATCTTTATATCTACTTTTATCCCTATAAGTTTACAAACCCTATGTAGCTCTGTTTCTAGCCTTTCTCTGTTTACTATATTCTCTTTGTCCTAACTTTAACTAGCCTCTTCTGTCCTATAGCCTAACGCAACTACTATTAGCTTATATACTAAGTTTAGAGAAACTCTTCCTCTTGTTTCCTCTACTCTATTACTCCTTAGCAAAATTAGAGACTAAAGAGAGAATCTATTTCTACCCTTCCTTTCTTTTATAAACTCTACAAAAGCAGACCCTGTTACTATTAACCTAGTAGGCCTTACTCCTAGCCTAGGTGCACTTGTTATATTTATTGCGCTAAGTTCCTATACAAATATATACCTAGTTTCTACTACTTCTAGCCCTTAACGTACTCTAGGGCTACTATTAACCTTCTACTCTTCTTATTATAAGCTTCCTTGCTATTAATCCTTTTATATCTATATATCTTATTTCTATTTATTAAAATCTCTTTCTATTACCTACTTCCCCTATCTCTATAGTATTAGCGCTTACTTAGCGCTTATTATTATGTATTAGCCTTACGTGTGCTCTACTCTTATTATTCTATTACCTTATATCTATTAACACTAATCCTAGTTTAGCCTTACTAAGCCTTCTAGGCGCACAGACTAGTTCTGTGCTAGTTGTGTTAGTTAGCCTTAGGTAAATTTTATTCCCTGCTATTTTATTTGCTCCCTCTGCTTGCATAGCCCTTATAGTAGGGACTTTAGTTCTCTATTAGCTACTTAGAGTGTAGTACACATAGCACACAAACATATAAAAGAATTATAATAGTATACATTAACACTAAAGGTTGTGCTAGTTATATAACTTCTACTAGAGGGCTTAACCCTTAATGCTCTACTTAAGCTTACTAAGCTAATTAACTCTACCTTTTACCCCTGCTAGTTATTCTCTTCTAGTGTAGAATTGTAACTACCTACTTACTAATTTATATAGAAACTCTATACAATATATTTAGTTAAGCTTAGCCTTACAATTACTATATTATTAATTCTTATATTAACTTAACAAATATATGTACATATACTTATTTATTAGCTTAGTATCTGTATTTATAACTAAGCTATCTATTCTTTATATTATCTCTACTTACTCTTGTATTACCTATATCTATTACTCTGCTCTACTAGCTGTTAGTCCTAGCAGGGAATGCGTATTTAAACATAACTATTCTAAATCCTAGTTGTAATATATTGCTATAACTAACTTAGAAGGGATCTTGTTCTTCTATAAGTACTCTAAGCTTAACAGCTAACTTCTTAAATATATACTCTACGCACAAGCATTTACTGCTCTATATTATATAACTATAAAGACCTAATATTCTAAATATACACTATACACATTGCGTTAACCCTCTATACTATATATTTCTTACAACCTCTCTTAATTCTAGCAATCTATCTTGTAATAATAGTGTAATATGTATTATCCTCTCCTATTCTGCTTAGTAGGCTATACTTGTAACTATAATATACAACTGCTACTCTATAGCCTCTCCTTTAAAAAAATAAGACTTATCTCCTTACCTCCTATAATTAGGCAACTTCCCCTACTTCTATGTTAAAAACTAGAGTACCTATTCTATTAATACGCTACATATTACTAAAAAACCAAGAAGTTTTATCTCTAACTAGTTAGCTTTGCCTGCAAACCTACTTTTCTACTTACTATCTAGTCTCTTTACTACAAGTAATATCTAGTTATTCTTGTCCTCTCTAATACACGCATTTATTCCTTCTTACAACCCTCCTACCTAGGAGAAAAACAACTTGTTCCTCTACAAATACTATTCTTTTAACACTACTAGTATAGTAGCAAATTCTTTTGCCTTATTTAATTCTATTAAATATTCTTTTAATACTATCTACTTCACCTCTAGTAGTAGCAAGCACTAATCTATCCTAGTAGCCTTCTATTCCTTATAAAACATTAAAGCTATATTACACTCTAATATTAAAATCCCTATGTCTATAACTATTAGAATTTAGTCTCTTTATTAATAATACTTCTAGTTATTGCCCTTTCCTATATCTATAAATCTTACCTCTATTTAAGTATTAATATTTCTTATTACTCTATCTCTATAATAATAGCTCCCTGCTAGTCTATATCTATTAAAAAGTATCTACTTTTATTCTATGTTAAAGAGGCCTATGTATTAGAAAATTACGTACTTACTAAGCAGCTTATTATTAGAATTTTATTCTCCTGCTCTGCTTATTAATATCCTATTAGTTAAACTCTATTAACACTACTCTGTAGTAGGTGTAGCTGCTTACTTAGCACTTGTTATAGCCTGTGTTAAAAAGAATTTGCTACTAGTACACATAGCACAGAGTGCATACAAAGGAATTATAATAGTATATATTAGCCTATGCATCTGTGTTAATTATATAACTTCTAGAGAAGAGGGCTCTACTCTTCCCTGCTTACTAAGCTAAATACAGTACCTACTACTAAAGAGTAAGTGTTTCTACTCTACTAATAGTTCTAACTTTATTGCTCTACTTACTAATTAAGTTTCTCTTTACTTCTTAAATCTCTTTTTAAATAACAAATAAAGTTATACTTCTACTAATATACTTTTCTATTCTTCTAGAACATTACCTTTCTTATAGTATAACCCCTAGTAGTAAACTAGGAAATTAAACAAAATTCTTTTTCTACCTATTAACTCTATCTACATCTTCTAATATATACCTTCCTTAATTTCTATATCTCTATACATTTTACACTCTTTTCTATAACCTATATATTTAAACAACTTATCCTAAACCCCTTTGTAAGAGAAACTAAGGAACTTCTAGTTACTCTCTCTATCCTACTATTGCCTAGAATAGCTGCATATACTTAACCTCTCTAATAGTAGTCTATCTAGATATATCTTACAAGCAACCTCTTTATTATATTTACAATTCTCTTTACTTAAGAACTTTCCTTCTCTTAATTTGTTAAAAAGTTTCCTAATATGTATTCCTCTATTCTCTCCTACTTTCTACAGAGTATCTAACCCTATTAGCGCTATTAAATTAGATATATTCTATAATACTTCCTTTCTTAAATTCCCTTTTCCTAGGTAACTGTTCTGCGTCCCTTCTATAGGTTTCAATCTGTTAAATAGCACTACTGTTACAGACCCTTCTTGTAGAGACCTAGGGATACTTAAATCCTAGTAGATTCCTCCCCCTAAGTCGATCTTGTAATAAACAGACACTTTATATCTTTGTAGTACTACAATCTGTTAGAATATACTTCTTCTATATTAGGCTTAACCCTTACTACTAATATAGTAAACTAAGAAAGAAATCTATTCTTTTACTCTATAAAACTTTACTATTTCAACTCTATGCTCTAACTTCTCTAGCTAGTCTCTAAACTATGTAGCTACTTCTTCTACTTTAGCTTTTCTAAGTTTCTCTTCTAAAGCTACCTACTTAAATATTACAATTATTACACACAGCTTACCTTTTAACAAATCCTAACTCCTATCTATATTCTCTAAAATATCCTTTGCAAGTCCTAAACTAGAGAAGAAGTACTTAATTTCCTTTATTAGAGTATCCTCCCCTACTTATTCTTAAAGCTATATCTATCTATTAGCTTAACTCTATATCTCTTATCTCTATTTTGTATAATTAAACTACTTGTTACCTTATTTCTATAGCTTAGTGCTTATGTTATGTGTTTATTTAACACTATCCCCTTCTTAGTAACACAACTCTATATATAGCTAGTATAGGCTAGGTAGTAGAAAAATAATATTTCTTACACTGCTCTACTTATCTTATTAGTTCTACTAAATTTACTCTGTACAACTTATTCTATTTATTAATTGCTGCTATAGTAGGGCACCTATTGTAGCCTTATAACCTTTACTAGCACATAGTACATAATAGCACACATAGCACAGAGTGTATATAAAGAAATTATAATAGTATATTTGTGTCTATACATAATGTGTGTTAATTACATAATTCTATTACAAAGAAAAACTCTATTCCTTCTCTAATACTCTACTTACTAAGCTAAACTACCTTAGCAGCGCTCCCTACTAACTAGAATACAAGTAATATCTTAAATAACAAGATCTTTATTCTCTTACCCTAGCCTTTTAATTATAGATTACTTTATCTTATTCTTTCCTCTACACTCTAGAAAACCTATGTACTACTATCTTATTACTTTACCTCTATAGAATAGTTTACAATCTACAATAGAAGTTATCTTTAATCTTACTTTATTAAATTTAGCTAAGTTCTTTTATTAACACCTATCTTACTATACTGCTTTTTAATGCAATCGTCCTATTAGGCAAGATTATATACTTATATCCAAAGGGCTATATATAGGCATTTACTATAGCACTCTATTTATACCTATTATATTAAGTTAGACTTATAGCACTATCTTGTCTCTATAACGTTTCTACTTGCTTATATATATAACTATCTACAATTACTTTCTTTCTATCCTGCTACTACTATACTACTACGCCCTAGTACCTACTAGAGTTACTCTTGTTAACTTTATACATTCTCTCTCCTAATTTAGAAAACCTTTCTGTCTAAACTACTTCTACTCCTAAACTGCTTATTTGTGTTATTTTTTTCTTCTACTTTTAAAGCACTTCTACGTCTTCCTGCTTTCTAGCAACCTTAAGCTACAGCCTGTTAACTCTAAGAATAAAACTTATCTTTAACTTCTTTTAGATCTTTTCTTCTATTATTCTCTACTTTTCTACCTACAGGTCTTCCTTATAGGTAATTATAATATCCTAGTTTACCTACACGTATAGACTATTGTGTACTAGATTCTTCTACCTACACACTACAAACACAGAACCCTAAAGAAGTAGACCCTATATAGATTCTACCTTCTATAGTATTATATATAGCTTTCTGCCTATATCTAAACTTAAAAAGTGTAATGTGCAAAGCTACCTTTTTGCATCCTCTACTATACTAGAAATAACTTCTTATTCTAGCGCTAATGCGCACTAAGTGTACACTAGTATTATACCTACTCTATACAATCCTTAACTAAGTTAACTCTTTATATATTTCCTACTCTATCCCTTAACCTTAACTACTTATTAATAGTTTCTCTCTAACAAGATCCTCTTAGAAGTACTCTATACAGCACTAAATACAAGCGTCCCTTAGACTAAGTTATTATTCTAATTAGCTTACCTTCCTAATAGTTCTACTATTAGGTCTTTGTTCCTTACTTAGTATTACTAATTCCCCTATCTCTATAGTAATTAAGTTACATATTTCTTCAACACTATTCTATTTCTATGTTAAACTATTCCTAGTTAGGCCTTTCTAGGCTAGTTTGCTGCATAGACTAGATATGTGCTAGCATAGATAGGAGGCCTAATAAGAACTTTACTCTCTACCCTCTAGTTAGCTTAATTCTTAAGCACGTCCCTTATAGTAGGGTATTATGCACTAATATAGCTACTTAGAGAGTAGTATACATAGCACACAAATATACAAAGGAATTATAATAGTAGTTTATATCTATATATTCTGTGTTAACTCTATAGAAGCTTACTAAGCTGTATTAACAAGAACTCTATTCTATTAATCCTACTCTACTTATTAATAAATATATCTCTAATATACTCTTCTTCTATTATTGTAGTTTTTAATTTATACTTAACGCTACTCTTTTTACAAGGCTAACATCCTCTATACCTAAAACTTATCTAGTACAGTGTAACTAAGTCTTTTATTATTTTACTCTTCTGTAACTTATCTAATTTTAAGTACATTTGCTTCTTTTCCCTACAGAATTTGTAATCCCTATAAACTAATAGTTAGTTCTAAAAGAAAACTATCCTCTATAATATTTAACCTATACCTATTATAACTTCTTATCCTGCCCTATCTCTTTCTAATCTCTAATTATCTTAGGCTTATACTTTTCTATCTAGTTTAACTACTCTCTATCCCCTATATATCCTAATTCTTTACACGCAGATAGCTGCTCTGCTTTTACTACTATCTTCTTACGTACTTTGTTAAATGCTTCTACAGAAAGCAGGGCTACTACAAGGCTGTAATTATATATTTCTATAATATTCTAGTTTAATCCTATATACCTGTGTTTATCTACACACAGTACTATATAGGCTGTTTTTTAGACAAGACCTGCCCTAGCCCTCTCCTCTCTATATAATTTGCAATACTTCTTACTACAGCCTAATAGCAATTTACTACTCTCTAAAGTAATGTACTACTCTATCTCTCTAGGTAGAGAGAGTAAGCATATTACTATTACTCTTACTTTATATAACTCTTTACCTTAATTAGCTCTGCTTCTCTTCTACTTGCCTTCTACTACTTACCTTAAATATATACTTGCATATACTATAACTCCTCTTCTCTATAGAATTAGAGAAAACGCGTTCTACTCCTCCTTAAATTTATCTATTGTAGGAGTAGTCTCTATAGTATAGTTCTAGGCTATTCTTGCCTATTTCTACTATTCTACTCTAGTATATATACTCTGTAAAACAAAACCTGTTAATTCCCTCTACTGTAGTACTACTATTTAGTTCTTTCTTCCTTATTTACTTCTATTCTATCTTTAGAGCTAGCTACTTCTATACTATACACCTAATATCTAGCATTACTCTCTACACCCCTTATTCTTTTAGGTTTGCTATATACTTCTAAGTAGCCCTCTAGTGCTAGCATAGCATAGCCTACTCTTGTACCTAATCCTCTAATATAGTCTATATCTATATCTCTTATCTCTATTTATAACTACTATCTTCTTGTTACCTACTTCTCCTATCTCTATAGTTCTATTTTCTTCTTATTCCCCTGTTTCTGTAGAAAAGTTACGTATTATCTTAACACTAATCTATATTTATTTATACTATTCTATATTTAGCTTTGCTAAGCTGTGCTAACGTATAGAGTAATTCTATGCTAGCATACACAAGGGGCCTAACAAAGACTTTACTTCTATACCTTTAGTTTATTAACTCTGTCTCTAAGGCCTATATAGTAGGGTATTATACACTATTCTAGCTACTTAGAAAGTAGCACACATAGCACATAAACATACAAAGGAATTATAATAGTATGTATTAATGCTAATATATATATTACAATAATAACTTAAGCTCTACCCCTTAACAATCTCTATAACAGCGCTTACTACTAACTAATAGCTAACTATTAAAGCTCTACTTATTAATACTTCTATCTTATAATCTTTAATATTATTATCTTTAATAAGTTACAACTCCTAACTAAGAGTAATCCTAACTTTCTACTATCTATACCTCTATAGTTTTAGCATATTCTCTTTTTGCTGCTATGCTTATTATTAGTTTACTACTCTCTTAGCACATTGTCTATTAAACAGTATCTGTACCTATTACTACTACAACTAGAATATTGTAGTTTCTAACTATATAGACTCCTTAGCAACTACCTTAACCTTTTACTATTAATATATCTAACTGCATTACTAATTCTGCTCTACTAGTAGTCTAGACCTCTTGGAAAGATACAAGTAAACCTCTTTTAAATAATAAATCTTCTTAATCTGCTATCTAGTAACTTGCACCCTTTGCAGATACTATAAATAGGTAAGCATCTACAACTTACGCTTTCTAAGAACAATCTAGCGTTAAAGTTCTATATTACTATTATCCTTTCTACTCCTAACTCTGCTTTATTCTGCTTAACTCTTAAAAAGTATGTAATATACTACAACACAGCCTTTATTACCTCCTGCAATATCTTTGCAAATAATACTTTAGTACCTTCTTCTCTATATACTTTGTAGTTGCTTTTTAAGATAATATAAGCTACTACTAATATTTAGCTTGCCTCTTTTTATTCTATACACCTCTTACATTAGTTATAGTACTAACCTAGTACCTATCTACTCTCTTACGTTAACTACTACTGTACTTCTAATAAGCAGGATATCTTGTAGGTTAATAAGACCCTAATCCTATTTAAAACTAACTTCTATTAGTCTACCTTATATTCTATTTAACTAGCTAAACTTACTATTAGCGTGCTTAGACAACTACACTAAGTCCTTAAGACTTCCTTTAACTAATAAACATTCCTTCTAGAAACAACCTATAATCTACTAAAAAGCTCTTGCTCTATAGTATAACAATATTAGATGCTCTATAGCTTTTTTAACTCTTGTACCTGCTAAGTTATCTCTATTGCTATTCTCTTTAGCACCTTACACTCTCTATTAAAATATAAATCCTTTATATACTAATCTATTCTTTCTTCTTATCTCTATTTAATTAGATCCTTGCACGTTATTCTACTTCTTTGTCCTATAAATTCAATTTGCTATAACAGAATAGTTAACCTTTTAACTCTTTATATGTTATCTAAACACTAATCCCTTCTTAGTAACACTACTCTATAGTAAGCTTAGCGCTTAGAAAATTAGTAAAATTATTATATTCCTTACACTACCTCTATCTTATCTTATTAGTTCTACTACTATTACTCTATATATAAAGATAAGTGCTACAGGCTTCTCCTAAACCTCTAGTTAGTTTATTCTATAACTCTACGCTGCTTACTAAGGTATCTATTATAGCCTTATAACTTTTACTAGCGTATAGTGTATAATAGCATATATAGCACAAAGTATATATAAAGAAATTATAATAGTATATTAGGTCTGTGCACAATATATATTAACATGTAATTTCTAATAGAGGGCTCTACCCCTAGCGCTCTACTTACGCTTACTAAGCTTTATTATCTTACTACCTAAGTAGCTAATAGTATCTTAGCTACTACTCTGCTTACTAATACTATCTCTCTAAATATAGTATTACAAAGACAAAGTCTGCTTTTTCTAAGGTTACTACTATATACTTATATAATATCTATTAAGCGTCCTAGTTCTAAGTTCTTCTTTATATATTTTATCTCTAATTATATAATTCTATCTATATACTCTGTTTATAATTTTCTACCTTCTCTAGCTCTCCCTCTACCCTTACTTAAGGCTTTAGGCAATACTATTGCATGTGTATTGCGTATATTCTCTATGCCCTATATTAATATTACTATCTTTGCTTGCCTAATTAGCATCCTAGCCAGCCTCTAATATATTAACTACCTAGTCTAAGTTAACACTAGCTAACTCTCCTCCTGTGCGTAGTTCTTATATAGTATACTATAGTTATACTTATATTGCTCTCTACTAGAAAATCCTCTAAACTTTATAATACTTCTAAATTTTGCGCCTGCTAGTACTTCTAGTATTATATCTTCTTTTAATACTCTATGTATTGCCCTTATACTCTAGCTGTTTAACTTACGCGTTGCAAAACTTATATAGAATAATTCTTTATCCTATATCTACCTTAATACTCTAATTAACTCTATTACACTACTGTTTAACTAAACCTTCTTCTCTAGTTGTATCTTAGGTCCTACAATTAGGTCTATTACGCACAATAAAGATACTTTGTTTTTTACAAGCTCTGTGCACAAACTTAGCTTAACTTTACTTGCATTACCCCTCTATAACTAACCTATTATATACTTCTCTAAAAACTCTATATTTACTACTATTATTTCTAGGCTTTTAAACTAAAACTCTTTCTTGTGCTTCTCTAGCTATAAACAAAAAATTCAATCCCTAGCCTACTATAGGCTCCCTCTAGTTGTCTATAACTATATAAACTTTCTTAACTCTTTCTCTTTATATAATACTTCTAACTCTTTCTAGCTTCTATGTATTGTCTATCCCTTTCTTGCACTACTAAGTTTACTTATTCCTTTGTTTTCTACTTCTTGCTCTTAGTAGTTGCTACTTTTAACTATAGACTTGTACTAATTTCTTCTCTATTATCTTATCTCTATTAGACCTAGCTCTACCTAGGCTGTACTATCCCTCTACTTCTAAATATCTATATCTCTTATATCTATTCTATATAACTAAACTTATTGTTCCCCTATCTCTATATTACTTTGTAATTACGTGTTTCCTTAACACTGTTCTATTTCTATTTATACTATTCTATATTTAGCTCTACTAAGCTATATTAATATATAGACTAGATATATACTATCTATGTTAGGTAGACCTAGAGAAACTTTGTTCCTCTTTATTCTATTAGCTTATTCTATAAGCATAGCTGCTATAGCAGGGCTTATGCGCCTTTATAGCTAACTAGAGGCTAGTATATATAGCACACAAATATACAAAGAAATTATAATAGTATACATTAGTCTATGCATCTGTATTAGTTATATAACTAAATAAGAAGTTAGGCTCTACCCTCCCTAACACTCTACTAACTAATAACTTTATCTATTCTACTCTACTTACTAATAATATCTCTATGTTCTACTAAATCTTTACCTATTACTAATTTCTATACAAGAATCTCTTATAACAATATAATAGGAAGTAATAGAACCCTACTTATTATTTCTCTTTTTCTCTTTTCCTCTCTTTAATTAGCATGTAACTATATAATAGTTTCTTACACTACAATCTTTAATATACCTATACTATAACTATTTTAAATTATTTACTCTTCTTTACGTCCCTCTAGGGGTTTTCTTATTCTAGTTTAGACTAGAGCGTGCAATCTTTTATTACTAGAGCTGTATAGCTATATATACTTAATAATTCTTTGCTAACTCTTACACTTTTATAGCAAGATCCCTTATTGTAATATTCTACCTTATATATTACTATTTATTAATAACTAATATACCTAGTATTAATAAAGAGTACTATAACTTAGCTACTACAGTACTCTATTATATTCTAACTTTGTACTTTACTAGACCTCTTTTATAATTCTTTTATAGGTCTATCTACTACTCTATACCTCTCTATCTATTAATTCCTATTCTATTCTATAACTTCTAGAGTAGTGTTTAACGCTGCCTAATACTTCTTAAGTCCTCTACTCTACTTACTAATTGCTTAAACACTTCCTATCTTTAAATACAAAGAGGTACAGTAACTCTCCTACTACCTAATATTATAATATAACTTTACTTAAGTTTTTTTTCCTAGGCTCTTTCCCTATCTATTCTTTCTTAAGGTTTGTTACTCTGTACTAATAACTTCTTATTAGCTTATTACTGCCTATTTCTATACTTATAGCTATTCTCTCCTTAACTTACCTAAAGAGAGTATATAAGAACACTATCCCTACTCTCCTTTTATACCTAAGACACTATAAAGAACTCTCTACCTTCTACACTTTCCTTAAAATTTCTCTTCTAGGCAATTACGCTGTACCTCTCTAGGCAATAGAAAGGTAAACCTTTGCCTGCACAAATACTCCTTATACTTAGGCTTAGAAGATACCTATACCTCTATTATATTCCTCTTACAGTCCTTAACTATTACTATGCTACTTATATAGTTATCTATAACTAAAAATATAATCCCTATAAGAAACTCTACTAACTCCTACCTTAATTATCTCTATAATTATTATTCTATTTATACAACTAGTTTCTTTCTTTTACTCTATCTCTATAGTTTAGCGCTTATCCTTATATGTCTTCTAACACTAAGCTACTTCTATATAAAAGTATCTACTTTAAATATGTGTTAACCTAGCCTATACTTAGAGGAGTTACGTGCATAGGTAGTAGCTATTTTTGGAATTTTATTCTCCTGCTCTGCTTATTATCTTATTAGAGTTATTCTATTTATTAAACTTTGTTTGTACTATTCTATAGTTAGCTAGCTACTTACTTATTACTCTTATATAGCCTAGTCTAGACTATAGTATATATAGCATAGAGTGCATACAAAAGAATTATAATAGTATATATTAGTCTATGCATCTATATTAGTTATATAACTAAATAAGAAGTTAGGCTCTACCCTCCCTAACACTCTACTAACTAATAACTTTATCTATTCTACTCTGCTTACTAATAATATCTCTACATTCTACTAAATCTTTACCTATTACTAATTTCTACACAAGAATCTCTTATAACAATACAATAGAAAGTAATAGAACCCTACTTATTATTTCTCTTTTCCTCTTTTCCTCTCTTTAATTAGTATATAACTATATAATAGTTTCTTACACTATAATCCTTAATATACCTATACTACAACTATTTTAAATTGTTTACTCTTCTTTATGTCCCTCTAGAGGTTTTCTTATTCTAGTTTAGACTAGAGTGTGTAATCTTTTATTACTAGAGCTGCATAGCTATATATACTTAATAATTCTTTGCTAACCTTTACACTTTTATAGCAAGATCTCTTATTGCAATATTCTACCTTGCATATTACTATTTATTAATAGCTAATATACCTAGTATTAACAAAGAGTACTACAACTTAGCTACTACAGTACTCTATTATATTCTAACTTTATACTTTACTAGACCTCTTCTATAATTCTTTTATAGGTCTATCTACTACCCTATACCTCTCTATCTATTAATTCCTATTCTATTCTATAACTTCTAGGGTAGTATTTAATACTACTTAATACTTCTTAAGTTCTCTACTTTACTTACTAATTACTTAAACACTTCCTATCTTTAAATATAAAGAGGTACAGTAACTCTCCTACTACCTAATATTATAACATAACTTTACTTAAGTCTTTTTTTCTAGGCTCTTTCTCTATCTATCCTTTCTTAAGGTTTGTTACTCTATGCTAATAACTTCTTATTAGCTTATTACTGCCTATTTCTATACTTACAGCTGTTCTCTCCTTAACTTACCTAAAGAAAGTGTGCAAGAACGCTATCCCTACTCTCCTTTTATACCTAAGATACTATAAAGAACTCTCTACTTTCTATACTTTCCTTAAAATTTCTTTTCTAGGTAATTACGCTGTACTTCTCTAGGCAATAGAAAGGCAAACCTTTGCCTATATAAATACCCCTTATACTTAGGCTTAGGAGATACCTATACCTTTATTATATTTCTCTTATAGTTCTTAACTATTACTATGCTACTTACACAGTTATCTATAACTAAAAATACAATCCCTATAAGAGACTTTACTAACTCCTACCTTAATTATTTCTATAATTATTATTCTATTTATATAACTAGTCTCTTTCTTTTACCCTATCTCTATAGTTTAGCGCTTATCCTTATATGTCTTCTAATACTAAGCTACTTCTATATAAAAGTATCTACTTTAAATATATGTCAACCTAGCCTGTGCTTAGAAGAGTTACGTATATAGGTAGTAGCTATTTTTAGAATTTTATTCTCCTGCTCTGCTTATTATCTTATTAGAGTTATTCTATTTGTTAAACTCTATTTGTACTATTCTATAGTTAGCTAGCTACTTACTTGTTACTCTTATATAGCCTAGTCTAGACTATAGCACATATAGCACAGAGTGTATACAAAGAAATTATAATAGCATGTTTGTGTCTATACACAATATATATTAATTATGTAAGTCTATCACGCAGTGCTTAACACTAAGGTATAAAAATCTCTAAGTCTACTCTACTTACTAGTAAAACATCTCTATTCTTTCCCTCTACTTGCTAATAACAACCTAACTTTACTTATAGTCTCTTCTATCTTGGTTAGGCTATACTTTGCCTCTTTACCTATAAACATTCTACTCTTTCTCTACTATCTGTTTTAATTATATAGGTGTTATACCTTTTTATTTACCTTAGTAATTTCTCTTTCCCTATACTTCCTAATCCTATACAGACCTATCTGCCTACCTAGTACATATATTTATATTAACAATTAACCCTATTTTTATACTATAGTACTCTTCTTATAGGTATTTAAGAATCCTAATCTCTCCTTTTATACTATTACCTTAACTTTCTTATCTCTACAGCCTTACTACTCTTAATGCCCTATATATTGCAGGCTTATTTAACTACACTATTACATGTAATAAATATTAAATAAGATATCTTTACTTAAATATCTACTAACCCTCTAGGGCTTATCTAGAAAAACCTATGCTCTGCTTATAGGATATCTATATATCTACTATATATTTCTGTTATTAAGCTGCAATTATATTGTCTTTTTATTAAAAACATTCTATAATCTAGTATTGCTAATAATCTTAGTGCCTCTCTGTAGCACTATTCTTCCTTACACTATCCTATTCTCTGTAATATTAGTACTACTTAGTGTACTACAACACACACACCCTCTAACGTCTATTCTACTTCTAGCTTATTATATTCTACTTTCTTATCCTATTATAAACTACCTACTAGCACAACTTGCTTGCAGTAACTACAACCTCTAATTACTTTATATTTGTTTCTGCGTACTAACTTAACCTTATGTTTGTTTCTCTATTTAAGAAACTCTATCTCCTTAAGGTATATAATATAGTATTTCTTACCTTCTTTTAGTACCTCTATCCTTAAGGTGCAACAAATATTTATTAACTTACCTAATATCTATTAGCTACGCTCCCTATTACTTTAACACTATTCTATATTAAGTAGACTTTTTATCTATACCTACTACAACTAGTGTTTATTCTCTATATATAGGTTTGCTTTATACTACTCTCTGCATTTCCTAATATTTATACTATATATTACCTTAACTATATATATCTTACATATATTTATATATTTTCTATTAATACTTTTATTACTTATATCTATAAGTTAAATATCTATTTGTAACTCTATTACTTCCTGTTCCTCTATCTCTATAGTTTAGCTTCTTGCTAGTCCTTATCTAGACTATTACATATTAAAACTATTCTATTATATTATATCTATTAACACTAATTCTAGTTTAGACTTGCTAAGTCTGTATTACTCTATGCTATGTATAGTCTACTTCTATACTATCTATATTAGGTAGAGTTAGAGAAACTTTATTCCTCTTTATTCTATTTACTCCTTTTAGTTGCTAACTCTACATAGTAGGGGTTTTAGTACCTAAGTAGCTAACTAGAGGCTAGCACATATAGCACACAAACATACAAAAGAATTATAATAGTATACTAAAGAGTGCTAGAGTGTGTTAGTTATATAATTCTAGGTCTAGCACCTACTACTAACTAATAACTTCTATCTACTACTCTACTTACTAGCAAAAACTCTTTTCCTACTCTACTTACTAATTATTATTCTCTCTTCTACTCTCTTCTCTATAGTTAACCTCTGTGTTGCAGTACTTCTACCTACTACATTTTACTATTTAACAACCTTATTACACTCTTTTATAAACTCTAACAGACACTATAGCTAGGAGACTAAGAAGGAAGATAACAATAAGTGTACTACACTTTACCTATTCTATTTACAATACTGTATTCTACTAACTCTACTATAAGTATATTGTTAATTGCATCCTTACACACAGATTCTACAAAGGTATACTACAGTTCTATATTAAATAGCAGGGCTATAACAACCTAAAACACAATACTTAGGAGCCTAAGAGTAATATATACTATACTTATTATAGAAAATAACTACACTCTTCTCTAACTCTAAAAGGAAAACTATATTGCGCCTACTAAAGAACTACTTTAGACATATTAGCAGCTGCCTAAAGAATATTACCTCTAGTGTGCTGCAAACCCCTTGCTCTACCTTAAACAAAAAAGGCTATACCTAACTTATACTAAACTTTTAATATATAAAATAATCTATAGCTACTAAAAAAAACAAGTAGTCTCTACCCCTAGGCTCTTAAGAAGATTATGTATTACACATAGACGCTATTAAGTAGGATATAAATCTTAATCCTTAGAAAGAATCTACCTATACCTATATCCTCTAGAAGAATAGAAAAAAAACAAAGCACCCTTTACACTACCTTTATATAAAGTGTCTATAAAAGGTTATCTTCCTACCTACTAGGCAAACCCTCTCTAAGCTAATATATATAGATACTTGTATACTATAAGACCTACCTTGTCTTCCCTAACTCTTTACTAAGCTAGAGTATTAACAATATTACTAAAACAATAGAACTTTCTACCTGTCTCTTATCCTCCTTACCTCTAATAGATATTACATGTCCTTCTAACCTAATCTCTTAATATTGCATCTGCTTGTAAATCTACCTAGATAATATCTATATATAGGTGTAAATTCTAAGCCTAGCTTCTACTTCTCTAAGAAGCCTACCTAATACTGTCTTATCTCCTAGTATGCCTCTTTGCTCTACTTACTTACTTTCTATTTCTAATTATTCTATTCTACCTATCTCTTTCTAAGAGTTGTTATACCTATTCTTTGTAAATATTACCTTACTACACTGTACTTCTACATCTACTATAAATATTAAATAACATTCTATACTCTATCTCTAATAATAAAGTTATGTGTCTTCTAATACTATCTTCTTCTTAGTACTACTACTCTATATTAGAACTAGCGTAATGTAGTTAAACCTAAGTTACTTGTATAATGTTCCCTAATTTATCTCTAATTATCTTATCTTCTAGATTACCCTACTCTGCTTAGTTATTCTATTCCTAGGTTAAACTATATTAGGTATCTATTATAGCCTATATACAAATAAATTTGCTACTAGCACACATAGCACAGAGTGCATATAAAGGAATTATAATAGTATACTAAGGTGTACTAAAGTGTGTTAACGCCTGTACGTTCTATATTAGTTACATAACTAAATAGAGAGAGTTCTACCTAACACTTACTAAGCTTAACATTACAGCTCTACTTACTAATAACTTATTATCTACTCTGCTTCTTACTAACTAATACTGTTACAAACACTATAAAGAAAGCATAGCAACTTTACAACTCCTATTAAACTAATTCCTTACACAAGCTAAAGGTCTATTTATAAAGACCCTTTATAGTATATGTTTACTCCTCTTAATCCTACTACAAGTATTTAAATAGAAAGAAATAATACTCTTTTATCTTGTATTATTTGTTAAAGACTATAATTTATTACCTAAACTTACGCTCTACGCTTAATTAATACTTAATCTTCTAGAGGCTAACATTACATTTTCTTTTCCTATATTATAAATTTTATTGCAAAGTTTTCTATCTACTACTTTAATAGTTTTCTATAGCTTTTAAAGCCTACTTATCTATATCTCTTATATATCTAGTCTATTTAGAAGGGGAAAATAAATCTCCTCTTCTCTTATCTAGTTATAGTAATACCTACTATAAAACTTCTTATCTTTATCTCTATACTTTAACTAGACCTTATACTAGGAGAGAAACCTCTACTCTATAGCTATTATACTTACTGCATTGCTCTCTATACAATACTTCTTCTACCTAGCACTATCTCCTTCTTTTACTTCTACTACTAAGTTATTTACTATAGTACCTACACTCTACCCCTTATAGTCCTTCCTAAACACTATACTTTCTAGTATTAGAGAAACGCAGTAAATTACTCTACTCTAATTACTATCCTAGCTTTTAGAGACTATACTCTTCTCCTAAGCCTACTTCTTAGACGCCTAGAACTTAGAGAAGGCCTCTTCTCTATTTTTTCTAAGTATCTCTATCTCTATTTAGTACCTACCCTCTAAATAAAACCTTAGCTATTCTATATAGCTTAACAGGTGCTTACACTGCTCCCTGCTATACGCCTCTAGTTAGTATACATTTGTAGCTTAACAAAGTTTATTCTATAGCCTTTTAATTTTCTTGTCTTTACAACTTTAGAACTTCTTGCCCTCTATCTCTATACTTAAACGTCTATTCTCTATTCTTGTCCCTGCTTCTTCTAGGTCTAGCATGTGTTGCAAGCAAAAGATACTTGTCTCTATTAAGGTAAAACTTTTATAGCTACATCCTATATTAAAATAATAATTAATCTATATCTATATATTCTATATCTATTCTATATAACTAGACTTCTTATTACTCTATCTCTATAGCTTAGCGCTTGCTTAGCGCTTATTATTATATATTTATTTAAATACTATCCCCTTCTTAGGTACACTACTCTATAGTTAGCTTAACGCATAGAGTAGGTAGTAGTATTTTAGTGTTCTCTTTACTACTTTCTAAGTAAGTTATTCTATTAGTAGATATCTATCTAGTTCTCTCTACTTACTTCTACTGCTGCTTATTAGTTACCTATTATAGCCTTGTAACCTCTACTTGCGCTTAGTCTATAATAGTATATATAGCATAGAGTGCATACAAAGAAATTATAATAGTATACTAAGCTATGCTAGTCTGTGTTAGTTATATAACTTTAAGAAGAAGTTCTACCTAACAACACTTACTAAGCTTAGTTTAATATACTGCTTTGCTTACTAACTATTCTCTCTTAATACTTTATACTCTTTATTTTAGCTAAGTACTTTTAAAACCTAATTTCTCTCTTCCTATTCTACTAATCTACTACTTTGTCTAGAACCTCTAAACTAAACTTATTATCTCTTCTAGGTTAACCTCTTACTTATATTACTATTCTTCTGCTATACTATAATAAATAAGCCTCTTTCTCCTAATATTTTAGAATTACACTTTCTACTTTTACTACTTAAACCTCCTTGTTAGTCTCTATCTAATATTTTAATTTATTATCCTAAACAACACTTACTCTATACTTTCTTTTACCTAGCTATAGAAACTTTCTATTTTCTATATAATTTTTTCTTTATATATACTACTTGTCTCTCCTATCTTCTCTATTCCTACCTGCTACCTTCTGTTTTGCGTAGATATCTATATTAAGATATACATCTTCTAGCCTATAGTGCCTTACACTTATCTATCCTTCTCTATAGGTTAGGCACTACTACTAAAGCTACTACATTTAACATCTTTGCCTGTAATCTACCTATATATATACTTACTATTTAGGTCCTCTGCGTACAGCTTATCTTATACTTAATATATATCTTTAATTTTATTACTTCTCTACTCTTATTATAAAACAATACCCTACAACGCAGTGCTTTGCTGTTATAAAAGTAGTAATATACTCCCTTGCCTATTTCTTTGCTTAGCTACTACCTAGTCCTCTTCTTATATATATTACACTATATTAAATATCCTCTTCTTAATAAAACTAATTATTATATTAGTAATATTATTTATTCCTTTTCTATTTTACTTACCTTCTATATAACACAACACTAGCAAGAATTCTATCTTATTCTATCTAGAATATCTAACAACTACCTCTTTTAGTTGTTTATTAAGAAACTCTTCCAACTTTAAGAAAGAAGTTTTTGTGTCTCATCCTAGATCTTCTACTACTATATCTGCAAAACTTGTATATATCCTATTATGCATTTTTATCTTTCTTATATCTATAAACTTGTAATCCAACCTTGCACACACCTGTAGTCTATATTAAAATATAACTACTATCTTAATTATCTCTATTCTTTCTATTCTACTTATATAATTTGCTAAACTACTCCTGTCTTAGGCCCTTATATCTATTTGTTGCTAATATCTCCTTGTTACTCTATTCTTATAAACTTCTTATTACCTTATCTCTATAGTATTAGCTCCCTGCTAGTCCCTTCTAGTAAAAAGTATCTACTTTAAAGGTATATTAATATAGCCTATATATTAAGATATTACGTGCTTAACTAGTAGCTTATCCTTAATATTCTATTACCCTGCTCTGCTTATTAATATGTATATTGCATTCTATTAGTTAAACTCTATTTAAGCTATTCTATAGCAGGCGTAGCCGCTTACAAGGCACTATTATATAGCTAGGTCTAGAGCCTAGTACACATAGTACAGAGTACATACAAAGAAATTATAATATATATTTTGTATCTATGTATAGACTCTATATTAGCTTACTAAGTAGAGCAAGAAGGAGGCTTCTCTCTAATAGTACCTACTACTAACTAATCTCTCTTAACCTTCTACTTTACTAGTAAATTAACCTCTCTTTCTCTACTCTACTCTCTAATACCTAGAGAAATATTAGTATTACGCCTAACCTCTCTTGCTCTAAAGACAGGATTAAAGTACTCTTCCTACTTACTTTTTTCTATTGCACTTCTACTCTATAAGAACCTAGAAACTAGTTAAACTTAAACTCCCTATACCTTACATCCTGCTTACTAGAGGAGAAAAATATAAAATATACACCTTTAGATTAACCTTGTATTTACACCTCTACCTATCTAACAAATATCTTAGCTAGTTTACTCTACCTAGTCTAACCTCTCTAAGTATATTACTAACTCCTTTAAACTAATAGTCCTCTCTATACAGTCCTACTCTATAGAATTAATTGTCTGTAATAAACAACCTAACCTTACCCTTGCACTTATAGTATCTAGCGTAGCTACTTTCCTAAAAATTGCATCTATAACTAGTTAATCTAGTGCAAAAATACTCTAGAAGCTACTAGAGTATACTCTTTATTTAATATATTTATTCCTCCTCTATTATTCTGCTAATTACAAACCTACATATCTCTATTTCTATAAACTCTACTATTTCTACTATTATCTTCTCTATTTCTATATTCTATATATAACCTGCTTTCTCCTTATCTATAACTCCCTTTAAAACAATATAGAACTGTCTAATATCTAATCTTTTACCTAGTTTCTAACAGCATCTATATTTATTAGCTTTAAAGCAAGAAGGCACCTGCCTACTCTCCTTAGTTAACTACTATTACTTTCCTCCTTCTAGTCTAATCTTATATGTTAGAGATATCTTACCCTTAATTAGCACTACTATGTTATTAGTATTATTTATAGTTTTATATTATAGTCTCTACTTATATATAATATTACTCTTTACCTACTAAAGATTGCTTTTAGTACCCCTTAAAATTAACTCTCTTAATATCTCTACCTTTATCTACCTCTAGTAAACCTTTTTTTCTAATATCTTCTTATTACTACCTCTTCTTGCTACTCTAGTCTTACGTATTTTATTTGCGCACAGCCTACCTAGTCCTAATTAATATCTACTTTTACTAGAGCTTCCCTCTCTAAAACTCTCTATTCTCCTTGTACCTAATTCTCTAATATAGTCTATATCTATAAATCTTATCTCTATTTGTAGCTACTCTCTTCTTATTACTTACTTACCCTATCTCTATAGTGTTAGCGCTAATCTTATGTGTTTATTTAATACTATCCCCTTCTTAGATACACTACTCCTAGTTAGACCTTAGCTAAGGTGTGCTACGTCTATACACTCTATACTAGGTGCTTAGACTAGTTATATACTAACTATGTTAGGGGGCCTAACTATTACTTTGTTTCTAGCTATTCTATTTGCTTAATCCTCTTGCACAGCCCTTATAGTAGGGCTTATGCACTATATTAGCTAACTAGAGGCTAGCACACATAGCACACAAATATACAAAGGAACCCTAACCCTAACCCTAAACCTTTTTTTAGTACTTGTTTCTATATACCTCTTTTATATAGCCTACTTACTTTCTGCCTGTGCCTACTCTTACTCTACTATAGCTAACATTACTACTAACTTTAGTCTCTATACTACTAGCGCCCTACTACCTAGTAGTAGTAGTAGTAGTAGTAACAATCCTCTATATTACTCTAGACTAGGTCTAAGTAGTTATAACTTGCCTACTATACTATGCTGTTACTACTTTAGGGCATATAAGCTTAAAAGCAACTTAGATAAAAAGAATCTTATCTTAGCTCTAGCTACTTTCTTCTTCTATAGTAGTTGTTGCTGTGCCTCTATTAAGTTAGGTAAGCTTAGTAAGTTAACTATAGCTTTTATTAGAGCTAAGCTATAGCTAACCTAGGTATAGTCTATTATAAGTCTAGTGCTAGTTATAGCTATTAGCCCTATAACAAGTATAAGGTTATCTATAACTATAATAAAGATACTTTTGCTACAAACCTAGAGCTTTGCTATACCTAGTATAACCTTAAAGCCTATATTTATATAAGTCTCCTCTATTCTGTTTCTAGATAGGCTGCTAATAGTATCTAGGTATATACTAATAATAATAATAGCTATATTAATATTCCTAGCACTTGTAGTAAAGATCCTGCTAGGCCTAATATAGGTTAGTACTCTACTTTTAATAGTATATAATATACTTAGCACTATAATCTTATTATAATACTAACTAACTATTTTTATAGAGACCTTTTATAACCTATACTATACTTACAACTTAGCTATAGAGATAGCTATACTATACTCTACTTTAGTTAAGTAGCTACTTCTATACTATATTACTACTCTTACGTGTAAAGCTAGCTTAGACTCTAGCTAGGCCCTAATAATTCTGCTCTTGCCTCTATATTGCTTCTAAGACTATGTTTAGTTTAATTAATACTTCTAGTTATTTACTACTACTATAGGCACAGCTATAAAGGCTACTAATAAGTATATAGCCTATATTAAGTAGAAGTAAAAGCAGAGCTAGGCTAGCTTTTACTATATTAAGAATATATTAATAATAGAAAACTATTACTTTAAGTATAAGCTACTCTATCTAGAGTATAAGCTTTAGCGCTGTAAGTATAAGTACTACTATCTTAAGTACTATACTACTCTATATTATTACTATAAGTTCTATACCTAGGCCTTGCGCTACTACTTTCTGTTTTTTATTAACTATAAACCTATTCTGTGCTATTACTATTTACTTTCTCTTTTAGAGCTTTAACGCTGCTATTACAAAGCTAATACTAGACTCTACTATAGCAAGTTACATAACCTTTTTATTATTAATAATAGCAAAGAAGAGAATAAAGTATCTAAGTAGTAGTTAATTAATAAGTAGTATTGCTATAATAAGTACAACTGCAACTATAACTAGTATACCTACTATACCTACTTAGATAGTAAGGAGGAGTACTAGAGTATTTTTTAAATATATATTAGTACTAAACTTAATAAAAAACAACTTTATATTATAGCTAAAACTATAGAGCTTTCTAGCGTTAGGCCTTTAGTTTAGTGCTATATTTCTAAGTAGTTACTCTATATAGGGCTTATAGGAAATTAAGAATCTTCTATATTTATATTATACTATACTTATTTTGTAAAATTTTTCTATACTACTATATTCTTTAGTTACTTAAGTAGTTTCTAAGTTAGCTTTATATAGCTTTTTTATTTTACTAGTACCTACTACTTATTTTATCCCTATGCGCGTTTCTATTACAAGATAGACTCTACTTCTTATTTAGCTAGAGTAGAGTTGCTTTCTTCTAAAGTAATACTAGAGCCTAGCTAGAAATACTATTGCTATTATAATAGAAGTAGATCTAAGGTAGCTTACTCTAGGAAGTCTATATAGATAGTCTTGTATAAGCTTTCTAGTAGGTCTAATATAATAGTAAGTAGTATAAAAACTACTACTACTATATATAGAGCTTATAGCTAGTTAAGTTTCTAGCTAGGTTAGTCTATTTTTATATTTTATAAAGAGAACTATACTTTGTCTTCTACTTAGAACTATTTAGCTAGTTAGCACTTCTTATTAGAAGAGTTCTAAGCATGTTACTAGGCCTATATAATTATAGCCTAGGCTAATTCTGCGCCCCTTTTAAAGTAGTCTAGAAAGTAGGCTACCTATTTCTATAGCATATTCTAGCTCTTACTTAGTAGGGGCACTATCTAAAGAAAATTAATATTATAGCTATTTAGAAGTAGGTTTAGGCTTACTCTAATAATAGTAGAGTCTCTATTGTTTAAGGTAAGCTAGTAAGCTAGAAAGTACTTAGGCTAGTTATTCTATTTAAAGTTAACTATAACCTATAGGACTACTTATACCTTCTAGTTAGCCTATTCTATCTCTTTGTCTGTCTAAGGGTAGTACACTATAGATAGAAGCTATTCTACTCTAACTAGGCTGCAAAGCATAGTCTAGAACCTACTAAGCTAGTCTAAGCCTCTATCTATAATAATTAAGAAGGAGAAGCTATAGAAATACTACTAAGTATTTTAGAATACTCTTATATAGTAGTTAGAAGCTATAGAGGTTATAGCCTCTAGCTATATATATTTAGATAGGTAGTCTATAATTACAAGTAGGTAATATAGAGCTGCTAGGTTAGCCTAAAAAAGGTCTACTATAAAGTCTATAGATATTTAGAACTAGAAGTAGTCTACTACTAGCAAGAGTTGTAGTAGGCTCTACCTATAGTGCCTAGACATATACGCGCTAAAGTAGTAGCAGTTCTATATATAGTATTATATATTCTAGAATATCCCCTTCTAGTAGAAGTTCTAGTAAATAATATAGAATATAGTATTAGCGCTAGAGTATTCTACTAAGTTAGACTTATAAGCCCTTTAGATAAAGGCTATAGTAAGGGGCTCCTAATACAGGACCTAAGTAACTCTATACTAGAAGAGTGTACTATAGGCGCTAAAGGTATACTCTATAATTTACTAGGTTATCCTAGCCTCTATAGAGAAATAGCAGGCGCTGTTATAAACTATAAGGACCTATACTATATATTTCTAATTCTATTATACTCCTTTTTCTTATAGAGACTATATATGTATATTAGTAAATAGAAGTAGTAGAGAAATCTCTAGCTTACTATTTTATTAAGAGTAATATAAACCCTATATAGCTACTATAGCTACTAAGACTAGTATTATAACTTAATATTATCTCTTATTAAGGCCTTAACAATCCTGCTCTCTATAGCTAAGAGTGTTAGAGCAGGCTGCTAGTTGCCTAGAGTAGAACTAGAAGTAGAACTTATATTTCTCTAGCTCTTCTACCTAGTAGTATTATTACTTGCTAAGCCTACACGCTATAGTAAAGTACTATAGGTTTTTATAGTTAGTTAGGATTATAAAGAGTTAAGTAATAGACTTTAGCTTAGCTAACTAGGCCTTAATATATTTTATTATAGTAGTAAGCTCTTTATTATAGATTATATAGTTCTATTACTTAGGTAATAAAGATATAAAATAGTATACAACTAGATAAAGCACACTACTATACTATTAGAATAAGTATCTACTTAGGGCCTCCTCTAAGTAGTTAGCCTCTAGAATAGTATTCTTGTCTAGGTTCTACTAGGCTAGCACAGGCTCTGTTATAAATATATTCTTAAGCTAGTAGAAGGCCTAGTTCTTAGCCTACTTCTACTAAAATAGAATATTCTTGCTAGTAAAGTAGTTAAGAGGTGCAGCTAGCTTAGAGAAGAATAGAATAAAGTTCTAGTAGAAGTTAGCAAAGCCTAGAAAACTATAGACCCTTTAGAGCAACTAGAGCGCCTCTTATTTCTATATAGCCTAGATCTTTACTAGGTCTAGGCAGACATTCTTACTAGCCTCTATAATATACTCTAGGTATTAGACTTTAGTAATACTAAATATATATTTCTTAAGGTTAAAGTATAGGCTAGCTTTATATAGAAGTATAAGTATATAGCCTACCTTCTAGAAGTAGTTCTTCTTAGGCCTATAACTATATATAAAGATATTATCTAAGTATACTATTATAAAGTTACCTAGAGTCTCTTTAAGGGCACTGTTAATATATTATTAAAAAGTAGTAGGTGCACCTATAAGGCTAAAGGGGTATATAAGCTATTTAAAGAGCCTAAAATATATATAAAAGGCTATAAAGTGCTTATTCCTCTCTATAACCTAAATCTAGTAGAATATAGAGTAGATATCTACTTTAGTAAACTAGTAAGTACTTTCTAGCATTTATAAAGTTTCCTTAATTAATAGAAGTAGGTAGTAGTCTGTAATAGTAATATTATTAAGGGCCTTATAATCTATATATATACACTACTCTCTTAAGGCCTTCTTAACTAGTAGAACTAGCGCTACTACTAGTAAAAAGAAGGCCTAGATCTAACCCTTATCTATAAGGGCTAAGACCTACTACTATAGCTCTAGCAGCTAGTCTTAGGGTATATTATAGAAAGAGCCTTATAGGAAAAGCTTTTTACGCCTATTCTAGCTCTTCCTAAAGTAGATGTAATAATCTATATACCTATAATAGAGGGGAAGGCCTATAGCCTTGTCCTAGTTAAAGAGGTCCTAGAACTAGTCTAACTCTATAGGTAGATAACTTCTATTTTCTATTATCTTAAGAGCCTCTATAGCCTATATTAAAAAGATATTACTAATAGTATAAAAGCTAGTTACAAGTGTAAGGCTCTAGGCTATAGGTTTCTTATCTAAGCAAGTTAGTAGTTCTAAAAATTCCTTTATAGAGAGTAGCTATAAGTCTAACTCTAACTAGCGTTAGGAAGATTTCTTAATAACTAGGCCTTTTCTTTAGTATACTATAAGTATCCTCTATTCTATATCTAGAACTACACTCTCTCTCTACAGCTAAGGCTTGCCTAGTATTATATTCTAGCTTAAGCTTAGGACAATATACACTACTACCTAGAATTGCTATCTATCTAGGTTATACTTAAATATAATAAGCTAAGAAATAATAGTGTTCTAGCTAGTCTCTACTACCTACTCTAGCTGCTAGGAGGGAATATTAATAAAACTCTATTCTAGCCCTAAGGCAAACTTTTTGCTAACTATACTAAAGTACTTATACTCTAAGTCTATAAGTACCTTAGCCTATACTTCCTTATTAAGAAAGAGTAGTACATAGAATAAAAGTTTATCTATTAATACTTAGATAGAATTAACCTCTACTTAGGCTAAGTACGCGCTAGTGCCCTTCTCTGCTAAAATACTCTTATATTACCCTTAGCTAAGACTTTTACTAAGAGTAACTAGTTTCCCTTCTTTAAGCTAGGCTCTGTATCTATAGGCACTACTAATACCTACACTATAGTTACTATAGTATTAGTATAGTCCTATTAGATATAGCCTTTTTTTCTATAGTAGGTGTAGAGATTTGCCTCCTAGTACTACTAAAACACCTTATCTAGTACCTATATAGCCTTGCCTACTCTAGCACCTAAATAGGGGCCCCTAGAGCTGTATTATCTATCCCTACTACTAGTCTAGATAGCAGCTATAACTATTATCTTAATATTACTATCTTAGTCCTGCTTAGGGGTTGCTGTAGGCATACTAGGCTAGGACTTGTGTTTAATAGCTATTGTTTCTATATCTATAGTAATAGACTTATATACTATAATAGCCTTATTAAAGTCTATATAGGATACACTCTAGTTTAGGGCTACTATCTAAATAGTATAGTTAAGAGCGCGCTTTAGTTTAAGTAAGTGCTATTTGCTATTCTAATAGAGCCTTCTGCTTTAGACTAGGAGCTGCTTAAAGCAAACAAAAAAGTCTAAAAAGGCCTTATTAGGGCCCTACTAGAGGCTTTCTAGCTTAGTCTAGGCCCTCTTGTAGCTATAACTATTACTATAGCAGAACTTAAAGTAGGTAAGAAAGGCTTTAGAGTTCTATATACCTATACAGCCTCTAACCTTATAGTAAAAAGCAATATTACGCTAGATAGAGGCACTAAGCTATAACTAAATAAATATAAACATATTCTAAGAGTTGCTAATAAATGCTATATTAGCCTATAGCTTATAAACAATTATAACCTACTATACTTTAAATAATGCTTTATTACCTAAAAAAAGCTTGCCTATAGGGAGGGGCTTCTGTACTAGTAGCAAGGGAAGGTTGCTAGGGGTTGTGTTTATAATAGAAGTAGCTACTATGCCTAGTTAGAGCAAGATAGAGTTAGTAGGTAGGTCTTCCCCTATTATATTAGCGCTGTGTTAGGGCGTAGGTAGTGTTAGCTAGCTACTTAAAAAAGAGGCAGCAGTAAACACAAAGGACTTTATTAATACTTATATTATAGTATTATTATATTCTAGCATAGCTATATATTTGTTGTATACTACTATAGCCTGCTAGATATAGGTTATAAACTAATGTGTCTAGGCTATAAAGTTCTAGAGAGTTAGGGAAGAGGAGAGCTTGTCTAAAGGGCTATTCTAAAAGTAAGATACTATCTTATACACAATATAGTATTCTAGCCTTTAGAAAAAGAGATATAAATATTATAAACTAGTTTTAGAGTAGAATATAATAAAGGTTAATATAGTATTATATTTCTTAAGAAGAGAGACCTAATAGTAACCTATAGATATTATACTAGACACGTGTCCTTCTTGCTTAGTTAAGGCTTAGACAAGGTCTAAGCCTATTATAGTAGTATAGAGTAAAAAGTTATATACTTTATAAATAAATAAGCCTATAATATAATAGCTCTCTATAGTATACTACTATAGTTTATAGTTAATTATATATAAGTAACCTAGTTTATAGTGCATGTATATAATTAAGTATATAGTTCTATAACTATATAGTTAAGCTAGGTATATAGTTGTATAACTATATAGTTAAGTTTAGTATATAGTTCTATAACTATATAGTTAAGTTTAGTATATAGATGCTATAACTAGTATAGGTAGATATTATAATAGCAATACTAGAGTTAGATAAGATAGAGACTAAATAGTAGACATAGCTTCTTAAAACAAAGATAAAGTTAGAAAATACTAAGCTTATTCTTATAGTATTTAGCTAAAAAATAACTTTTATTATTTATTATAATAGCTAAACTAGCTGCTTTTATAGATTGCTAATAGAATCTTAATAACTAGTTCTTAAATAGCTGCGCTAGCTCTAATAAGTAGATAGCTCTAAAGTATATAGTAGAAGTTATAGATTTTATAATCTCTAATATAGAAGATAATGCTTTTCTATTTCTACTTCTAATGCTAATATAACTTATAGAGCTAGTTATAGTAAGAAAATAGTTAAGATTATAACAAAACTATAATTTAATATTAATAGGTAGTCTAAGTAAGTACAAAAGGTTTAGTTCTATAGAAGATATAGAGTTAGGTATTATAATAATATATAGAAAAAAAAAGTTTTCTAATATCTATCTAAAAAAGGCTATAAAGCTAATATATATACTAGGTATAAAGAAGATTAGAAATATAGATCTACTTTAGCTACTATAGGTTTTGTACTTAGTTTATATAGTAGTAAGTATAATAGTACTAGATATAGACTAGCTATTCTCTAATATAGAGTTAGTAAATATAAAGATAATAGTTATACTTCTAAATCCTAATACCTACCTAAGCTACCTACTTTATAACCTTATAGTAAAGTATAGGAAAGCTAGAGTTTACTATCTCTCTAGAGTAGGCTAGTAGAAAAGTATATATAGTAAGCTAATACTTCTATTTTAAACAGACGCAATACTAAGAATTATTGTATTAATAGCTAATTTATACAAGGCTAACTAGAGTACTAGAGTAAATATTAACTCTATAGATAATACTATCTTCTATATTAACCTACTAGAACTAGTATTAATAAGGAATTTTCTATATATATATTAGAAGAGCGTATTTAGAGAAGAGCTACTAGTTTACCTCTAGTACCTAGGCCTTAATAAGATATTATAGAGATAAGTGCTTTTTTATAACTTTATAGCCTATAAATTATTTACTTTTATATACTCTAGGTAAGTTTATTAAGGTTAAGGTTAGGTAAGTATAGCTAATCTATAATAGTAAGTAGAAAGTAGCAAAGTCTAGAATAGATTTTCTTATAGCTAGAGTTTAAAGCTTGTGCTTGCAAATGCCTCTAGAGTTTATATACTTTAAAGCGCAGTACCTAATATCTACTATTAGTAGTCTTAGTATATAGTTTACTTACTAATTATTAATAGCAATTACTAGATAAGCTTTAGAAGATACCTACTTATTAAGCAAGAAAAGTATATATAAAAGCCTAGAAATTATATATCTATTAAAGAAAAGCGCTATATAGGCAATAAATTAGCAATAACTATATAATTTATATATAGCCTAACTACTATATTAGAAAAAGCAAAAGAAAAGAAGTATAAAGCTACTCTAGTTATACTTACATAACTATCTATTAGAGGCGTAGCTTATATATAGTAAGGTTCTATATATAAAGTACTTATATCTAGGTCTTTTAAAGAAGGATAATAATTAGTTAGAAATCTTAAAATAAAAGTAGTAGTATCTAGAGTTATATAACTTAATAGCAATAATATAGAGTAAGAGTAGTTTTAAATATAGCATTATATATACTTTATTAAGTATATATATTGCAATACTATTATATAATATACTAGTAAAGATATAGTTAATACTACTTTAGAAAGTAGAATAGATATACTTACTAGAAGATATATAGTTAGGAAATAGCTAGTTTTCTAAATAAAGAGATTTGTAATAGTATAGGTATATTAAATAGAATATACTAAAGAAATAAAGCTACTTATAGAAGGTAGTAGTTCTAGAAACTAGTACTTCTATAAAATTACCTATAAATAAGGTTTTTATAGTAGTGTACTATAGTTTCTTAGTGTAAAAAAAAGTATATACACTACTAGAATATTTAATACTATACTCTAGTTAGGCTATAGAGATACTAGACTATACTATAAAGCAATATAAAATAATATAGAATACTATAGTAGAGTACTATACTAAGAAATTAGTAAGTAAATAATATATAGAACCTATATACACTACTATATTAAGTCTACACTATAGGTATACTAAAAAGTATACTAGTATAAGTAGAAATATACTAGTAGTTGTATAGCTTTAAGTTAAAAGTATACTATATATATATAAGCTTAATACTTATAGTAACTATATTAGAGTTAGATTTAGAAGTTATAGTAGTAGTAATAGTAGTATTATAGTAGTAGTAAAAAATATAGAAGTAATTTAAGTACTTATTTATTTTATTAGGTACTTATAATAAGTAGTTAGAGTATAGGCATAGTAGGCTCTAGAAAAATACTTACTAAAGTATACTAGCTATAGTTACTATTAGTATAATACTTGTAGTAGTAGTAGAGATTTTTGTTATAGAGCTTTTTAAAAAAGTAAATAGACTAGCTATAGTATATATAGGTTTTATCTATAGTAATAGTATCTATTACTATATCTATATACAACTAGTAGAACTTAGTAGTATTTTTAAAAAAGCTTTTCTTAATATACTTAATAAAAGAATAGAAAACTATAGTTATAAAAGAAGTAGGTATAAAGTATATAGGTAAGGTATATTATAGATAAAAGTATTTAGTATTAAGTTTGTGTAAAGTAGCTACTTTATTTACTTTATTTATTTATAAAATATAAGCTCTACTTTACTACCTAGCCTATATTACTATATACTAGTAAGAAATAAAAAGTACTTTTACTTTAAATTAATATATAAAGTATATATATTATAATATAATAATATTAAAGTAGTATATATATAGTATAGACTATAAATACTTTTTTTTTTCTATAAAGTAAGGTTTTTATTAAAGCTATAGCTACTACTAAGAACTATAGCAAGAAAAGAAAGTTCTATAATAGTTATTACAAATACTTTTTTAGTATTATTAGTTTTTATATATTATTACTTTTAGTTTAGTATACTTTAGTAAGGTATATAAAACCTATATAGTATATAAGTCTTAGAAAAAACAAGTATTATTCTTAATATATAGCTACCTAGCTATTTTCCTATTACTACTCTAGTATAAAGTAAATACTATTGCTTATAACTAGATTTTTATAATTAGATACTATATTAAAGCTTGTAAATCTTACTAACTAGATTAGTATAATAGTTAATAATTTATACTAGCTTTAGCTTAGTATTAATAACACTAATAAAGCCTAGTATTTTATCTAATTTATATATAATCTTAGTATATAGCTAGCTTAAAAAGTATAGTAATAGGTGCTACTTAGTAATTAAATATATACTAATATAGGTATATAGATATTTATCTAGAAAGTATATTATATCTTTAAAGCTAATATACTTTCTTACTTCTAGAAAAATTCTTGCTAGAATACTAATAGTATTTATATATATTTGTATAAGGTTAGCTATAACCTCTATAAACTTAATCTTGTTCTTAAGTAACGTAATCTTATACTCTGCCTATAGTAGCAACATTAACAAGCTATGTATATAGTTAGCGTAGATCTTTAAGATGCAAGGATTTAAGACAATAATAAAAAGTAGGTTGCGCAATAATTATATCTAATGCACAAGTTATACAGGCAGTATTACAAGCGTAAAGTTTGCTAAAGTAAGCAACTGCTAGGTAGTAAGAGGCAGTCTCCCATGTCTGCGCACGCGACAATCGTCAGCCTAAGAACTAGTTGTATCGGTCTTCTCTAGGGATACTAACTTGACAAGATCGGCAAGGGTTAAGCGGTGCAATGGCAAGCTCGCAAGGTGTGAAATGTCATGATCAGTAACCGTCCTCGTGTGCAGTCGTTGTGCTCGTCCTCTCGAGAAAAGCGACCTGCGCGCTAGAGGTGGGCAGCAAGCTCGAATAACACGTGACTGGATGATCAAAGGGCGCTGCACTTGTGCCATTGCGACTTCACGTTCGCGAGGAGGTCGCTGAGAGATGTGCAAAGGTGAGATGTACGGGCAGCTCAAGCTTCGACAAGCTTGCGGGATCGGCGGTGCGTCATCGTAACTCGGCCCAACCAGCGCAGCCTGCCGTCGTCCGTTCATTACCACACCATGTCTTCATGAGGCAACAGCGCGCATGTACAATCGATATCGTTGACCACTTGAGACCTACACTCAGCCTTTCTGCGTTGCTGCACACGTCACAGCGCCACTGCAAGGCCGTCGCCGGACTATGCGCTATCATGAGTTCGGCTATGAACTTCTAGACTTCAAGGCTTATGAGCACAATCAGCCTGAACACTTTAAACTTCCAAAAATATATAGGTGGTGTGCAATCCAACCCAATGTAATCCTTTTGGCAGCTACTATTCCTTGGACATGAGCGGCTTATGCCAAGCCGCACTATAGTACAGTGCAAGTCCTCGCCCACGGCGAGAGTTGAGCTTCAGTCTTGTAAATCGTCTCTCCTCTTAGATTCATGTTCCCCGCATTTCTTCATGCTCGCTGACATTCTATAATCTCATCGATATCCCTTCCTTCGGCCGCGGCAGAGTCGCTGGAAAAGATGCCCGTCTGAACACACGATCCTGGAACGTCACTTCCTTCTTCTACACCTGATGTCCTTAAGATCAACAGCTTTGGTACATGAGTCGTACGAAGATTTGGCCCAGTTCGAGGGCCGTTATCCACCATAACATCTAGACATACACCAGGGAGCTTCCCTCCAACCACCACAGCTATCATCACGCGAACACTACGAAACAATCACTGAGGATTTGCAATCGACTTTTTGTGAGGACTTCGAATACTCACGATCTTCGATCTGGAACTGTTCACATTGCGACTTGGATCGCTTCGACCAATGCTGGAGCCAGTAGGCACGTCACAAGACGAGCAGAACTAGTCCAGATCACTTATCTCATCGATTAGCAAGAACGCACGCCATCATTCGGGTGGTGGGAGCTCCTTTTAGCGAATCCAACATCATGCAAGAATGACAACACAATAACAACAGTCTCTAGTCTATAATTTAACCTTATATCTAACCTCACCTAACTACTATATATTGTGCTAATGCCTCTTAGTAAAACTAGTGTCCGGTCCTGACACAAAAGCTAAATGCGCAAGGAACTTTTCTACTTAGCCTACCTAGCCAGCTTTGTTCAACAGCACTCTACACTAAGCAAGATTTCCGGGTATTTAACCCTACAACTACTTTGCTTCGTCTATGATACGCGTGCTACGCATCGATAGCAGTAGCTTGCTCTAACAGTACACTCATTCTGTTCTCTTCCTGCCTTTAGGTAATGCAAACCAACACGCGATCATGCAGCCGTAAAGACCGATGCATACAGGACTACTAATGGTTAGTATCTTCTCACATCCTGTAGACGAACTTGAAAGAAGACCAGTGACTTACTGTAAAACGAATGTCCCTACAGCCTGGGCCAACATGCCAGTTGTGAAAGGCGCTACAGCTCCACCCGAGCTTCCCGCGCTGCTGATAAATCCCATCGCGGTGGTCTGGACGTGACGTGGTATGAGCCTTGAAAAGACCGTCTGAGCGCACGGATACAGGGGCCCGAGAAACAGTCCAAGAATGGAGACGGCGACAGCGTTGGTGATGACGTTGGGCACAAGCCAGGCGAGGAGCTGAAGGCCTGTCGTCCCAGAGATCAAGATAACAACAAACAGACGCTCACCTATTATTGGAGCAAGATGAGTGAGGAAGAAGCGACCTAGCGTGATACCGCCCTGTTCGACATAAGTATTCGAGTAAATGCCGCCTGGAGGCACAGAATTGAGAAATCATCACTTACCCAAAATCCAGCGGTAACGTATCCTACGCTCGCCGGATCTCCGTCTCGATAGTTGATCAGAAATGATATCATCCAACCAGAAATCGCAACTTCTGCACCCTGGTATGCGAACACAAAGAGAGCCCCAATGACCGTGACACGGTTTTTCAGTGCTCGCTCAAGATCCTGCATGGTGGTGACCGCTTCGGTCCCGGTCCCAGCCGTGGTCTCTACGATGTGCTCTTCATAGTCCCAGAAAACCCAGCCAGCAAAAGGAAGCGCAAAGCAAGCAAGGCCGAGCGGCATCAGATAGAAGCGAGACCACGAGATGCCTGCTGAGACCATTGTTGTGGCAACGATCGGGGCCACAATTCCACCTATACCATAGCTTCCGTGTGCAGCGCCAAGGATAGCAGATGGTGGATGTAAATTCGCACAGAAGACATTGTTCAGTGCCAAAGTCATTGCGGCGCCGTATCCGAGCAAGAAGAAACTGACTTTGTGAGCTGAGGCGCTCAATAGCTCTGCGATCACTTACGCAACAATGACTGCCGGAAAAGGGGGCGTGCAGACCAAAATGATGTAGCCGACGATGACAACAGCTTCAGCGGTCATCAACATCCACGCTCGTCCGATTTTATGGAGGATCAGATTGTTGAAGAATGCTGCAATGACGAAACCTAGTGCTTGTCCGACAAATACCAAAGACATGATTGCGTGTCCCTTGTGGTAATGCAACTCCATATAGGGAATGAGCGCGCCGGTTGCTTAAGCATGTCAGCAAGACTGGTCGACACCATTAAGGGACTGGCATTTAAGGAAGGTTCCTACCACTATCGTTGATTCCATTCCCAAAATACACCACGCAACAACTGATCACCCGCCACATGTTAATGCGAGGGGTATTCCATTTTTGCAGCGTATCTGCAGCATCGTCTTGCTGGAATAGTGTGGGCTTGTCACTTCCCAAGGTAGCCAGAGGTATAGCTGGAGAAGCAGGAGCGATGTTCCCATTATGCCGCTCACTAGTTGCAAGCTTGGTGGATGGTAAATAAGAGGCGGAGGTGTCTCGCTCTTCATGAATGGTGGAGGAAGCCATAGAGACGCACGCGAGGCCAAACAAGATGCTCGAGAATAATGATGAATACGAATATTGGCAAATACGACGTAGCTGTGGTCTTCAAGTGTATGTCACGTAATCTCGGTAAGGTCGCAGGGGGCAGGGTCCAAGATCAAGATGACCAACGTGCGCATCCCATCAAAACACGAGCCTTGCCTTGGCCAATCCTTCTCGTGTAGTATCTACTTGTTGCAGGAAAGCGTACTTTATCTTGCACGGGACGGCACGACGGCTCACGTCTCAGAACACTGTACCCAAGCTGCTGGGCCACTACGCGCCTAGGCGTCCAGCCGCAGACGCTGAATCCGGTAGCGCATCCGCCTATTCTTCTCAGCATTTCAATTGCACGCTCGGGTCCGTCGTTGCATTTGCTTAGCTGCTGCTGCTTATCTTCTGAACTGCCTTTTTAAAAAGAAAAAAATAATTGTGCCACGGCTAGGCCATCTACGTTTTGCACGGTGGGCGTTTATCGTTGACTAGCGCTTTAGCACGTGCTTTATGCGCATGGAGTGCATAGTACCATGGGTATGATCGGAAAGGTGACCTTGTCGGTAATTGATCCCCTAAATTAGCACAACCTACCCGTACAAAGCCAGGAGTGACGGTCACGTGCTTAGGTGTTTGACGCCTCAGTGATTAGAACCTCGGTGAGACATCAGGAGCCACTATCGTTACGGTGTTACTGTACAAACTCTGGTCAGAGAGCAAAGAAACGCAAGGGACCCAAATATCTTTAACTAAACGCTATGTTGTCCATGAGCGTGTCAAGGGCTGAGTCTCCTCTGATCCCCAGTATTTCCTTCATTGACGTCTTTTACATGCGAGGGCCATGAGATCGGACCTTCCCGCGTTGTATACCAAACATTGGGGCGATGTCTGCACAAAACATCAAGATCTCGTCTCCACATGTGTACTTAAGCCCCATCGATATCGCTGTCTAGAACCTCCGAAAGTGATCGATTTCACAGCGATAGGAGCAATGTAGATGATCTCCGAGGCCGAACTGGCAACACGTCAGCAAAATAGCCGTTTCCACCGACTAAGCGCGGCCCCTATGGCAGATTCGTCCCTTACGAGCTCCCATACTTACATGATAGAGTGAGATGGTTAGGCGTTCCGCTGCACAAACGGCATGAACAGGGCATCAATCGAATTGACTCACCCTTAACTGCATGAAATGCAAGGATCAAATTTTTTAGGCGTTGAAGATGCGTAAGATTTCTGAGTTTACGGACGTGCTCTGATGCCGAATCGGCCTACGCGGTGCGTTTGGAAGCCCCCCTCGAAGTATAAATATGTAGCTGTTGTTCTTCTGTTAGTACTGCAGTATAAGCTTATACGTGGGCCAATTCTCTTGCTTTTCCCTTTTCCACGGAGCGGAGTGATCAAAAATGCCCTTCTTCACTGCCCCCCCTCTCGACAACGCTTCCGAGTTCAGCTTGAAGCAAGATGACCAGCAGATCCATATCATCACGAAAGGAATTCAAAGCGCGAGTTCGAACCTCGCCACAGGTTATGAACAGCTTTTGCCCCGATTTCTGCTCGTAGGAGTGGGCCCGTTCGCTATTCGAAGCTACCTGCCCCGACTAAAAAGCCTAGAGGCCGAGGGGCGAGCCTCACTGGTTGCCGCCGTCGACCTCGAGGTGAAACGATGCGGTCTGGAGAAGCTCCGACAAACTGCATGCCCTTCGACGGAATTTGTCTATGTGGCACCATTCACCACCAATATGCCCGAGTCACTAGCTCTGAAGCTGACAGAGCTCGTGCTCCGACTGCAAGTAACATGCGTCATCATCAGCACTGAGCCCCTTTCGCACCGCGTCTACGGCAAATGGGCTCTAGGACTCGGTCTCAACATTCTCATGGACAAACCCATCTCAACACGTGAATGGGTCGTCGCCGATATTGAGCAGGCGAAAGGAATTGCCGAAGACTTTAAGTCTTTAGTCGATTCCTACCGCGAGCTGCAAAAAAGGAAAACTACATGCTTCATTGTCAACAGCCACCGCCGCTACCATCTCGGTTTCCAAGCAGCGGCCGATAGAGTCCGAGAAGTTCAACAATCCACAGGCTGTCCTGTCACGAGCATATACACAGCTCACTGCGATGGACAATGGCGTTTGCCCACAGAAGTCATGCAGCTGGACTACCACGGGTACAACAAAGGCTACGGCAAGGTCTCGCACAGCGGTTACCACGGCATTGACAGCGTGTACCAGTTTCTGAAAGCCGGTGTAGGACACGACAAACACCCGGACAGAGTTGACGTCAATAGTAGCTTCGTGCAACCTGCAGGTGCCTTCTTTCAGCTAACCGAGAAGGACTACAAGGGGTTGTTCGGCGAGAAAGCGTACTCTGAAGCATGCAACTTCACGGCTGAAGAGTTGCGTGAAAAGACACGGGACTTTGGGGAGATTGACGCTTCTGTGCAGCTGACATTCTACCAAGATAATGAAGTCGTGGCTCTGGTCCACCTAGACCTCCAACACACCGGTTTCGGACGTCGCACCTGGGTTGAGCCCAATGCGGATCTGTACAAAGGAAATGGCCGAGCGCGTCACGAATTGCACGAGATCAAGTCTGGTCCACTCCAATCTGTCATCATCGAGTCGCGCCAGGCTAGCGACAAGCATGATGTCTTGCGACCGGACCATTCCGTCCTCGGTGGTAATGGGCATTTCGATCTAAAGGTATTCCGTAACGCTGAATTGCTAGGGCAAAAAGAGGTCATGACGGTTACGAAGCTTGAGGATATTGTTCAGTCAAAGGGAGGAGATTATCAAACGTACCCTCGTACCGTCAAGTACGCTGCGCTGGACGAGACTGTCAGGTTCCTGGAGGGCGGTATGGGAATTGAGGATCTTAAGTCTAATTTGACAGATCACGAGGTGCCTGCGTATCTCATGAGTGCAATCTACCTATCTCATGGAAGACGAAAGAGCGGTCTCGACCCTACGGTTTCGCTGGATCTCTCCTTTGAAGATGGTAAGCATCCTCTCACCCGAGATCGTGAAGGAACAAAGACTAACTTTGAAACAGGTTCTGGACAAGCTGGCTTTGTATCTAATCTACACAGACTCTATAGATAGGGTTCAAGAATAATCAAAAGGACCAAATTATGTCACTATAATAAGATCGGCGGGCCAGGCAAAGGACTGATCGCTCTCGCTCACATGGCAACCTCACCCCCTCTAGCTACCGAGGTCCCAACTTGCATACCATCCGTGGGCTCTGCTAACGGCTGAGGGTTCACAATCTAAGTAACAAAGATGATTCCAAGCCAAAGCTATTCCTCGGAGTGTGTCCAGAAAATCTCCGAGGGGGCTAGTGTGCATACTCTCAAGTAGCCCCCTGCACCCTCCTAAGGCAACATATTTGGCGGCCAGCAACAGGTACTACAATCGAATTGAACTTTATATTGCACATACAGTATATTCACTATCATATACGACCATAGATTGTTGAAAACAAGTTCTGCTATCCGACCCGGCGTCCATAGTAACGTCGTTTTGAGGAGACAGTCCATGGTACCCTCGCCTTCCAACAAGCTAAGATCTGTTCAGTTCTGTTTTGTCCGCATCACAAGAAGACCAGATTGGAGATAAGATATCATCCCATGTGCTTTGCGACACAACAGACCCCCAATGCTGATATCTGCCCGCACAGATGAAGGATCCAGGCGATCAACCAGATGAATTGTTGGTGCGCCAGTTGGCATTTTCCATTACAAGTAGCGAATCGACATCCATCAAGTGAAAGTATGAGTAGAATTCGTCCCAAGCTATGGACCAGATTTGGTCTCCGCATCAGGGTGTTACGACGGCCACACCGTTGTAGATCGCGCCCCACCCAGGACTCAACATCAACCACGTGCGGGGCATCACATAACTGATACCAACACGTGTTGTCCTCTTACCTGTACTACTCGATATTACCCAGACCTAGCTCTAGCCATGCATGTTAAACTTGTCTTCTGGCGGCGTGTACTTATGTTGCAGCGTATCCAGACTCTGTTTGTTAATCATAATACAGCTATATAATCGTAGGCTGCTACGTCTATTAGGGAAGTTTGCGTTCTTCTATTTAACAAACTGCCTGTTCGTCGCAATTAGCTAAGGTTGTTTAATTAATCAAATACGCATCTTACTGCTTAATGAATTTTAGCCCAGCTTTGTCCTATGCAGGGTTCTCCTGCACTGCCTAGTTAATACGTAGAAATAAGTTAGATGCGCTCTCTAGCTTAAGAGAGTTTCTTGCTTAGGTATTAAGTTAGCTTATTATGCGCTTCTAGGCTGTATTGTTGCTATATATATAGTAGAATATAACAAACCTTTATTTCTTTTCTAGATTTGTGTAGAGGTCTAATTGTACTTTATTAAAATATAGAGATATTATTCTGTTAAAGTAGTATAGGTATAATAAGTAGTAGAAAACTATTAGCCTTTTTAGAGGGCCTATCTATAGTATATATACTATAAGTATTAGTACTTAGAACCTAGTAATAAAGTATTTTCTAATACTATCTAGGTGTAGAATAGTTAAAGTATAGTATTTGTTAAGCTTAGCTAAGATATTATGTTTTATTCTAGTAAGGTACTAGTATTTATATTAGACCTATTAGTTGCCTATTGCTAAAATTAAAAAAAGCTAGATAGATATTATATATAGAAGTAAAACTATGTAAAGGCTTTTTTTTATAGGCTTTGCTTTATTATAGTATATACTTATAGTAACTAACTAAGTTATAAGAAATCTACTATAGCATACTATAGAGGTTTTGTAATATAGTAATATCTAACTATAGGTATACTTTATAGAGTTAATATATATTAAGAATCTAAAGCGTTATTATTCTAAATTTAAGTAGAATTAATTTTAAGGCCTAGAACTTACCTATAGTATATTAGAACTTAAGGTCTATTAGAAGTAACTAAAGAAAAAGCACTATATAATACTAAGTCTATTTACCTATACTACTTATAACTATATTTAGCCTATAGAGTATATAGAGAATATATATTAGAGCTTTAGTATATAGTCTATTATATAGTATACACTAGTAAAGTATATAGCTTTATAGTATTAAGTATAAAAAAGTAATATACTTACTTAGCCTATACCTATAGAGCCTCTTAGCTTTATTTATAGCATAGCTTTAATAGTATATATTAATTAACTTTAATCTCTATCTATAGTCTATTAGGTATTAATTAAGTATAGCTATAGAGTAGGTGTATAGAGTAAATAGAAGTTTAGAGTTAAATAGTATAGAAGTTAGTTAAAAGTTCTAAAATACTTATAATATTATATATTAGCCTAAAATACTTGTAATATATATTATAAAAACCTTCTAGCGTGCTATAGTAAGTTCTATATATAGCTTAAAGAACTAAAAGCTCTAGGTATATATAGGTAGAGTAGTAGGCTATTATAGTAACTATAATACTTAAAAATAGTTGTAATAGTAGAATTATAAGTAATTTAATAACTGTAAAAACTACTATACTGTATAGAAGTTTATAGTTCTTTGTTTTTAGTATTTGCTATACTAAATTATCTATGCACAGGAATGCTCTGCTAGTTACAGGCTGTAGCTACCCTTCTGCAAATAGTAATACTGATGTGCCTGCAATTTCAAGGATCGGCTCGCAGCGCACGCGTCCGCACCCCACACAACATCTCAATCAATCGCATGTTCACTGTAATGTCCAACACACACCACCAGCAATACTTCTATGAGAGCGATCAGGATGAAGACATGGCTCTTCGGGACACCTGCTTAGTAATCATGATCAGGCTCTCGGGGTGACAACAGGAAGGGCCGTTTCCAAGTCATACGGTTTTAATTACCGCCTTTCGGATCCAACTTCGTCCGAGTTCAGGCTGCTGAAAAGCACATTACCTAGGCGCGTTCGCTGAAGAGACAAGCCGAATACCTATAGGAGTAGCCGGCAAGGACGTACCCGTATAGCCGTTCATTCGAGACAAGTGACATCTGCATAATTGTTTGCATCGCAAGCTACTGGAACACTTTGGAAGAAAACTGGCCAACACGTACGTTCAAGGGCATCGGCATCGCACTCTTTGATTGACGGCGATTTGCTGACGTGCAGTGATTCGAGCTTGTTTTGTCGCTCAGCTCATGGTCAGGGCTCGGAACGATACGGCAAGCACAACAAACGGTTGGTTTCTTAAGCTCTACCTGCAGCAGAACTCGTCATCGACATGTGGGATGTGCTGGGGCCTGCATACGCGACTGCGCCTCTCCCGCATCCGAACGCGGGCGTGGATGCGGGTAAGCCGTTTGCAGATCCGGGAGTTTACAAGATACAACGGCTCAGGTAGCCGACAGATTCGCTTCCGTTGATGGGGTCTCTTTCGTCTGTTTTCGGCCTCTGCACTTGGCCAGTAGGGTTCTTTACCCAGGGCAAGGTTTTCTAGCAAATCCGCACCAATTAGAAACGCTGAGAACGGGGATAGGTGCTATGTCACGAAGTTATGCAGAGGTCTTTGGGTTGTGGGGGCATATGCGATTACTTACCCACATAGTGGGTACCCTGGTCATAAAATCAGTGCTGCTTGTCTACAGGGATCTGTTACGGATGACCGTCACTCCGTTATCCGTTCTGATCGACTTCATGTCACCATGAACATTGGATGCTCTGCCGCATATAAAGTTACGTCTGAAGCAATTGAAAGTCATCTCTCATCTCTCGCTGCATTCTTTCTCTTGAACCTTCTTGATTCCACCCGAATGGATCTTTTTCAGACCGTCCTACTTGCAAGTCAGTATCTTGTGGTTCTGGTAAGCAATCCTGCTTTACAGTTTTGAGAACATTGAGTCTAAATAATGACATGTGTTCTACAGCTTGTTTTGATATTTGCAGCAACCGCAGTCTACAACATCTATTTTCACCCTCTCAGTAAATGTAAGTTCAGCCCATTTCAGTATCAAATAAAAGCCATTCTGATCTGAGGCTCCTATTAAGATCCCGGCCCGAAGCTTGCAGCGGCAAGTGGATCTTACTAGAACCTTGTCGTTTTGAGAGGCGACCTACCGCAATGGATCCGCAGGCAACACGATATCTACGGTGAAGTTGTCCGTCTAGGACCTGACCGACTATGTTACATCAGTCCACAAGCCTGGAAAGATATTTACGGACATCGTACTGGTGGACGACAAGAAAACAGCAAAGATCGCAACTTTCTAGCACCGGAGCCCAACGGCGAGTACCATCTCCTCGCCACTCCAGATGTTACAGATCACGGACAGATTAGGAAAATCTTCTCGAATGCCTTCAGTGACCGGGCCCTGAAGTTACAGGAACCTCTGATCAGAAGATATACGGACCAGCTCATCAATGTTCTCCATCAGTCCACAAAAGAAAACAAGAACGTTGAACTTGACATGGTCAAATTATACAATTGCACCACTTTCGATTTTATGGCCGATCTTACGTTCGGCGAGCCGCTTGGCATGTTGAATACTTCTGAGTACACTCCATGGGTGAAAGCTGTCTTCGCGTCTATCAAGATTGGAGCTATCTTCAGAATGCGCCATGAGTACCCCTCTCTGGTCAAAATTCTCGACTGGCTTATACCCACGTCAGTCCGTAATCTGGAGAAAGAACACTTCAACCACTCGGCTGAGCGTGTGGACAAACGCCTTGCTAAGGGGGTTGCGGGAGATGAAGCAGACATCTGGGGCCTCGTTCTCGAAAAGGGAAACAAAGGCAAGGTCCAGATGAACCTAGGCCAGATGCATGCAAACTCCTCGCTTTTTATGCTGGCAAGAACTGAAACAACTGCGACAATGCTTAGTGGACTTACCTACTACCTGCTTAAGAACCCAGACAAGCTGCGAAAAGTGGCCGACGAGGTGCGAGCGTACACAGAAGAAGAGCTCACACTGGAACAACTGCCCCGTCTGCCTTATCTCAATGCATGCTTCGAAGAGGGGCTTCGCGTCTATCCTCCCGTGCCGATTGGGATGCCTCGAGTCACTCCAGACGGGGGCAATGTAATCTGTGGCGAGTGGGTTCCTGGAAAGATTTGCATCAACTCCTTTGCTTTCAAAACGGTACTCAAGCCTATCCTTCTTAGACCCGCGTCACAGTGACACAATGGGCCGCAAATCGTTCTCCTCTGAACTTCAAAGATCCTGATTCGTTCGTTCCCGAGCGATGGCTCCCAGATGGCGCATATGATACGGACCGGAAGGACGCAATGCAGCCTTTCATCCTTGGACCCCGCAACTGTCTAGGCAAAAAGTAGGTCTGATGAAAATTTCACATCACAATGCAGCACTAACGCAACATGCGCAGCCTGGCATACCACGAGATGAGAATCATACTGGCCAAGATACTGTGGCACTTTGACCTCGAGTTGTGTCAGAAGAGTGACAATTGGCCAGATCAAAAGGTGTACAATCTTTGGGAGAAGCCAGAGCTTTTCTGCAAGGCAAAGCCAATCCGCTGATAGATGAACCTTGTTTCAGTCATCGGCTTTGGAGAGCTGTACCAGTCGAAGGTACGGCGAGGGGGTTATTGTTGTCTGCCGTTAAGTCGTGACATGGCCGTAGAGTAGCCGGAGTACTGTCACGTGTACCTGCCAATCTCAAACGGACCTTTGACTTTTGTGATTTTCGAGTCTGCGTCATTTAGATCGGCGTGATGTATAGGAGAAGTATTCCGTCATTTCCAAGCAAGCCAATTGTTCCACTACAACCCTATCAATCACAGTTGACTCTCAATGTGTCTAACGCGATTCTTCGTCAGGAATTATCCGAATCCACAGTGGAGAGAATACCATGAAGGCTTCAGAGACTTGTTGCAATTGTCTACAAGCTCGGATGATGCTGTCTTCAACCTTCATATTCTCGCCATAAACATTTCTTTTGTGCCGTCTCACATGCTCGATTAAGTCGATGTAGACTGAATCACGTGTGAGGCTAAAGCAAATTGTAGATTGCGATTTGACATGCGAGACCAAACCATATAGTCGGTGCTGCTGAGGCTAGGAGTATGGTGCATACGACAAGAAATGTGATTTTCCTTTGGCAATTGTTCCAATCCTGTCGCTTCTTCTCTTCCACAGTATCATTAAGCTCCGATGTTGCTTGCAAGGGATCTGAGTGCTCCGCTGGTGGCTTTATTGTTGTATGATGGATGCCCAGCAGTGATGACAAGCGTACTATGACAGACTAGGTCTCCCACCCCATAGACAATCTAGTGTCGGTCTGCATAAGAACTTGGAAATTAACTGAAGTTCTGCAGGTCGGTAGTGTGATCAGAGAGTACGGAGCCAATGACCTGATGGGGTACCATGGCACTAGTATCAGGAATGGCAGCAGCACTAAGAGCCGATTCCTGGCTGTATAGAAGTACGCATCAAGGATGGATAAGTGCTGAAGTCAAAATGCGTACAAATAGCCTCCTCCCATGGATTAAATATCACAAATGTTTTTGATTACTGCGAGATTAAAACCCTTTGTAAGTGGCATTAGAATCTCTGATGACAATACAGACATGGTAGCTGCCTATCGCTGACACTCGAGCAATGATGTTCTAGCTAGATGTGTCGAACTAGGTATCCCGAGAACTACTTCGTAGATCGAGGGCGGCATTGTTCAGACAATTTGGTTTGGATCATCGTCCACAAGGTCGCACCCCGCCCCCACTATTGCACTCTCCTATCAATGTGCTTATCGGCGGCGTTCGACCCGCTTTCTACTTGTGCCGTCCACGTAAGAAAAGGTTGGTGAACCTATCCTCGTCATAGTCATCCAAGCTTCAATGCAGTAATCCAGAGACCGATTTCCACGCACGATGAGCGAGACTCATCGCCCAACACAACGCGCACCGCTATCCTGCACGTCCTGTGCTTCAAGAAAGGTTAGATGCAGCAAGACCATCCCATGCCAGGCTTGCGTGAGCCGAGGCACTGCCGCAGATTGCAGGCGTGAGGTAGTGGTCGTGCGCGGGCATGTACGCACTGCTGACGTTTCTGGATCCAGCCCGTCAACCGCAGAACTTCTTCTCGAAAATGCACGATTGTCTGCGTTACTTGGACGAGTGCGCCATCCAGGACCTTCCCATGCTCGCGGTGTCGATTTGACTGAGTATTACGAGAAGCGTCTTCACGCAGCTGTCGGCCAAGTCTGCCAACCTCGCGTTGTGACATCTTCGCTAGACGTTGCGATACCATCCTTGTGCTGTAGCCGGATTTTCGTCAAATTCGCGGACATGTGGACATCGTGGGTGCATTTTGCCTGTTTCTTCCCAGAATTCCAAGAGCAGCACCACCAACTCTGGTTGGACGGTGGCCCGACCTCAACTTCTGATCCAACGTGGCTGTCGCTTTACTTCGCTATCCTCGCATCTGGATTGGTGTACATGAGCGACGAAGATTTTGGGCAAAGCAAAGCTCCCCTTGAGTCACGCAGCGAATTGACTCGGAATTGGTACAGCGCCGCACTTTTCTATCTTGATCAGGGAGATTTTCTGCAGTCTACACATATCCGTGTAGTACAAACTATCGTCGTCCTCGGAAACGTTGCCTCGACGATCGGCGAAACACGTCGCCACGCAAACCTTTGGGCCGTAGCTATTCGAGTCGCGCAACAGCTCAACCTCGGTTGCGATGAGATGAATCTTAGCGAAACTTTGCTTCAGCAAGAAACGCGCAGGCGTCTATGGTGGACACTTGTGATATGCGAGTGGCTCGCCATTCCTCTTCGTACGCCCTGCATAAACGATCTAGACTTCACTTGCCAGCTGCCTCTTGTTATCAGCGATGCTCGACTCGCCAATCCTGAAGGCGTCATTACCAGGAGACCAGATCAAGAGCCGTGTCCTGTTCAGTACCATATTGTCATGGCAAAGATTGCCACCATATACCATCAGCTGTACGCAAAACTTCGTCTCCGCAAATGGTCACCAACGGGGGTTGCAGACTTTGTCATTCAAGCCGACGATCAACTAGCCGACGTGATCGAGCATCTTCCACATCATTTGCAGCACAGCAACAATACCTTCGGTAAAGATCAACAGCAAACGGAACAGCCATTACCCTGGATTGATACACAAAGAACCAGTCTTGTCATAGTATTACTGTACTACCGGTTAGCAATCAACCGTATCCTGCAGGTCTATTGGCTAGAAGGTTCGACGAACTTTGTCCGTGCCCGCTCGGTCTGCTTATCTTCGGCGATGGGCTTGATCACTTCTGCCACGTCCGTTCAGGGACAGTTCAGTCGTCTGCGATCATGGTAAGTGTTCGCTCAGGCCAATTAGCCATCTCTAGTTGACCCTGTCCAGGGATTTTGCAATGATCATCTTTTCAGCTGCAATTACTCTTGCATTGGAGGTTCGCCGAAGCCCTGATACCGAGCCACAACTAATCGAAGCGATATCAGGCAGTATGCGCATTCTCAAGCGTGTGGAGTTGCAGAACAAGCTGGCAAAGGACGCCCTTCGCATATTGAACGAACTGAAATTGAATTAATGTCTATGAAATCCATCTAGTACGACTTGACACCAGCCAACTTCAGAAGAAGATCAGTCTCTTCCGGCTCAGAAGATGGCCGTTCTCTAATAAAGGCATCTGGCTGTCCGAGCCGCATGTGTTTGTCTTCTTGCCGGAATATATTGGCGTGCGGCCAGTGTGTCTACTTCTTATCAGCTTTGCGTCAAGCGAATCTTGATGTAATCTCACAGTGCCGACCCGTTCTCTAAAGTACAATGCTTTCTCTTCGAGGTCTTTCTTCGACGCAAAGCTTGCAGGCGTGTAACATATGTACATGACTGCACGCAGGTTACCAGAGCTCGGTATTTTGTTGTAATGAATCTGACGACTGTCCCAGAGTATTAGATCTGCATGTGATTAGCGAAGATAGACACTGCTGCGCCCTATCATTGCTTACCTCCTGGACCGGCGCAGACCTTGATCTCTTCGCAACCTTGGGTCTTGAACCAGGCCACCTCATCCCCATTAAAGCCATGCCAATCCAAAGAACCCCAAGTACCCGCACCTTTGGTCTCGGGATGTAACTTGAAGAACATTTCATTCACGTTGTGGGAGCCTCTTAGTACGACCAGCCCTCCGTCGTCTGGACCATTCGGAGCAAGATTGAGAATGCCTTGGACGCACTGCATCCCTTTCCGATTTGGGTTCTGATCGACGTGAGGCCATGGTGTTGTAGGCTTCATGTCTTTTGTAGGCAGTGTCACATTCATTCCGTCAAACGAAACGAGTAGCTCGTCGGTGCCCCATAACTTCGCGAAAGTTTCGATGATGGCAGGCTCGCTGCAACGGATCAGTAAAGTAGATCTTCAATTAACTGTTCCAGCTTACGTTCTTGCATCCCAGATGACCTTCTCATGTTGAACTTTGTAGCCATGATACATTCCGCCTCTACGCTGACTTGTCAGTTCATGTAAACCTGGAGTTGATGATGCAGTACAGCACGGACTTCATGTGTTCAGGAAGATGTTCCTTGCCCCAGGTTGACTGATCTTTGGCCTTGAAGCCGTATGGGAAAGTTTCCAGCCATTCGAACATGCGGTCCTGGTAGCTTTGTGCTTTCTCGAATGATAACACATTTCGGACGACGACAAAGCCATCTCGAAAGAGGTCCGCACGCCAGTCATCGGCTGCAGCAGCGGTGTCGATCTTTGGCTCGCTTTCGTAGTGCGGCATGGTGAAAGAGTTTGTCAGAGTTGGTATCGCAGCTTCTGCGAGGCCGGAACAGGATAGCAGAATATCTGCGACAGCTTTAAGCTCTCACTGAATTGCCGATCCCCGCAGAACATAAGATCGATAAGATTGCCTAGCGGAAGGGGATAGCCGCGCAGCAACGCATGCGCGCTGTGATTGGCCAATATGCAGCCCACTTGGCCGAGTTGCGGGCGAGTTCTGATTACCCCAGGACATGCGCAGGCGATAGGCGATTGAGCTCCGATACTGGAAGAGAAGTCTCCGAAGATGACTACGATATTTACGAAAGTAAGGGGACATGTTTGCTGTTGAAGATGTCGTGTTATCGAGTATATAACAACCCGAAACGTCGAAGCCCATTCGGATTTGCCAACCATCCGAGAACCCCAAGATCAAACGGCATTATGATTGAGTATCTTCGCGGAACGACGCCAACAGGCACCATGTGCATGATTGTTGCCTCTGTAGGCGCTTTCCTTTTCGTGAGTTTAGGCCAGTTCGCAGCTTTGGCCAACACCGCTAAGCAATAATTAGGGCTTCGACAACGGCTGGTGGGGGACTATTCTTGGGTCCCAAACGTTTCTGTCTGTGTATGGCTCTTGCTCTAATATTGAAGGAAGTCGAATCTGCAGTCTCTCGACTTCGCAACTCTCTGCTGGAAGCTCTGTGCAGTCTGGGGGTATAAGTAAGTTCCGCTCTCGTATGACTTGGCCATGTTCACAACCTATGCAGTGATCGGCTGTTTGGTGGCCATTTACCTCAACAACTATCTCGGTCGAAGACTTTCGCTTGTTGTAACAGGCGTCGTCTCAATTTTGGGGGTCATAATCGAGATCACCAGCTCCATCGGCGGCAGGGGGCGATTTGGTCAGTTTGTTGCAGGCAAAACGCTCGCTTCCGTCGCTATGGGTCTGGCGGTGAATATCGTGCCAGTCTACCTCTCGGAAACTTCGACTGGTGCTGCCCGTGGCTTTGCTGTAAGTCTGTACCAGAACGTCCAGATCTTGGGAGTCATACTAGCTTCTGGTGTGGTGTATGCTTCATCTGGAAGCAGTACTTCCTCGGCTTACCTCTTACCAATCGGCCTGCAATTGGTCGCGCCGGCGGTCATGATCGCTGCATCTCCATGTCTACCAGAGTCGCCTCGGTGGCTAGTATGGAAAGGGTACGTATGACCCGCGCATACATAGCAGCGCACGCTTACACATGAGTCGCAGACGCGACGAAGCAGCTACACGGGCTGCTGCGCGCCTGTTTTCAACCTCCACGAATAATTTTGATGCCTCCGACTACGTAGACGAGATCCAATCGGCAATTGATGTTGAACGCAGTAACGAAAATGCAGCCAAGTGGGCGGACTTGACGCAGGGCGCAGATTTGCGCCGACTGCTCATCGCCGTGGGTATACAGTCGCTGCAGCAAGCCCAAGGCTCTTCATATATGAACAGCTACATCGTCTCCTTCCTCACATCCACTGGGATCACCGACGTTTTCCCTGTCATCATGGGCCTCTACTCGCTTTACTATGTCGCCATTCTCACAGGTCACTTTCTGCCGGATACAGCCGGTCGCCGTCCAATCTTGATTTCGACTGCCTTGTCTTGTGGAGTCACTTTGACCATAGTTTCCAGCCTGGTGATAGCTTTCTCGGATCCGCCGGATAGCGTGAAAAAAGCCTCCATTGCGCTCATCTTCCTTTGGCAGGCTTCATTTGGCATCCAGTCGCCACTGATCTGGATCACTACGGTTGAATCGGCGCCATCTCGGAACCGAGAGAAGGTTCAGGCCATTGCGTGCTTCTTTGGCTTTGGTGTGTCGCTGCTCATAACATCTGTGTCGCCCTACATTCAAGACGAGGGCCACGGAAACCTTGGTGGGAAGATCGTAAGTGTGCTCCATTACCCCTTGCGTTTGGTGCACAGTTCTAACAGCCATAGGGATTCATCTGGGGTGCTTTCTCTTTCATCACGGCTGCTTGGGTATACTTAATCGTTCCCGAGATGAAAGGCTTCACCATAGAGCAGCTCGATTACCTGTATGGTTGTGGTGTGCCAACGTTGAAATTCAAGGGTCATCGATTTGAGAGCCATGTCATTGGCGGTGAAGCTCTCAGCATTACAGACAAGACTGTGAACAGCAACGCTGCTGGGAAAGAGGTGAAGAAGTAAGAATATAGTCGATTGGTCGAAGGTGTCTCTACATTTCTTGTTTGCCACCTTCCATTACCCACCCACAATCTCTATTGCCCTTATCGAGTGTATCTCTTGAGCTCAAAAGAGCAGATGAGTGTGATGAATAAGCCGTTATGATCACTTAGCCAGTGTTGAGACACAGCAAAGGACACTAAAACAGAATCGGAGGCTATGGACCGCTGACTTGGACCAAGCTTCGTGATGTAGATTGAGGTCTGGTGGATTACTCATATAGGCTCTATGTAAATTCAGGCTACAAGCGCAGTGGCTGTACCCTCTTGTTAGCAAGCAGATACCCCAGAGCTAGAGTAATCGCTTGTCCAGTGGAATAATCATCAACTTCTGCCGAGCCTGTGAGGTCAATGTGACATCTAGTAACGCGAGGGTTTTAATATATGGAATTGAGAGACAACCTGCCTTTTCTGCCAGAGCCAAGTTCTCTTTACCAAACCTCACCCCAGACACAGTTCTAATTCCGGACACCTTCTTCGTGCTTCGTCTTGCACATCAACACTATGGGTTCACAGCAACAGTTGTTCACCATCTATCAAAGAGTGCGCTAAGACATCTGACATGTTATCATAACCCTTTTCAAAATTTGATGTGGTGTTGTCGCGCGTTGCTAACAGTCCAAGAGTAGTAAAGCGTGTAAGCACCCTCAGACTCTAAGCCCTTGGGCCTAAAGAACATACGACCTGAGCATTCCTTACTCACTTCCCAAAAGATGATCAAAGGCTTTCAAATCGATCTTGCCACGTTTGTTAACTGAATTGCTGTGCTGAACTTGAAAGTCCTAGTGTGGAATGTTGCATGCTTTGATAAGGACCTCTATCAGCGTCCAGAAAATGAGCCCCGCTTTCACTCGTTGCTTCTCTATGATGGCACACTCTGTCCCAGGCATCAATACCTTGCTTTAAGAGGTTGAGAAACCCAAGTTCTCGTATTCAGTTCAATCTCACAAACACACACAGAGACTGGGCTTACACCAAGTAGTTTCTTCACTTCTCAGATTATCGCCGTCAATGTAGCCCAGTCAAGGGTATTCTATATTCACTCTGACCTTCTACTTTCCGAGTCGAAGAGATTCGCGAACAGTCTGAAAGGAGACTTCAACGAAGCCAAGACCTATACAATTAATATCGAAGACGAAGACCCTGAGCTTTTTGGCTATTTTGTGGAATACATATACCGCGATCGATCGATTCTCTCCCGTGAGACAACGCATTACTCTGAATACATCACTTTGGCACGGTTGTACGCCATGAGAGAGCGACTGGTGGCGCCAGCATTCCAGGGATACTGTCTCTAAGGTTCACCCAGTCATTGGTAAAAGACACACCAATCTCGGAAGAGGTTGTCTGTGATCTACTCCATCTTGCCTGTACAGAAATTACGGAGAGGGTTCGTGAAGACCCACTTAGATCACAAATATTCTAGGTTGCTGGTAGCAAGCTGGCAGTTTTGCAAACGTCCAGCGTCTTTCGTCAGATGCTCTGCGAATTTCCAGATATGGGTCGGCATATTTGCTTATGGGTGCACCAATCCCAACCACTAAAAGCTCCAAAGCCGGTGGAGCTTGAGTGTGAGAAGTTCGAACCCGAAAGCGAGCACATTCTCACTAAAATTCCTGGTTTGACACTGAACATAGATAACGAGAGCCTCTAAATATACCTGTTCCTCGACGTAAATCGAATATCAGACGTAGATACAGCGCATTCCGACTTAGCTATTTAGTCTTCATTTGCTACACTTTCACTTCGAAGCGTGTCCTTACGTCTAGAGACAAGGGTCCTGGACAGGTCTGCAAGAATTTATAGTAGACAAATATTTAATTCTACTCCAGTAAGTCTTCGAATAGTGGTGTCTTTACGATAACCGTACGGTCGGATACAGCTTGTCAATCACAGGACTTGGAGCATAGTTACGTCGAGATCTAACCTAGATAATCACTATGAACAGGCTTGAAATGAGTTCAAGCGCTAGCCATAGTTCTTCGAATGATAATTCTGCCAGCCATTGATGTTGACCTAAATGACGAATCGTTTTCATTTCAAAACTTGTCTCCTCCACGGCTTGGATGTGCGCCAATAGCTCAAACAAGATTTGATTGTCGTCAACCATGCTCGAAAAAGGTCGACTGAGATCAGCCCGTCGCGTAAAAGCTTTCAGATGGTCCTAGATAGCTTTCACGCCCACCTCCCATATCAACAACGATCTTCTCTAATGCCAGATTTTCATCCTGGAGCGAAATCTGCAATGTGTGCACCCCAGCACCGCTGAGGTCTACATGATGTTCTCTGATCCAAACACAATCCATTACCGACTCCAACCATTGAGGCGGCAACTCGCCCACCTTTTTGGGTTCTTGCACCAGCCTGTGCATCTCGCAGTCTTTGCCATCGACCGAGAGACCATAGAGAATTGGTGATGTTGGATGCACATCGAGTGTCAAGGTGAAGTACAGGCGTAAAGTTGCTTCTTTGAGTTCCGTGAATGTGTAGAAAGGGTACAGTAGCTCACAACTCTTCGAGTCCAAATCAGGTGGCATGCGGAAGCTTACCGCTCCGCTCTCTTCCCGGCCAAGGTATGGATGCTTCCAATGGCCAGGGGCTTTGGTTGCAAAGCGAGCAGCTGGGATGGAAATGACTTGACCAGCCTCAACGTGTCCAATGAAACCAGGCGGTAGCCTACGGTTTTTGACTGGAACGTGGATATTTTCGTAGTCCCCGAGATTACTCTGTAGCACCAACAAGACCTCGTCATCAAAGTCCTTTGGTACCATCTTCCAGTCCACCGTTACTTTGATCAAGGGATCTTTACCCTCAACTGCTGGATCCAGGGCACCTTGAGCGCTGACCGGCATCCATACTACCGGGCTTTCGACTTTCCACACAAGTGCCTTTGGACCGCGCAAAAATAGCTCGAAGGATCTCGACTCCGGTCCATACGGCTCCATTGTCGGTAGCGTCACGCCAGGTACTAGGTCCCTGCGCGATGGGTGCGTGCGATCGCTCTCCTCGTTGCACAGTCCGGGTCTCACCCCTTCAGAGCCTTCAACAGCGACACCCAGGTTCCCAACAATTGGATTCGACTCTTGACCCGTTTGTACTAGACACAAGCCGCTTATCATGTCTCGTGAAGGCGCGTGCCACAGCTCACGGAATCCGAGATGAGGCTGTCGCATGATGTGGTTCCACTTCCCGTCAAGTAACTGATGATACTCTTGAGACAGCTGGAAATCGGCGCGGAAAAAGGAAACTGATTTGTCGAAGAACTGATTTGCTGTATTGCGACGTTGCTTCGCGTAGAGAGCGTTCTTTGCGCGAGAAATTTGAAGCGACATGTGGATGAACGATGCTCTGATAGGATGTAAAAGGAGCTGGAAGAACGACGGTCTACTCTCTGGTTGTAATTGGGTTTGCAGAGCTTCGGCGTCCTTGAGCAGCGCTTCCCACCTGGAAAGAATGTTGTCCGCTTCGGAATAGTTCACAAGCGAGAAAGTTTCTGGTTCAATATGCTCGTGTTTACGGAGCGCAATTAGCTTGTCGTACCGGAGCAATATGCGCGCAGCAGGCATTGCTAGCTCGCTCCCGAAGGTGCGGGCGATGAATGGTTCGAGGAAACCTGGGAGATCTCCCAAAGCCATAGCGTCTGTCTCCCATGCCAATGACATGACAAAGCTCAACGGGATCTCAAGAGGTTTGATATCCCCAACATTGAAGATCCAAATTTCATCTGCGCCACGGCGCTGTGCCTGGTCGAGCTGTTGCCAAACCTTAGCGAGAGAGTTGCTGTTCAGCCACTTGTAACTTCGCGGTTCTCCCACGTACTCGAGGTGATAGTACACCCCTGCGCCGCCTTTTCGGGCCCTCTCTGCTTCGGTCGGAAGTCGTCGTATCGTGCCGAAGTTGTCATCGGCGAATAGCAGTGTAACGTCCTCTGGGATCTTGAGGCCATTCTCATAGTATTCCTGTACCTCCTTGTACAGTGCGATTAGTTGGGGTACTGCGTCTTCTGCTCCATAGATGTCGCTGAAAATTTGTCTTTGTGTAGACAAAACCTCTTTCAACACTTCTTGTGGGTGCTCAACTTCCATTTCTCGATCGCCATCACCCCGCATGCCGATTGTAACCACGCTCTCAAAGTGGGAAGCGCGTTGCGCCCCTTCAGTAAAGTACCTGGTGATCTTTTCTTTATTTCGTATCCAATTCCAACTCTGCTCTGGTTCATGATACGGCTCGTCGAACCACTCATTCATTGCACGCTGCATCGGTTCATGATGAGATGTAGACATTACGATCCCATAGGTATCAGCAAGCTCCTGGTTCAGGGGGTCGTCCACGAAGAAGGAGTTTCCTGGGTGTGGGTAGCCGAACCACATGGCCGGCCAGAGGAAGTTTGCCTTCAAACGGAGCAGCAGTTCGAAGACGCGCTTGTAGAACTCAGAGTTATACTTTTGCCCATACTTCTCGTGTACCCATGCTGATAGCGCAGGCGCTTCGTCATTGATGAAGATACCGCGGTATTTGACTGAAGGCGGTCCCTGCACCGTTTTGACGTTTAGTGCGTAGATGGAAGGGCTTCTCTTCACTGGCACATCTGCCCACCAATACCAACTATGACTTCCTTAGCAATCAAGGCGCAAGATACGTGTCTCAGCTTACTTACGGGGATATACCGATCTGCTCAGACAACGAATAGATACCAAAAATGGTACCTCGCTTGTCACTCCCGCAGATCATCAGGGCCTTTGTGCATCCCTCCCACGGCGCATCCACGACTGCCGTACACCAAGTTTCCCATTTCCTTTCAACTTTCGCGATGTCGATGCAACCACTTGCGGCTAATTCTTTGATCAGTCTGGACCTCTGGATGCTTCCGACGATGATAACGCATGGCGATGCGCTCTGCTCCGAGATGACGGAAGGCGGATCTTCGCCAGTGACTCGCGCAATATCTTCAGCGAGCGTTGCGGCTGCAATGTGGATGCCCGCGAAATCCTCGCGGTCAATGACAATGGGTGCATTGACCAAAGATATTGCACCAGCGGTTGGTTCAGGCGCCACGAAATCGAATTGAGGCATCGCGTATCATCCCACCTCTGAACGTAAATTGAGGACTCCGCTGGGGTATGATGAGATCGCCCAAAGTCTCCGATGCCAAAAAACGGAAAGATGTCGTGCACAATGGGGATTCAGCTTTAGAGGTTGCAAGATGCTGCTTCCTAACCATTTCTTCACCCACGTGCGCGGCATTGGGCCCCGAGACGTTATGTGTCAATCGCGGGGCGAATTCCCCCGCATTGTTACGGAGTACAAACCCCGCCATCGGAATTATTCAAGGATACTACTGTGAACGAAATAGCCCCACACCAAGTTCCGTGCGTCATTCGCGTTTGTATAGTAAAAACTAATCCTTCCTCATGTTACACACCTTTCTCTTTCTGAGCCATTCGAGAGGTTGCTTTGTCACAGCATTTCTGGATCGACCGGTACGAGGCGCAATCGTGGCTGTCACCTTTATGGCTGGCACGAGGCTTCTATGCACGTTTGACAATCATCGGTTGATAACTGGCCATGCAACATAGGGTAGTGTCAACAACCTCGGGGCTGTGCAATTCATGCAGGATACAGGCTGTACTCATCTTCTTTTGAATCATCTCCGAGCGGCGCGAAATAAGACCTTCACATAGGACTTGAACCAGGTTTACGGCGTGCTAGGAGTGTGTCCTGTGGAATCTCGGGTGAGCGATCCTTACATCGAAACCGGCCACGGCATCTCAGTATTTGATTGCTACATGGGATTCTCAAAGCAGTATCTGGCGCCAAAATCCTCCTTCGGGAAACGTCTCGTTGACGTGCAGTGTTTCGAAGTAATTCGATCAGATTAGCCTTCTTGGGTACTAAATTGGAGGATGCTCACAAACTGATACGACATCCCGCAGGCCATGGCTGAACACAATAGGTAAATGCAGTATGGTCGGTATTATGCGGAAATGGCGACATTGACAACTTTGTGCAATCAGTCAACTGCATCCTCCGAGAAGTATTACATGTAAAGGAGGTGAGACGAACTACAGGCGGCAATATCTGGGAAGGAACGAATGAGGACGTGTTGAAGACCGGCACAGAAAACTGCCAAACTACCGTGGTGTGGGCAATGAGTGCTGGAGAACGCTCGAAACATGACCTTTCTGCAGACGATGTCTACGAGATTAGCCGCCACGCCGACATACTCGATAGAAGTGGTTACTAATCTCACGCATGATCTCTTCACAGACAATGACCCCTGCGACTTTTGACGTTCACATCACTGCTAGGCTAGAAACGATCAAAGAACGCTGCACCATTTTGCGCATTAGAAAATCAGATTGGTATCTTAACTACTCCACTCCCCATCACAGTGTGGGACCCGCAAGTAAAACGCAAAGTTCAAGAGCGCAAGGCCCGTGACTCGAAATCGGTCCGATCCATCATCTTGTACAAAGACAGTCGTTCCAAAGGATATGAGCTCACGATCGCCAAGCCCTTCTCCGCCTGAGAAGACAAGCGCAACAGACCGTCCAAAGACGCGCTTTAGTTGGAGTACTTGGGATTGACCTTCTTGCCCGTAATCTTCTCGTACGCGCCGCGCAGTCCGTCGGTCTGTTCCGAAAAGTCAATATCCCGTGTCTACGCATGCGAAAAGCGCCAGAAGGAAGAAGGGTAAAAACATACAATCTTCTCGCTCATGCCGCGGTTGTTCGCGATCTTCTGACCTTGCGCGCCGCCGAACTTCTTGGCGCCGGCCGCAAACGCTTTGTCGAGATAGTCTTGCTGACCAGCACCCTGCGCGTTGTTGTTGTTGTTCATGGTTGGTAGTTTGTGGGACTGTGTGGATGTGTGATGTTTGTGAAGGGAGATGAGTGAGATCGGTGCAGGTGGGTGGAGATGGGTAGTGACGATGAGGGGCGGGTCGATAAGGCTCTTTGTAATGATCACAAGCGGGTGCTGATCATCTAGATCGCCGGAGACTGAAAACTTGGCTTTGGTGCTAGATGGAGCTTGGCTGTGTTGGGCTGGAATGTGGCTGTGCGGTCATTGAAAGCTGAAAAGTCGTCAAAGTGCTGCGTGACGTGACGGTGAGGCGCAGTCGCAACATCACTTCAGGATTTCACCTTGTACGACTAGTATTTACTAGCGCAGCATGTTGTGGCTTGACGTGCGAGACTTTTGGACGGCGGCACATGATAACGAATAACCGAAGGCCATACCAGTGAGAGTAGTCAGTTAGTCGTCCGCTTGTACTTGACCAACTCTCAGCTCAGGTCCTCATGCGCTGTTGGGACCATGTTATCCAAACATTGGTTTCGACCTGGTTCGAAAAGACATTCCTGGTCAAAGGAATATGGAGCTACACTGCGAACAGGGTTCATTCTTTGCCAATGCTATGTAGTATACACAACCCAGCCGTCACGACAAATCGCGCGGCACTAATCGTCGCTATCATATTCCTCGTCGTCATCGCCCAACAGCGCTGGGTACTGTCTCCTCCTCAGATCCTGCTCCAGTCCACCCTCACTCTCAGGATCAACATATCCCTTCCCACCAAAGAGGCTCAGAAGGACGGGCAATAAGATGAGTGCGTGAGTCGATGCCCACAAGACAAGCGCTACCCAGACGCGGAAGTAGTAGATTTCGAAGATCTGCGTTTGTCAGCTGTCAGCGCTTTCTTCTGAGCGGGAAAAGAGGATGAGATGAGCTTACCTTACTACGCGTAAACGCCAACACACCCACGCCCAAGATCTTCGTAATAGTGATCCCACTGATCACGCTGCTAGCAACATTCACCATCGCTGTCCAGGCTCTAGCATCGCGACCGCGGAAGCGGTGACGGGGCGCACGTTCCATTGTTGCGCGGGAGGGGAATGTAAACGCGCGGGCAATATGCGCGGTGAATTCGACGCTGATACCGACGCAAATGATGAGGTTAACGAGCGAGACAGCATTGATCGAGACGCCCATGACGGCCATGGAGCCGATGATAGCGGATACAGTCATGGCTACGACCAGAGTAACGATGAGCGCGGTGGCCAGTGAGCCAAGGAGTATCGTAGTAATGACCAGGACAGCACCGAGAGCTGAGCCGATGAGAGCACCGGCGAGGCGGACGATGGTTGTGTATTGATCGAAGAAAATATAGAACTTTGAGTAGGGAAAGACTTCGGCCTCGACGTCCTTCGAGATTTCCTTGGCGATGCGACGAGCTGCTTTGTACGCAGCTATGAAGTCACTTTGCGAGTGGACGGGTGTGTGGGCGGTGCGGAAGTGCGAGGCGGTAATAGTGGTGTGCTTCGAGTCAATGACAAGAGCATCTGAGTACGCAGCCTTGCCGCCGAGAGGACAGTCTTCGGTTGTTGGCGCGTCGATCCAACGTTCAAGGTAGTGGATAAACTCTTCGCCCTCTGGCATACCGTAGAGTGTCATGTTCCACGCTGGCGTGCGGTTGGCGAAGCATGGCTTGCCCTTGTCAACACAGCACTTCTCGTTCTCGGGATTCAGCCAGAGGAAGAAATCATCCAGCCAGCTAGCGGCGGGTGCAGCCAAGTAGGATACCTCAGGGCGCTTACGCTCAGCCTCAATGATGTTTGCAAGACTACCTTGGTCGCAGGTAGAGAATCGACCGCAGAGCTCCTTCTGCGGCTTCCGCTCTGTGACGTTGAAGTCTTTGTGGATGAAGTAGACAGGTGGGCCGACATCTAGGTAGTCGTAGACATCAGTGAAGTACGGGATGAGGTAAGAGTCACTTGGCATGGCGATGCGCTGGTCGAGACCCAGTTCGACAGCGGGGAAGAGGGCAACACCGGCTGTAAAGATGCCGAAGAATACAGCGAGAATGACGACCTTGGTCTTCTTGCCAAGGATTGCGGGTGCGTAAGTCTTGCGGATGAATCGCTGCAGGGCACCCTCCTCCCCGGCACCGGCTCCGTTGAGGTAACCTGGGTCTGCCTTAGAAACCCGGAGAAATGGGAAGCAGTCGGCACGGTTACTCTCAACGCGTTGTTGGTTCAGCGAGAGTACAGCAATGAACATCGTGACTTGCAGGATGGCGTTGATGAAGACCGCACCAGCTGCATAGGCAGCGAAATTCCGGACGGCAGGCATGCCTACTGCACAGCCAAGCGCGAATGCAGTAGTCTCGGTCAGCGCTGAAAGAAGGATGGAAGGTCCCATACGACCAAGAGCGCGGGAGACGCGCTCGGGAATGGTGCCTTCAGGATGGCTGATGTTGATGCGCTCAAACTCGTGCACAATGAGGAAGATGTTGTCAACGCCAACAGCCAGCACCAAGAATGGGATGACCTCCGCGATGATCAAGGTTACTTTGATGCCAGCAGCGGAGAACAAGCCAACGGAAGCTGCAACGGACATGAGCACTATGAGGATGCCAACCGTTCCGAGCATGAACTTGGACTGGACCAGTGCATTTGCCGGGTTCCGGAGCACAGAACGCACTGTGAGGGTGGTCGAGCCTAGCGCAAGAGAGGCGTACAGGAACATGATAATGTAACTTATCACCACGATCTTGGCGTCGGTGTTGGTGCTTTTATTAAGTTCCTGTTCCAAGCTGACTTCGGTGCTGAAGCTCAATCGCAGACCGCGGTCTCTCGCATCATCTTGTACCACCTTGAGATAGTTCTTCATCTCATCCTCGAAGTCCATTGCTAGCTGCAGCTCGGCCGTACCCTCAGCGTGGTTCTTAACGACCCAAGTAACGACAAGGGCTTGAGCATCAAGAACACTCTCGTTGACGCCTCCAAATAGGAGGTGAGGATCGAGCGGCTGCTGAAATTCGGGTAAACACTGAGTGGGATTGCCAACGCAGTCCATAAGATCGTCCCGCCAGCTGCTAGGTGAGAGGTTCTGGAAGTCGCCCTGAAAGTATCCAGTGACTGATTGAACGACGCATGCATTCTCAATTGGCTTGAAACAGACTTGATCAAGCGTAACGCCACTCTCAGACGACTTGAGCCGGCGTATTTGGTCCTCAACGCCAAACCACCAGTCGAGGGTCTCGTAGCTCAATACTGGCGCTCCCTGGTGAGTGTCGTTGACCAAGAAAGCCTGCTCGGCCCGAAAGAAGGGACCAAACTTCTCATCGAAGAACGCTTTCTCTTGGGCGGCCGCCGAATCCGGCGCAACCCACAGACGAACAGGATCTGTTTCGATGGTGAAGCGAAGCCAACCCAAGCTCATGAGGCCGACCACGGCAACGCTGGTAACGATGGTAATGACGGGGAACCTCGCGCAGATGTAGCCAAGGCGGCTGAAAAGACGATCGCACCAGGTGTTGACGAAGTAGTGCTTGGTGGGTCGGTCCAGCATGCCAATGTTGTGAACGATGTCGCCCTCGTCTTCGTCGTCACTAGGCTCGAGATCTTGCAACAACCGTAGTCTTTCGTTCTTGTGTTGCGAGTGCTTCTTGTACGCGACATGTCCGGCAACAGCAGTGCAGAGTAGGGCCAAGAAGACTGAGTAGACTATGACGACAGCAAAAGAGAGACAAGGAAGCAAGCCAACGTAACATTGCTTGACTTCGGACACCTCGGGCAGTTCTGTACAAGACGCGCCACAGTCGAGACAGGCGCATCGGTACAGTTCGTCATCCGTGTCACAAGGGTATGCGTGCTTGTTCATGGCCTTCATGTCAGGGAATTCGGCTTCATCTGGACGAGGGAAGTCCATCTGGAAGGGAGATCCAAGGAATTTCTTGTCGCCAAGAAACTTGAGAAACTGGGAGTAGTTCTTCGCACCACCGCCGATAAAGTCCATTGCCTTGCCGTTGGTTGCGCCAAACTTGACGTCCTTGCAGCTGTCGTAGAAGGTGCCGGCGTACTCATCTGAAACAAGATGGGTCAGCTGGGTGACGAGGAACTTGTCTCCTTTGGGAGCAGTCTCGGTGACGTTGATGAAGAGCGATTGGTCAGGCGAGCAGGTGAAGGTGCAGAACATGTTGTAGAAGTTCTCCTTGCAGGCGGGGCATGCGTTGATGATGGGCGTAGCGCGGTCGAGGTTGGTTTTGAGCGCATCCAGCTGCTCTGCTTCACAGCATACGTCTGACTCTGCCCATTGCGCGCCGCAGATATCGACCAGCTGCTTTCTGACGTCGTCGGTCGGTGTCTTGGCCAAGCCGTTGTCCGGACATGGCAGGTCAGAGCCAAAGAAGCTCTGCTTGCCGCACTGTCCTCTGATCGCGCATCGCCCTTTCTCGTGCCTGGTCGTTAGATCAGGACCTGCCAGCACCGAGCCTGCCAGTATGGACAGCAGGCCTACTGTCACCGCCCGCCATCTAGCCGAGCACCGCGGTGCCATCTTGCGGTGCGTCGCCGGGACGAAAGGTCGCTATTAGCGATACGAAGGTATTCGTGAGGAGAGTGTCGATGTTTGCTATGTGGTGGAATCTGTGATGATGAGAGTCGCGCAGAGGCAGACGTGTATGCGCGGTGTCGTGCAAGCCGAGGTGGCGCGGAGCCTGGAGCTCTTATCTAGATGATCCAGAAGCTTTCGACCTGATGTCGTCACTCGTAGCAATAAATGAGAGCAATGCGGAGCTATACGAGTGCAAGCAAACAGCTGCACCGCGATTGTTATCGAAGGGCTGTAGTAATGACGGTTGTCGACACACGACCTGTGAGGCAGCTGTTTCGCTCATGCACGCTGGAGACGTCACACCAAGCGCTACCCAGCCGCCCGCGGGAACAGGCAAGATCGACGTCACGCGGAGCACGCCTCGTTCCAGAACACCGTTTCCAACCTTGCCTTTTCAACTTTCCCACATCTCGCTCGCACCAAAACAAATGGAATTCAGATATGCATGCCAATCAGGCGTCTATGTTCATTCAAGATCCTATCTAGGTCATAAATCCGCGGTCATTATCATCTACAAGTGTCTTGCGACGGGGTATCCATCATTTTTGCTCCGTGCCCTTCATCAAACATTTTACTTGCGCAGGTACTGAACAAGCTCGGTGAGCTGCGCGCGTGTCTCGTCCTCCAGCTGATCCTCGGAGTTCAATGCCTGCTCAAAGATGGGCATCAAGGTAGGGGTCAGCTGCTGGACAGTGGGGTCATTCCTCTGGTACAGCTTGACAATCATGCCGAAAATCGGCTTGTTCTCCTCGTAGTCTTCGCGCAGAGGCAGAAGCTGAACAACGCGAGGCAGGACCTCAGCGACGGGCAGCCTGTCAGTGTGTTTGGAGATGAATCGGCTAACACAGCCGGCTGTGTTGTCCAGAAGACGAGGCTGGTCCTGGGCGTCAAGAAGGGGCTCCAGCTTGGCAAAGATAGTTGGCAGGTTCTTTACGATCTCATCGTCGTTGGTCGTCTTCTCGGCCAAAAGTCCAATACCGTAGACAGCGTTGGACTTGGTATCAACATCCTCGTCAGACAGACGGTGAAGGAGGACCTTGAGCACGCTGCTCTGGTACTGAGCGCAGCCCTCGCCCATGTTGCCAACACACTCGGCAATGGTACCAACGGCGGCGCTGCGCTCGGTGGCTTCCTGACTGCTGGCGTACTTCATGATGGGCTTCTCAAACATCTTCCACAGCTCGGTGAACTGGCTGCCCAGAGCAACAGCAAGGCAAGTGACAACCTCCATGGCGGTCTCGATGACCAACCAGTCGTACTCGGAGGACTCGTCAAGGTCGATCTCCTCGCCCTCGTCACCGAGATCCTGCTGGCAGGGGTGACGCTTAGTGATGACAGCGAGCAGCTGCTGGCACATGTCAGGGACAGCGGTGCCAGACTCCATCATCAGAACGGCAGGACCACACAGCTTGAGTGTGGCAGCGACATCGCGGTTGATGTCAGTGACAGTGCCCCTGTAGATTGTCAGTGGTGATCAACAAGGACTTTGAATCGAAGTGACAATGTAGAATGGGCTCAGACGTGATTTCGCTTTCACCTCAAGTGCACTTTGTGCATCGGAGTGAGCTGGGATTAACGAAGATTGTGTCATCTTTGCCGCAGAATGGCTGGAGAAAGAAAAGCAGGGTACGTACCGGTCCATCTCGTCCTGCCAGCAGGCCATCGTTGCGGTCATGACAAGGTTACCGAGCTTCTTCAGCTCCGTCGGGGGCTCGACCTTGAGAGGCAGGCCAGGAGTCCACTTGGCCATGCCATCGCCCTCGGCCATACCAAAGAGGCAGGCGAAAGTGCGCCAGAGTGTGCCAAGCGCCGCCTTGCGGATACCCTCGTAGGAGTGGTCAACAAGCTCCAGAAGCTTGGTAACTGTGTCCTCGAGGTAAGGCAGGTACTGGCGACGTGTGTGGGTGATGATGTCGCCGAAGACCTCGGCAGCGATCTCCTTCTCCATGGCGACAGCAGTAACACCCTCAAGGTCGTCCCAGTCATCATCATCAACCATGGCGTCGTTCAGGTCCTCGAAATCATCGTCGTCGTCCTCGCCAGCAGACATCACCTTGACCTTCTGGCCCTCGATTATGACCTCCTGACCAACGAGCTCGCTGGCATGCTCGCCGAGCTCAACGTCAGTACCTGTCTCATCCTGAGCAAGGCATTCATTGAGACCCTTGACAGCACCGGGCAGGTACTTGGCGAAGCCCTCCTCATAGACCTTGGCCATTGTGCTCCAGAGAATGTAGCTGGTCTCACGGAGGCGAGGGTGGTCGAGGTGAAGTGCTTCCTCGGAAGCCTCCATCAGTGGCAGAACGTAGGGCTCAAAGGGCTCGGGGCCAACAGCGGAAGCCATCTTGCCCATGGAGTCGCATGTAACACCACGGAGGTCCAGCTCGTCCTGGCTGTCCTTGATGCGAACATAAGCGGACAGCTCTTGCATAGTCTGCGGGAAGAAAGGCAGGAAGGCCTTCTCGGCAGCAGAGGCAATGGAACCGACAGCACCGATGGCAGCGCTCTTGACCTTCAGATCCTCGTGGTGGAAAAGCTTACTGAAGCGAGGCACCAACTCGGCAACGTACCTGCCGGCATCCTCAGGATCGAGACCCTCAATAAGAGAGTCGATAGCGTGACAGGTTCCGCGAACGATGGAAAGGGTGCGCTCATCATCAGCGCTGGGTGCGTTCTGAACAGCGAGATCGAAGTTCTTGATCATAGCAGGAATGAGCTTGGCGTGCTCCTTGCCAACATCCTCGGCCAAGTCGTCGGCCAGGCGAGCAATACCGTTGAGAGCGGCGGCACGGACCTTGAGCTCAGGGTCTTCGAGGAGGTGGTAGACCATCGGCAGAATCTCGTGGAGCTGAGTGGCGATGAAGTCGGGGGCGCCCTCAACGCACATACCCAGAGCAAGGATACCAGCCTGGCGGTAATCCGGGTTCTGAGAAGAAAAGTAGTTGCCGAGGTTCTTCAGAAGAGGAATGACAACCTGGCTGGGAGGAAGGCTGGAGGCAAGGATGTCGAGCAGTCCAAGGGCGGAGCGTGCGGGTGTGACGTCCTCGTCCTCACTGGAGAGATCACCAAGCTCGGTGACAATGTGCAGAGCCTTCAAAGTAAGCTCCTCGCCGATCCGGAGAGCCTGGACCTTGAGCTTCCTGTAGCGGACGCACTGCATGAGGAAGGCAAGAGACTGGGAACGGTAGTCCTCTTCAACCTCGGTGGAGGCGGAGAGCTCAAGCATGAACCTGACAAGATCGCCGAAGTGCTTCTGGAGAAGGGCAGACTCGCAGCCGAGAAGAGTCTGGAAGACCTCGAAGGCCTGCATGGCGTGCTCCTCGTCGCCCTCATCAACGGTCTGCTTGAGAACAGCAACCATCTGGGGGATAGCTGACTGGAAAGCAGTGAGAGATTTGGCGTCCTCCTCAGGCTCGAGCAGCATGGCCATGCGGCTGAGACCGATGAGGGTGTTGATCCTGACATCAGCGCTTTCAGGGTCCTGAATGGTCTTGCTGAACAGGCTGTAAAGATCAGCGGGCTTTCCCGGGAACGAGTCGCCGGTCTGCTCTAGTGTTGTCCAGATGATGAATGTTCCAACCTCCCTGTGCTGCGCAGTACCGCTGGTGGCGGCCTGGTGCAGGTGGCCAGGGAGATCAGCCCACTGCCCATCCTCGAAGTCCTGTGCGGCGATGGCAGCAACGACGCGAGCAGCAGAGTGCCTTGTCAGCTTCTGCTCCTCGTTGAGTGTGAACTGCAACAGCTGGTTGCGCAGAGAGGTCTTCTGATCTTCGGGCAGCGAGATCCAGTGCTTGACAACAAGCTTGCGGGCCTCAACAGCGGCGAGCTGCTTCAGGCCCTTGTCAGGGTGCCCGCAAAGAACTTGCAGGAGCGCATTGAGAGAGGCGGGCGAATTGTAGTAATTCTTGTTCAGGGTAGCCGTGGCATTCTTGACAACATCCGTGTCAGCTGGAAGTTGTTAGTTGCGACGCTTCAAAATCGAAATGTCTGGACAGGCTGCTTACGCTGCAGCAGGCTCTGGAGCAGCTGGACAAATTGTTGCTCGTCCATGGCGGTGGTTCTACAGTGATGAGATGTAGAAGCAGGCCTGGTGAAAGATCAGACGCTGAGCGGCGAAAGATCAGAGATTTATGGCGGGCAAGACGCTGTGTTGTCCTGCGTGGTGAAGATTCTAAATAACAATTTTGAGAGGGGCACTAAGGGTCCAGCTAGCGCGCTTCGGTCTCCCTCCGTGGCTTGACTCGCCAAAGATGGCGCTGATTGGCCAGCTCCAGACTAGACTGTTCAATGTGGTGAAGACGTAGTCCACGAAGATTGAACGAAGAAGCCTGGTCTCAGCGACGCTTATGTTCTCTAGCATCAAAGAGACCTGAGGCGGTCTACTGTAGTGACGAACGGCTAAGCTTCTGATTCACCTTTTGTCGCAAGCAAGGTTGAGCTCAGATGAACTCCGTCTCGTCGTCTGAACGCTCGAGATGTGATGAAAAGCCATTGTGATCTTGGCTCTAAAGAACTCTCTCGATTGGTAGGTGTCCGCTAGCTTTGTAGCAGTTCTGGTCTACGCATGGCAGCGGCATGTGACACGCGTTACAGCTTCTTATAGGAATCGATACAGCGTGAAGCCAGTTCTGCAGCTACCAGACACAGCTTCAGGTTCGATGACTAGAGCAGTCCAGTGGTCGAGCTCGTGTTGTGGGTGGTTTCATGGCGTAGGCACGGTGCAGGTGCGTGGAAAGGGAGTTTGAGCTCTCAGGCGGCGTTGGATGGGGTCGTTGTGATCTCTTGTTCCAAGTATTAGATAAGAATGAGTGCAAAGGAGCTTCAGACGGATGGAAAAGGATCGACGTATTACAGTATACTCGCAGGTGAAAAGAAGTCCAGAATACAAGTCACTTTCTCGATGACGGGCCAGACGCGCTAAGCCGCGCACGGCCTTGCAACGTTCGCTCTGTTTGCGCGAAACGACAGCGAGGCCCTCGTCCACATCGCCATCACCACCTAATAATCGAAGAGGCACCATCATCCCTCTCCTTCACCGCACAGTACTGGAGATTGCTCCCTGCGCACCTCACAAACAACCCCCGCCGCCCCGTAACGCTACACCTGGCCACTTCGCAGCATCGTCCGCACTTGTACTCGATGGCTTCAGTACGTCTATCTGCGGCCTCCCACGCTGCTGAGCCCCTGTCTTCGCCCTTTTGCCCACACTGACTCTCTCCAGCAAGCTCCCAACCAGCCGCGTCCCTACCCCGGCAACTACCTCCCCAATGGCGGCGCTGCTTCTGGCCCTGTGCCTGGCGCTGTCCCGCTTCTCCCCAACCAAGGCCGTGTGATCCAACAGGGAAGCGTACGAGTGCTGTGCATTGCTGACGTGCGAGGTAAGAAGGCGCCTGGTTGTTGGTGCAGAGACACACTGACTGACATACTGGCAGGAAACTTGCAGTCGCTGAACCAGCTCGCTGCCGATGCCCGCGCCAACTACATCATCCACACCGGTGACTTTGGCTTCTACGACGACCGCTCGCTCGACCGCATCGCCGACAAGTACGTAAACAAAGCACACACGTGACATGCATCTAAGTGAAGAGAAGAGGAGGCTAACAGGCGCAGGACACTGAAGCACGTTGCCCAGTACTCGCCTCTGTTGACTGACAGCGTGAAGCGCTCCATCGCCCAGGCCCCGCCACAGCCCCCGATCAAGGAGCGCTTCCAGCGAGAACACCTACCCCTCTCGGAGCTGCCCCAGTTCCTCAACAAGACATACACGCTGAATGTCCCAGTCTACACAGTATGGGGTGCCTGCGAAGACGTCCAGGTTCTGGAGAAGCTGCGGTCCGGCGAGTACAAGATCGATAACTTGCACATCATCGACGAGGCTCACTCGCGGCTGCTCGACATTGGCGGTGTGAAGCTCCGTCTGCTCGGTCTGGGAGGTGCCGTTGTCATGCACAAGCTGTTCGACAACGGCGAGGGCCGAACAACCATTGCAGGTGGCCAGGGTACCATGTGGACAACGCTGCTACAGATGGGCGAGCTTGTCGACACTGCAAACCGCGTATACGATCCCACCGAGACCCGCATCTTCGTCACACACGCCTCGCCTGCACGTGAGGGTCTGTTGAACCAGCTGTCGGTCACATTGAAGGCCGATTTCTCCGTGTCTGCCGGTCTTCATTTCCGCTACGGTAGCTCCTACAACGAGTTCAGTGTCAACCCTACTCTTGACCACTACCGCGGCAAGCTTGCTGCATCCAAGGCCTCCTTTAACGATGTCTGGGACACGGTCAAGTCTGAAGTCGAGCCTGCGATCGCCGATAGCGATTCACAGCAACGACTGCTCAACCTCGCCCTCGAGATCGTCAACAAGATGCCCACGGTAGCGAACGGCGGCAACCCATTCGGCGGCCCCACTCCCGGACCTCAGAGTGGTGTCATCGACGAGAGCGCGTTCAAGAACATGTGGAACTTCAACCTTGCCGATGCCGCCTACGGCTGGCTGGTTCTTGACATTGACAATGGTAGAATCGGTACTGAGATGCGCGCCCAGGGTTTCAACTTTGCCCACCGCGGTGGCAAGGTTGCGCCTCCTGGTCAAGGTGGACAGCCAGTACCTGCCACTGCGACATCCGCTACCCCTGCTGCCCCCAGCCCGGCCCCTGGCCCATCACCCGCCCATGGACGACCTGCTAATGCGCCAGCAAACGCTCCTCAGCAGCCTCGCCCCGCCGTCGCCACTCCTCCGGTTCCCCAGCAGAACAAGGCTGCTCAGCCAGCACGCACCGGGCCCTCCCCTGGCCCTGGTGCGCCCAAGGAGCCCAAGGCCGCCACACCTCAGCCCACTGGACCCGCAAACGCGGCTGCCGAGAAGGCCATCCCGAGTGAAGTCAAGTCAAACGGTACAACAGCACCCGAGAAGGGCCCTGCGTCGCCTGCTCCTCGTGAACCTGTCGAGCGCAAGGAGAGCAAGGGCTTGTTCATCACCGGTGTCAAGGATGAGGAGGAGGCCAAGTCTCTGCTCGCTGAGGAGGACAGGACCAAGATCGAGAAGATCGAGAAGATCAAGCACTTCTTCGTCGCCCACTTCAGCTCGCCTACAGAGATGCAGGCAGCTCTCGGCCGTGTCGCGGCAGACATCAAGAACGCTAGGGGCGGCCCAGACAAGCCCAGCGTCAAGATCTACAATGAGCGTGGAAGCGCCCCCAGGTTCGGTGCCGGCAGCTGGCAAGCAAGCAGCCGTGGTGGACCAGCTGGTGCTGGTGGCTACAGGAGTGGTGGCGCCTCTGACAGCGAAGGCGGCCGTGGCGGACGCGGAGGCCGTGGAGGTCGTGGAGGTGCCTTCCGCGGCAGCGAGCGCGGTGATCGTGGAGCTGGCCGCGGCCGTGGTGGAAGGGGCTCATACCGAGGCGGAGCGGGTGAGGGCGGCGCTGCCCCAGCAGCTACAGGAGGCGAGTCGTAGACCCGTCATCACCTTCAGCCCCTCCCCAATCTCTGATACCCCTTCTCCGGATCTGCTAATGCGTTGGACAGTGCGGGACTGGACCCGTAGGTCTGTCCTAACGCAATAGTCACGTTTTGTTTCTGACGGCGAGTTCTTCACACCTCGCCTTAGCGGGCGCTGGGTGTGTTTTCTTCCTTCGTTTCTTCATGGGGGTCCCGGTTGGCAGTCTTCACGGCGCGTTCTGATCGGCATTTTCCGCTGGAACGATAGATGGTCTGCCCATTGTTTAGGGCTCGGCCAAAGATGGATGAGGATCATGTCTTGTCAGAATATGTATGTAATCGTATGATACCGAAAAGCTATATTGCTGCGTTTGCAGTTCCAATGTTCTCCCGCGGTTTCGCTGGCTGAAGTCGTTCGCTATGTTGTGCGTGATACACTGAGTTGTTTTATTTGCCTCCGATGGATGTCCTTACTTTAATCCACAACATGACCAAAATTGCGAGTATGGTAGAGAGCAATCTACCTAATCCAACGTCATGTTATACACGTTCTGACACGCTGTTGAACGAACACCTTCGTTCGACACTTCCCTCGTGCCTTGACATGTCTCCAGGGCTGCTCTCGGTGGTGAGTACAACGATCCATCAACCAGTTTACTCTCATCCCTACTATGTGGTGATCTTATCTTCTGACTAAGAATGTTGCGCCTGCGACATCCACGGCGGCTGCATGTTGTTGCTGGCGCCCTTTGTCGGTCACGTTAGAATGACACAGCGTCTGGCTGAGATTCCCGGATGTCCTGAATAAAGGTTCGTTGCAGAAAGTCAAAAGAGGCTTAGAGAGTCTTGTGATATTCGTAGTCATACTTTTGCTTGACATTGGTCTCACGATCTCTACATATAGTCTAAGTAGTCTTTCCAAGTGCTGGTGTTCAATTTGTAGCGATTGGGAGAACGTTCCGGGAGACAGGATTCTTTATCCGTCAGATCATTGCGCCGTGGAATGAAGATTGCGGACTCTTCCGGACTTTGGTTCCAATCGCGAATCGTTGGGGACTATAGGTTTGACCGATGACTTGTCCTTGAATGTTTACGGTTCAGGGCTCTCTAGTCTTGACCCTGAACATCTTTCACATAAAACTAATGCTTTCCAATCTCGACACTGAGATTATTCCCACACAACTCAGGACCTCCATCGCATCCAGGGTTGATATGATCTTCTTGCCCTCCACACGCACGGAAGGAATGCTCGAGGAGTATCTCGACCGCCTCGCACACGCAGCAGCATCTATCGAAGCGCGGTTTTCACCTGCTCCAACCGCCGTGCACTACTTCTCAGAGGCGAACATGCAGAGTTCGCGTCTAGCACTACTGTTGCTACTCAGTTTCCCGTTGTAGGTGATGCTCTTTCTGCCGTCGCTTGACTTGTACCTCCCCATGTCTTTGCGACTCTACGACTCTGACAACAAAAAGGCAAAGTATCTTTGTAAACTTGTCAGGGCATTTGTCACTAACTGGCTCTTGGTGGTGTTTGTGAGTAGTTTCCTAGATGTTTCTTTCTACGTCGCTGACGAGGAGAGGTAGTTTAGGTTCGTGACTACTTCCTGGATTAGATGAACGGGGTTCTGGAGTCTGTAGAATTGCTTCGCTAGAGCCCATTTATCACGGCGCGACCTCATCATGTCATGAGCGGCAACTTTTAGCCGGTATGAGGATGCTGTTGGCCGTCTTGTATATCTCCATCTCTAGGAAGATGTGCGTAAAAGGGGGTCCATTCCATGCGGAGCCATCAGAATGGCGACATCGCAGAGTCGAGAGACCAAACAACGCTCTGGAATTATGCTGAATTCTACCCAACTGAGGGAACTGTATTTGGCGGATTCCATTGTTGATGTCTCGCGGTCAAACAAGGAGACGTGGTATAAACCTGATTTCTACAAGCTCGCGGCGCCACAATCTGGCTACTTTGGTTTAAGAAAGATCCACCGCACTTTTTACAGCAATCCAACATGAACTTTGCAGTCCTTATGTGTTTCTCTAGTTTGGACCAGTGGGCACACAGTCCGTGTACATCAGCGTTGTACTCCCTCGTGGAATTCACAGCAACATAGGAATAGCGGGCAGAATTCAAATACACCAACAAGATACTATCAGTTCAACTTGCAAAGAAGCGCTGTCAACGGTGCATCCATGCTGCGTTCAGAAGCCGATGATCGAACGTCTCGCGAACCAGAGCAATCTCACCAGCTAATTGAACATCTCGTACATTCACTCCAAGAATCTCAACACGCACACACAGCGAGTGTGGTGCAAACGAGATACTTGGAACGCCCGATCCGCGATCCCAACTCTATATTGCAGGTACTGATCTAATTAACACCGCTCAGTTGTCGGAGGTCACCTTTGTATTCGAACACGCAGTATGTAGCGTGCTTTTCGTTGCTTCCCTACTCGCCCCCAAGGAACTGGCAAGTCTTCTCACGCACAAGCACAGAGTGTCTTTACCCTCGCAAGACAGACGTGCAAGGCCAACAAGCTTGATCGATTTAGTAACACATTTTCAAGCTTCACGGTTAGCTTATTCCAGAATTTGCCATGTTGGCGCTTGATCTCACTGGACGCTTGCAGCTGTTTGCTGTGCAGGATCATCACCACGGCGGTGCGGTTCTTAGTCACCACCGAGACCGGGTGGGCGGGATCATGGAACTATCCACGGATATGTTCAGTCATACCTGGGGGTGCTGGTATGAGGTTATACGGCACGGTGAAGCAGCTGTTGCGCTTCCACCCCTTAGATCACCAGGGCTGGATTTGATGATTTGAGCGTCTTTGTGAACCTTGGTGCTATGTCCAGGCCAGCGGAAGCGGTAAAGAGACTTGAAGGCGGACAGAAGAGCAACGCTCTGGGAGTTTGTGACAACTTACACACGCAGGAGTTGATGAAGGTTTCAAATTCATTATACTGGCTCAATTCGGCGTGACCAGTATCTTAACATGGGCATCTCTATTCTTGACCAGTTCCTCGAACCCCTTCTCCACAATATCGTCGATGCGGATCGTGCTCGTGACCATAGTGTTGAGGTTCTCAAACCGCCCTGGTGGGACGTTAGCATTTACCAGAATCAGCAGCGCGGATGCATGGATAAATGGATGAAGTGACGTACCTGCGACGAATGCGTCAACGACATCTTTGAACTCCTGATCCGTGTACGCGAGACAGGACTTGATGGTGATTTCCTTGATCAGGAAGGGGAGGAAGGGGATCTGCATCTGCGTCTTCATTAGCGGTAAAGCGAGTATGCCGATGAGAGTGGTCGTACCGGCGTGCCAAACCAGACAGCAACATTCATATACACACCCCTGTACTTCAACGCATCCATACCCGCCTCGAACCCGCGTTGATTCCCCGCGCAATCGAAGACGACATCGACACCCTCTGGCGCTATTTCGCGGCATTTCTTTCCAACATCGTCAACGAGGGGGTTGAGAACGATATCCGCCACGCTTTCGTTCTGCGCGCGCCGCACACTCGTCGGTTCACTCACGATAACGGTCTTGCACCCGAACGCCCTGAGAACAATGCAAGTCGCTACGCCCACGGGCCCGCCGCCAACAACCAGCACTCTTTTAGATGGCCAGTCGTCAAGTCCCGTGGTGAGAAGGGCGTGCCATGCGACGGCCAGCGGCTCGATGAGACATGCATGCTGCATGTCCACGTCTAGCGGTAGTGCATAGCAGGATCGTGCGTCGACTGTGATTTTCTCGCTGAAACCCCCGCCCGTACCGGAGAGTCCTTTGAAGCCCAGAGAGGAGCAGCCGTGCGTGTATCCTGCGCGACAATTCGTACACTCTCTGCAGTAGATCCGCGGATCGACAACAACGGGGGTCCCAGGTTGGAGAGCACTGAACGACGACGGGGCCAAGATGATGCGGCCTACAAATTCGTGGCCGAGCGTTATGGGGATGTGGGAGTTTGTTAGTGGGTGTGGGCGTTCTGGGACAGGGCAGGAGAGCGGGCCGTGGAGGTATTCGTGCAGATCTGAGCCGCAGATTCCGCAGTGAGAGATGGCTATTAGAGCTTCTGTGGGGGAGGGGACGGGGACGGGGATATTGGAGATGCGGATGGAGTTTGGGCCGTGGTATTGGGCTGCTTTCATGATAGACATTGTGGTTGTGGTGGAGGTGAGAGTGGTGGTGGTGGTGAAGAGGAAGATGGGTCTGGAATTGTTGTGTTTGTGGAGAGCAGATTATGTAGAGGAAAGTATGGGATGTAATCAGAGCTGACTCGAGGCTGGGATGTCAGCAGTCGGTGCAGTACATGTTATGTGTATAAGCTCACGTGAGGGGTGAGCATGGAGTGAGGGGCGTCTAGTCGACATGTTGATTCGTCTGTATCTGCAAGATGATGATGCTAGAAGGACATTGTTGAAGCTGCTGAGTGACAACATCGGCCTGACTCTTAGAGTATCTGTCTAGTGCAGCTACAGGCTGTGACTTTTGATAGATGATATCGATGTGGTGGAGTGGGGAGCAGGCAGACCCACTGCGGGGAGCTGGCTTGACCGCCCTCGGTACCTGCCAATTGGGAGCTAGCGAGGTGTTGATGGATGATGCAGAGGAAGACACGGCTCGCACACAACACACTCGACGAAGAACTCTTGGCTAACTACACATTGTTGTATATTGTACATACCTCGTTGACCGCGCCAATCCTTGTATCTACACAGCATGCTTAAGTCCAGATGGGCGCCTCAGGCTGGAGACGACGCGCCGAAGCCTGCAACGCCCGACTCAGCAGCAGCAACAGGAGCAGCACCTGATGGCTACAATGACGCAGCGCTGGACTCATTTGCGCAGACGGCAGGCACCGACGACCTCTTCTTTGACGATGACATCACGCCCATCTCGCAGCCCGTGGTCCAGCACAGCACGCTCGGCGCAGAAGCCCCCGAATTTGTCCCCGCAGTGGGAGAAGCCGCCGCCGCTGCACCGCCTACCGCACCGCAAGCACACGCCGCACCCAGAGCGCCGCGAGAGCCGCGACATGCCGACCGTGGTGGACGAGGCCGGGGCAGAGGGCGCGGCGAAGGGCGTGGGCGAGGACGAGGCGGGGGAGGCGGTGGAGGAGGAGGAGGAGGAGGAGGGCGAGGTCGCGGCGGTCCAGCAGGCGACATCCGGCTCGAGGAAGCAGCCGCAGCAGCAAAAGAGGCAGAAGCCACGAACTCAGTATCAGCCCCGGAGCCAGCAGCAGCAGTAGCAGCAGACAACACCACCGAACCCCCCGCCGATGCGCCCACGGGACCCGCAGCGCCCACGACGGCCTCTGTGCGCGGCGACCGCACCCTCACCGGCGGCTCCAAGCGCACGCGCCTGACCGAAGCCGAGCTGAGCGCCAAACTGGCCTCGATGCGCAGCAAGAACGAAGCCCTCGCCAGCGCCCACGCCCGCGCCCAAGCCGACGCCGCCGCCGCCGACGCCCGCGAAGCCGCCCTCAAGCAGCAGGAGATCGAGCGCAAGAAGGTCGCGGCCGAGAAGCAAAAGGCTGAGCGCAAGGACCGCCAGCAGATGATGGGCGAGCGCGAGCGCAATCGCCAGAGGAAATTGAACGCCCAGGGCGGGCGCGAGTGGGATCTCGAGAAGGAGGATGGTTTTGATGGGACGGGCGAGGAGAGGCGACGCGGTGCTGCGAGAGGTGCGCATGGTGGTGTCTCTGCGCCGAGGGGAGCCCCAGAAGGAAGGGAGCTGTTCGACGACGGTGGCGGCGCCGATTCAGGGTCTCACCGCGGCCGGGGCAGAGGGCGCGGTGGACGAGGCGGCAGTGGCAGTGGCGGTGGGCGAGGGAGAGGCGACTTCGAGTCCAGGCCCCAGGACACTCGCCCCCACGAAGCAAGAGGCGGCAAGCACACCCACACCTCGCAGCGCCCGCCTACATCCACCGATTTCCCAGAGCTCCCTGCCGCTCCCAAGACCGCCTCTCCATCCACCACCGCCGACGCGCCCAAGATCAAGGAATTCTCCATCAAGGGCAAGGCCGAGAAGAACGATGCGGCCAAGAACCAGGATATCAGGAAACTCGACCCAGAGCTTAGCAAGGAGCTTGATCCGCAGGGCGTCAAGACAGACACGGCTAAGACAGATGAGAAGATGGAGAAAAAGACAGACGAGACGCCTGTGCGCCCGACCATTACCAAAGTCGAGTCCTTTGGGCTGGAGCCTATGAAGAAGGGCCAGAGCTGGGCGGATGATGAGTAGGACTATCTGAGTAGCTAGCCATACTACCAGAGCACTACGTATCCCAATGACCTTGCACATGTCATGTTTTGAAAACTCAGTGCTGGATTGTGTGAGGTACGTAAGAGTGGAGTTGCTGTCTGCCGGTGCATGTGTGGTGCGTACTGTTTGTTTACTTACAGAGAGCGTTTCCGTACTCATGTGGGTAAACACTCCTGCTGAGTCTGGCAGGCAGTCCACTTATTCATAGCCTACGTCTTGCTGCCTCGTTCCTCTTGTAGTACTCCTGTGTCTGCAGCTCCAGCTTTGTTCGTAGACTGAGAACACGCCTGCTCAAAGATCAACGCCAGAAATGAAGCCTAGAAAGGAGGTGCATCAGCCTTGTCTATAAACCCTCATTCGACCCATGAGTGGGAGATGGACGTACTCTTCAACAGCACACATACACATTCCATCCAGACGAACGTGCACACCATCAATCGCCAGCATCATTGCTTCAACCCCCAATCAGCCCTTCAAACGCCTCCCTAATCTCCCCCCACTGCTTTACCTCCTGCCCAGCCCACTCCCGCACCCGCCGCACCCCCTCGAGATCATCCCGCATATGCACCCCACTCGTCGTGCCATTCAGCACCTCGACCCCCATCTCAGCAACCAGCGCATACAAAGCCATCGGCGCCGAAACACCCACTGACCTCGCTAACCGGACCACAGGATCAGACGCCAGGAGTCGCGGATTCCCCGTCAGCGTCCAGAAAGACTGGTACGTTATGTTGTGCTCGGCGCAGAAGGCGCGCAGAGGCTTGTCGTACTGCGTCTGCGGGTAGAAACGGTTCTGCACCACCGAGGGGCGGATGCGGGAGTGCTTGTGGAGGTGCAGGAGCGTGGGGAGGGAGACGTTGGAGATGCCCAGGGAGCGGATCTTGGTGGGTACGTAGGATTCTAATACACGCCAGGCTTGCAGGGTCTGTTCTGTGGTCGGGAGTGGCGAGTGCAGGAGGACGCAGTCTAGATATGTTCCGTCTTGTGAGTCTGGCTGGGACCGCAGGTTATGCAGCGACGAGGCGATGGAGGTGTGTATTTGGACGTCGAGGGGTGCGTTTGCGTCGTAGGGCATGTTGCTTGGGTCCTGGCCAGCGGGTGTCGTGTACTTTGTCTGCACGTGCACGTCTGCTCGTGAGACGAGACCCTCGGTGTAGGCCTCGCGCAGGGCCTCGCCTACGAGATGCTCTTGGTAGTGTTTGGGTTGTGCGGCCGTGTCGATGCGGCGGAAGCCTTGCTTGAGGGCTTCTTTGACGAGAGTCTTGGTTTGGTCCTTTTTCCACGCTGTGCCGTAGGTAAATGCTGGCTTGTTGTCCGCTAGACGTGAGAGAGGACCAAATGGCGATGCAGACGACATGTTGCGGGTGAGTGAAATGAAGGAGCCAGCAGCGGTGGTAAAGCGAGGACGATCAATGTAACGTTTCAAGGGGTTTACTTGACACGCACGAGACATGGACCGCTATTAGAGAGGTATCTAGTGAATGTCAGTACTTACACGTGGTGAGCTCAAGGAGGTGCTGACGTACAGCGTGGTACCAGCTCTGAGCAGCCACTTGGCGAGATACAGAACGAAAGTGGGCTCGTCAGATCTGTGACTCTAATTGAGGTATTATGCCAGGGTGTGGAGTTGTCTCAACACTATTTGACAGCTCGTTGACTGTGCTTCAATGAGTTGTGTTCTTTTGGATGCGAAATGGATGCTTAGTGCAATGCTGGCAGAGCGCAGTAGAAGGAATGGCCCAGAGACCGCGTTGATCAACTGAGGACAAAGAATTAGACGTTTCAACGATTTCAATTGCACGTACAAGATACAGACTACGGTAGGATAATATCTGGTGACTGTTGGTACCAAGCACGTGGTGAGGCTCAAGGAAGGAACGTCTGACGCAACCTCCGAGCTCCGATCCAGGGTCCAGTCTGCCCCACCACTCCCGCGATGCCGTGCTCGAGGAAAGCGGTGGAAGGCTGTCATCGACTCACACTCTGTAACTCACTACCGGGCAAGCCCACGATTATTACCTCCGTACTATAACACCTCCACACCCATCACACCAGACCCTCACACACACACACAATGGTCCGACCCACAGGCCCTCGCGACCCCATCGCCGGCCCCGATACCCCACAGCCACCCTTTCCGCTCAAGCTCCGCGGTCCAGTAATCAAGGGCTTCGGGCGCGGCAGCAAAGAAGTACGCCCTGCCCTTCCACTATACACCAGCATCTCCTAACAACATCCACCAGCTCGGCATCCCCACGGCCAACATCCCGCTCTCCGGGTTGAGTATAAACGGCCACTCAGACCTCGACAGCGGCATCTACTACGGCTTCTGCACGCTCGACCACTCCACCATTCCCTCCGCCACAACACCTTCCTCGGCGCCTACCTCCTCCTCCCACGCAGTCCAAGACCTCGAGTACACGGCCTCGACACCGACATCGTCTCGCTCCCCCGTTTACCCCACCGTCCTCAGCATAGGCTACAACCCTTACTACAAAAACACCACGCGCAGCATCGAGATCCACATCCTCGCCAACTTCGCCGCAGACTTCTACGGCGCACAGCTGTCGCTTATCATCCTGGGCTTTATCAGGCCAGAGTATGATTACGTGTCCAAGGATGCGCTTGTTGAGGATATACGGGAGGATATTAGGATTAGTCAGCGCAGTCTGGCGAGGGAGGCGTATCAGAAGTGTGTTAGTGACCCATGGTTGAGGGGTGAGGGGGGCGAAGAGGACGGGCAGGTTACGGCTGATGGGGAAGGGAAGCTGGGGCCGGGGGAGCAGGGGCAGAAGGATGAGGTGGGGGTTAGTGCTATGCCGAGCTAGTGGAAGTGTAGAAACGATGAGCTGGAGAAGTGTAGAGCCAACAAACACATAGACGCCATGACTTAGACAAACAAGCACGCAATTGTATTCATCAACTCTTCTCATCGACTCTTGCCAAACGTGAAACGCCCTTTGGTATCCCGGATGTAGTCTCCCCAATCCAAACGCCTGGTGTGAGCACCGCCTTGTAAAAACCATTACCCATATCCATATCCATACCCATCCATCACCTACCTCACGCCCTTCCCTCGCTGCTAATGCAACCCCTTGTCAAGCACAGGCATAACCTAACACCGTCAGTTCTGCACCCTATAGCAACAATAGAATAGAAGACTCACACTCATACACACCAACACGGGCATATCAAAGATATCCCGCTTAATGTGCCACCAAATCATACAATCCACCATCCCCTTCTTCGCGCCCAGTCTCTGCATCGCGCTCTCACCCTGGTGCACGCCCGCCCCACCACCGCCCTCGGTCTTGATCTCTTTCTCCTCGCGCCGACCCTCGCGCTCCGCTAGCCGCTCTACATCGGCTTTCGTCTGGTACCGCAGCATGTTGACGCGCTGGTGCGCAAATCCGCGCGGATCCTGATACGCAAGCTCCGAGAAGCGCTGCAGATATTGCAGCGCAGATTTGGGCTCCATGAGCTGAATAATGTTGACAGGTTGGGGTTCGTCGGTGGCGCCGCCGGCTGCTTCGGACTGCTGAGCTGCGAGCGTGGGCGTCGTGTTCTGCGTACTCAGCTCGGATTCGTTGGGGTCGCGGTTGCCATGTTGGTTGACGGTTAGATTGGGTTCCTGGCCCAGCAGCACCTCACGCTTCCAGCCGGTGAGGATGGTGAATTCTTTGTTCATGCCGACAATCTCGCCTGACCGCCGGCAGATGATGAATGGCGTGCCGACTTCGGCAAAGTGCTCTTGCAGCGTGAGCAGGTGCCGCTGCAGCCCCTTTTCCTGGTGGATCAGGTCTTCCTTTTCGAGCTTCGAATGCACGTCGACCAGCACGCCGCGGAAGTTCTGCACGTATTCTTGCGCTTTGGCGGCCCATGGGCGCGAGTACTTGGTTAGAATGAGCTGGAAGAGCTTGTGGTAGCCCTTGACGTAGTCATGCGGTTTGGTGATGCCTTGGTAGATGCTCTTCGTGTCTCGGTGGCGCTTCCGCACGCCGTTCGAGTGGATGGGCTGCAATGCGTTGTTGGACGAACGGTTCTCTTGTTGCCGCCGGCTCATAGTAGGTGATCGCTGGGGTTGTGGTTGATGTGAGTTGGCAAAGAACGCTGCTTGGGCGAGCGGATTGTCCGCTTCGTAAGTTGAGTTTGCATCAGTCGAGGCAGGGCTGGCTGTGTGATGGCTGGCTGGTCCTTGTCCTATCGCAAACGCATGGGGCCCATTTAAGCTGTCCTGACGATGGCTGCTGTGGTCCATCGATGCAGTAGTAGGAGTGCCGTGAGGTGTTTGAACCTGCAGACTGCCATTCCGCGAGTTGGGCTGCTGCCAATCGTCTGTTGATAGACCGTTCGGGTTCATGGGCATCATCGAGGCTTGCTGCGAGTGGTCCACGTATCCGCCTTGTACTTGTGGGTTGTACATGTTGACGGTCTGTTGCGCGTTGATCATGCCGTTGTCGTTGGGCGGTGTCTCGGCAGCTCCTGATGACATGTGACCGAGCATGCCAAATTCCAGGGCGCCGTAATGATTGCCAAAGTTGAGGCTGGAGATGTCAAAGTTGAACAAAGCTGGATCACTGGGGTCGAACAACGGTCCGCCAAACTGCTGAATCTGCGCTGGCTGGGCCTGCGGTATTGTGGTAGCGGCATTAGGCACAGGAGCTTGGTGTGCATGTTGGTACGGTGGCGATATAGGGGATTGCTGGTTGTTATAGGTCGGTGCAGGGGCTGAGGCAGGAGGGTAGAATGCTTGTTGCGGTGCTTGGGCATAGTGGTTGCCTTGCTGGGCCATGGAGACGGCCTGGGTGTCCTGGCTTGGAAGAGGCGTAGGTCGGTTGCCGTTCATGTAGGGATAATGGCCGCCCACGCCAGGCATAAGGGCGCCGTCGGGCGCATCGTGGAGATACTTGGCCTTCTTACGCACGCCATCCATGCAGTGATCCGCTAGGTTGCGCTTGACACATCGCAGACATGGTCGTTCGTCACCTTCGAAGTCAGCAAAAGTCGACTAGATGGCTGACCCGGTACTCACCACAAGTCAAATGTGCACGCTGGCACGCAAAGCATGCTCTTCTTGCCTTCTTTCTCCTTGGTCTCAGTGGGTCCTTGGCATTACTCTTTGTCTGCCCGTTACTATCCTTCTTTTCCTCACCACCCTTGTGCTCTTTCTGACTCTGTTCGGCAGCCATGTCGTCGTCGTAGTCGCCGCTGAAATCCGGCGAGGGAGAAGCATCGTCCTGGTCTGGGGACGACATGATATCAGCTAAAGTGGGCTCAAATGGAGCCTCGCACGGTCGCTGCTGTGTTCTACTGCGTGCTGTAGGCGCACGTTTAGTGCTGCGTGTAGCCGTCAGTGGTGCGCTTGGAGGTGTTCCCAGCACAACGGTCCAGCCAATGTCTCAGCAAAGGCACGGATAGCGGCGTCCCAGCGGCGTGTTTCGCGGTGAAGTCACGCGTGCGCTGGCTGCTTGAATGGGCGCTGTCGTGGCACGCAGATGTGCCCAATGGAAGCGCGTCACGGGAGCCAGAAGGTAAGCAATGAAGATCCCCAGAGCGTGGTGTCAGGGTAATCTAAGAGTACGCTCAATCCGGTGCGCAGGTATGGAGCAGTATGGTAGTGGTACAGAGCCGGGGTCCATGTAATCGAAGGGGCACTACACGGGGCCACAGGATCATGTTTGATAGCAGAATGCTACCGAAACGCACTGCCCATGCTGCGGGAAGCTGAGGTGTGCGACTGGTGCAGGGCCCGCGTCCACGGTGAAAGGGCCGCGCGAGGCAGGCACGCTGGAGTTTATTGGGGTGGAGTGGGGCAGGGCTTGGTCGAGCAAGGCAGGAGCGCAGCACAGCACAGCACTGGAAGGAGCACACTCGACGAACTCGACGCACTCGATGTTGTGGGACGGCGCTTGGAGGCTGTGTCGAAGCCGAAGAAGGGAGCGATCGCGGGCAGCAGGCGCGCAGGGAAAGTAGCTGGACGGCGGCCGAGGCTGTAGCGCGGTCCGAGCTGGTGATGCAATGGTCCAATAACACTGGAATCGCTTCCAGGGTCTGGCAATACAAGAGTGGCAGGCCTGGTCGTGTGTGCGGGCGTGCGTGTGCTGTTTCGTCAAGCCTGACGAGGATGTTGCGCTTTGATGCGATTCCCCGCAATTGGCTGACGAGCTTTTGCTAGAAGGCGCGACCCATCGCTCTGCCTCGGTCCCGGTCCGCCGCTGCCCCGGCCAATCACACGCTGCGCTATTTACCGAAACCTTCACTGACAGAGCGCGCCGAACAAACACCTCGCGCCCGAAGCTGCTCCTTGCAGATGGTTAAGAAGCTACTGCACACTAACTGTCCATCGAGGCTCAAAGGTGCTCTTCAACAATCTCGAGCTGGCAAAGATAAATGATTGTACAACGCAATCCCCCTCGTGCACAATCAGGCTGCACCACGCAGGAGAGAGGAGCAGCAAGCAGACGCCGCTGCGCCTGAGTCCATGTCCTCGAGACTCGACTACCCACAAGGCCATGTGTGAAGCTGCAATTGCTGCCTTGGCAGGCGTTCAAACATGCACTCACTAGTGGCTGACGGCAAGCCTGCGTGGGTCCTGTACGACCTCTCCTCACCACACCACACGCCATGGCACTCCTCGTTTACGTCTCGCGAGACTCTGTGTGCCCTTGAATGTCTCGCTACTCCATGACTTTGGCGTGCTGGCCACGTTGATGCCCTCCCTCGCTAACGGCACCATCCGCAACCGCTGGACTTGTGTGCGCCCGCCGTCCTTCGCTCAGGCGTGGCTGTCCTCGTGGCGCTCAGGTCAGGTTGCACAAAGGCTTAGTCGGCCTGCCTCATTTCGTCTCACGTGGGGACGCAGCCTTCAATAATGACAGCATGTGTGTCGTGTCACTTCCTCTATTATTAGGCGCTTCTATTGCATTCCGCCACACCTCGCGTCGACACTGCGGCCCGTCTATGCTGATGCAAACTTACTGTTGCCCCTGAGCCGCTTGCCAAATCGAAAGAAGAGGATGGGAAATCTGCATTTCTGTGCGTTAGCGACTACCAGATCCACTGCCTTGGGTTTGTCTTACGGGGCCATGGCAAGGGCAAGGAACGCAAGCAAGGATGTCGCCCACTGGTATCCAAGATCTTTCCAAATTAGTGACCGCTCTTTCGTCAGGCCGACACTCTCCAGAAACTTACTGTTGTACATCTGAACACCAAACAGAGGGAAAGCCGCTGCAAAGTACGACCTTGCAAAAGAGTTTGCGGCTAGGGCACTTGCAGCGTAGAGAGGGTACTGGTCGGCGAGGTCAACGACTGAACAGGCTGTGGGGCCGGCTCTGGTGACACTTACAGCTTCCACGAGGAAGGTGAACACCCCTGAGTACACCCAGATGATACTGGAAATTGGTGGTCAGTACTCGCTTATCGATGACACTCGACAAAGGAGATGACCTACCCAACACCGAAGATTCCAGAGAAGATGATTGGAACTGTTGTCTCGGTCAACCAATGTTACATTATGATAGTATCCACAGTATGTCGTACCTATCCAGTGTACCCTGCAATCAAGGATATTAGCGACTTCTCAACACGTTTTCCAGAAGGCGTCACTTACGAAGAATATGTGGTCCATCCAAACCCTGCATGAGACGTGATTAGATGCAGTCAGACGTCAAAATCCTGCAATTACTTACCAAAAAGTGCAACTGGGACGACCCAAGCGCCAAGTATCGTCGATGGGAGCCGGAACTCTGGTTCTGAGCCACCAGGCTCGCCCCCTTGGGCTTCGCGTCGCCGCACGAGCCTACCATAGACTCGTCTCCAGATCGGGTCGGTAGAAATTCCCGTGAGCATGCCCACGAACAATCCCAAGAATGCGAGACCAACTTGGGAGATACTGAAACCATGATTGGTGCGGAAGACCAATGGGAATGCACCGAAGACTGTAGAGTGTCAGTTACAGAGCACTGAAGGGCTATGGAGACTCACAAAGATACAAGATCCCGAGTAGGATTGCAGAAAGAATGCAGAGGCTAAGGCACTGAACACGAGAGTAAGTCCACCAATTACTGTCCTGGCGACATCGGCGTGCTCACCATTGGCTCGAAGAAGAGAAGTTGAAACGGGCGGATACATGACCACAGCACCGTCTTAGCGATTGACCGATCAAGCTTCTCGATGGGTGCGATCCATTCTGAATTGCCAGTCTCCTTTCGCAGACGAATCGCTTTGCGCCGAAGTAGAACGGGGTGGTAAGTCTCAGGCACAAAAAACACAATGAGGAATAGCTATTATCTAGTGTTAATATCTTGCTCGTGTGGTGTGCGGCGCTGCCTTACCTGGACCCCAGACCAGATGATGAGCAAATAGAAGCACCTGTTTAGCATCAGTACACCGCTTCATGTCACGAGAGCACAATTATGGATGCCCTAGCCAGACAAATGAACGACACAAAAAGAAACATGAGTGGGTGGACCGCTCGGTAATGACGAATCGACTTGCAGGTAGTGCAACACTGGGGGGTGGGTCTGCCACACTTACCATCGCCACGAGGTATTCTCAACAATATACCCTCCAAACAACGGCCCTAACTCTGGCCCAATGAAAGGGGATGCTGTGTATACCATCATCGGTGCGGACAGTTCCTTGGGTTTGCGTTAGCTCGCTTCTTGTCTCAACACTGCGATACCTTACATGTCTGGCAAACATGTCTCCCACGGTGCCACCTGCTACACTCAGGAAGGCCGAGCCCGCTAGACCGTCAAGAAATCTTGCAATTAGCATGGTCTGGATGTTTCGAGCGACAGCACATGGTATGAGCCAGATGAGGAAAAACGTGAACGAGCCAATGTAGATCGGACGTCGGCCGTAGAACTGCATCTCGTGAGTAAATGCTGATGTGCGGTCGTGCATACGCCTGCATCTTGGGACGCACCTCAGAAAGGGGCGACAGGATCATAGGGCCACTGCCCAGACTGATGCTTGTGTCAGTAACAGGTTGTACATGACGAGTCGGCATCCATACCCAGCAACAAACAGCGAGAGGCCAAGCGTGCATACGAGCCGAGAAGATCCGAACTCGGGCTGCAGCTGGCTATACGTCGAAGTGTATAGTGAGGACGTGCAGGTGCTGTTGTTGATGTTAGTACGGCGGTTGTTTGTGTCAATCCTTGCAAGCCACACTTACACGCAGAGCGAGCTCGAAGCACAAATCAATACGATCATCCACCGTCGTAGGCTTGACATACTCCGCGGGCTTTCTGGGTCCATGTCGCCGTCAAAAGTCACAAGATACGGCGCTGGAATCACGGCCCCAGCCTTGGCTCGATTCGGTATCCGGTTGTTGTCATCCCCGTCATGGTGCCAGGTGTAGCCATCTGCGCCTGCTCTCGAATGATGAGATTCGGCCCTCTTCAGACTTCGACTATCTTGCGATCGCCTTCCACGACTCCTGGACCTTCTTGTAGGTGCAATCTCCTCCTCTTTCGCAAATGGCTCATTCCCGTCGAGGCCGATTACTTTCTCTTCGTCGCCACTAATAGATTCGACTCTTCGATTCGCGCTGACATTTGATTCGCGGGTGTCAGACTCGCTGCTGCTCGCAGACCTCACCATAGCTGCGCAGAGGCCAGTCGTCGTTGTTGTTGGAACAACGCAGCGGGTTGGACTCGTCACAATCAATTGATCAGACGCGTGTGGTTGTATACAAAGTGTTGACGTCCATTCAGAAATCGACAATGTCCTACGTTGCAAGGATTCGCTCGGGAATAACTCGCTTGCGCCCGGCCTGAATCGCTATCTCTCTGTGATGACCAAGCTTCGCGCCGACACGTTCGAATGATGGAGATAGCTGCGATGGCCGAGGGTTCTGCGTCAATTCAACGACGGTTGGTGAAGATTATGAATGGGGAGCGCGGTGAACTTTTACGATTTTACGCACTGCCGTTCATGCAACCGCATCGCGGCAGGTGCCTCGCAAACGAGTGGTTGCGAGCCTCGAACGCATTAGTACAAAGTGGGGCGTTGTGAGCTTGACGGAACTAGATCTGGGGTGCGTCACCACTATTCCGTCGGATCAATCATCGGACTGCTGATAAAGATTCAGGAGAATGCGCCCTGCCCACATTCAAATGCTCCACCTCTTGTTCTTCATCGCAATAGCCATCTCAATGCGCTTGGGCGCATGTTGTCTGCTATCTTTGACATCGCAGCTGTGTATCTGCCGTACCTCGTGCCGTTGGACCGTGAGGCTGAAGACAAGCATTCAAATTGGGGCGTTGTGCGACCATCATCGGCAGAGCTTTCTTCCACCTCATCGTACAGAGCCCTAGCAGCAACAGTGGCCGCGCTGTACTGTGCTGAGCACCCAGTGCGTGTTCGATCTGTTTTTTAGGCGTTGCAGTCCAAGTAGGTAGAGGAAGAAAAGATGCAAATCGATCGTTCGTTTAGTTGAAGGCCAAATCCACGAAACTGTAAAAAGCACCACCTTCGCAAAAGGTTCTCTCACTTACAGAGTCGTGCATACACAAAGTAAGATATCTTTGAATGCCTACGGTCAATATAAGAATGCCCGCCAAGCAAACGTGCTCGATACCCGCCAGGTACATATCCGCCTCCGCTAGTCACGTGCCGTTTCCTTCACGACTATTCCAAAAGCTTTGAATCATTGTCCCTGTTTCAGATGAACATGGGACTGAACAACATCGTCTTCTGGAGACAGAGATATACTGTCCTCGATTTTTGCGGGGCTGCTTACCCCGGCCGCTGTGTACCATGGCTTCGCAGCCCTCAACGATTCGATCTCCGATGCCTCGCGACTTGCAAGGTAATTGTCGATCTTCTATTCAGCCTAAATGCAGCATCAATTATCTCCGATACAACATCGCTAGCGTAAACCCCTCACGCCGTATGCGGGGCCCCGCCATGCGGCTCAACTTCGTCATAGCTCCTCCAAGACAAATCAAGCAGCAGCCGTGGCTGGAAGTTGAGCTCCGGACAGAAGACCGTGTGATTTTTCGAAACTAATGGCATCAACGGTGCCGATACCGACAACCAACCCCGCCTATAACCCACCATGACGCGCGCACACCGCGTGTTGAGGGCCCGCTCTTGTGGTGCAGTATCAACCTGTGGCTATTGAGGGTCACTTTAAAGACGGTTGCCGAGCTCGAATCAGTAGACCAAAAGACGGCAAATCGAACGCCACGATGTGTACTACCACCAAGTGCTACTTGGCACTCTTGTGTGCCACGGGTGCCTCCGCGCTCTTCCCGGATTGTGACAATGGTCCACTAAAGAACGAGACTATCTGCAATCCTTCTGCTTGTATGCATCAAAGACACAGGTCCATCTTCCTACCTCGAGCTAACCTCACAACAGCACCGCTTGATCGCGCCAAGTCCCTGGTTGCCCTATACACCCTCGAAGAGAAGATCAATGCCACCTCAAGCGGCTCTCCTGGTGTTCAACGTCTCGGGATTCCACCTTACCAATGGTGGAGTGAGGGTCTCCATGGCATCGCAGGGCCGTACACTAACTTCAGCGATTCGGGCGAATACAGCTACTCGACTTCCTTCCCTCAGCCAATTTTGATGGGCGCTGCCTTCGACGATGCTCTCATCACCGAGGTTGCCAAAGTTATTTCTACAGAAGCCAGAGCTTTCAACAACGCCAATCGCACTGGTCTCGATTTCTGGACGCCTGTGGGTTCCTCCCTTCCTTAAGTTCATCTCCCCTGTGCTGATCATAACCATTCCAGAACATCAACCCCTTCCGAGACCCCAGATGGGGACGTGGGCAAGAAACACCTGGAGAGGATTCGTATCATCTCTCATCATATGTCAAGGCCTTGATTGCAGGCTTGCAAGGTGATGCAACAGATCCATACAAGAGGGTTGTAGCGACGTGTAAGCACTATGCTGGTTACGACATCGAGGACTGGAACGGCAACCTGAGATATCAGAATGATGTCCAGATCACGCAGCAAGATCTTGTGGAGTACTACCTAGCCCCTTTTCAGGCCTGCGTCGAAGCCAATGTAGGGGCCTTTATGTGCTCGTATAGTAAGTTCTTCGAAGCCGACAAGCCATTCATAAAGCAGACTATGGCTAACATCACACTAGATGCTCTCAATGGTGTTCCAACATGCGCCGATCCTTATCTGCTCCAGACCATCCTTCGCGAGCACTGGGGCTGGACTAATGAAGAACAATGGGTGACTTCAGACTGTGACGCTATTCAGAACGTTTATTTGCCACACGAGTGGTCTGCTACACGCGAGGAGGCAGTGGCAGACTCGCTCATTGCCGGTACTGATCTTGACTGCGGCGTGTACATGCAGAACCATCTACCTGGTGCTTTCGCGCAAAACTTGGTCAACGAAACCACTCTAGATCAGGCGCTGGTCCGACAGTACTCTTCTCTAGTCCGTCTTGGTTGGTTTGATTCGGCAGACAACCAGCCGTACAGACAGCTTGGTTGGGGTGCGGTGGCGACCAACGCGTCACAGCAGTTGGCCCGCAGAGCTGCTACTGAGGGCATCGTGCTGCTCAAGAATGACGGTGTACTTCCCCTGTCTCTTGACTCAAAATCCGTTGGACTTTTTGGCGATTGGGCAAATGCTACAACACAACTTCTTGGTAGGTCGCGTTATGTTCATGTTCTGCACGCGGCTTACTGACGTGTCCAGGCAACTATGCCGGTGAGCCTACGTACTTACACGGCCCGCTGTATGCTTTGCATGCAGCAAACATCAGCGTCAACTACGCTGGTGGCAACCCCGGAGGCCAGGGTGATCCCACGACAAACCGTTGGACCAACCTGAAGCCGACAATGGATGCTAGCGATGTGTTGATCTATGTTGGAGGTATTGACAACAGTGTTGAAGAGGAAGGTCATGACCGTACATCGCTCGCGTGGACTGGCGCCCAACTGGATGTGATCAGTCAGCTTGCAGACACGGGAAAGCCTGTTATTGTTGTCAGTATGGGTGGAGGCCAGATCGATTCATCCCCCATTTTGAAGAATCCCAACATCTCAGCTTTGCTATGGGCCGGTTATCCAGGTCAGGATGGTGGCTCCGCCATCGTTGATATCCTCACTGGCAAAGCTGCTCCTGCAGGTCGCCTCCCACAGACACAGTACCCATCGTCTTATATCAGCGCGGTTCCCATGACTGACATGGGTCTTCGTGCCGGTGAGAACAATCCGGGAAGAACATACAAGTGGTACAACGACACGCCAGTGTTCGAGTTCGGATTTGGTCTTCACTACACAAACTTCTCCGCTCAGATCGCCACTCCCCTAAACCAAAGCTATGACATAGCAGACCTCATTTCGGCTTGCCCTAACATCAATTCCACGAATCTCGCGAGCTGCGCATTCGCCTCCATTACAGTCAACGTCACAAACACCGGCAAGATTGCATCTGATTACGTGACTCTAGGCTTCATCGCAGGCAATTTCGGTCCAGCACCACAGCCCAAGAAGTCTTTAGTCTCCTATCAGCGCTTGTTCGGTATTTTGGGTGGTGCTTCGTCTACTGCCACCCTGAATGTGACGCTTGCAAGTCTTGTGCGTGTCGATGAGATGGGCAACAAGATTCTGTATCCTGGTGATTACAGCTTGCTCATCGACAATGGACCACTGGCCATGGCAAATTTCACCTTGACCGGAGACCAGCAGACTTTGGAATCCTGGCCTCAGCCACCGGCGAACAGAAGTGCGAAGGGCGTCCGTGGCATTGAAGGATATTTCGATGCTGGGTATGGTAGCGACCAGCAAGAGCTTTGATTTGAGCATATGCAGTTTGCATCGTCGCCAGCCAATAGCATAATACGTTAGATTACACTGAAGAAGAGCTGTTGTCAGACTGCTTTCTAATCTCCCCCGCACTCAAGACAGCCGCTTGTCGGTACCTAATATGGCAGTCATCTTGGCGACCGAACCTCGCAGCTGTTCCATCTTCAAGTTGCGTTTAAGATCCGATCCCGAGCTCTTACAGGATTGCAGTACGATATTGAGACACTAAAGTGGGTTGACGCGCTATCCGGAACATCTTATTCGATAGCAATGTTGCGATGCAAACACTTAGTGGTTGACGTGCTCACGACAACCGAATTGCGTGCTTTTTCCATCGATGTCGAATTCGCAATCAGAACGGAGAGCGACCAACAACAAATGTATAAATTGCCATGTACTACATCAAGTCGTGGCCGTTAGAGTGTATTGCTGCATCGGCGCAGAATTGATATTTTTGTCTCGGCAAATTTGCAAGATTCAATATGACATCAGAAACCCAGAATTACCCTGCACCACTGCACAAGTCCGGCGCGCTTGATAGCAAGTTCAAGTTTGAAGAAGCGACCCCAATTATCGGCCGCGAGTACCCAACTGTCAATATCGTTGATGACATCCTCAACGCACCGAACGCGGACGAACTCATCCGCGATCTCGCCATAACCAGTCAGTGGATTGTGCTCTCTACATATTCATATAATGCTCACAGTTATAGTCTCCGAGCGCGGTGTAGTCTTCTTCCGATCCCAGCGCAACCTCACCGACACCCTCCAAAAAGCACTCGTCCACCGCCTGGGTCAACTAACTAACAAGCCTTCCACCTCGACGCTGCATGTTCATCCCATTCTGAATAACACAAGTGAATTTGGAGTGGCCGACGCAGAGATCAGTACCATCAGCTCTCTGCAACGCAAGAAGACATATCAAAGCAACCAGCGACCAACTGGATCGCGCCGCTACGACACCGCTCAGTGGCACAGCGACATTCAATTCGAGCCAGTTCCTGCAGATTACACAAGTCTTCGACTGACACAGCTGCCTGAAACCGGTGGCGATACGCTTTGGGCGAGCGGCTACGAGATTTACGATCGCTTCTCGAGAGCCTATCAGCTGTTCTTCGAGAGCTTGACGGCTACATTTATAGGCGAAGGATTCATTAAGGCTGCTGCTGCAAATCCCGACAAGATCAAGATCTGGGAAGACCAGAGGGGTAGCCCGGAGAATGTCGGGAAGGACCTGACCGCCGTGCATCCTGTGGTTCGGACGAACCCGGTCACTGGATGGAAGAGCATCTATGCCCTGGGGCCGTTTCCAAAGTACATCAATGAACTGAATGACAAGGAGTCTAGTGAGCTGCTTAAGAAGTTCCTGGATACGATCTACGAGAACCATGACCTGCAGGTCAGGTTCAAATGGAAGAACGAGAATGATTTTGGTAAGTCTTGTTTGTGTGCCACAGATGAACTTCAAGCTAACTGGGATAGCTATCTGGGACAACCGCAGTGCGTTCCATTCAGCGACCAACGACTACGATGGCCTTGGTGAACGCTTTGGTAACCGTGCAGTGGGCATTGGGGAGGCACCATATCTTGATCCCAACAGTCGCTCACGGACAGAAGCGCTGGAAGAAAAACTCCAGAAAGTTCAAGTTGAGAATCAGGGCGGCATTTCCACATCCAACACCACCTCAGCATGAACACCGTGCGGTCTTCGTTTTCGGGCTCTACCTACTGTAGATAGTGCCATGTTTGATTCTGATCAAAACGGCTTTGTGAAGAATTCCTACGATACCGTTCCAGCTTCTTGCAGCCTGTGAGTATTTCAATGAAGATTACTTATGTCAACCGCGTTCTCATATATCTTTGTGATACGACTTTGGTTTCTTTCATCTCAAATTACCAAACAGCAGCGCTTCGATATCAACTTTATTCAAACCCTCCAGACTTGAATTTCAGGGCACTTTCGTCAACCAAATCTTTGCCAGGACGATAATTGCTAATCTCGACAAGGTCAAGACACTTCTGACACACAATTATGATGCAGAGCAGGGAGCTTTACGGGATTCTCTCACAGAATATATTCTACGCCAGATTGAGGTAGCAGACGATAGCTGCCGCAGGACTACCCGACATGTAATAGAACACTGCCGGCTGTTGTCACAAAGGCACGGTATTTCAGGAGTCTGCGGTATTTACGAAACTATCATTGACTCTGGTTGGCTTAACAAGAGAGGTTGCTTGGAGAGTTTCATTGGTGGATGACTGTCAACTCATAAAGCACGAAGTACGAGCTTCATGTCCAATCCTTCCTGTTTGACGAACCACCTGGCAGCCATCAGCATCAATTCAAGGATCTGGAGGATACCAAATGCTAAACATACCAGCAATGTTGCTTTGGTTCATCATTTGGATGTGCTAACGTTATGTCGAAGCGCATCAGCAGGGAGGGGACCAGTTTTGTTATTTCGATCCAGCTCAAATCTCGATAGTGTAAGCGTTTGTCGATGCAATACTGGCAAGAGTCAAAGACACTTACTTCTTCCGATGCACGTTCGTGCGCCGCGGCCAAACGCGAAGAAGTTGCGATCTGGACTTCATGTCAGTTTGTGTTCATCTCCAAGCCTGAGCACATACCCATCTGACTTCTGTCCCCATCGAGCCACCGTTCTGGACGAAAGGTCTCGCAGTCTTCACCAAAGATCTCCTTTTGCCGGTGTATGACCCAAGGATTGGCGCCGATTATAGTCTGTGGGTTTAAGCGGGTGGGTCACTTGAGGCGGGAGCATACTTACACCTGCGGGGATGAAGATTCCATCTATCTCAAAGCCCTCCTGCGGTACGACTCTGGGCAAGGACATGCCTACAGCAGGATGCAGTCTCAAGGCCTCGTAAATACAGGCCTGCAGATAAGGCATAGCATGGCCAACCTTGAAGGGCATGTTGTCTACTGGACTCAAGCTCTCGTCTTGCATTGCCTCCTTGATCTCCTTCACTAGTTTCCCTTTGCAATCAGGATACTTGCAGAGATTGTATAACACCGCACTAATACTGATCCCGGTGGTATCGCTCCCAGCGAAGATGTTGCTTGCTGCCATACTGAGCACACCGTTATCGTCGAACTCTCCGGGTTTCTGTTCTTTGACGTCCATAAGAGCACGCAACATATCACGATGATCACTTCCGCGGCCCTTGCGTTCGTCACATTCTCGAGCAGCGAACTGGCGCAGTGAGCCATTGCGGTTATTGACACCGAGATAGTTGCCAGTATAAGGCATGATGAGATCGTGAAGCCAGTACAGCCACGATGCTTGACCAATCCAGGCAGCTGATTGCAAGGCGGAGTCGATGGCTGAGAATGATCCATCATCTTCACCAGCCGCAAGGAAGCCAAACCGCCGGGAAAACGTTACTTCGCCGATGACATCTAGAAGCAGTCAGTAATACCAAGGAGGCCTTCGATCGAGCCTACAGACCAAAAGCAAACATCTGCGCCCATTTCCCCATGTCGATCGCTCCCTGACTCCCGACTTCTTCTAGCCTTTTCAAGAGAAGCGTCAAAGTGCTGTCGACATACGGCTCCATCTTCTTTAGCTGATCCAGACTATAGATATTACTTACAAGCCTTCTCTGCATGCCATGAATCTTCTCATCTCTTTCGCCAAATAAATCGAACGTGCGATGACCCTGCCAGACAGAATACCAATCGCTCTTCCGAAATTTCGAACCAGCTCCATAAATCGTCTTGATAGCTGCCGGATCAGAGATGCTGACTTCATTCGGCGCTGTGCGTACGAGCTTCCCGTACTTCTTGTGCAGCGCGATCATTGTCGTGTGCATGTTCCCTGCGCGGGAATGCTGAATCATCCATAGTCGTGAGAAGCGTGCGGAGAGAGGGCCTGGGATTTTGCGTAGAGGGTCAATGACGAAGCTGTAGGCAAGCGCGACGGCGGCGAAGGCAACGATCAAGGGTACAAGATTACCCATTGTATCACTTTTTTGGTGAGTAAATCATAGTTCAGTTTCTGGGGAAATATGAAATACGGTTCAAAAGTTTATATCCGAGGTGGAGGTGCATTCCGCGTTCCGCGTTCCGCTGGGAAGTAAGTGCGGAGAAGTGGATGTGATCAGCTCGGCCGAGCTTAGGACGCATCGCACTCTCGGTAGATGAGATCACCTTGCTTTGGTAATTGGCATAGAAATTGTAGGGTACGCATCTCGAGGTGTAAGTACCGTCAACATTGCCGTAGTAAGCGATGACGTCACCGTTCCACTCTGTACCCTTTCCTCTAACATCTCATCTCGAATACCTACTACTCTCTGCATCTTCTAGTTCACTCCGAGTCTACAGAAGACGCTTCAGATTGATGCTATCGCAACCGCAATTCTACAGTTCCCAAGCAAATTCCAGTTACAATCTGTACCAAACGGCCTGACCCGCAGAAGCTTCACGAGGGTGCCATGGCAGTAGGTATCATCGCCCAACAAACAATTTCTTGTGGTGTTCTTGCATCAGTAGTGCTACCATCATAGAGATAATTCAGGGTCGGCTCTAAGTGTATCAGCGGCTATTTTAAAAGGACCAGATTGTGTTCTACTTAATCATGGAAATTTGGAGAACGACCCCCACAGTGCTAGGCCAAGCCAGACTCAAGCAATGATCCAGTTATGATAGGTAAAAACTATTACAAGGCAATCGACGAGTCTGTTTACGCTTGTCTCTTCGGACTTGGATGTTTGAGTTGCTGCGGGTCCAGACGTATCGTCAACACTCAAACCGCTGTCAGCGTAGGCAACATGACAATAATTCGAACTTTAGAAAAGGCCTGAAAAGAAGAAGTAGCGTTATCTCACAGAGATATTGTAGAGCGTTGAAACTTTGGCTTTGCCAACAACTAAAAGGGAGCTGCAAAGCAAGACGGGGGTGCGCTCTTACTATGGTCCAGCAAGTCGAAGCGGAACAGGCGTTAAATCTGCTGCTTCGAGGAGAAGAAGAAGAAGAAGAAGAAGAAGAAGAAGAAGAAGAAGAAGAAGAAGAAGAAGAAGAAGAAGAATTAATCTAGAACATGAAGTTCAAACAGCCGTGACAAGATGCTGAAGAGACAAATGAAAGGAGAGCCTTCGCTTGACGTAGCCACACAAGAGCAGTCTTAGGCATGTCATCAAACGGTAAGCAGCAAATGTCCTGCCACAGTGTCACAGGTCGCTCCCCGACGTTTCAGCAGGCTGCAGAGGGCGTAGTTTGAAGTGTTCCGTTGCTCCTCTGGCGAACTTTAAACTGAACCCCGCGAAGCCTATGAAGCTCTGAACTCTTACATGGGGTGTAAGATTTGATGCCTACTTCAATCTGCAAAGCGCCACATGGAGCGTTGGTGTTGCCCCACAACACCAGACTAACGAAGCGTATAAGGCTGTACTGTCATCTTGCTCGCAGTCAGAAAGTCTCTATGCTCGGGAGCATGACCGCAAGGCAGTCTTCATGCCCGGTACGATTCACTATGTGCTCAGCTTGCATGCACCAGGTGCCCACTGCATTCGAATAGCAGGACGACATCCCAAAGTCGCTCGGTACATGGACGATTTGAAAGCAAACAGAGCGGATAGACGTAGGCTGCATTCATCAGCAAGAGCTTCAGGGCTACAAGTGCTGTCAAATACCCGTCAATATACGGGAAGAAATGAGACGTTACGCAGAGTATGGAGAAGTTTGGGTAAAGGTCAGCCTGCCTTAGGGCTTCACTACAGTCTACATAAGATCTTGCATGCATCCCAGCAGAACCACATAGAAGGACAACTATCGAATATATGGACCAAGCCAAGCAAAGATGGGTCTCCAAGACCTCAGCTGCCAGATTCTCCACCAATCAGCAACATGAAAATCGATACACGCAACAAAACACTCCGAACATCTGAAGTACTTCAATGCAGTAGAATCCAGTCTCTTGCGCTCACTGAATTGATCACCGACCACCATAAAACCAAAATGGCCACCACAACCCTCATTGACAGCCTAAAGTCTGCATCTCTCCTCCCCTCCCCCATCATCCCTGCAGACTTCGTCTCGACCTACGACGTCAAAGTCTCCTTCCCCTCCAAATCACCATCGAATGGCTCCTTAGTCCGCGTCAGCGAAGTCGCATCGACGCCCAGCGTAACCTTCTCCGCCTCCAACGCTGGAAGCGCGCAGTCCTTCACATTCCTGCTGATCGACCCTGACGCGCCAACTCCCGATGACCCCAAGTTCGCCTACTGGCGTCACTGGGTCGTTACCAATGTCCCTTCATCTGAATCTGGAAGTGGGGACGTGAAGGACGGGAAGACGATCACGCAGTATCTGGCGCCAGGGCCGAAGGATGAGAGTGGCCCGCATAGGTACCTGTTCTTGCTTTTCAAGGAGCCACAGGGTTTCAGTGTCGAGAAGAGCGATGTTGGCGGTGAGGAGTTTGTAGATCGCAGAAGCTTTGAGGCGAAGGAGTTTGTTGGAAAGCATGGGTTGGAGCTGGTTGGTGTGCAGTGGATGAGAGGTGTTGGGGATGGGTGGAATGGTGGAAAAGACGAATTGTAGCGATTTCAGTATGAAGCTGATGCGATGCTGTTTGGGATCAATCTAACATAGAGTGGATATGACTTCTCTTCTGTTACCATCACGTGATCTGGTCTACCGCGAAAGCAACTTGATTGCTGAGTGCTCTTCCTGTTGGCAAAGAAGATCATACTTACGGTGTCTATTCTTTGGAAGGGACTACCTGAAAAGATTGCTGGAGCTCAGAAGACGATTTTAAACCTCACCGTCAGATGCGTGCTCTTTCAAAATGGAATTGTAAGCTACTACGTGTTTCTTGCTTCGCACCACCTTTTCTATAACTCCACTAGCCAAAATGTTGTGACGCTATCCTTTCAGATACCAAGTGGGGATCAACCCTTGATGGCTAAAGCTACTGGCCGACTACTGACCACTTGAGATGACCAGTCTTGGTCCATGTTGAATGACAGTGCTAAATCCGATCGCTCTATCTCTTCAGTCGCAGCGCAAATGTATCCTCCCACCCTCCCACGTCGAACGACCATGTCTTGGCATCTCAGCTATAATTGGTAACGTTAGTAGGAACGAATGATCATCTACTTTCGCACATTCAGACCTGGCGAATGCGATCCACTGAGAGGCGACTGTCAGCACGTCTCCCAAACTTGTAACGGATCGCAAGCCACGCCTGGCAGAAAATACCCTCCTGATTCGTTACGCGTCATCTCCTTGAAACGGCTCGGAACGAGAGCGTGCGGCGCAGTACCCATGATGATCTCCCGTAGGTTTCTGTCGCTATTTCTGACACTGTCACGTGTTACCAACCGCAAAGCCAGCGCTCACAACTCCGCTTGTGCCATTTGGACTTCGGACTTCGCAGGCTCGCTTTTCGCGTCAAATCTCCATGGCGAGACCTCATGGACACACGTGAGACCGGAGATTGGTGGTGGCTTATGTTCGAGTGATGGAGAGCACCTGTGGCAGATGACGATGTTGGGGGCTGGAATGGCTGAACGGGCGTTCACTCAGCCCTGCTGCGCCTCGCGTTCCCTGGCAACGCTCGTCTCAACCGCGAGGATTGCAATTAACGCGCGGCCCAATCAAGGGCACTTTTTCTGCCGTGACGAAGCGAGCGAAGCCCTGGTTCTGGTAATGAAGCTGGTAATGATGGAGCAGCGTTCTTCCGTGTTGGTAGAGGGGATGTGTTCGTCTTAACAATTGCGTTGCAGGGTCATGGCCGGTAGTGCAATTGCACAACATCAGCACATTGGCTCCAGAGTTGCGCGCTGTGAAGACCTACCGCAAGTATGTTGGTGGCAGTATGCGCAATCGAGAACATCTGCAATGCAATTTCTTGCGAGTGGGTGTGGCTGCGGGCGCGCCCGTTCCTACCTTGACAACGCCCTTAAACTCACATCGTTCACAGGAAGCAGGCCATACAAGAGCAGACAGAGCGCAGCCAGAGTGGGTCACCGGTGAGGCTGGTGGCCCACTTAGAGTGCGCGCGCGCCGCAACGTGCAGATGGACCGGTGGGAAGAAGTCGGTGAAGATGGAGAGTTTGACCCACAAGTGGGTTGACACCCCTGCAGCCATCGCCAGCGCGGGGTTAACGGCGTGGCCGCGAGGTTGTTCCTGAATTGACAGGTCGACAATGGATTTTGGTATCGAGTCTGGACGCTTGGGGTGTTTGAGATGTACTTTGGATGCTCCACAGCTGCCGCTGTCAATGTTGGTGTTGCCGTGATGTGGGTCCTCGGGCGCAGCAAAGCTGTGGGTGCACTTTTGGCATGAGTGCAAATTGCACTGCAGCTTAGCAAATGGAGGGCTTCAGGATGTGCAATGTGATCAATCGAGAAGCAGTTTTGGGCAGTTACACAGGTTTGTAAGACCAACGGCCGTCGCCTCATTCTCCTTCACGCGCGACGGGGAACCGATCGTTCAGTACGCGTTCCAACGCGTCTCTCGGCCTTATACCTCTGCCAACTCAACACCTTGACCCTTTGCAGCAAGGATGTGCAACCGCGATCAACACAGACCCGTTGTTTTGGTCTCTACCCGCAGAGATGTTGGGCATCGTGAGGCTTCGAGTGTCAGTTCCGGTGCTCAGAATTCTGCCAGCAACGATATCCTGGACTGCTGAGCAACGTGTCCACCCTCCAATCTTCCATCAGGCAGTGATCTGCCAGAGTTTCCATACAACGGCGAATACGTCCTGGGAACTCTGTGCGGCTTGGCTGAAGACCAACGTTCCTGAGGTTTACATAGTACGGGTGGAGAGCTGTTGATGTTGGCGAATGAAGGTGTGCGGTAGCCAAAGTGTTAAGGTTCGGCAGCTGCTGGACCCTGATGTGCGACGTGTGCCCCGCGTTCACGACTCCAGGATCTTGCTTCTATCCAAAGCCGTCGATATCACACATCCCCCCAGAGGTGGCGATATCTACGCAATCAGTGCGCGTACGGTACAGCCTGTCATAAGTGAGGAGATCGTGCGCGTCCGGTTGGTGCTCTCGCTAGCAGGCGTAAGCAGGCCAAGCCAGTTGCTGGGTGACCAAATCGGGGCAGGCATCTGGCACATGAGCGTGGCTTTTGGTCTCGCATGTTACACCACAAGATCCAAGGCCCGGTTGGAGCCAGAGGGTGCGTGACTGCTTGAGAGCGACACCCCACCCAGGACTGCCATACTGGAGTTCTGCCTTGCGGGGTTACGCAAACCGCCCTGATGTTGGTGAAGTCGCTAGTCTCTTGAATCAGGTGTATGTTAGTGATTTTGGCCCCATGCGCGGCATTGGTGTGCTATTTCAGGCGTGGCAAACGTCAACACAGGTCACGGAATAGGAAATGCATGATGGCACAATGATGTGAAGTTCAAATTTCTGGAATTCTCGAACGTATCTTCATAATCTTCTTCCTGTCTTCTTGCATCATACCCTTTGTCATGCAATAATCCTCCCCTCAACACCTTAATGGTGGAGTGTACCATGTGCTACAAAGCGGTTGTCATCCGTATTTCAGGGTAAACTCGATCTTTGCAGCCAGACCACGTATTCCAAATAGCAGCAAAGCTTCTTGAAAATTCAGTGCAGAACTGTAATCGCATATGCAGCGGTCATCGCGGATTGGTGCGGAGCGTGTAGCGGGCGGTGCTGTGTAGATCACCGTTGCCGTGCTAGGTGATTGAGTGTCGTTGGCATACCAGACTTGCGTCAAACGTTAAATTGTAGCGCGTGTCGGGCGTTCAGGTGGTCGTTCAGCGGTAGTAACCAGAAAGGCGGTGCTCGCGCAAGTCACGAGCGGAGGGTTCGCGGACTTCGACATTGTACTTTGCACTGCGTCGCTTCTTTGCCAGATCCTCCTCGTACAGAGAACCGCGCCTGGAGCTGGAGTTGTTGATCTCGACCTTGTCTGGCCAGTCAACGACTTCGCCAGAGCGTGGTCGTGAAGACTTGGTCCTTGGCTTCTCTTGCTCAACCTTTGTAGACTTCTGTCGTACAGGGAGTGTGGGTGTGCGAGGAGCGACGTGGTAGCTGCGGTCCATGGAGACGAACGGGCGGCGTGACCTATGACGCAAGCTGCGTTCGATGGCTCTCAAGAGACCACCGACTTCGACATAACCAGCTGGGATCTCGACCTGGACGGTCTTGTTGTCCTCTGACTTGGTGGAGTAGGCCTTGCCCTCCTTGTTGTAGATGTAAGAGGTAACCTCCTGGGCAAGCCGGTGTCCGTGCTCACAAAGCTGGTCGTGGCTGCGGTGAACTTCATACGGGTCGTGGCAGTATGCACACTTGCGAGCGTGCATCTCGAAGTTGTACAATGCCCAGCTCTCGGTGTTGTTCACTGGACGCGAGAAAGACTCGACGGGGTCCTTCATGAATCCAACGGACCGCCTCTTCTCCGAAGAGACAGGCTTAGAATGGATGACGGTAGGCATGGTGTGTGTGTGTCGTGAGAGTGAAGGCATTTCGGGGTTGTTTGACTTCTTCAAGATGGATCGAAGCTGGAGAGCCGTTGTAACGTTGTTGCCAAGCGGAGACAGAGAGGCGTTGGTGAAGTCACTCTCCAGAAGAGAGCAACTTGTTAAGTCGTTGGCGTGAATGAATCCAGAGCCTGGATGTCGATGTCGAGTTGGTGAGTGAGAATTGGTTTGTGAAGGTTCATAGCGGAGGGGAGTCAAACCAATATATGTTTATCGAGTCTTGGTGTCCGCAGCTGGGCGTGGTGTGGATGGCAGCCTGAGCTAAGGATGCAGCCACAAGGCGACAGGGGTTCGTTGACAAGGGCGCACGCCCATCAGCAGGGCTAAACCAGTGGGTCTGCTAGCGAGGGCGGTCTGTATCTCTACCCATGACGACACCCTTTCGAAGAGCTAAGGCGCCTGGCTCCGTTGCAGGTCAGAAGGCCGTTCGAGGGTTGCCGCCAAAGTGCGCTATTGTTGGCAGTGGAGATGGTGAAGTACAACGTCGTGAAACAGGTGAGCTCGAGGAGTGTGCCAGCAGCCGCCCGGTTCGACTGTTCGACTCCTGAGCAAGGCGCGCAAACATGTTCGAGGTCTGCTCGTAGGCGTCGCCGTTGTGCAACTACAGAGGTCAATTGCCATGCTGCGTGTACTGTGATTCGATCATTCGTCCCAAGTCGATAAGCCGTTCACGCATATGGGTGGTGTTGGCGCGGTTTGCTGCCTTGTCCGTCCCCAGCTCCAAGGCAGCATCAGCCGCACAACCTAACTACTTCTTCCCTAAGTGCAGAATTCACCCCACCTTTCCCATCACTCCGCCGTGCACCTTTTGCGCAGCCTCTCTCCGTCTCACCGTAACGCACTGCCACAGCAGTACAGGCATTGCACTCCCAGGACCCTCTCGGTTGCGCAAGTCTGCATTTGTGACGCCTGTCACGCTCGAAAAAATGTGCACTACAAAGTGCACTTCATTGCCGTGTAACCCAAGCATCGGCGCAGTCTGCCCCGCTGTCTCCTCTTTCCTCACATGATTGGCTCCGACGCCGCGCTGCGACTTGCGCCCTTCTATGTCATGCCTCGACTGCTTTTATTGCGACGCGGGTATGACTGGTTTGTGGATATCTTCAGCACTCGTCAACTGCTTTTTTCGAGCCTAGGCCAGATCCCTGCGTTTGCTCATGCCTGCAGAAGCTCTGCGGGTGGTCGCTTGATGGACCAAACGCGATGCTGCTCTTGTCTCACCGGAAAACCACTTGATGTGATTCGTCAATTGCCAGCGATCCGGTAAAGATTCACAGTTTCTGACTTCAACAAGAGTTTACGCACCCTTGCCGAGCTGAGCAGCGGCGGCTCCTGTTGTCCCGGAGGGCTACATGCACGCTCACAACAGACTATGATCACCTGTTCCTGAAGACAAATCGTCACAAGATCTGGAGATCAGTTACAAATGATAGGCCTCGGCGAGCGGTGGTTCTCGCTCGATGAGTCAACATTCATTCAACCCAGAGAAGCACATCTTCCGAGACCAGCTTGTGACTCCAACTCTCACTGATCGGCCCGCCCCGCACGTGAGACAAGAGATTAACGTGCAGGTTGCTTTGCGAAGAAATCTAGACATCTGACTCTCCTACCACGACTTAGCCGAAGCACTTCGTGCCTTCTAGCGCGGCTCTGCAGACGTCATTTGGGCTGTGAAGCTGCGAACTACGGATCACCGGAATTCAACACCTTTGCCTCCATGCGGCTAGAGAGACGATTCCACAGTCCGCCCACCTCCAACCCCGCCAAATGGCGGCATTCGTGTGCCGAGCAGAGCTAAACAACCTCAAACTCCTGGCTGATGGATTCTACGTCCGCCCGTTCCACTCCTATAGCTGCCAAGTGCCGGCAGAAAGGTCATTCCTCACTGGACGACAATCTGGACTTACGACGCTTTAACATTCGTGCGATTGAATGTAGTCACCGCGACCTAGGTATTGCATGTTTCAGTTGCCTTGTGTCAGGCCAAGGACCAGGTTGAATGCCACGTTGCCGTAGTGTAACAGCAATGAGGACTCGGAAGCCACGTTGCGTGTGACCTCACCAGACCCTACAATAAGGTTTGTTTCTTCCTTGCACTAGCAGTGTTCAAACAGCCTTAGGTACTAGAGCCAGATCATGTAATAGTCCCGTCACTTTCGAGTTTACAATCAGCACGGGGAAGGGGGTAGTAAGTAATCGCAGCACTGTCAAGCAGATCACTGCCACTGCGAATGGCCGTGGCCTTGGCTAGGCATTAAGACGACTTGAGGGGCACGTCGGTCGCTCAATGCCGTAAACTACGAAACTTTGATTGCAGCTCCTCGCGTAAGCTGGACTGTCAATCGAGTGGACATCGAAGAGCGAATGACATCAACATCAGCCCGCGCTGTCCACGTGAGCGGCCGGCTTCGAGGAGTTCGGCTGACTACGACCTCACCGGATTCTGACATGTTGGGCCACTTGTAGGCAGTTGGAATACTAATTGAAAGGCAACTGATTGCATACTAAAACAGCTCCGAGGGCTGAGCTGCGCTATCTTGTACGATGCGAGCCTGTGATAAGAGGTATGATACGGAAGACATCAACGACCGACCGACTGAATTTCTGCATGCTCACGACGTCCTTCGCAACGACTTGGAATGGTCTGCATATGCTATGCATGGAAATCCTGCCTTTCAACAAGACATTGCCTTCGTTGCCCTCATGAGCTTATTTGACTGGTCAAACAGCCGCTTGACCTCAGCTCGTATGCTGACAGACGCGTAGCGCAATCTCACGCTTATATCAGCTGCACCCCACAATCTACCATCTGTCAAAGTGCTTGATCAATCAATGTCGGTCAAGAAATCGAAGCGTTCGTTTTACATTTGCAACACACATGCGAACCTAGTCCGCAACAAGCGATCGGAACCCGCATGGCTATTCTCCGATCTGGCGCTTGGGTCGCGCTTGCGGTGTAGGCTAACGAATAGCTTCACGCAACGTTCCCCTACAGACCCCACTTCAGATTCATTATCGTCAATAATTCATACAATCTTGCAAAATACGTCTTGTTATGCTGCCTTTACCGCACAATTGCCTGAGACACATGACCGCGCGTTCTGCGCTTTGGTCAGCCATTAACCCCTTTCCCTACTAGCGCGCTTAATCCGTGTGCTGGCTTCACCGCAACTTCAGGAATCTTATTTTGCGACCTGCAGAGCGCAGACTTCCTTTTAAACCCCAGCCCGCCCTTTCAATCGTAACCAAACTCGACCACTTCAACCCTAAAAGAGCAAGAAAATCAAGACAGAAAGAGATAGGAAATGCCGCCCCGAAGTGTATGCCTGAATGTTTTCACCACGAGTCTTGGCGAGGCCGGAGCGGCGGTGAGGGAAGGACGAGATGTCAACCCACACGAACTCACCTTCGGACGGAGGGATTCTGCGCAGAGCCTACCTGATGATGGTACGTATCTATCTTAAACCTCTGGATCGTCTTTTCAGACGGTCTTTGTCGTCTGGTCACAGCGACTGACTTGAAACGCAGACACCGCTCGCCGCTCGTCCTCAGGATCTGTCGCCCCTTCTTCAGGTTCCACATCACCACCACCAGCATTCAACCGCGCAGATTTCTTCACGTCTCTGCGCCCTGCTGCTTCTACAGAGAGCTTGAACTCCGCATTTGCTCTCGCTTCCAAACGTACGTTATGCACCTTTCCTGCAGGAACCCGATCCATTTCCCCTTTGAGCACTAGCGCGATGGGGCCTCAAGGCAATCTAACCGAGCACCTGGTACCTGCAACGATGCAGCTCAGTTTTGCGATTTCCAGAACGCAATGCTAACGAACAACCGCAGCTTGCTCTACTTGTTCTGGCCAGACCGCGAGGCTTCGCTGCTCACGCTGCAAAAACGCCTACTACTGCGACAAGGCCTGCCAAAAGTCATCCTGGAAGGCACACCGACAAGTCTGCGAGCCGGTCTCGCAGATGCAGGGCTACTCTGTACCCGTTACGCCCAATTTCTCCAATCCGGCCAGTCCTACCAACGCCTAATTTCTGTTCATATATCCCAAGCCGGCATTTGACGTGCTGTTGTACAAAGTAAACGGTCCGATGGCATGCGCAGTTTTCGCGGACCAAAGATATGACGATGGATGAGCGGTGAGGACGACCACGCACGGGCTTTCACGACAACTTGCATAGCATGATGTGGCATTTCTGCATCCAAGCGTTTCTACACGGTGTTCTGGAGTTTTACTAGACCGATCAAGCATTCAATTGCTAAGACGAATGAACCTTACGACAGTATTTTATAAATGTACCCTCTGCTCATGTATGATTGTGCTTTTGACATACGCATGCATAGACTGGCTCTTGCGTTATTCGTACTGAGTTAGACGTACATGCCAGAAATGAAGCGGTGAAGTTTGCCTTGCTGTCAACGTTCACCGAAGGCAGAATCGTGCTCTGTACCGTGCTGCTCTATCCTCAGAACCCATTCACACCATACTCTCTCCTCCGTCCACTTGCTCTTCAGCACTGACTGTTGGCTCGCCATGCCCATCCAGTAGCGGTGCATATCCGTTTCTCAACCCGCTCTCTTTTCCCAGCCCAAACGAGTAGCTTTTCCCAAATTCAAATCCACCGATTGAAAACGCAATCGTCCCACTGCGACACTGTGGACAACTTGAAGGGGAGCTCTGGCCGCCCTCAATAGCTTCTTTGAGATAGCATAGCACAAAGTAGAGGTGTATCGAGCTATTACATCAGCACCACTCGACCCTTCGAGGTGGGTTCGAACTCACAAATTACAAATTATGAAATTTGTCCCGTACGTCCCTAGTATGATCCCTTCGTCTCGACGGGAACCCATAAGCACCCATGCCAGGATCAAACACACGAGCAGTCCCGTGCCGATGATGAAGTCGAGAATGAAGTGAAATGGTGTGCCCGTGAGACCATTAGCTTGACATCCGCATTTCTTTTCGTTGGAGAGCAAGACTGCGGAGTATAGACTTGAGAAGAAGAGTGGTACAAGACCAATAGCGGGATTGACTTGGCTGAGACGGATGCCAGCAATTAGGAGAATAGGAAACGCAGGGAAGAAGGACGCCAGGGATACGGCACGGAGGGCATGGGGAACGGATTTCTGGAAGATGGTGAGGTTGATCATAGTTTTGAGATGGATATGTTGAATTTGGAGAGACGTGGAGCGATAGCGATAGAGTATCATCGGTAGATGCTTCATGCCTGGTTGATATATGCTGGTAGGCAACAATGTTAAGTTAGGCGTCCAGCGGCCTCATGTCACAGACTGCGTTGAGTTTTGCTGAGTGTCTGACTCTCTTGATCACTTAATTGGCCATACCTACATTTGATACCTAAAATTGGAGATTGTAAGGCTTGTTTGAATCTTTGATGGCCGATCTTTGCAGTCTGCGATGCTTAAGGGAGTGGCGTGGAAGGCGGAGCAGGGATTTGCGGTGGGCCGGAAGGCAGTGCAAGGGTGGGCGAGGCTGACTCCAAGCACCCTCAAAGGGTTGCATATGCCGACTTTGGACCTGCATAGTACATAGGCAAAGTTTCATCGCAGCAGATGCATTCAAGACTTTTCTAGCGATCTCAAAGGAAGGGAAGAGAAAATGAAGGGCACGGAGGCGGGAAGCTCGACTGAGCTGGATGGGCACCCACGGTATCGTTCCAGGTCAATTCTGACTTTAAGAAACCACAATTATCACGTAGGAAGGTTCCATCCTCATCACTTGCGATAGTACTTGCGACATTATTCTCGCACATTCAAAGGTTGAGGAACGAAAGCATAGAAGTTCGTGGCCAAAGTCTGCGAAGGATACGTAAACGCGGTCTACCCATCTACGATGTCAGTGGCAGCCTCCCGTGAGCGCTCAAACGTTGCAATACAAAAGCCCCGAATTTGGCAAAGATCTATCAACTCAGAGGTTTTTCAACGCTAAGGTCGTCACGCCGCGCAAACTCCGCAAAAGTGGGTTGCGCCTCATGTATCATTATAAGAGGTACCATTATTGGCGTTTCGTTGGGTTGAAATCGTCGGCTGGACAGTTTCATTGTGCAGACAGAAGTAGGAAGACGCAGACTCGTGGTAGCAAAGTCCTGGCAAATCACGGCTCAAAGATATTGGCGTTTGCATCATCTAGCTACCTCTTTCATTCCACCCAGGTAGCTACAGCTTCGGCGCCTCACTGCCTTGCATCAACGGAGCTCCTCCTTCTTTCCCTATCCTGCATGCTAGTGATGCTTCTTCTTCTCACTTCCTCTACGTCCCCACCCCAGTACCTTGCAATCTCAACATCGAGATCTCTCCCCTCCAACTTTGGCATGATTTTCGCCATTTTCACTGGGCTGATACCCTCCGCATTCGCCTTCGCAAAGATGACATCCAATTCCTCGAGACTTCTCCCCTTAGGCTCAGGAAAGAAGAAGTAGACCGCTGGCAACAGGGCAGCATTGAAGACTGCAAACATGGTATACGTATTGTATTGCAGGTTCTCGAAGGCCGGCGGGGTGATCATTACGATAAGGAAGTTGCTGAGCCAGTTGCTGCAAGTACTGAGCGCATTGGCCTGGATGCGAATCCTCAGATTCGTGATCTCAGCCGGATACAACCATGTCATGCCCAGCCAGCCGATTGCAAAGAAGGTGTTGAAGCCGAATAGAAAGACGGTTGCGAAAACGCCGTACAGTGTGTTTAGTCGCGGGGCACCCAGCTCATCGATCTCAGCGGTCGAAGAGGATCCGGCCAGGATGATCATGGATGACATTTGCCCGAAGGCGCCGAAGAGCATTAATTTGCGGCGCCCGACGCGCTCAATCAAGGGGATGGCGATCAATCCAGCCAGGAAATACTCGGTGCCGTTTGCCGCTGCGAGTAGACGCGACATATTGGGGCCGAAACCAAGAGAGTTCTCAAACACGAAGGTTGCATAGTATGTCTGCATTCCATCAGTTCGAATACTTTGAATCTCTCAATTCAAATAACTGGTCGCTTACGATAAGATTGATACCGCAGATTTGCTGGAAGAACTGGGCTGCAATACCAAGAAGGGTACGACGCAAATTCTGCGATGGACCATTCGTCAGGAGCTCGCGCATTCTGAAGCCGCCCATCAGACTTTGCGCAGCAAGTGCTTCCTTAATATTGGACAGCTCCAGGCCAACAACTTCGGAGTCGATGTCCGCATTAGCAAGCCGCGCTAATAGCTCCTTCGCTTCCTCCTCACGGCCGCGCATCATAAGCCAACGTGGGCTGTCGGGAAGATAGAGAAGCATGTACCTGTCGAGAGTTAGTTTTCATGGTAGCAGGTCGGATGTTCTTGCGTACATGACAATGACTGTGAAAAAGGATTGGAAGGCGACTGGAAATCTCCATCTAACAGAGCTATAGCTCATCCCAGCGGGGAGATAGTAGAAGCCATAGCCGACCCAGTAAGAGATCATGATTCCGGCTACAATGATGGCGCCAGAGGTTATGATAAGTCGACCTCGTTTCTCTGGTTTGGCACACTCAGACTGCCAAGTCGGGATGGCTGAATGGAATGTCAGCACAGACGAGAAATCTGTGAATGGGAGTTAAGTGCTTACTTGAAGTGACCATACCGTTACCAATGCCGCCCACGACTCTGCCCACAATCAGGACTGCATACGCGGCTGCGTCTCCTCCATTAGTCCCGCCAGCAGCGACCTGGAAGATTGTGCCAACAATCATGATAAAACTGCCCCAGAATGTCGAGCTCTTACGGCCCCAGACTTCTCCGTAGAATAAGATCAAAACAGCGCCAAGGAAACACCCAACTTGATAGAGAGCAACAGCAGCAGCTTGCGTGTTCGCATCGCCAGTGCACATCTGCTCGTTCCGGACAGTGTTGTCCGGCGAGTCGAGCCAGCACAGACTGTTGGCGCGAGAAAGCGGAGTCATGAGTGGAAAGTGGCGTTGGAAGTCATCGAGGGTGAGAAGTCCAGACATTACACCTTGATCGTAGCCTGCTCATGATGAGTATTGAGTGATCGTCTCGGATACAAAAGAGGGCATACCAAACATGAGAAAAGCTAGGCACGATGCCCATGCAATACCATTATTCAGGGCTTTGCCGCGAAGCTGGCCATATCCTGGGACGTTCCATTCTGGTAAGTTGCCGAGCTTCTGGAACATGCCCGCCAAGCCAACTTTGCGGTTTACAGCCTTCTGCTCATGATGTGTTGCTGGGGTGTCGTAAAGTGCGTCATTGCGCGAGAGTAATGTATTTTCGAGACGCTCGTCCTGAAGATCAGACTTCTCTGAGTTTTTTCTAGAGTCCATATTTGCTCTGTAAGTCGCGACAGTAAGGCCTTTCACTAGGCGTAAAACACTGTGAACAGTCGCCGGAGTAGGCCATATCTTATAGCCGTCGCCGTAGCTTCGGAAGGGTTCGACGAGAATGACGATGGTAGTCGGGTGCGGTCCGCTACTAGCCAAGTAATCCCACACTATGGTCTTGTCGTCCAGACGGTATGATTAGCTTGCCGAGAAGAAATTCACATTCAGGTTTCGAGACTCTCGCGAGGTGGGATTTCCGCTTCTGGTAGACCGAACTTTATGTGGGAAACAGTTGTAAATGATACGCAAAAAGAGATGCGGCTCATGCATCCTTGTACTCAAAGTGGGCCTTCCCAGCCTCGATATACTGGATATAACGGCAGCAGCAGATTCGAGCGAAATCCAACACATGCAGGCAGGTAATCAACTGTGCAACCACGGTTGCCGATTACCCCCTGCCCTTGCAGATTTTCAATCGTAGCCCTTGACTTTATGCACTTGAGTCTTGATGCAAGAATTGAAGTTCGCTGTAATCGTCAATGGCTACAAGAGTTGCTGACGCCCACCAGTCAAGACCCGCCAAATCTCAAAGGGCAACCCGGTTCTGGGCTTCCGAAGACGTGGTGTCTTGGGAATGGCTTGTGTTGATACAATTTCGGTGATGCAGGAGCAGAGCCAAGAGTGATGACGAGCGCCGCAGAAGGCGGCTCCCGCTTGGCCCTTAGCGTGCTCGTGACGAAGTGTGCCGGTGCCGAGCTCCGGAAGGTAGCCATATCTGAGATGAAAAGAGGAAGGATTGGGTAGGAATGAACCGGGGACCGCTGTGTGCGCTCCGCTGGCGGACTTGAGTAAAGTTGCGCCATGTAAAGTGACGATGTGCATTCAAGGGCTTTTCACCCGGTATCTGCCAATTCCATCTATAACGCCATGCCATGCTGTGTATGATACATTCCACGTACAGATTTTGTACATGTGTTCAACTCCTGCGGTGTGTTGCATTGGTTGCAAAGCGCAGTCGCTTTCTTCAATCAGGCGATGCCATGCCACGTCTGCTACGCGCGGCTCCGCTCTACCAACTCCCCCAAGTTTGGTCGTGGCATCTTTCTTCTTCTGTCCTAACTGCAATACGCAATATGGAGTATCGTGTCTATTTCTTTCCACGTTTGGCTTCAAGGAAAAGCACCTGCTTCCGTACTGTCCTGCTGTCAGCCTTCGCTCGAGAAGCCTGTATCGTAATCCCTGAAAGCTAGGGCTGCGCAGCTGCTGAGAGCTACCAGCACATCTAGAGCGAAGGATATCGTGCGTATGTAGCTGCGTAGCGTGCGCAGCTTTCTTTCTGGGGGTGTCATGGGCAATGCGTACCGATAGGGTCGTACTTCAGCATGCTCAGCGGCTGGTGGGCACGTGGCCGTTGCATCGTACGGTAGTAACCAGTCATGGCCATCGAGATGAGGCGCACCATGATGGTACGGGACTTCGCTGTTCAACCTTCCTGTCAGCGCATTTCGTGATGATGATGTGACTTTGGAGAAGGACAGTGGCGGCTGCATGTAGCTTCTCCATCGATACTGCCTGCTAAGAGACGTCCTTCAATCAGAGAAAGTTGTTTGCGTACCTTTCTTGGCCATGGCGACTTGCAATTGCGAATGTTGCTGGAGACGACTGTCGTGGTGTTGAATCGCGAAGTTCCGCGACTCCAAGTCTTGGCAGCAGGTTCTTTGGGCAGTCGCGTCTAGCCAATTGAATGGCATTGAAGACCGCAGCGTCTCCACTTCCCCATCATTTCCTACCCCTACCTTGCTGTCGAGAATGACTCTCGACCCCACCGTGGTTCGACTACGATCAAATGCAGGCTGCCGTCGGTCAGCGATTTGACGCCTCAATACTTCTCAATCATCTTGTCAAGATGTCTATTGCATATGATCATGTGACCCTACGATTACAATGGCTCCAGTATGGGCATGTCGCAGCTTCGATATGCGTGGCTGCTAATCAGCCATTCCGAGGACAAACAATGCTCGGTCGAGCGAGCAATAGGATCCGAGACCATCCCGAAGTATCGCTTTGCATGCGCATCACAGGAAGTGACATTTGTCTAGCCGGTCGCGTTGACACAGCATGTTGCCCACGTGGCCGAACCGCAGGAAGCTCCTTGTATACGAGCGCGGCACGTCTGCACCAACCAGATGAAGTCGGCGGAAGTTAGTGAGGCATGGAATTCTGGAAATGAGAGCGGCGCTTGGTGGTTCTGGCGTGACACCATACGAAAGAGGCGTTACCAAAAAGAGATGGAGTGTAAGTCAGGGTGGAGGTATGCTGTAGATCGTTAGGTGGCGATGACCTGTAGCACTCGTGCATGAGTCAAAGGGTTATGAGGACGACATTAGCCTCACAGATCTCGTCTGCTAGACCGGTTCCACGGTGACAACACGCGAGTACAGCATATGCTCTCCGTTTTTACTAATGTATATCTTCACGTGTAGATACCGCAGTGAAATGCCTCGTTATTGGAGCCCGCTAGATATCTCTTTGAGTCCGTAACATCTCCGGTCCCATCTCTGGAGGACACCATGACTTGTAATATCTCGTCGGTGCCCTTCTCGTTTTCGAATACACATCAGTTTCGATACGATGACCGTCTGAAGAGTGGACGTAAAGCAAACGCAGTGACAAATTGCATGCTATCTCTGTAGTGTTAAAAGTTTAGGGGCTAAGTAAGATTGTCAGCACATTAGCATTGACTGTGTCGGACAAGGAACTTACGACTTCAAGCCATCGTCACTCACCATGAGGAATGGCCATTACACTGCCACTCAGCGCAGGAAGCTTTGCTCACAGCTTCTATCTCCATGCCTCAGTGTCTATCAAGCTCGTCTGTAAATCGCTCAGCAAAACGGTTGGCTATTACGGTGTCAGTCACGTCTATGCACATGGAACAAGGCTCACATACTCTTACTCCTTGTGTTTCGAGTAGAGGAAAGGCGAGTGGTAGCATTATGAGAGCCCGCCGTTGACGACTTCCGGAATGCCGAGCGACGTTCTGTCATACTCGCAGGGTTAGGATTGCTAGTTCTCTGAGGGGGCGTATTGGTTGAGGCTGGCGTGTACGGTGCAAATTTATTCGCGGCCGCATTCGGGCCTTGGACGAAGGCTTGAGCTGGGATATGAGGTTTCTTGAATGAAGCTCCCTCATCAACTCTGTCTGTAGCCTTGCGTTTATGGGTAGACCCAGTGTCGCGAGCCGAGCGTCGACTGTACGTGCGCTTCTGATCGGCATCGTTGGAGTGCATGAAGTCCGAAGCATCACTGTCATCAGCCGGCATACTTCGTTCAACGCACGCACGTGACGAACGACGGGGCTGCTCCTCAGTGTGAGCACCCTGACGCTGCTCATCTTGACGTAGTAAGGGCATCATGCGAGATGCTGTATTCGCTCGGGATTTTGGCCGACCACGTGAATCCGTCGAGTGCGCGTCTGAGGACATGTCGTGCGCAAGCGTTCTCGACATTTCGAGCTCTTCATTCAGACGCAACACATGCTCAGGAGAGTATGGTCGCTTCCTGGGATAGTCCAGGAGCATTTCAGATAGACCTTCCGACGGTATGGTGGACAAATCCGTTGAGTCCTCTTCTCGATTGGCATTGCCACTGTCGATCGCTTGCGACTCAATTACCTCAAAGTGTGCTCCACCGCCCTGGCCGTACTCAAAATCCTGGGTCTCGGGGACGACTTCAGCCTCAGGATTCACCAGCGAGAACTGCGTCTCCTGATTTTGAAGTGGCGGCTGAGGTCCGAACCGACTCTCGTACTGCTCTTCGAAGTATCCCACTTGACCTTCAGAGCTCTCGCGGCGGCGCTCGGAGACCAACGCTCTGCTGGTTCCTGCGACTTTCACTGAGCTCATCTGGCGATTCACAGCTGGGCCAATCCTTTCCAAGTCTGAGTTTCGGTGGGAAGACCTTTCGTCTTTCTCTGGCTGTGTGTTGGGAACCAGTACCGTGATGGTGGGCAGTTTGATGGCTTTGGTTCGCTTCTCCGACTCGGCTACCATATCGACCACCCTCTCGGTTTCCTTCACCAATTCATCATCGTCCAGAACCATGTTGATAGTCTGTGTTCCGGCGTCTGACTCCGAGGTTTCCGTCTTCTGTTTGTACTGGGCCTCTAACTGTTCTTGTTCAAGCTGATGCTGCGCAGCGGAACTGGCGAGCTTGGCGTTCAACTCCTGTTCATTGCTCCTGATCTGATGCGCGTGCTCAACTTCCATCTGCTCCAACTTGGCTTGTAGCTCTTTTCGAAGCTCTTCGGCTAGCATGAGCCGGGATTTCAGCTCATCAGTGTTCGTCGTGTAGGTCGTCTCGGCTTGCAGTAAGAGAATATTCTGAGCGCGACGCTCCTGTCGCAGCTGCTGTCTACTTACGTCTTGAATTTGGTCCAACTGTCGTTGTAGCTCGGAACAGTTGGAGGTGAGCTTGTGCTCAGCATCTTTCGATGCATCTAGCTTTGTAAGAACTTCTTCGAGTTGAACAGAGACGTTTTGTTTCTCATTTTCCAACTCGAGGACCAAATTTCTTGCAGATCGGAGCAAGTCTTGGGTTTCGCCTTCCTTCTCGAGAGCTTCATGATTTTCCTGACGAAGTGCCTGGATCGTAGAGTTGTATGTTGAAATATCGGCATCGAGCTGGTGAGTTCTGGACTGCTCCAGTTTCAGTTCGGTCAGCAGGACTGCAGCCTCTTGCTGGAAATTACTGCACTCGCAGTCTTTGGCTTCGATCTGACCTCGCCAGTAGTCGCTCAATTTGGAGAGACGGTTCATGGCGTCGCTCCTGTACTCGCTGAACTGCCGCTGTTGCTCAAGGTGTCGACGCTCGAATTGCTTGACCATGGTATCTGACTTGCCTAGATCGCTTTTCGTTCCTTTCAGTTGCTCCTGAAGCCGAGCTATCTCAAGCTCAGACCCGTGTAGTTTCGTCTGGTGCTCTCCAATAGTACTACGCATGTTTCCAGTCTCGGTCTGCAGATCTGTGATTTCTGTCTTCAGGGCTGCTTCGGATACTCGAATGGCTGCGAGTTGCTGCTCTAGTTGCTGTCTGTTCTGCTCCTCCATCTCCACTCCCATCATCAGCGTTTGATATACCCCACCGGCTAGCTGTGTATCTGCGATGGCTCGATCATGCCGCTGAATGTCTGATTGCAACGCTTTCATTTGATCGTGTGTGTGCTGTCGAATCTCCTCGATCGTATGACGCCTGCTCTCGGCGCTTTCTGCCACACTCTCGAAGCCCGCTTCTGTCCTATTGCATCATCAGAACCTGCAGAAAACCCATGATCGATCACGTACCGCTTATATAGGGACCGAAGCAAGGCCTCCGCCTTGCGAACATCACTAGAAGTCAGTAACGGCAATGACTGCAGCTGCTGCAGAATGAGGAGGCACTCCTGGGTAGTGGAGGAGCGGCGACGGCCCTCGGCTGCTTGGCTTTCCATGCTGCCTCGAAGGCTATTGACTTCTTCTGCAAGCTCAGCGGAGCTTACATTCAAGTGACGTTGTAAACCCTGAATGGACGGCAGAAGTTGCTGCTCAAGCTCTGTCCTTCTGCCCCTCTCTTCTGCGTACGTAGCAGATCGCTGACCGAGTAGACTCTTCAGGTTATTTTCCCTCGTTAACGCTGTCGTGTATTGTAGGTACAACTCATTCATCGCTCTCGTCATGCCCCTCTGAGACTTGGCACAAGAGTCGACCATGTCTTCGAGTGTGCTCTGTAACTCTGCCTTCTCCTTCAGCATGTCCGCGATCTGGTCTTGCAGAACCTGCTTGCTCTGCTCCTGGGTGGCGACCATCACCTTCTGCAGTTTCTCGTGATCTTTCTGAAGACCAGAAACGAATTTCTGGCTCGACTTCACCTTGTCTGTCAAGTACGAGAAACGTTTCTCGGATTGTTCCAGCTTGACACGCTGCTCCGCTATCGTCTCGTGCTGCTCCGTAATGGTGGTCTGCAAGTTCGACCTCTCATCGTTCCATCTATTTTCTCTCAATGTCATCTGATTCTCGACTTGGTACTGGTCCGCAAGGCAAGCGGCGCGAAACATGTCAAGCGCTGTGTCAAGAGTCGTTGTCCGTGCATGTATCTGCTGCGTACCGTCCGCTGCGGAGATCCTTGAAGAGGGACCGTACACAGATTGAGTCGGCTCGTGTGCCTTCGTCACTCTTACAGATCCCGCATGACTTGAAATACCGTGCAAGACATCATGCTTGTCCCTATTCCGGTTGCGGTGATTGATCGAGGCTAAGTAGTCAGTCTGGTTGTTTGGCGGTAGTTGCTGCACTGGATCCTGTGCTTGCTGAAGTACAGTAAGCTTGAGAGCTGTCGAATCTCCGCTGCGATGCGATACGCCGTCGTCGGAGATTGAGGCTACGTCTTCAGGGGCGCGTGGATTTGCGACGTTATCTCGCTGTGCCTGCGAATACTGACCAAGAGTCTCGTCTGAACCCAGAGCCGACTGATGATCCCGAACCATGGAGGACTTCACAATCTCAAGGGTTTGTTCTGCCTCTTCTGCCTCTGCGTCAAGGTGTAGGTGATGCACCTCACGTTTGATCTGCTCAGGATGGGTGAAGGACACAGCCTGGTTATTAGGAGCCGTTCGACTTCCATCCACTGCATCAGTCTGCGCTGCTTCCAGATCTGCAAACGAAGTGTGTTCAGACGGAAGAGGCCCATCTGGTATAGAAGCTCCGCCACCCCGAGCCTTCACAGCAAGATCCTCGACAATGGGAGGTGGCAGGTCTGCATTCGTCTTTGGTCCGAGGGTTGGGAGTCTCGCAGAAGGAATAGTAGCAGTGCGAGTGTTCGATTGGGCTGCTGGAAAGCCAGATCGAGGCGGCCATGGCTGAGGGGGTCGAGAGAGCAGTGGTCTTTTGCCCTTCCTCGCCTTTGTACTGTTGTATTCCTTTTTAGGTCTGGGAATATCTTGTGTGGTAAGCTGTGGAGTAGCCTGGGACTCATCAGTGATGTTCGGTGATTTTGTCCTGGCCATTTTGTAAGTATTTGGGCGACTTGAAGTTCTCTGACGACTCACGAGACGAGCTCAGCGCGCAGATTTTCGATGGATACGGATTTCTCGGATGTCGCTCGGTGGTCTTCTGCATGCTCGGCTACCTTTGGCAAAGTATCAGAAGCGCATGTTTCGACCGCATGATAAGGTGTCCGAGACCATGATACCGGGTGATTGACTTTATCTTCGGAGCGGTCAGTATATGCACAGAGTCTGTTATGAACTCCATACCGTGGATCAGAGCGTCATTGATAGCAGGCGTAGTGTTGACCCGAGTAGATGGCTTCGTCTTCGGCAGATCTTCCTTGAGAGGCGTTCTGTTGTTGGCTGGTTTGGCATAGGGATTGAATGGTTCAGGGATTGCTGAAGCTGGTCTTACGAGAATGTTCCATGAAGGCATTATAGAAGCTTGCGTGGTCGAATTTGCACTCGCTGTAGATTTCTTGATCGAATATCTTGCCACAATAGCTAGTTCTTTTTGGCCGATGTCGATATCATCATCGTCTTCGTCGTCTTCGCTCTCACGTTCATTGGCATTCAAATGAACATCGGGAGCAGCCGTGTCGCTGTCAGGCGGTCGCTGTACGTCTTTGAGTCTTGATGGGCGGTGGTGCTGCCTGCCATTCGCGATCTCCGCCATGATCAGAGCAAAGGCAGTCAGTCAATGTGCAACGAAGAAAGCGGTAAACGACGCGACAAGAAGTGCAATGAAGAAGCGCAATCAGAAGTGCAACCGGAATGGGATGAGACGCAACGATCCAATCGCAGTAAGAGTGCAGGATGGGTCAAGGGTGAAGGGTGAGGCAAGACGAGGCAGCTTGCAGCTACGCTCTTTCCTGCGTCAAGGTGAGGCAGTCGCAAAGCATCAGAACAACGACCTCTCAACACCACCAATAATAACGATTGCTTCAGAGAAAGACTGATGGAGAGTGTAGTGACCTAGCCTGTGCAGAATTCGCCAGGTGTCAACATTCCCTTCCGATCAAGACAGAAATGTTGATCCACAGTAGGTATAGAAACGACGAAGTACCATGGCTTAGCCCATCGTTCGGGACTCTTCCAAGATGTTGATCCTCTGTATCCTGCTCTTCTTCTCCTTTGCAGTTGTCCTATGCATGATTTCCATTGCAACCGTACTTTCGAGCGACGCGTGCGAGCACAAACCCTACCTTCCACAGCACGCCAGTCTGCGCAGCACGACAGGATGCGTCAGAGAGTCTCTCATCTACGTTCCCTTGCTTCGCCCATAGTCCATCAAAGCCTACGAGGCTACGTCGCCACGCCACGAACGATTCCAGCCGCTATTTCTTTTGACTTCCCACCTGGCACTTGACAAGTCGAATCTGTGGTCCGCCGTCGCCACTATCGTTTCTTCGAACAGTGCGTATCAAACTGCTGGTGAGCAGGTCTTTCTTAGTCGGCGTCAACGGAGAGGCCGATGATGCAGCCTTCGACTCCTTATCTACTAGCAGCCGTCAAAGGCAATGTTGCTATGGTGTTGTCCTCCCAGAGCATTTCTGAAACACGAACAGTGCACGGCTTGCACAGGTACCGGCGCTTGCACAAGTCGCCGAACCAATCAACTCTCGCATCACCCTGGTCTCGCTGCAGGGTGATCTCCGTCAACACCATACGCGCCGACGTGCACAACGCCTTCGCCAATCCGCTGCGTCTGTTGCTCCAAGACATGGTATTTCAACGCTGATGCCTCTATATTAAGCAGCCAGCATGATTAAATGGCCGGCCACAACTTTGAGACTAGAAAAATCATGCCATATTAGGCGCCAGCAATGCTGCTCCAGCGGGGTACGGGGCTGGAAATAGTCTCTACCAACGAGGGCGCGAATATAGAGATGGACCTCCTGCCTGGCTTGCTAGGTAGTGTCCCGTCCTGATTGAGTTGATCTCACAACCCTCACGCGACCCTCGCACCACCTGAACAACTTGCGCAGCAGTCCTTCCTTCACAATACTCTACCTTCGTCAACATGAGCCGGGCTCTCTTCCTCTCGCTGCTACTTCCTCTTCTCGCACTTGCTCAGGACTCGAACTCAGGCAGCGAGCTTCCTCCAGCCGGGTACAATGGAGGTTCGGACAATCCTCAAGATGCAGACGATGCTGGCGCAGCAGGTTCCTCAAAGGGTGCATTTGAGCTGTCGTCTGGTGGACTGGTCGCTATCATCGTGGTGGCCGTGATTGTGGTCATTGGCGGCAGTGCGTTCACGTAGAAGCCGATTCCTTGATGTCTTACTAACTAGTCCATAGTTGGCTCAGCAACACTATGGTGGCTCGCAAAGAAGCGTCAATGGGATGTTCGTCAATCCATCCGCCGCGCCTCTCGCCGAATTACAGGCCGCTCAAATGTCGATGTCAGCAAGAACCGTCAGAATCGCCGAACTGGCATTCGTCTTAACTCGCCGCCCCCAGGAAAGAACGCAAAACCCAAGCAGGATCGTGACCTCGAGAAGGCTCTGCCGGTGTTGAGCAAGGAGGGTCGGACTACTACGACAATTTCGAGCACCATCAGGTAGACGCAGGCTTGTGCCTACTGCTCTTGAGCTTCGTTCCTGTTGAAGTAGGTGCACACTTGCACACAGCAAAGCGCAGCCGAATGATGCGGATGTCGAGTCAAGCTCCATCTATCCCTCGCCTGTGGGAAGGCTGCCATGTCTTCATTCAGACATAGCTGTGGCAACTGCTCTGTGCCTCACGATTGTACGACTAGGGATGTTGGGGGCAACGTGAGGTGTGTTGTTGGTTCATGAAGGAGGATGCCTTCGCGTCTTGTTTACTGTATTTTTTTTTGACATTATGATATCCACGCCTCGTTACGACCAACCATGGCGTATGCGCAATATACCAAGCATTGTTACATAGACCAGTTCCACACGAAGAGTTCACTTGACTTTGCAACCCTGTCGATGGTGCATCTTGACATGTGATCGGGCGACACGCTAGCTAAAGTTGACGCGCAGAGAGACGCGTGCGCACCGTTTCCCCACCTTCAATACGCAACTCCTCCACCTCAAGACGCACGCAGACATGTCCTCGCGCAGTCGCCAGTCTCGTGTTGGTGCAACGCCTGGCCGCCACTCGGTCGCTGCAACTCCAGGCCGGGCAACGCAAGATGCTCTGCCAGCCTACAAGAAGCCATCTCACCCACTCGATGGTGAAGCACAGCGCGCACTACGAGAATTGAACGGCCAGACGCTGGCCTCGGTCAAAAAGCACAACAAGGACGCCATCGCCACGATCCGCAGTTCCGCTGAAGGCGTCAATGACATGCTCAGCGAGCATCAGCGCTACCTGGACGCACGCAGCAAGAAAAGGGATGCCGGCAAGAAGCTTGATGAGAAAGAAGAAGAGGAAGCAATCATGGCCGACCTTGAGAGGAAAGTTGACGATGCGACTGCGAAACTCGAGGAGAGTATGCGCACCGTAATCGACTCCACCGTTGCCGCTCAACGCATCGAAGAGGCCCTCGAATGGCTGCGTGTAAACGCTCCTAGGCAGATAGAAGAGGAATACGAATCGCAAATGACGCAGCGCGCCACTCAGCGCCGCCGGACGCAGAACGCAGACCGCAGCGATGAAGAGTCGGATGTCGAAGACTTGGACGAAGGCCCCACGCCTGGCCCAACACCCCTCAACCGCTCTCAGCTTGCGCTCACCGGCTCCGTTGAGATGTTCGTCGACCACATGGCCCGCGAGCAGACAGCCTACACTTCACGCTCATTCACCGCACGGTACGCCCGGCACAACGAATACCGAGACTTCAAGCGCGTCGTCCACGATGCACGCCACGGCGACTCCATCCCCCTCGGGCACGAAGACACTTGGTTCAATGAAGAGGGCGAACCGGCACTCGGTGTCACGCAGACCGTGAACGAAGACGAGGACGATCTGGTCGTGGATCGCGCGTCGGTGTCGACAAAATGCCCAATTACTTTCCAGACGCTCAAGGACCCGTGGAGCAGCACAAAGTGTCCACACACGTTTGAGAAGACTGCTATCCTCGCGATGATCCGCACAAGTGGGAGCAACTTTGGTCCTCGAGGCACAAAGTCAGTCACATGTCCTATTGTGGGGTGTGATCAGGTACGTTGCCGCCCACCGAAAAGGCTATTTGGCCGAAAAACTGCACCGCTTGTGCTGCTTCTAACACGTATAACAGCAACTCTCCGCCGAAGACCTGCGCTACGACCCCATCATCATCAGGAAGATTCGACGCATCCAACGCGCCGAGCTGGAGGAGAGCCAGATGGACCTAGATGATGACGACGACGACGACGATGAAGTTTCGGCACCGCAGAGCTCGCAGCCGGCTGTGGCAATTGGAGCACGTCTTGCTGGCAGAGATGCTTCCAGGCTACCGTCAACGCAGCAGCCACCGCAGAGTTCCATCATCGAGGATTTGGGGGATCCCAGTGACGAGGACGATGAGTAGAGGCTCTCATCGTGTACATGGCAAGGCAGAGACACGAAAGGTGGGCGTAAAAGGAAAGATACCCAGGGCCAGGCCACGACACCACAGCGTTAGGACGTTCACAACGGACACATTTTCTTGAGCACAGGCGCATCGACATCAGTCCCTCACCATAAGTGAACAATTTCACGAAAACCTGCAAAACTTCCTTGTACAATCAGCCAGGTGCCCCTAGCTCGATATCTTTCCGACATGCTGACTGACCACCAAAGAGATTAGGTAATCTGCGAGCCATGGTGAAGCGTTCTCGCACGTGCACGGCCAAGCGGCACAGGCACTGGCATCGGCACCGGCACCGGTTCGCTTGTCAGTGGGGAAACCTTGCACTCGAAAATCCGCGATAATGTACTACACTTCTCTACGCATCGTCTCATTACGCTACTGAACATTCGAAATGTAACATTAGCCTACTACATGACCACTACATGTGTACTTGCAATTGACACCAGATTTCCATCTTCAAGACAACACCAAACGCCATGGGTAGAAGCGCGTATGCACGACGCTGCAAGGGCGGGTAGGTACAGGTAGGGAAATAAGTCCTCCAAGCTCCTTCGAGTACCCTATCTTCGCGTTCCTTCTTTCCTTTCTCTTCCTTCTCTCGACTCGACATTTCTTTGTATATGGTCTCATTTCCTATTCGGCGTTGAGAGCTTCATCTACTTGGTGATGAAGCCGAGGTAATCGGCGACAATCAGCGTTACCATTCTGGAATCCTGTCAGTCATCATGCTCGTCATGAGGTGAGAGTGCAACTTACGCGTGCGGCGCAATGCGAACGTAGTATGTTCCGAACCCACGGTAGAACCGCAGCAGACCCTCCTCCTTCGCGACCTTCTTGAAGCAGTCGAACATGCCCTTGTAAGGCAATGTGCCATCCGGCGCACGGGTCTGCTTCTGCAGCCTTGTCTTCATGAAGTCGAATGGCAGGGAGAGGAAGGAGGCGAAGAAGCCAGCAATGGCAGATGCGGTCAGTGTCTGGCTATTCGACGACAGCGATGTGTTCTTGAGCTGCGACTTGGCCTCGGAGAAGAAGGCAAGCTGTCCGAAGTTCAACGCCATGGCGCGGACGACTGTGGGATAGCAGCCCGCCCACAAGCGCAGAACGCCTTCGTTCTTGGAAATCCGCGTCAGCGCATCGACTACAGATGTGTAGTTGGCGCGCTGTGCAAGGGGCTTCATGCCATCGGATTGCATGCGGATCAATGCCAGATCCGCGGGATTCCCGACAACTGCCGCCAGCCCACCGGCCGCGAGACCAGCGCCAGCACGCTCTTTGAATCCAATGGTTGTGCCGTTTTCTTTTGCGCGAACAGTCAGGCGCTTCATGAATGTGTCGAAGAAACCAAGGCGCGCAGTCGTGTACACGGCCTGTCTCAGCAGTCCCGCGCTAAGCCCAGTGTACAAGTCAAGCACTTTGCCCGATGCAACAATGTCCTTGAGCACGCCAATTGGCGTTGGCTTGGGTCCTGTTTTGACACCCTCGCCCGCCAGCTGGAGACGCACTTTCACCATGTCGACGGGCTGAATGACGGATGTTGCCGTCATGCCTGCAAGGCCGCCGTTGATGAATGGCAGCGCAGCGCGCATGAAGGGTGTATGGAGGAAGTCGGCAGTCGCCTTCTTTGGGTTCTCAGCTGCTTTCGACATTGTTTCCGAGGCGTCTTTGAGAATAGTCTCTGAGCTTTGCTTTGCGTTTTCGAGAGCGCGGGACGCGGGCATTTTGAAGGAAGTAGGTGTGCTGGTCATGTTAGTGGCTGTGGAGGTCACTAACACCCAGTCGTGAATATGCGAGTGACAAATGACAGGCAATTGACAAGGCGCGGACAGATAAGCAGATGCAAAAATATGTGTTGGGGGCAGATGTGAAGCGCGGGTGTCCAAGACGAGATGCAAGACGTTCAACAACGGATAACCGCCAGTATATATCGACCACCGCTGGAAATGCTCCCTCAGGAGCAATATCCTCCGGGAGCTCTTTCCGGCACTCTACAATGCCAGGCTGAGCCTCACGGCAGCCCACTGCGGTTTGCGGTTGTCGCGGTCGTATGTAACGGCCGCGGCCGTGGAAGCTGGCCGGCTACATTATACGGCGGAGCGCAACTCGCAGGCTCGGTCCCCAGAATGCGTGTCGCGCTTCCACGTGCGGCGCGTCTCATCTCTTTCCCGATACTACCCGCGGGACATCGCAGTTGCACAAGAACAGATGTTGAGAGGTATTGCGTACCTATGCAGTTCGCTATGCGAGAGCGGATCCGCGCTAACGACGGAGAAGTGGACGAGTGGGGCGGATAGTAGGATGCGGTTAGACTGGCTGTGGGTATGCACTCTCAATCAACAACTGGAATGGAGAAGACAGAGCAGCAGAGACAGTTGCGATGAGAACAACAGACGAGGCTTCAGGAAAGAGATGTCAGGAGCAACGGATGAGCTGTCACGGTACGCGCTGAGTCGTCGAACCAAGCGGTGCCTGAATGAGGGGTCTTGTTGCTCTTGAAATGCGGGGAAAGCTGGCTGCGTATCTTGAGGTACCGAGTGCGCAGTTCAACCAGTCAAAAAGTGAGATACCAGGCCGATTGAGAGACTGGAGCCAATCGGATCACACTCATTTAAGTGATGCTGGTTGTGTTGTTACTCTTGTTTCTGGAACGTGATGTCCAGGCTTGTGACAGGCCGTGCTGTCGCGTATCACTGGGCATTTCGACTTCGACGCCGACCTGCTCTTGAGACAGAGACTGTTCGGGGATGCGGAGCTGTGCATTGTGTGATCTGCAGGCACATGGCTGGCATGGCTGATGGCTGCTGGCCGTGATGCATGCGGCTATTGTTTAGGTTTAGGTTTGGAACTGGTGACCTTGAGCAAGTGTGACGTAGGCCCCGTCCGACCAATTAGGCAAAGGATAATACTCAACACCAAAGAATGAGGTCTCACCACGAGGAGGAAGTGAACAAAAAGCGTGAACGGATATGTGCAGTTTCGCCTTCAGTAAGTCCGTGTCTTGAACAATCACTATGCATATTCCGCAGCAAATGGAACGTCGCTTTGAACACTTTCACACCTCTCCTTGCCGAAACCTCCCAGCCGCGCATCAAATCAACACCCCAACATCTCACATCTTCACATATACAAAACACAACCCAAGACCGAGCCTTCCATCAAGAAACACTCTTCGGCTTAACGTGCACTGATCTCATCATACATCCACCCACGCCGCGGCCACGGCCATTGTTTCTCCGTCAAGCCACGAAGAAAGTGGTCGCGAGTACCATGCATCAATGCATTTCTCCCATTCGCCAATTTCCCAACGAAACCGTCAGACAGGAGTTTCCAAGTCTCGATGCGTTTGCCCGTGTCGATGCTGATGTGCGCTCTCACTTGACGTGGGCGAGGGCAGTGTCCGTATCCACCCGCGGCCGAGATGGGGGGCGCGCACTGCACTGCACTGCACTGCACATCTACGTCGCTGGCCAGAACTTGGAAAAGCGAAAGGGTTGACGTTTTTTGCGCCGGAGAAAGAAAAGTTGCTGCCGGGATGGGGGGCCGGTGATGTAGAGACTTTGCGGACTGCGTTGCTTGTCGGTCGAAGTCGGGATGTGGAGGTCTTAGACAAATGGACGCTTGTTTTCTTTGGATCTTGAAGTTGTTGCTTGACTTGATTGACGGATTCGGAGTGAATGTGAACACTGGTGGTAAATGATGGCAAGGTAGGGTATCGAACTACCTAAGGGCAATGGAATGTACACTTTGTTACCAGATACGCGATGCAAGTCTTTCAATGACTGGCCGCTTTGCTGTAACCTTGTTCATCTCCATTCAAGCCGCGGTATCAACGAGACACATGCATCGGTCGAGTAAATAAGTCAACATAGATAGGGTCTTGAGAAAGGTCAAACTTTTATTCATACTTCGAACCTTTTGTGGAAAGCAAATCGCTCCGACCATGCTAAAAGACATAAATAGTGACAGATCAGCGGCAAGCCGTCACCCGCTCCAAGAAGCTTTTGACAGGACTTGACTACTCGTCGCGGCGACGCCCTCCGTTGCCGCCCTTAGAAATGATGTCCAAGATCAACTCCCTCGCCTTCTCGCACCCCTCCCTGGTTCCGCTGATCTCGATCGCTTCATCCTTTGCCTGGTCGCGGGGCACCTGGATCTTCGTCCCGGTCTCCTTGCGCAGGCTGTTGATGGTGCTTCCTCCACTACCAACAACGAGGCGGTAGCTGCGCGGGTCTGGCAGGATGAGATAGCCGGTAGAGCTGGGCTTGGAGGCAGCCTTGATCGCGTCTTCGAGCTGCTGACGTGCCTTGGCAATGTTCTCCGCAGGACCGCGCAGAATCCAGGGGATTGTTGCGCTGGTGTCGGTGCCCTCCTCGACAGCGTTGTTGTCAACAATCTCCCACGAGTGCTCGTCAGCGCCGGTTGTAGCGTCATCGGTGATCAAGGGAAGGGCGCCATTGGCACCCTTGCGTGCCTTGCCGGCCTCGGGCTGAGCAGGCTTGGGAGGAGGCTGTTGGTTGCCGTGGTCGACGGTAATCTTCTGCTGGTTGCGCAGACGGCGGAAGAACTGGCCGTTGTCGGAGATGACGTGGTGCAGGTGACGGGGGACCTCGATGGTCTCGCCCTCCTGACCCTTGACAAGCTCCTGAATGTGCGACTTGGCCTTCTCGACTGCGGAGGGTTCACCTGTGATCTTAACTTGGCTGCGGGCAGCGCCTTGTGTGGTCTGCTTGGGGATGTCCAGCTGGACGTTGAACTGCGACTCTAGCTGGCGACGAGACTCGCCACCGCGACCGATCAACAGGCGATGCTTGTCAGGGGAGACTTCAAGAACCTCGGTGGTCTGGTTCTCAAGGGACGAAACCTGAGCCTTGATCGCAGCAACAATCTTCTCGACAACACTCTTTGGACCTTCAATACGGATAGTGTTGGAGTCACCATCGGTATCCTGCTTGGGGAAGCGGACCATGCGAGCAAGATCGCGAGAGTTGTCAGGTCCACCAGCCGATGTAACGATCTGGCGGATGTTGGCACCTTGACCACCGATAAGGTTGCGGTGAAGCTTGCGGTCAACTTCAATGTTCTCGGTGACGGTGTCATCGAAGACCTTGACACGCTCCTGAAGAATCTTCTTGGCCTCCTGGACTTGCTGCTTGGTACCCTTGATCTTGATGTCGGCACGGCCAGAGGGATCAGCGCCCTCACGAGCTCCAGGAACATCGATCTGAGCACCAGTGGTGAGACGCAGATTCTCCATTTCGCGACCACCAGATCCGATCAGCTGAGGAATCTGGCTGACAGCGACAGAAATAGTGTCTGTGTTGGAGTTGTCGACAATGTATTGGAGAAGGCTGAGAATCTCGTCACGAGCCTCATCAGCACCCTTCTTTGGCCCACGAACGGTGACCTCGTCAGCCTTCTGGCTGCTCTTGACGTTCTGCTTGGATGCAGCATCGTCACCATCATCGTTCTTCGCTCTCTTGGGGAAGTTGACGCGTACGCCGTAGCGTGTCTGCAGACGCTCAACCTGCTTGCCTCCAGCTCCGATGAGCTCACGGTGGTAAGCAGGGTTGATCTTGAGGATGTGGGTCGCCTCGTCCTCAAGCTTCTTAGCCTGGCTGAGAATCTCCTTCTTGCAGGCCTCGGCCTTGTGCGAAGGACCCTTGAGTGTGACTTTGCCATCGTCGATCTGTACATCGACATCGAACTTCTGGCGCAGCTTCTGGATGTTCTCACCGCCCTTACCAACAAGGTGGCTGGCGTACTTCTGGGGGTAGTCGAATGTGGTGATGTGGCCACGCTCGAGCTCATCCTTTTCGGCCTGCTCAATGAAAGCCAAGATCTTTGCATTCAACTCGTCAACAGCGTTCTGAGGTCCACGAATGGCAAAGCTGTCCTTCGAGCGGTTGGCAGCGTCAGGTCGGCGTCCGCCAAGCAGAACCTGAACAGGAGCCTGGTCGTGAGCAAGACTCTCCTGCTCTTCCTGGACGAACTGCTCGATCTTCTTGTGGAACTTCTGGCTAGCCTCGAGGTCACGAAGCGTAACTGAAGGCTGGTTCTTGGTGAGACGATTGATAAGTTCAGCGGCCTCTTGAAGGGCCTTCTTGTAAGCGTTGATCTCGTCGTTCTGAGGCTTGCCACGAGGAATGGAGTACTGCTCGAAGGGGTCACGGCTCTCGTACACAAAGACAAGCTCGGGGGACTCCTCATCGTCATCAGGGAAGACAATGTGCACACCAGTGTCCTGGCGAATCTGGGGAGCAGCCTTCTGGCGCAGGAAGTCGTGGTAGAAGGGGTCGACAGCATGGGTGGAGAACCTGCTGGGAGGGTGAGCACCAAAGATGCTCATAATGTCACTGCGAGCCTTCATGCTGTTCTTGCCATCGCGGGCATAGATCTCATAGTTGGTTCCGCTGTCACGGTTCCTGGGCGCAACGATGCTAGCCTCGTGCTGGCGCTCGAGCTCAGCCAAGGCCTGGCGCTGGCGAAGGTAGCGAGTCAGGTTGTGAGCGTGGTCAGCAGCATTGGGGCCACGGTGCTCCTTGAGAGGATCAGCACCAGCCATATGCATGGCAGCAGCAAGATCCTCGAGCTTGTCAACACCCTGTGCGATTTTGTCAGGAGGTCCAATAATGTAGACATAGTCGTCATCCTCGGCGTTAGGGGGCAGAACGAGACTGCAACCAGTCTCCTCCAAGAAATCGTGCAGAGAGCTTCCCCGGTCGCCGACAAGGAACTGGTGACGACCCTTGTCAACAGAGCGCTGGTCGACAGCCAGGCGTTGGCGGAGCTGCTGAACGCGGCGCTCGAGCTCGGCCTGTGCCTGCTGAGCAGCAACGCGCTCTCCGGAGATCTGGATGGGGAAGTTGGCCTGGGGCACGAAGTTACCGGGCTGGTTGCGGGCGTTCTGCGGAGGAGCCTGGCTCTGCCACGTGTAGTACTCGGGAATCTTGATGTCGATATCCTTCCCGCGAATCAGGTTCTCTGTGTACTTGTTCTGGGGACCAGCAAGGAAGGGGTAGAACTCGGCTGGAATGTCCTTCAGACGCAGGTTGACAGTCGAGGTGCGCTCGTTGACAATAGCGTCAATCTCACGACGGGCCATCTCGGCAGTGAGAGCATTGCCCTCGATGTGAACGTTTACAACAGTGTCCTCATCCTCGCCAGCCTCGGCCTTGGGCACCTGAATGCGGGCGCCGGTGCGCTTGCTGATTTCCTGAATCTTAGATCCTTGACGACCGATGATGTGGGCGCGGACGGATGCAGGGACGGGGACGTCAACAGATTGCTGCAGCTTGTCAGTCTTGTTCAACAAATTCACTCGTTCTCGACTGAACGTACCTTGCTGCCCACTTCATTGGCAATCTCCTTAAGAGACTCCCTTACAGCGTCAACGGGACCGGTAGCCTCGAAGATGATCTGGCCGTGGGGTCCAGTCTTCTGCTCGAGCCTGGCCTTGGAACGCTTGTTGATGTCGCGAATGATCTCGCCAACAGGTTTCTTGAGCTGAGTGCGGGGCGTCAATTGCGAGATGGAGAAGGAGATGCGCTCGGTGTGCTTGCCGGGGAGGTTCATGGAGGCGACAGCAGGACCACGGATCGCAGGGCCGGAGGGAGTCGAGGCACCAGAGTTGGCATTGCCGCCATTGGTGCTGGCGGCGCCAGTGGGCTTCTTGCCCCAGGTAGGGACAGGAGCCTGACCGCGCGGCTTGACGGGACCGAGAGCTGGGAAGGCCTCCTCAGACTGCGTGTTGAGGGCGGGCTTCTTGGGCGCCGGAGCGGCCTCCTCAGCCTTCTGCTTTCCAGCAGCCTTCTCGCTGAGAGGAGCGTCGGACTTGGAGGCCGAAGGGGGAGGGTGTGCAACGTCCTCCTCGTCAACAACGTCTTCGACGGTGACGTGGTGGTCGTTGTTGGCGTGCTGTTCCATGAGCTGCTGCGCCGGGGTCAGGCCCTCGGTAGCAGAGCTAGCAACTGCTTCAGATGCCATGTTTCAGAATAGACCGTTTCGAGTTGACCAAAGGGTGTATTGCGTGGACGGTGGGCGGAGTAGCTTAGTCGTGTGAAGCCACTATGAAGATCGAACAGGTTGATAAGCGGGGAGGGTTGGATCTGGTGGTTGGGCGTTAGAAAGGGAGTGAAAAGTGAACGAGGACCCCTAAGAGGAGAAGTATCGGTGTGAGCTTCACCAACTGGTCAAGGGTAAGGCGAGCCAAACCAAGGATCCAGTGGGCTGGTGCTAGAAATAGCCAATGAAGAGATGGACGCTCGAACAGCGTCGCTGTCACAATGACGGCCCTACTGGATTTGCAATGGAAAGATACCTACATGAACGCAACGCAATTCCTACAACCACAATGTTGATTGACAGGTGAGGATTATGGGGACAGCTACGGAAAGGTGGCCGTCCTGGTCCCTCGGAGCGATGTTATGTGGGTCGCTCTAAAGGCGGTAAGGCCAATGACTCGCGCGCCCATCCCCATGGAACGTTCTACGCTGAGTGGTCACACCATTCTATCACCCTCGAGTGTGTTCTGAGTATTTCCAGCAACACATCGCTCGCACACGCCCATGTTCATGATACAGTGATGTCAACATGACAGCTGGGTGGCCGAGTAGTCCGTTCAGGAAGAGGAATGTGTTCACGTATCTAGGCTTGAAAGACCAGGCGTATAGCATTGCAGAAGGGCATCTAGAGCGGCTGCAAAAGAAATGTCATCGCTGAGACCTCATGTTCATAAATTCGAGCATTGACAGAAGCTAATGGTAACAACAACGTGTGATGTTGGTCTGACCTTTTCTGTGACTGCTCGTGGATTCATCGCAGATCAAAAGTAACGGTGTTCAGGGTCAGTGGCTGACACAGTAAAGATTGTGTCGAACAATCGTGAGAGCAAGATTGGCAGTGAGAGAAGGATGGCAGCATGCGCTGAGATGTGAGTATATAGTGGCATGGACTTAGGCTTGGCGTAAGGGTGGATCTCGTGTACTGTGATTTGGGTCTATCCATGACAAGGTCAGGAGCAGATTCCTGCAGGACGAATAATTATGGGTGTGAAGTCTACAGCTCTGCTCGCCACTGTGAAGCAGCATTGATGCCGGCCTGCCGAGTCCCTCAAGCATCCCCACTCTCACTCATCGCCTAGCACCACCGCCAATGTCCTGGCCCAGCCTGTACCCGCTGATCTTCTCCCACTCAATCTTCTGCCTTGTAATCGGCAGTTGCCTCCTCAAGCTCTTAAATGCGCCTTCACTCAGGCTGCCGAACGCCTTGTTCAGGTCCTCTTGATACTTCTTCTCGGCCGTTGCAATCTGCCTGACAATCTCACTCGCATTTGCGCCCGCGCTGACGTTCAAGCTGACGTCCTTGTTCGTGAGTAATCGCACATTGCCGTCCTCGTAGTAGTGTACGTCAACCTTGATCGCGCCGGTCACGCCGCCGGAGGAGGGGTCGTAGAAGTAGGACGAGCGCCAGCGGCCGTTCCAGTAGTTTGTGGGCGAGTACTTGTTTGCGACGGTCACGAGGGCGAGCTTCGAGTCATCCTCAATGGGAAATACACCGTATGAGGACTTGGGATAGTGCTCGGTTGTGTGCGTTCCAAGGCTCTTGACGAGGCTCTTGCTGTGGATTGTTAGCACTCGTGCAAGACACTCAGGCGCAAGTGGTAATGCTTACACGAGGTCTTCGTGCTGGCTTTCCGTCACATAGCTCTGTACTGCGCTCGCTTTCTGTGTGGCGTGATCGAAGTCGAAGGAGCTCTGCGTTTCGACGTCGTAGTATCGCCCGTCGCCGAGCGAGTTGTAGGGGCTGACCAGAATCTCGGTGCTGCCGCCGGGCAACTTTGTGGTGGTGAACTGCTCCTCGTTGTACTTCTCGTATGCGGGCGCAAGCTCAGTCTCTATGTCTCTGTTCTCCACAACCGCCTTGATTGCCTTGGTAACATCTGCAAGCTGCACCGTGAGTTAGCACTGCCATGCGAAGGTGGGGCGCGCAGGAGATCTTACCTCACCAGGAGGTGCAGACTCCACGAAAGAGCCAAGGGCCGATGCGGACGACATTTGGTTGGTCTGGATGCGCTTGAGAGGGCCTGTCAACGTGTTGTTGGCGTGCAATGGGATTGTTTGCGGTTGCTCGGGGGTGATGCGGAGGAAGCCAAGTTGGCGATCGAGGGGTCCAGCGGCAGCGCACTGGTGGCACGTACCGCGTCGATGACTTCACATGTTGATGCGAACACAAGGCTCATTTATTGCTTGGAGATTGTTTGTTGATGCCTCAACAGAAGGCAAGGATGTGTTCGCCATTCAATATGTCGCTACTCGAAACCCCTTCCAGATGCACTATCAATGTTCCCTCCCAACGCCGCGCTCAAACCATGATGCCTAGGGAAATGTAAAAGAAGGAAATGTGTCACACAGCATCGGTTCACTCAATGCTCATCTTCATCAGGCCGTCGCTGGTGTCTGTCATCCCCTGCAGGCCGACACGCTTGGGACCCAGGGTCGGTGTCATGCTCATGCTGCCACCGCTGTTCGACCGCTCACCATTCGATTGCCCACTAATCGATGTCTCTCGGCTTGGCTTCGTCGTCGTGCCCCAGAGACTGCCATCTCGCTGACTCGGGGACTGCGAGATGACAGGACTGTTGTGCACACTCAGACCAGGCGATACTGCTCGTCGCTTGAGGGAATGCTCATCGAAGTCGTCGTCGCGCCTGCGCTTGTTCGACTTCTTCAGCCCATCTGCAGCCGTAGGAGGATTCATGGATTGTGGTGTAGAGGCGCGTGACGTCCAGTTCAGATTGAAGCTTTGGTCTGGAGCTGCCACACCGAGACCGTGGCTCGCGGAGATGATGGGCGAATCCATGTTCATGTCTTCGCTCATTGCGGCAGAGGACTCTGCGCGGCTGAATGATGGCGGTGGCGGTGTCTGTGCCAGCCGTTGATTCCAGAAGTCCGTGCCTACGGAATTGCGACCTGTGTTCAGCGAGCCAAATGTGCCGAACAATCCCTTGCTGGTTGAGCCATCGAGACTCATACTGCTCTCGCTCTCTTCTTCGGGGACACCTTCCAGAGGACCGTCCAACCCCGGTACAGTAGGCAAGAAGCTCGGTGAGGACTGAGCAGTCATCGACGGGCGCTCCAGATCTGTATCGCTTTCCCTGACCTGTCGAATAATCTCAGCTTCGCGACGTGTTTCACTATCGACAGGTGCTGATTCATCAAATAGCTCGGCCTTGATACGGCCGAATTGTCTAGGCTTCGGCTGTGACTTGTTAGCGAACAGGGTATGCGCTTGTTTACATTTCACTCACCAGAAGATTACCCCTCCGAGTGACCGCCCTGCGGATAACACCAGGGGTTTGAGGCATTGTGCTAGCTTCGTCACCGCTATCGTTACCAGACGATATGTGAAGGTCGTTGGTGAAAAGAGAGAGGCTCTCACGACGAGAGCTTTCCTTACGCAGCACAGCCTCTCTCGAAAAGTAGCCTTCACCTTTGCTATTCGGTGGCGACGCAGGTCCGCCGGGACTTGCCAGAGAGCTGTGCGCGCTCGCTGAGCTTGAGCTCTTTCGGCTCCTGCCTTTCCACAACCTGGCTCTGTGGATGGTCATGAAGTTGGGCACTCCGCTCGGCGAGAACAAGTTCGCAAAAGGACTGTTGTTGACAGCGGCCATCCCACCAAAAGCATTGTTTGTCCTCGCGGCCTGGGGGGTAGTGATCATGGGGTCATCGGTGTCATCAGGGTCCATTGAATCGAGCTCGTCAGAAGAGCTGCTCGAGTCCTCAGAACCCAACATGTTAATGCTGCCCACTGAGCTGGAGGGCGCCGTTCTGCCCCCATGACTCCAAGCGCCAATGTTCGGCGAGTCGCCCATGATCATGGAATTCGCGCGAGGCTTCCTCGACGGGATCTTGATCCCCTTCTGGGTAATCGTCGGCGAAGAGTCGGGCGAGGACTGGTCGGGCAGCGTCGAATGGTGGAGGTTGGTGCAGGCTCTTGAGAACTCGGCACCTCGAGATCGTCGGGGCAGTAGTGAAGCCGGTGAAGCGTAGGTATTGTGGGAGTCTAGTTGTGGTGACAGAGGCACACTCACAGCGAATTGCGCAGGACTGGGCATGGGCACCTCCCGCGGTGGCATCTGCAGTGAAAGGCCCCTCGCAAGGAAGTCAGGGCGTCGCGGGGTACTGGGGCTGACGACAACGGTATGATCATCCTTGGAAGTCCTGACTGGCTCCCGGAACTTGGGTGAAGGTTCCAATTTAGGCGTGCTGTCGGAGAGAGAACGAGCTTTGGATTTCTGTGGTGTTTGCATGGGCAGCGGGTCACCCAGCGCGCCTTCCTCGCGCCGAACGCTATCAGTCAACATGGTGTCGATTGTTAATGTAGAACAATTGGTCGTTGGGTGTCAACATATCAGCCAGAAGCTTCAAGGAGACTGCGCGTTTCGCAAAATCGGCTTTCATGATGAACCATGGGCTTTGAGGGACGTTGAGGTGGATGAAGCGGGGCGGGTACTCAATCTCACGTGGCAAGCGCGATTATGTCACGACCACCGCTCTTTCGCTGTTTCTTTGAGCAGATATGCAGAACGCTGATTACATTTCCACAAACTAGCTGTCGTTATTCCGAAGTATCTCCCATTTAATCGTTTTTGAAATTGACGTGGTGTCTTTATAGCACGACTGGGTCATCGCTGCAGCCCCTGACGACTTTGAGGTTCTTGCAGTTGTCAGAAGTTCACAATACCTTCCACCCACTCCACGTCATCCCAAGTCGCCTCCCAGATATTCAATACCGTCATGACCCAATCCTTACCGTTGCGCTTCATTGTTCCTATGCACCGGCAGAGTCGTCCTTGTTGCATCAGGCGTGCGCTGTCATACTCGAACAGCTGAACAGTCTTCCAGATTACTGCTGCGTATGTTGCTTGGATGTAGGGCGGTCTGGCATGGAACAGATCGCAGAAGGTGAATCGTTGCCGCATTTCATCGCGTTCAGAATCTAGTATTCTAGCGTACAGTTCGATCACAACTTGGTTTCCTGCCTTGGCTGCGTGATAGCTCTGACTGATCGCCTCGCCAACACGAAAGCAGCTTCGCAACAGAGTGCTAGCAGATAGTCCTATGATGGGCGAGCGGTCGCGAACCGCAGCTGGGAACGCAGGTCTGACGATTGGCTTCCGTGCCTCGTCGCCGGTTGCTGCAAGCAGTCGAGTAGTCAGAGTAACTGGAGACATGAACTTCTGCGGTGTTGAACTTAAGCTGCTGCCTCCAGCGTTTGCAGCAACGCCAGTAGTTGCAGGTGTGTCAGACATCAGCCTGTGCTGAATCGAATCGAGTACGATAGGGCGTTCGGCGGCAACAGTAGATTGACGTTGTGGGATGCTAAGATCGTCCGAGAGGTCGCTGGTCAACCCGAGTAGATCATCATCCATCAGATCATCGTCGAAGTCACTATCATTGAACTGCGCTGGTGCGGGATCGATTCGTTCGGTGTCATGCGTGGAGTGTAATGAGTTGATCGCGTCACATGTGTGGATATCAAAATCGAAGCATAGCTGACCAAAGTCGTCATCGTCATCGCCGTCTGGACTGGTGGAATTCGCGGTGGATGCCTCAGTTTGGGGTACTGGTACGCTGTCCTTACTGGCGCTGTCCAGAACATGTTCTTGATAGCTTGTTTGCCGTTTCTGTGCATATGGTGCCGTAGCTATCGGCGTGAAGGGATGTTTGTCTGTGTCTTCGTGGACTCTGTGAGCATCAAATTGTGTGGAGGGCTTAGTAGCACGTAAGGTCTCAGATACGCGTCGTTGGCGTGATGCTACCTTGTCACTCGTGGTGCGCTTCTGCCTAGAAGACAGCTTCTCGCCATTGCGTGTAGATCGACGCTTCCGCGCAGACTGCGGTTGTGCAGGCTGACTGTCTGGTGTCGGAGCATACATCACCAAGTGTGCAGGCTCGTTTGAATCACCGAGTCCAAGATAAGATGCGATGGCGGGATTTCTGCGGCTCGATTTGTCTGCACATGACAGATGGCCTGGTATGGACTGGCTTTGTGAAACTGCTACATCCCGTGAGAGTGAGCTTGGAGGTGGCGAGCATTGATTGATCGCGGTGAAGCCTGGGGACGAAGAATTATGTGCACAACTTCTGTACACCGCATGTTAGTGCGTAGTCAAGGTACGTGCGACGAGTCTGGGATGTTGATGAGTGACGTATGTTTTGGAGTCCTCACGCAACGACTCCCGCTTCTCTCATATCCTCCATGTTCTAGCCGTGGTGCAACACACCCACCGTGTTCATGACTTCAAGAAGAAAGCCACAGACTCTAGGTCGCGGATGATGAAGTGTAGTTTGTATGTGGGCGAAGAGAGCATGCACCCGGTGTTTGAGGCTCACGAGGCTGTGTCGCGCCTTCCCCTCCACTAGCGCGGGGCATGTAGGAGCTTCAGATCAAGGCAGCTCCATTCACTGCATCACTCAGCAGGCTGCATGTGAGCGACATGCGAGTATTCCTCTTCCACCATCAACGACGAATCTGATTGTTCTAGTACTCTCGCTCATACAGTCAACAACCTCGGCCTCGCTCCAGCGCTATTTCTGTCTTCTGTAACACCGGCTTCCAACAACCATCTCTCAGCAGTGACCCTGAATCAAACATCAGAACACAAGTCGTGTACGCTCGCGCCAAACGCCCTTTTCTGGCCAGACGAAACAACGCTTTGAGTTCCAGACGACTCACGTATACTAGAAATAGCCAAACATAGCTGGACTCGGCGAGTAATTCTCGTTCAGATAACCTTTCGAAATGCCGGTAAGTCTCGATCTACCTTTACACTTCTATAAGACGCTGCGTTGGACCCTGCGTTTGAAGAGCAGTCGATTCTCTTGTTCGCATCCTCGAGTCTGTCTTTCTCCAGCGCGATCTATCTCACAATGGACTCTGGATTTCTGAGCATCAGTTGCGAGCCACTTTTGGAGGGAACGACACTCTGTCGCGTGACCTCCATCGACTCATTCGTGTCTTACGATACGATATCTGCACTCAAATGTCACAAAAGCATCGTCATTTGGGACATTCCCAGAAACAAATCGACCCGCAAGCCGCTGCATCATCACAAGACGCCGAACATCTACGAGGAACTTCCTATTTTCGAGAATCCTTGTCCACTCTGTTTCTTCAAACACTGTCGCAAAGTACTAAAGTCTTGGATCAATGACAGGCGAAACCTTTCTCGGCCGTCACGGTCCAAATAGATCGACTGACGAGTGAGCAATACGAAGAGAACGTGAGTAAACCTCATCATGACGTGAAAGACACAACCACTGATGCTTGCAGGACATTGGCGGTGTCGTTGACCTCATCGAAGTCATCCGTATCCAGTCCACTGGCCCTACTGAAGCAGCACGGGCTTTGCGGAAGAAGCTGTAAGTCGCGCAGCGTAGTGTTGCGAATGGGGACTGACCGAAACAGAAAGTATGGAAATGCGCATCGTCAGGTTCGCGCACTAGTAATACTGGACGCTTTGATCCAGAATGCGGGTTCGAGGTTCCAAAAAGCTTTTGCCGACGAGCCTCTGCTCGAGCGCCTGCGAATATTGGCTCGTGACGAAACAGCTGACGAAGATGTTCGCAAACGAGTGAATGTCCTCTTCCGACAATGGGCTGTCGCATACAAAGGCACACCCGGCCTCGAGCGTATCGCAGCCTTGCACAAGGAGTTACCTCGCAAGAGTCGACCTCAGCCGCAGCAATCTCGGATCATTCGCGAGCAAGATGCCGAAGCAGCCCGTGAGCGCGAAGAGCACTCGCCACCACCGGCAGCTCAGCCACGGCGTCCTGATCCTCCGCATGTATCTTCCTCGTCAAGCAGACCAGTCACTCTGGGTTCCACGTCCTCTGGTAGCACTTCACTCTTCAGTAGAAGCAAGAAAGACAAGAAGACTCCAAAGGGACAGAGATTCAACCTAGAGAGGGAGAAGGGCCAGATGCTGGAGACGATGGCATCCGCCAATGTCGCTAGTGCAAACCTGCTGAACGGCCTGCAGCTCATCAACCGAGAACAGCAGCGCGTCAGCGACAATCCGGAAGTCATGAAGCGTTTTGAAACATGCAAGCAGCATCGTCGTCAGATTTTACGCTACATTCATCTTGTCGAGTCCGAGCAGTACATTGGGGGTTTACTCAACGCCAATGATGAGCTCGTGAAGGCACTCATGGCGTTCGAGATTATGGACAAGAGCATAGACGACGATGATAGCGACAGCGAGGATGAGTCGAACATCGCTCAGGCAAAGTTGGCTAGCTTGAAGATGCAGGAAGAGGCACCTCCAGCGAAGCCGCCCCGGCCAATGAGCATCCCTATGCTTCCTGCGCCTGCTCCTGTTGCTGCCGCAGACAAGCGGCGAGCTGACCCGGACAGCGAACCAGAGGAGGATGATGATCCTTTTGGAGACAGCAATGGTACGTGAATTTTCAGATATCAATTGTGAATTCAGACTGATCAAACATGCAGCCGTCGCAACCCCTTGGGCGGAGAAGAAGGAACCTAGCTGGAGGGACGTATGATTCATGAGGGACTTCAAACTTGAGGACTTCCAGACTTGAGGATTCGACAGTCTTCTTTGCTCAATAGGAAATAGCAGACAATGTTGCTGTGTAGTACAAGGCATCTGCCTGGGTAGACAATCGACTCCCTGGTACTCTCAATGACGTGGGGTGTACACTAATGTCCGCAAATAGCTGCCGATGTTGCGCCACAAATGCATGCACCGCCTCGATCGGAGACGTCATCACCAAGCTGTGCTAGGCTTAGCGCTGTCGGGCATAAGCAGGGCTCAAGTGCAGCATTAACTTGATCACAACCCCTATACTCTTCCAACACGTTAGTCTCTACTCTTTGCACACTGAAAAAAGAAAGGTATGTGGGTGACCCAAACCATTGTGAAGTTCTAGCAGCTGACGTTGTCATACAGCACCACCTCAGCTCGCCCACTGCAGCTTTCTCCACAACATTCACCTTCGACCCTCGATACGCACACGTCGCAAGCCTCCGATAAGACTGGAAAGAAGTCGAAAATTTCATTCATACACCGCCATGCCTGCCTCAACAATTTCATCGTCCGCTGGCTCCATCGTGAAGCCTCCATCCGGCAAATGCAGCTGTATCTCGACCGATGACTGCTCGTGCTGCTGCATCCCATGCACCGTCATGTAAATCAGCAATGACATGCGAACAAACGGCACGAAGATACGATAGTTTCATTCGCAATACTCGAGCGAGCACTTCCTTTCTGACAAAGACCTTCCCGTCACGTTTGAGTGGAATTCATCTGGGCGCATAATTGGGGCAGCCTACAAGGGCAGGATCTTAGTATAGCTACGGCATACAAGCGGTTTTTTTAAACGAAGCGATTTCTCATTCCCTCGCCATCTACCACGTCTCTTCTCAACCTTTCTGTCAGCATCCGTCCTACTCAACATCCTTGTATCCATTTCAGATCTCCCCGGTACCCATTAGAATGCCGCAACCAGGATATCTTAGCATTCCAAAGCCAGACGCGCTTCTGAATGCGCGCCTGGTTGCGCGCCTGAGTAGTGCTTGCATCCTGTGGCGTCGACTGGCCTGAGGCTCATGAAACGTGCACAGCCGGGCGCTTAAACCCAGCAACTTGGGGGCCAACAACCTCATGCAGGATGCGGCGCAGCGTTCCACCATCGATGCCTAGAAAACGAGTGATAGTATATGCCAGCAATATGTGCATTGTACCTCGCTGTTATCCCCATCGCCTTGTCGTTTGTGCCAGCGTTGAATGTCGTTTTGGCCCCTTCCAGGCATGTACATCGTATCTCCCCAAGTTCTGGCTCCTACACTCGTGCCGTCATCGAACACCCTGCCTCGCGCAGCCACCTCCTCGCAATGCGGGTTTGAGGGCAACAACGACATCTACGGCATTGGCATTCGCATTGGTATCTACTCGCAGATCCTCGCCGTGTGGTTCGCGAATTACTTTCTCTTCTCCGAGGCACAAGTCCTTCGTGATTCCGTGAGCATTTTCAGCGTCGCATTGCTCATCGTTGCGCTCATCTACGCTGCAAGTCCCCGAGATGTTTATGCTGTCGAGGGGTTCGTGCTCCTACAGATCCTTGCGTGGAGCTGCATCATGGGGGTGAGGGCAAAGTCGAGTTACAGCAAAGGTGTTTTCAGCCGCGGCAGCTTGCTCAGAAAAACGGTCTGCGAGCTCGTTAATCTGGTGGACATCGGACTGCATGTTTGGTTCTGGTGGGTTGGCGTTGGGCAGATGAAGAAGACACCTTGTGGGACATATATCATGATGTATGTGCTCAAGACGGGTATGCTTGGGTGGGCGAGGAAAGTGATGATGGCGATGAGTCTGTTTGTATTGTGCTGTACAATCTACTGGGCCAGCGTGGAATTGCTCAGACCCTGGACGCTGTGGAAGATTAGCAAGACTAGGAAAGAGTTCGTTGAGGCCGTCAAGAGATGGGAAGATACAGCATCTGAACAGGTCGAGGCCGAATCAGTCGAAGATACCAATACTCTGGACCAGGGAGATGGAGATATCGAGTCTGCCTGCGCGTGCGGGAACGTGGATGACGCTTGCTCTAAGTCCTCTTGTCTCCATTGCTCTCCCACCAGATCACACTTCGATTTCGATCGCGCCGCGACATTGATCATCCAACCGAAGCACGAAAACACGGACGATGAGACGAGTGATAAGACGTCACTGCACATCTCAATCGCCGAGCCCGTCTCTCCAAACTCCAACCATCCATCAATAGACCATGCAAAGCCTAAAGATCGCATCGAACCCGCTATCCTGCGGGAAGTCTACGAAAGCGAGCTCTACATCCAACACTGCATATCAGCAAGCCCATACCAAATGAACACAGACGGCAAACCTCTCACCATCCCCCTAATCCTCAAATCGATCCTCTTCCCCTCCAAATACCGCAGGAAAACCACCACCACTAATCCACCGTCATGGTTCCGCTGCCACCTACACACATGGAGACTATTCCTCACCTGTCGCTTCCCCCCACAAGCTTTCATCGTCTACTCGCACCTCCGCCAAACCCGGCTTCTGGACCCGTTGAACGGACCCTTCCAACTCCACGCCGCCGTCACATACAAGCCCGCACACGGCAGCGCACTTCCCACCTGGCCATGCGTATCGCTCGCCTCCTCGCTTGTGCTCGCGGCACCCCACGCGCCCAAGAAAATTTGGCTCGGATGGTACTACGCCGTGCTCGATTTGGCCATCCATAGCATTGTCATTCTGCAGCTGGAGTTGACGCTAAGGTGGAACGGGGTCCGGGGGCTGAGCGGGCTGTGGACGAGTGTCGGGCAGTTAATACCGTTTATTATCGGGGTTGGCGGGTTGGGGCTCGTGGGTTGTAGGTGGGGTGTGAGGGCGTGGGTGAAGTGGACGAAGAAGGCGGGTGGAAGGAGTGGGTGGGAGAAAGACGAGTTGTTGGATAGCGAAAGAGCTGACCCGCCGGGTGACGAGGCTTTTGGGTTGGAAGAGCGCGTCAGGGATGGGTATGCGAGGTGGAGGGATAGACGTGTGATGCTTTGACTCGGCGCCATGGGTTTATCTCAGCAATAGATCAGTGCGATTTGTTCCCACTTCTCTCTGTGACTTACCTTGATCATCGCCTCTTCTGAGTACCGCTGCGCAAACTCGCCCCATCAACTTCCACCACCAAATATAGCGAGTACCAGCAGGCAGTGCAAAGCAAAATCTACTCCGTCCAAGGTTGGACATCTCGTGGTCGACACACACTCAATCAGTCGCCTCACACGCGACGAACGCACATCGTAAAGCGTCAACATACAGCCAGAACACACGAGGTATAGCCCACAGCACCGCTCGATGCGAAAATACACACACTAATAGCACGACCACCGCGTACTCTCAAGTACCCCAGTGGTCGATGAGCATGCACTCCTCTCAAAAGCCCAGCGCACATCAAATGGTCTACACAAACAATATTCAAAGATTCAGATTCTCCTTCGTTCTCTCATGCGCTTATGCTATGGTATCTACACCGATCCCCTATCGCTGTCCGCTCATCGACCAGTGCATCAAAATCTAGCGGTAAAACCCCTCTTCTCCTGCTCCAGCTGCTGCTGGCGCCTGTCCACCCGGTCGATATGGCAAATAACCCTGCTGCGGCGCTGGACTGCTCGTCGCGCCCGGAGGCGCAGGCGGTGCGTACCCGGGCTGGCTCGGCTGTTGCTGAGGCGGGTATCCGTACTGGTTCTGCTGCGGCGCTTGCGCGTAGGGATCAGAAGGCGCCTGCTCGTGCTGTGGCGGTGGGGACGTGATTTGCTCGTAGGCATTCTGTTGGGCCTGGGGAGGCGCGCTGGACTGCGGAGGGTAGCCTGGCGGCTGGGTCTGCTGTTGTGGTGGGTAGGATGGGTATTCTTGGCCTGGAGGTGCGCCAGGTGGTGCGCCGTGGAAGGATGCGCGATTGTCGACGGGGGAGTCGTAGTGTCCTGTCGACAGCTCCTGGGGGGCGAAGCTCTGCGGGCGGCCAACGGGGACCCGGCTCAAAGACGGGTCGTTGTAGGCGTTTGATGGTGGGCCGGCCTGAGGCGCTGCGGCTTGTTGCTGGCGCTGTTCGCCAGGCGGGACCATGAAGAATGCAGGATTTGAACCTGCGGGTGGGTAGGGTGCGCCTTGTACGTTTGGAGAGGATGGAGGATATTGAGGCTGCCCTTGAGGTGGCACTGCGCCGCCATAGAATCGGTTTGGGTCTTGTGGCGGTGGTGCTGCTGCTGAGCTAGGAGGGTAGCCGGCATATTGAGACGGAGGAGGTGCGTTGTACGCTCCGTAACCGGGGCGGCCACCGTAAGCCGGCCGTGCTGCCTGTGTCATTGAAGCTTCGAGGAGCGATTCGTAGTCACGGCGGCCCTTGATGAACTTCTCGTTCAGCTGTGTGAAGTCATCTAAACCTTGTCAGCAATCGCCAAAGATCTCGAATAGGCTAAACTTACCCTTCTTCTGCGAGTATTTCCCAATCAGCTCGATCAACTTCGGTCTTATAGCCAGGGTCGAGTGATAAAGTTCTGTAATCTCCTCGTTGTCACGGACATCAGCACCTCCTTGTGAGCTCGTGCTGAGCAGAGCCAGCAGCTTCTCTACATTTCGAATCTGTGCAAAGACCTCGGCCTCCATCTGAGCCTCTCTTTCCAGCTCTTCTCGTGTAGGATCCTGCAGCTTCTCCACGTAGTTCAGCGGGAAGATGCCAGTCTGGCCGCGCAGTGATCCCTTCCACCAATCCTTGTACACCGACTCGAGCACGGCGATGATGTCGCCCTTCTTGAACTGCAGCTCGCCAGGTTCCGACGGCTGGAAGTCGTACAGTGCGCGTACTCGTGAGACTGTCGCCGCTGTTGTCCCTTGAGGCGCAGGGGCCTGGGCCTGGGCGGGCTGTGAGCTGGAGTTGGCACCAGCGCTTGCGTCTTGAGGGGCGTTTGAGCTCGCAGTTGTGGGTGCGGCGCCCTTTGACTCTCGTATCGACATGGCCAAGGCCATCTGCAGCTCTTCCTCCTCTTTCTGGCGCTCAGTCTCCGAGATTTGCGTCTTCTGTGGTTTCGAAGGGGCTCGAAGGTTGGGATCTGCAGCTTGTTAGTCTTGCCACGCACAGCTCTTAGCACAAGACTTACTCTGCGACTTCAGCTTGTTGTAAGCGCCCTGCATGATCCCAAGGTCTGGGTCCTGTGAGAACATCTCAGACCACTCGCTCATGCGCTCGAGGATCTTGGCCTTGACCTGCTGATGTGTGTTCCTGTCGTTGGCCAGCCTCAACAGCGCCTCTGTGAAGCTCCGTGACGCTAGCTCCTTGTGCATCTTGATACCGCAGTTCTGGCTGAGAGCGTTGGCCAGCTCCAGGGTGTAAAGTTGTACGTTCGCATTGCGATGCGCCAGCCGCCTGATCATGGCCTGAACGGCTTGTTGTGCACCCGTGTCTGACGATCCGACTTTGTCGCATACGTCCTGTAAATGGTTGTTAGTATACGCTTGATCATGTGCTTGTGCATAGCCCATGTCACGCTGCAGCCAGGAGTGCAGAGCTCCAGAAGCTGGTAGCGCTCGCAGCTGGGGCGAGTAGCAGAAGGCCTACCAGTATGTACTCCCAGTTCTCGCTGGTCAGGTTCTCGTCTGTAGCCTTGACGACCACATCATCGAAGATATTTCCCTGCGCGCGAAACATGATGTCTGATGCCTAATCGTTTGCACTCTGGCAATGCTCCGCCGAGGGCGATTCGGTGGACGTGAAGAGTGTGTTGAGGCAACAGCGATATTACAGCGCTGTATGATATGAGGAAGTCGCGACCGGTCGGCGTTCTTTAGGTGAAGGATGAGAGTCCGGAGGTGTCGTATGTAGGAGGCTTGGTTGGAGCTCCCAAGCTTAAGGAGTGGGGCGCCGTCGTCACCGGGGGGCGGCGAACACACGAACTCTGCGCCACACTTCCACGAGGCTGATCAGCAGGCGTTGGGCTGTGGTCATGGGCGCTCGCTTATTTTGAACCTGGAGCAAGGAGAGCAGAGCGTCTTTTTCTACTATCTGGTCTCGTTTGATTGTGTTTTCTTACTTTCTTGCTTTCCTCCTTTCTTTCTCACTGCTTGTTTGCTAATAAACAGACGAGGTCACCATAGCTTATAGTCGATGAAATCCTTCACGCGTGCCAACATGGTCGGCATGCAGGTTGTATTGGAGACTCCTTTCGATCCCTGGTCTCTTGTTCTGAGACTGATTTGTTCCACGCTGATGACCAGAAATAGCAGCCTTACCCTTAAGGACAGGAATTTGAGCGACGAGGGTTAGTAGTGACAAAGTAATGGAGCGAGAGTAAGGGTGAAACCCTACAAACTTGTTCTAAGGCCTCGAGAAGACTTTTGAGTATCTTGAATTCGGAATCTATGCCGTGACCGTGTAGCCAAGCCTGTTCTGTCCGACGAACCCCGACGCCCGCCTAGGTAGTATAGACACTATAGATTGGGGAAGCTCGGGTGAGTATAAAAAGCACAAACATATCTCCCGTGAATATTCCGTCGTGAGCCCGCCCGCTCTGCTGACTCTCCCTTTGATGGGGGAAAAAGGAGAAAGAAAAAAGAATCCCCGTGCAAGGCAAGAGATCCAAAAGAAGGAGAAGGAAACAGCCGCTGTCTGCCGCACATGCTCAGCCGCTCGTGGAAAGCTCCAATAAATAGTGCGTGCCCGTCATGTGGTCGCTTGATCGCTGCGCAATGCTGTCTAGAGATGTACATGGAAATGTCTTGAGGTATTGGCTCCGCTCCGACTCGTCGATACGTGCCGTGCGCGGTACGCTGGATGTGGATGCTTGAACGCGGGGACCTAGATCCAAAAGCTTCATGTCAATGCGTGGTGGTCCTGCGACATGCATGCATGCATGCATGCACGACCACTGCAGAAATGCAACGGTCGCCTCAGCGATGCGCATCCGACCGACTCAGATCGCCTCCATTTTGCCATACCACTCAGCGTACGATTCCGTGCTGGTGGCTGGTGGGTCATTGTGCTCCGCATGCGCTGCAACTTTTCCTAGGTTCCTGGATGAGATATACCCAGGCCTTGGAAAGAAACAGATCACATACCGCCCTTCTTCTTCCTCTCGTCAGCCCTTGCCTTTCGTGCAGATAGTACAAGCGGTGCGAGGGTGTTGAGCGGTTCTGCCGTCTGAATGAAAGGGTGCTGAATGGCGTTAGTGTCATACGATCGCATGAGAAGGAGGTTTGTACATACCACAAGAAGGTCGTGGGCGCTGGCGCGCTTGTCAGGGTCGACTTTGAGCGAAAAGCCGAGGAAGTCGCGGAAGACTGGTGATAGAGCGTGCTCCTCTTTGATCTGAGGTGTTCCATTTGTAGCAATGAGCCACAGGGCGCGGAGGGGACTTTCGTTGAGGTACGGCGGCTCTCCCTCAATCATCTCAATTGCCATGATGCCCAATGACCAAATGTCGACCTTGCGACCGTACTCTTTGCGAGTGACGACTTCTGGCGCCATCCAGTACGGCGTGCCGACCATGGTGGTGCGCTTGTTCTGGTGCTCGTTGATCTGAGCGCAGAAGCCGAAATCGGTGAGCTTGATGTTGCCCTCTAGAGACAGGAGGATGTTATCGGACTTGATATCGCGGTGAATGACGCCCTTGGAGTGTAGGTGTTGGAGGCCGTGAAGAACTTCTCTGCAGACGGCAGCAATCTGACCTTCTGACATGATGTTGAATGTGACCACGTCGGTCAAGCTGCCACCCTCCATGTATTCCATGACGACCCACAGATCACCTCGTAGGAGGAAGCTGTCCATGAAGTTGACAATGTTCTTGTGCTTGCTGTCCTTCATGACGAGGATTTCGTTGATGATTAGGTCTTTCTTGGGCTGCTGTTCCAGGTTCATCTGTTTGATGGCTACGCATTTGTTGGAGCCGTTCTCGTAAGCCATGTAGACGCCACCAGAGGCACCTTGGCCAATCTTGACTAGCTGGCGGTAGCGAGTGGTGGGATCTGCGTTTGTGCAGATGGCGTTGAGCTTGGCAACGATGTCGGGGCCCTGGCTCTGCCTTGGTCTCTGCCGTGGCCGAGCCTGCGCCTGGGGCGCTGGAGCTACACGGGCCTGTTGTGATGGAAGTGGGATGTTCTGTGGATCCATCTGCTGTGCGAGTTGCTGCTGGGGCGATGGGTGCACGTGTGCGGGGGGCCCATGGTGGAAAGGCTGTGCTTGTGGTACCTTTTGGCTGACGCTTCGGCCAAGGTGGGGCGGCTGGTGCTTGTGGCTGTTCATCGAGTGTTGAGCCGCAGCCATGGCCTGAGCCTGCTGCTGCTGGTATTGCTGAGCAGGCGAGATGGCGGTTTGGCTGCTGTTGGGCGACTCGAAGCGTGGAGGCGTCCCACCTGTGGTGTTTGCGCGACTTCGGGGTGCTGACGAAGTACCGTAGGCGCTGTCTGTGGCGTGGGGGGAAGCGTAGACGACTGGAGGCATGTCATTCTCCGGGCGAAGCTGCTGCGAGGCGATCTGGGGAGCGGTGGGCGCTGCACGGGACGGTACGAGGTTCGTTGGGCCTGAGGCAGCGCCTGGTGGACGGGGAGCAGGTCTGTGGGGGACGATGGAGCCATTGAGCTGGGGCGTATTCGATACAGGAGACGTCAGGCTGCGAGGGAGGGGTACTGGGGGCGGTGCTCGGGGGTTTTCGAAGCTGTCGTGCTCGTTGCGTGGGAAGCGTGGACTCTGGGGCGGGCTGAGGGGTTGGGCGGAGGGATAGGCGGTGTTGAGGGACTGGTGGTGGGGGTGGGCGGCGCCCATTTTCTCCCAGACCTCGTCGTCGCTGTTCTTTTCTGCGTTTGTCTTGTAGAAGTTGACGACGTCCATGGCGGCCTGTGGGTGCTGCTTCTGCTCCTGCTCGGTGATGCCATTCTGCTGGAGCATGCGCTGCCATTCCTTGGGAAGGCCCTGGGGAAGTCAGTATGGAATGACGTGAGATGCAATTGGGGGAGATGGAGCAGTGGTTATAGTAGTAGTAGTAATGGTGAAAGTGGAGAGGTGATAGTAGTAGTGGGGTGACGTACAGTAAACTCGCCCGTCTCGTTGTCGATGCTGACGTGGGTGACGTGCATGGGGTTGGTGGGCGTGGAGATGGTGGGGCGGCGCGGCGAGCCCAGCATGTTGCTCATAAAGGCGCTGAAGGTGCTCTTCTTCTTGCCGCCGTCGCGGGCACGGCTCTTGATGCCATCGGCGTCGTCGCTGTAGCGGTTGCGCGGGCTCTTTGTACCCGAGGGCGGCGTGTCCATTTTGCGGGCGAGCTGCTGGAACGAGGTGCTCTGGCGCAGGCGGGGGCTCTTCTTGAAGCGCGAGGGCTGCGTGCCGTCGATGGTCTGCGAGTGCTGGGGCGCCGGTGGGCGGAGCTGCTTGGAGCTGTGGCCGTGGATGCTGGTGTGGGCGTGAGAGGCAGAAGCGGCACCGGCACCGGCGACAATGTGGGTGAAGCTGTCGCCGACAAGCTCGTGGCTGGAGGGCAGACGGCTGCTCTGCGTGTCGTGGAATCCGTAGGAACCGCCAGCATTGACGGTGCGCGCTTCAGTCAGCGGGGTGAGCAACGAGGGCGAGCGAGAGACGCCAAGACCCTGTGGTCCTGAGCCTGCTGTGTAGGTGCTGGTGCTGCTGCTGCTGCCAGTATTACTGCCCGAGCGCTCAAAGTACGACGCCGCGCTGGGGGCGCGCTTGAGCTGGCCGGCCGTGCTGTACTTGTTGTTGTAGCTGACGGGCGGCGGGGCGCGCTCTCGTGTCTTCTTGGACAGCCGGCGCGAGGCCGCCTTGCTGCTGTCGCGCTCATCCATGACGGGCAGGCGCTGCTGACTGTCCTGTCCCTAGGGCCCGAGGGGTGCGTTGCCAGTTGCCAGCGTGTAACACGCTGCGTCCAACTGTCGTCCACTCACAGCGTGCAGGCGGCACAGACGGCGAATCCCAGAGCTGTGCTGTGCTGCTGCAAATCCACGGTACTGTACTTGTATCGAAGGGGCGCTGGGGAATGGGCAGAGGAGTCTGACTGGCTGTTGTCTGCAGTCGAAGAACAGCCGGCGCACATTTCAACCACAGTCTGCCACCCTCTGCACAGTCCAGCAACCAACACTCACAATCCTGGTTCCGTGTCTGCTGCCATGTTGCTAGCATGGCTAGCGAGCCCGCCGAGTGCCCCCAACTGGGTCTGCCAGGCCTTGCCCTCTTCATCTCCACACGACGTCAAAATGAGTTTCACCTTGGTCCCCCCCTCGTCTCATTAGACTCATTTTCCAACGCGGCCGGATAAACGGCGTGTGCACTGTGCAGCACCGCCAGCTAGGGTGCCCGTCCTACCTACATCATCATGCCTGGGGTGGGAGTCTTCCTGGTGCTGTTTGACAGCTCATTCACTTTGCTTTAAATCTTGTATCTTAAATCTTGTATCCTTCTGAAGGCGAAATGGCTGCTCGGAGCTGGCAGAACGCATCACTTCTTCGTATACTGCGTACACAGGGCAGACACGAGACGACTCGTGTACCAAGCACCACACACACACACCACAGCTTTGCCTGACAGCCCAAGCTACAGCCACCTCCTCATGTCGCCATAAACACTCGTCGTTCTGCTTTTCTGCTTCATCTTGCTTCGCTTGCCACACCCATTGCTAGACAACTGCTGTCACGCTCTCTTCTTATCGCGGCTGCGTTCCTGCCGCTTTGGGCCTGCTAGCCTGCCTCGCAGCTTCCTTCTCGAAGCTTGCTGGCGCTTCCCCACCACATTCACATGCCGCCTTTGTTCACACTGTGCCACCGTGCCACGACCGACGCCATAACGACACTGCAGAAACGCTTCCTCGCTCCCGTCTCGCCTTGCGTCACACTAATTCTGCCGGCAATCTGTCAATCCCACGCGTCAAGGTGTTGAGAGTCGAGACATGGTGGCATCGAGTACCTTGACGCCAGCTCGACTCGTGCTCTTGTGTAAAGTAGCGTATTGTGTAAAACATGTCCCAGAGCCGCAGGAGAACCGCCCTTGTCTCACTCTCGCCATCCTCAATCGTGCGTCACCACCTCACTTCGCCCTACTACGTCTTCTGCCGCAAGGCACAGCGTAAAAGCAACGCGCACTCAACCATCTGAGCTGATGAAACGCGCCATGCACACACGCGCACCGCCAACGCAGCACTCAGTAGCACAAAGTCCTCATCTGCAGACTGTCAATCTCTGCAATCAAGACACAGGTCACCTGTCAGGCACGCAGTGACAAAGACAGACGAGTTGCGCCAGCATCTTCCGAACTTGCAGAACACTGCAGCAGCAACTTGCTCCGCGACATATCATGCTGTGTTGTACACGCCAAACCTGGCGCCCGAGGAAATTAACTTCCCTTTCCAGCATCCCCCTTCCGCTGCGGCAACGGCCCATCTGCCGCACGCTACCAGCGCACCCAAACGCTCCGGCGAGCGTCATGGCCAACCTGCCGGAACCGCCGATCAGCAGCAGAAACCACACAAGTGGAGCTCCTCGAGCACAAAACTGCTGATCGCTCGGTCTCTCGAGTTCTGGACAAACTTTGTGAGATTTCACGACGAGCGTCCCCGCCGCTAGGCTCGCGAGGTGAGGAGTCATTTCGGAGAGCGACCCGATTTTGGGTTTTTGTGTGCCGATGAGAGCACGTTGCGATCGGGCCGCAGACAACTGACGCAGGTACGAACCATGTCCTAGATGACAAGGAGAGGCCATTGGCTGGCACAGTCTGCAGTTGTGCGCTCATGTGTTGAGGTACATCTGTTGCTGACTGCAACTCATCACAGCCGGGACTGCATTGCTCAACAATTGCTGGCCACACTACTCGACGAGATTGGAATTCTTGACCGCTGCAGCGACTCGCAAGGCAGATTCTTCACCACACCGCCTGGCAGGCAAGGCATCGCAGTCTGCACTCACCGCTCGCGACGATATGACGTTGTTGAGTCGATGTAGCCTGACGTTCGCTACAGTCGTCAACTCTGCAGTCATTAAACTCTGCAGTCATAGCTTCTCTTGGAAGAGTGGTGTAGACTAGCAATACATCAAACCCGTTTATCCATTCCGTCTGTCGTAAGCTAGTGAGCATACCACATCATACCCATCTTATCTACCCCGACTGCGCATCACCCACCGTCCATTGCAATACTAACTTTCCACCTCCCTCCCAATCCGAGTCCCGAACTCTCCCAGATAGACCGAAGCACACCTCCACCACCTCTTAGTCCCACACTGCAGTTCAATCCAAACAACCCATCCCAAGTTAAGAAAAAGTAAAAGCAAAAGTAGAACATGCACATGCACTCCCTGCTACATTTTTGTTAAGTCTATACAATCTACTGCTTGTCTTTCTCTATCTGTCGTGCACGGATCGACGTAGGTAGTCGCTCCTAACAGAGTGGTGTGGTAGATAAGATGGGGGAAGATGTAGTCGAGATGTTAGCAAGAGAGTCATCAAGGGTAGTAGATAGATAACTAAGAGTGTAGAGAAGTAGATCAGATATGAAGACTTGATACACATTTAGTTGAGAAGAAAATAAGAGGGCGTGTGTGCGGTAGGGGGAGTCTTAGGTAGTGTGTTAGTACTAAGCCTACGCTTTTCCTCTTCTTTATCTTGTTTACTTTGCTTTACTTTTCTTTTGCAGTGCAGTGTAGTGTGTGTTTACACTATCTAATAGTAGAAAATAAAGAAGAAATAGGGAAGTGAGAGAGGAAGAGGCAAGCAGACAAAGCGCTAACTCAGACCTCTACCCGTTATCCACAAAGCCCAAGACCAAGCCCAAGACCAAGACGGGAATAAAGATAGCAATCTGACGTTGTAGTATAAGAGCTCTGCTCTCCCTGCCTCTCTCTCTCGCTCGCTGTGTACAGACTGACACTGTACGCTTACTACCTCCACCATCACTCCTGTTACACTCATCTCCACTTCCATCACCATCTCCACTTCCATCACCAACCATAACCAAACCATCCCTGCTAAAGAGCACTCCACAACCCCTCACTGCACTTGTACTTCCGCCTTCCCCGTCTACCGCTCCTCTTATCCGCGCTTCACAGGCTGGAAGCGATGGAGGGAGTGTCTACTTTTTTCAGCACTGCTTTCTCCGTTTACTCCACTTTTTACATACTCGGCTTTTCTGCTTTGTTTCTTCGGTTCTCGGATCCACGGCTTCCATGGAACATGCTGCACGCACGTAAGTGGAAGGTATCCATCACTGCCAGAGGAGAAGTCTAGTAGCCATATGATTCAAGTCAAGTCAAACTCAAAAAGTCAATCGAATCGAAACAAGTCAAGTCAAGAAAGTGAACCGCACATGAAGATGAATACCGCTTTTACTATAATACACCCCCAATCCACAATCCACACTCCCAGTCCTAAAAACAATGATGGAAAAAGACGCCAGTCCCAGAGAAATGCCCGCCCTGTCTGAATATATGTATGTCCATTGGCCCATACACTTCCCGCGCTAGCTCATCTATCTACGAGCTCATCCACTACCAGCTCAGGGCCTCAAACTCATCGTCGCGGAGGAGGAGTCGCCGCTTGAACCGCCGCAGGACCGATGGGCTGTGGGCGTCGGCGTCGGCGGGTCGTGTGTTCTCATCCCCACGTTCACTCCGCGACTCGCTGGTCGCTACCACTACTACACCGCACATCAACTACGGCTCGAAGAAGGGGGCTACCGGCTGCCCAACAAAGGCTGCGACTCGCTGGTGCTACCGCCCTTCTTCTTCTTACCTCTCTTCTTGCGCTTCTTCTTGCCCTCGCCTTTCCCCGGGTGGGGCGACTCGTCGTCCGACTGCGGGCGCGAATCTTGGGCACCGTCAGCTTTGCTGCTGGCGAGCTTGTCTTCCGAGTCGCTCGAACTTGTGGTTTCCAGGACAATCTTCTTTACGCCGTTGACGTCGATGATGTTCTCTGAGATGCTGCCGCTGCGGGCTGTGTGGCGCTTCTTGGGCGGGCTGCGGGAGCGGGACTTGCCCGTGTGCAGGGAGCCGATGGTGCTGTGCGACTGGCGGCGTCCGCGCGGCGGCTCATCGTTGGCGTTGGCGCCCTCGGCCACGACCTCAGCGTACGAGGGGAAAGGCTGAGCGCCGGGAGAGAGGGCGTCTTCGCCTTCGTCCTTGGCCCCGGTCTTGCCAGACTTCCAGGATATGCGGTCGCCATTAGGAGCAGCCATGGTACCATATCCAACAGCCAGACTATGCACGCCGTCACTGGCTTCACGGGCGGCAGACGAGAGGAGCCCCGCGCCAATGCCACCCTCGGGCGCATGTGATTCCTGGGCGAGGACACCCTGCGATGGCGGGCGCGAGTACTCGGGGATGGTGGCGGGGATTTCAGGAGCTGGGGAGCCTGTTTGGGCGGGCTTGATCTTGACTGTGTTGATGCGGGTAGACTTGGGCCGGTTGGCAGCGTTGGAGGGACCGAGGTGCTTGAGGTGCTTCATGACTTCAGGGTCGTCTGCGCGCAGAGGGTCCGACGAAGCCTTGTTGCCCGTGCTGCGGCGACGAAGCATAAATGTAGCCGGGCGGAGGGCGTCGGTTTGCTCGGGCATTGACATTTTGCGGGGGGCTCCGTTCTGCTCAGTATCAGTCTCGCCGTCAATGACTTGCGCTTCGGACGGTTTGCGGGCTCCGTCCAGGAGTACAGCACCCTTGGGCACACGGGTTCGCGGGGCGGGGGCCATGCGGCGAATGGCTTTGTGGACGTCGACGAAGACGTCGGACTCGTCGATGATTTCCCTGGGTGTGTTAGTGGTGTTCGAGTCTGAAGTACTGCGACTACTCACTCTCCAATCAGCTCTTCAATGACGTCCTCGAGGGTGACGACACCAACGGCGCCGTGCGAGTCGCCGGGAAAGTCGGAGACGAGGACCATGTGCGACTTGCCCTCCTGGAAGAAGTTGATGATGTCGAGGCAACTCGTCTCCGGGCGCGTCTCGGGCAGGGTGGCCAGGGCGAACTCACGGACACGCACGGCATCCTCTGGGTCGTAAGTGATGAGCATCTTGACGAGCAGCATGCCAACAAAGTCGTTTTTGTTGTCCGGGGTGTGGATGGGGATGCGCGAGTAGCCAGCAGACAGGATGTTCTCCATCATCTTCTCGTCGAGGACCGTGTCCGAGGGCATGGTGAAGACGTCCTTCATCGGGGTCATGATGCTGCCGACGGGCTTGGCCTTGAGGTCGAGGACGGCCGAGATGATGGTGACCTCGTCCTCGTTGAGGCGCTCGTCGGCGTGGCCCAGCGACTTGTGCAGGGTGACGAGGCTCTTGAGGCCGGCCTTTTTGTACGTGGTGCCGTGGTCCTCGCCGAGCAGGTAGTCGAGCAGCTTGGCCGTGGGCCAGGCGACGGGCGACATGAGCCACATGAGGCCGAGCACCATGGGCGCGCACCAGGCGCCGATGGGCAGGCCGTAGCGGACGCAGATGGACTGGGGCACAACCTCGCCGAAGATGACAATGAGCACCGTCGAGCTGAGCACGGCGGGCCATCCTCCGCCGAGGGAGCGGTCGAGGACAATGGGCAGCGTCTCGTTGGTGATGACGTTGCTGAGCAGGAGCGTGACGAGGACCCAGTGCTTGCCGTATTTAAGTAGGCGCAGGACTTTTTTTGAGGTGCGGCGCTCGTTGGGCTCGCCTGAGGTGGCCAGGACCTGGAGGTAGATTTCGTCCTGGCCCATGAGCGCGATGGTCAGACCTGCGAAGACGCCGCCCGCGAGCACGAGGGCGACGGCAATGCCTAGGTACACCCAGAGGCTGGCATCGTCGGGCGACTTGGGCAGCTCCTCTTTACTGCGCGCGCTGACAATGCCGCCCAGTGGGAGGGCCGTGACGAGCGGTGTCAGGGCGTGGAAGACGCAGACAAGCAGCATGTGGATGCGCCCGGCGCGCGAGCCATTGGCGCTGATGGCAGAGGCCATGGCAGTGCAGAGGGGATGGAGTGCGTCTCTCGCTGCAGAGAGAAGGTTGCAGTGACAGTGACAATGACAGTGACAAGTGACGAGAGGTTCGCAGAGTCTCGACGAATCGTTCGCAGAGTGGTCGAAATCACGGGTGGAACGGCCCAATTAGCGGCCACTGCACGGAAGCTGGGTGGGTCCCACGGCAACAGCAACATCACAACGCGCGAACACCTGGGCAATCTCGCACAGCACCTCGACAGGCAGTTGAGACGCCGTGCCGTGTTGCGCGACAAAAATATGAATCGTCGTGATCATGTTGACGACAACGACAAGCTTGAGCACATCATTGCACCACCGAGCATCCAGACCACGCCCTTGGTCGAGTCGTCTGCCAGAGAAAGCTTTGCTTGCAGCGTTCGCCAGTGGGAAATGACGTCTTGGTTCGCGGGTTCGCTGGCTCGAGCGCCAATCCATCGAAGCACGTGAAGACGCTGACTCAGTGCTTATGTCAGACACCCGCTTGTCCATCACTAGTTAGTAACAACCTGGGGTAAGCCGACTTCAAGCGCCTCCACCGAGGAACCTAAGCCGCCGACGAGGGTGAGCCGAACGTCCGCACTCACTCCTCCACATGGGGTGAACAATCTGCGCTGATGTAGGCTGCTGAAGTTGACACACGAATCTAGTCGTGATTGTTCCCTGATTGCTCCCTGATTGCACCCTTCAACCCGTCTGATCATGGCCAAAACACCCTCCATTCACACCCTCTCGCGCTATCTGCTCCGCCCTCAAGCACCACTACACCCAAGATGCCTCTCCAACCCCCACACCAAACACTACTCTGCAGCAGCCCCCGGCGCCCGCCTCAACGTCCCGCTCGAGTATGATTCCACGCCCCTCCTGCACCACACATCCAAGGCCGCCCTCGCCAATCCAGAGCTGCCAGAGCACATCCGCAAGGGCCAGACCAAGCGTATCAACCTCTACACGGCCGTCAACGAAGCCCTCCGCCATGCCCTGCAGACCGACGAGCGCGTCCTGGTCTTTGGCGAGGACATTCAGTTTGGCGGCGTCTTCCGCTGCACCATGAACCTCGCCGCAGACTTTGGCACAGACCGCGTCTTCAACACGCCGCTGAGCGAGCAGGGCCTTGTCGGCTTTGCCATTGGCGCCGCAGCAGAGGGCATGCGCCCAGTCGCCGAGGTCCAGTTTGCCGACTACGTCTTCCCGGCCTTTGACCAGATCCACAATGAAGCTGCAAAGTACCGCTACCGCTCAGGAAGCACCGGCGTCAACTGCGGCGGCCTCACCATCCGCATGCCCTGTGGCAGCGTAGGCCACGGCGCGCTGTATGTCAGACATTGACCTTTCTTTCAGGCCTCATACTAATTGTCGGATAGCTACCACACACAATCCCCAGAGGCCCTCTTCACCCACACCCCCGGCCTGCGCGTCGTCGTCCCCCGCTCCCCCGTCCAGGCAAAAGGCCTCCTCCTCTCCTCCATCCGCGCCGCCGACCCCGTCATCTTCATGGAGCCCAAGATCCTGTACCGCGCCGCCGTCGAGCAGGTCCCCGTCGACGCCTACCACCTGCCCCTCGACAAGGCTGAAGTCTTGAAGTCGGGCAAAGACGTCACCATCGTCTCCTACGGCACCCCGCTGTACACGTGCTCTGCCGCCATTGCCGCCGCCGAAAAGGACTTCGGGTGTAGCGTCGAGCTGATTGACTTGCGCACGATTTACCCCTGGGACCGCGAGACGGTGCTCAACAGCGTCAGGAAGACGGGCCGCGCCATTGTCGTGCACGAGAGCATGATGAACGCCGGTGTGGGTGCAGAGGTAGCTGCCACCATCCAAGAGCAGGCTTTCCTAAGACTGGAGGCGCCTGTGAAGAGGGTGGCCGGGTGGGCGACACACACGGGGTTGGTCTTTGAGAAGATCATCATCCCGGATGTGACGAGTGAGTCTCCTTTCCTCTAATGCTGAGCAAGTACTAACAAGGGTTTTTTAGGAGTGTACGACGCCATCAAAAAGACAATAGACTACTAGCCACAATTAATGAACCATCCCTCATCAATTGCCTCCTACACACCACCACCCCATCTCAACACCCCCCATAGTACCATAGTACCAATTCCATCCCACCCCATCGTCCTCACCGCCCATCCCCCATCCCATAACCTCCCCAGTACACCCCCCAATCTTAAATCTCTCATCCCCATCCCCCAGCTCGCCACAACGCACCCCGCAGACACAGCAGCGCACCTCTCCACCTCGGGGCCACGTAGTCTAAGAAGTCCCGTGTGCGGCAGCACCAGGATCGCGCGCTCGAGCAGGAGGACGGGGATGAATGATGAGTGTGAGCGGAGATGCGGATGCAACATGAGGAGGGCGTTTAGGAGGAGCGTTGGGAGGAGGGGGGAGGCTAGGGCTTTTTTCTGTGTCTGTGTCTGTGTCTGTGTCTGTGGCTGTGTCTCTTGATGTCTTCCCTTTGACTGTACAGAACGGGGGTTAGACTCGTCGTCGTCAGAGGCGGAGAGATGGAGTTTGATCACGAACAGCGCGGCTGTGAAACTCATCGGTAGCGTTTGGGAGAGGATGACGTATGGCACCATCGTCTGGGCGGAGAATCCGTATCGTTCCGCTGCTGTCTCTTAGCATCCTCCCTCCCTTCCCTTCCCTTTCCTTCTCCCATCCATCCAGACAACGACAACGACAATGATAAGACGAAGATAAACAGACTAAAGTAGAGCAGTGACATACCTCTCCCCGCCATCCACAGCCCCCAAACCCAATACCCGCCCAGCACACTCTGCGTAACCACCGCACACTCCTTCCCCGCAACAAGGTCCCCCGCAAACGCATCGAAAAGCTCGGAATCTAGCATCCACCGCCCTAACCCTTGCAGCGCACCCCGCGCACTCCAGACGCTGACTATGTTGCCCTGCGACCCATGATTCTTACTCCAGGACAGAAAAGAAGAGATGAGGAAACCCAGCATATCCCACGTCAAACTGCTGAAGCTGAGGAGCGCGACAAGGGCATAGATCTTCACGTGTCTTTTGCGCCTATTCCTGCCTTGCACCCCGGGGTTCTGGGTGCCATTCTTAGACGCGGGCGAGAAGACGCGAGGGAAGATGAGGGTATACTGTGCGTATAGCGTGGCGACGATGGTATGCGTTAGGTATACAGCTACCAGGATGTAGGACAGGAAGAGGGCGGTGCCGATGGAGTTCCGAGGCGGGGTTGAGTGGGTGGATATAATCGTCTGGGGGAATGACATGGTGAGGCGCTGAGGGATGGATGGAATGGTGGGATTTATTTCATGATTGGGGTGCTGGGTTTGTATGTCGTGGTGTAGATCCACGGTCGTGGACGACGATGGGTGACGTCAGGTGTTGCGGTCCGCGTGTTGGATGTTTGGACTTTGGTGTATTGGTACTTGTGTTTAAGGATGTCGTTTAGTTGTACAAATTCTGCTCTGTGCCATTCTGCTTCGGCAAGTATTATATTTCCTTCCCTTCCATCGTCCGTCTCTTTCACAGGCCATTATCGCTGAAGCAGTCTACTTCCCTTCAATCCCATGCACAAGACAAGCCGCAAATCAAACGGATGCTAGAACGCGGAGAACGTTCCCACCAAGTAGACGATGGAAATACCTCCCAGCCTGAGCGCAAAGAAAACCAATGTAAATGATATCAAGTACTATGGTCGACATTTTTACAACGACTAGCGCGCCGCCCCACCCCACATCACACATTCACCGCACCTCCAAAAAAACATCCACCTCAACCGCACACTTCGCACCACCGACTCGCCACGCGCAAAAAGAAGGTCTTGCCCGGAATCGAACCGGGGTTGCCGGAAGATACTGAGGTGATCAGAATCCGGAGTGATAACCGCTACCTATGGAGGAATTAGTTATCTGTTTGGATTCGAATAGATCAGGGCTAAATGCTTACACTACAAAACCATGTTTACTGTGTTGATGACAGTTTTGGGAGTTAGAAAAACTATAGTGTTGAAAAAAAGGGTTCCAGGAAAGTCTGGGAGGTCCTGGTGTTGATTTGGTGGGGGGTGAATGGACTTGCAAGAATTTTCGCCGGATGCGGGGCAGATGGGAACACGGTTTTGCTTGTGTGGCACCAAGGTAGTGTAGAATGCCGAGAGATTATCCATGTTCTTTGGCTGTGGAGTAATTACTACGAGGCTGTGTACAACCGAGCTTGTGCATTAAAACCACATCATGCTGGCTCCAACTCGGTAGGGACAGTCATAAATACTTTGAGTATCGTGCGATTATTAGGAACTATTCTTAAGATTTTCTAACCTTCAAGTCCTTTTTAATCTCCAAGTCACCTCAGACACTTCACGCCTTCCCACTACTCCCACAAATGTCCATCCACCGCTCTGTCTCCGCCTGTATAACCTCCATCTGCTGATCGATGAGCTTCACGAGCGGTGTGCTCGCAGCGTTCTTCCTGAGCACCTCATTTCCCACCTCCAGCAACAGCTTGTTGACATTAAGCTTGATTGCGCCCGCGCGTATGCACCTCTTCATAACCTCCGCCGGGAAGTCGTTTGTGCCGTGCAGCGCAACGAGGACGCGGTTGTTGATCTGCTTGTCGATGGCTTCGAGGCGGTCAAAGTGTATTTGCCCTTCTGCAGGGCCAGAGGGCCCGTAATCGCCATGCACGTTGCCAACCGAGGGCGCGAGGATGTCGACGCCTGCTGAGATGAATTTGTCTACATCTTCGGGAGATGTGAAGAGCGCTGATCGTATCGTTAGCACAAGCCTGTATCGAAACTCTCGCGATAGAGTAGTACCTTCTAGATCGCCAGTATCTGCAATTCCGTCTTCACCACCGTTTATTCTCCCGCTCTCGGCCTCTACAGCGATGCCTCGAGCATGGCACTCTTTTGTCAAGCGCTCTGTCTTCTCGAGGTTCTCCGCTTCCTCATAATGCGACATGTCGACCATGACGGAGTCTACTGGCAGTGTTGCAATGATCTCGCGGATCTGAGCTTCGTCTTGCGCATGGTCGATGTGCAGCGATAGCGGTACTTTCGCAATCCTGACCGCGTGTGCAGCTGCGTGTGCTAGTAGAGGGAGTTGTTTGAGTGTCGAGGGAAACAGCTGGATGATCAACGGCGAGCTCTTTGCTTCAGCAGCGCGGACGAGTGCTTCCAATTGTTCGACATTGTAGCTGCGATGTGTGAATCCTGATGCTGCCCGATTACTGGACATCTACGTACGCGATAGCTGCAAGCACTCCGTATTTGCCTGCTGCTGCTGCATTAAGAATACGCAGCGTGCGGTTTTCTTTGAGGCTTGTCATTGTATATCTTCAAAGTACAAATGAGTAGCTTGGGTCAGAGCATGTAAGGCATCAGCTCAACCTTGAGCACACGGTCGTGCCATCATAGCTTCCGTGTTCCGTCAATACCGCGGCCTGCTGCTGTCGCATGCACGGAGGTGGTGCGGAATTGCAACAAAGCGATTGGTGCTCGAGTCGAGCATATGTCCCCTTGCTAACATGTTCAGACCTTCGGCTACGGCTGAGGGTCGAGTGTCACCGTCTCGAGGCACACTGCCCAGACCTTGAAAGCTGATCGCTTCCGTTGTCGCCTACCCCGCGTTCTCGACCCCACCCCCACATGAAATGTGGAGGCTGAGCACATGTGGAGATAGTCGCTCGACTTCTGTACCTCGCATCGTGGCTGAAGGACATGTTACCGGTCATGCACCCATGCAAGTTTCGTACATGCATCTCGTGCATACAAGCTTAAGGATCCAAAATTGAGTGGAGCAAACAATAAGGAGAAAGCTTCTTGGGATTCATGTCGAAGTGGGATAGTACAGGTCGTGTTTTTATTGCTGTGCCTGCCAATGTGTTGCGAGATCCTGCAGGATAGACTTCGGAGGAAACTTTGTGATCTCTAGTGTCTTTTCCAACAGCTGAAGAATGCCTGTTTGCTTGACAGGATTTTGCGCCGCTAGGCCAGCTGCATACACGTCAGTGCTGTCTCGTTTGCTGATAACGACACCACTCACCTGCGTATAGAGCTCTCACGTTGATCATAGCACTCGGAATATCCTTGCCTTGATTCGCGCTGGCTATACCGCATATCGTCTCTACACTGTCATCGAGGAGACGCTGTCGCTGGCGCATATCGTCCATGCCCCCCGGAGAAGGCTCGTTGATTGCAACGATGATGCGGGAGAAATGATACGTCTGTATTGCCGCCGCGTGTGACGGAGGATGTATCCAAATCGGGGGAAAGGAGGCATCTTGCGCTGGCAGTGCAGCTCTGTATATCGGCTGAAACGATGAGCCCAGGACGCTGTACCAGTCGTTCAAAGCTTGGGTCAGCTTCTTGCCTTGATCTATTCGCGTGTCCACGTCGTACTTCTTCACAGACTCGGTGGCTGCGAAGTCGACACAGCGTCCACAGATGTAAATTATTCTGAGACACAGCTCATCCGGCGTCAAGTCGTCAAGGCGTCGCAGTGGTCTCCAGATGGTCAGCACTCTACGGCCTTCTCGAAAAGCCACCCAAGAGTCCTGTCGAATCCAAGCCCACCACGCGGCTCGTCGAAGAGGATCCTTGCATTCACTATGCTGGAGTCAGTCGTGTTCGCTGCTTCTTAGAGACTCTTCACCAGCCAGACGCCCCTTTTGATGCACCAGTGCAGTAGGCAGTAAAGTTGAGAGGAGAGACCTACCCGTTGTTATTCTGGGAACGTTGGATCCAGAAGATCCCACGCAGATGACGTTCCCATGCGCCATTGTTGTACTGCCCTTCGGCATCAAACATCTCATAAGTGCTAATAAGGAGTGCAGTCGAGATGATTTCCCGAGATTTAGAGTAGCTTCCTTGGTTGAGGTTTTGAGACAGGTAGTGAAGAGTCTCGTAATAGTATTGCGTTGCAACGTTGAGAAGAGGATTCACAATCTGAGGTTCGCTGCCGGGCTGGAGGAAGGAAGGCTGATGCAGTGCAGCCATATGGCGTGCTGCCACTGCCAGGAGCGATTTCAATAATCCCAGATTGTGCACAGCTAGTCGAGGCACATACGTCGAGAATTGCCGCGTAGGGTCGCAGAGGTCCAGTATCGGACCCACTACTTCAACATAATGTTGAAAGAGTACCAACTCATCGTCAGTCAGAGGTATGTTTTCAATTGAGTTCCAATGATCCTGTGGGATTGGGGGTAGTCTGAGATTGTCAATTGGCGAGGGGACTGAGATGTATGGCGAGTCCAAATTTGTATCGTTGTCTTGATCCGGCGATCTCAACTGAGGATCTAGTGCTGAATCATCTCGTTCAGGGCTTTCCCTCTGAGACAAGCGTGGTTTCTCAACTTCCAGATTCAAGTTGTACTTTGCAACGTTCTGAATGGCGTCTTCAGCAAGCAAGTCGTACCATTCGTAGGGTGCTGAGTTTGGCGATGGCATAGACGCCACGCTCCCAGTCGTCAAAGGGGAATCAAACTGCAGTTCCGGCGAATTGCTAAATTGAGTGTCACTTGTGATGGACTTCCTGGCCAGTGCCGGCGATGTCATTGCTTGCGCCGGTGGCGTCGACCCACTCGTCGCCACGCTCGCAGAAGCATCGCTGTGTGATGCATATCGACATTCTCTGTCGGACTTGACACATGTTGCGCACCGTGGTCTCTGCTCGTCGCATTTGATGCGACGCGACCTACAGGTTAGACTGGAGTTTCGGTCAGCTTGGGTTAGCACAAGCATAAATTTATTGGTGAGCAGGAGCTTCATGCAGGCTCCCATTGGGAACGCGTTGTCTCGGAGGCAAGCCTTGACCTCTGCAGCCAACGTTGACAAGGATTCACTCACCAACCTGTTGTCGTCCTCAATCCCCTTGCTCTGGAGGGACGCGGCTTTCGCGGTTTAGGAGCGCCTGATGATGAAACCGGCATCTCGGAAGAGGATGCGCATGCTGAGGTGCCTTCGCTTCGAGGTCGAGGTCAGGCTGCCTGTAAAAGGACGCGTAAACGGGATTCGCTGCTTGCTCGTGTCTGTGTGGGGACACACGAACGTTTCTAAGCCAGGCAATTCAGCTCTGCGGATGCGGACAACCTACGACCACGTGATAATTTGGGAATCAATGCATGAGCTCAGTTGCAAACGCAAACATGCAAAAGTTCTTGGAATTCCAGGTCTTCCAGAAGGACGGCTCGGCTATAGCGTATCCGAATTCTCGCCAAAGGCTCTTGGCCCACCAGCCTTACAAGTCTGGTCCCGTCTCACAGCGCAGTGCGGTACGGCTGAGCCTTAGAGTGCTTTCTTGTCTTGACAGGTTTGTAAACGCGTGAGTTCAAGTTGGAGTTCGCAGACGAGCTGTGTGTATTTGCCCTGCGGCTTAGCCAGTTCCGACGCCAGACTTGCATGCGCAGAGAACCTGCGAGATGCCAACAACAATGCACGCACGCGTTCATGCATCAGGTATGACACGTCGCCAACTGAAAACCCAATTCCGGAAATGTCTGAGATCATGCATGTCATTATCCTATGGGAATCGAAAACCTTCAACCTGTACCGGAACTCCTTCCAATGCAACATTATTTCCAGCTGTCGGCCAACCTTCCTCTACCACGCGCCTACAATGCCAGCGATGGGAATGTCGATTCCTGTTGTATATGAAGCACTGTCGCTGAGCAGGTAAACATATCCTCCACCAAGCTCCCTGGGGTCGGCCAGCCTGGGCATGCCGCCATAGTAATGCATCTTCTCCGCGAAGTCTGGAGCACGCTCAATCTTGTAAGTCATCTGCGTCCTGACGAATCCAGGAGAGATGCTGTTGACGCGAATGCCGTGCTTTGACCACTCCATCGCGAGGGTGTGTGCCATGTTGCGAACAGCCGCTTTAGTGCCGCCGTACGGTGCGGATGGCCCAGCTCGATTGGGACGGTACGAAGTCATTGATGCTGTAAAGACGACGCTGCCTTTAATACCTAGCTCGATGAACTTCTTTGCGGCAGCTGTAGCGCAGTAATATGCGCCAAAAACGTTAAGGTTGAACATCTGCTCGAGTTGAGCCTGGTCAAAATTCAGGGCGGGCTGATGTTTGGTCATGCCAGCGTTGGCGACCATGCCATGGATGGCCCCGGATTGTGCGACAATTCGATCAATTGCCTGAGTGACGCTCTCCTCGGAGGTAACATCGCAATTTAGGTAGTGCACGCGCTTAGGGAAAGCCTTTTGAAGCGCTTCGAATTCCTCTCCGGGCTCAAAGAGGTCCAGCGAGTAGACATGAGCGGCTTCGTTGGCAAGGAAAACTTGGGCGAGGCCAAGACCAATGCCGCGGTTGGCTCCTGTGACGGCGATCACTTTGTTCTTCAGGGAGACCTTCCAGTCGAAGGAATCGTCAGGCATCGTCGAGACATACGGAGGAATGCCTGTTTGCTCAATAACTTCAGGCTTTCCGTTGATATGGCCATTGGCAGACACGGACGCGGCCTCGGAAACGATAGCTGAAGGGGACATGTTGCGTTGTGCAGATGAGTAACTCTGACGATTGGAAGGTAAGGCGAAAGGAGGGGAAGCTGAAATGGCACTTCTAGGCACTGGAACACTTAAGTATCGACCAACTCCCACTTCCACTTACTGGCGACTAAGACCGACAGTCATTGCCGATTGCATTCGGGAGAACTATCAAGCCCACATCTAGGTCTGCACGGCGAATTGCCGCTCTGCGCATCGAGGCTCCTCGCAACGAGCCGGTCTACTAGATCCTGCTCTAGCGCTTCCCCATTCATTTCTCCGCATCCTCAGCCACGCTAGTCACCGTCTCGAGGCACATGCTTAGAGAAAAGTGCCACAGACAGCCGAATCTTAACATTACAGTCGTCGGGCTGCCCAAAAGGCCAATGAACGAGGCTCGCTAACCCGCAACCCCGGAGTTGTATCCAGTGAACTTGACGACATCTACCCGTATCTGGGGAGGTCTGGGGAAGACGAGAGGGACCGTGAACGACCCGGGGAAGCCTATGCCGGTTCAGAACAACATCAAGCAGACCTGATCTCAGAACCAGCTTATCTTCTATAAAGGGCTGGCGGAACCTCACCATCGGAACAGCCATCCCAGCTCGAGCCATCGGCGACGCTTTGGGTACAGAGATCATTTGGACGTTTCCACGACATCTTTGCGTCTACCATCTGTTCGTCGATCCTCATCGCCACCCATACTCCAACACAACATGGAGACACCACGGTCCTTCGACGCTGCTGACCTGAAAGTGATGGACGTCTCCAAAGACCACGTCGAAGTCTCCGAAGAGCTGACATGGACACCTGAAGAAGAGAGAAAGCTGGTTAGGAAGATCGACCTGTATCTCCTACCAACAATCTGGCTCATGTACCTGCTGAGTTACATGGATCGCACAAAGTAAGTTGGATCATGTCCCAGGTCCATGAAGTGACACCAACTCATCGCCAACAGCATCGGAAACGCAAAGATTGCCGGCATGGCAGACGATCTTAAACTGACCTCGAACCAATACTCTATCGCATTGGTAGTCTTCTTCGTTACATACGTTGCGTTCGAGCCCGGTTCCAACATGATCCTCGTCAGGTGGAAGCCTTCGCTGTATCTCCCGACCATTATGGCGATCTGGGGCGCACTCACCTGTGTCATGGCTGCGATCAACCACTTCCACCACCTTGTAGTTCTCCGTATTTTCGTCGGTGTCTTCGAGGCTGGTTTCGCGCCTGGTATTTTGCTCATCATCTCGTCGTGGTACAAGCGTGATGAGCAGTCGAAGCGTTTTGGTGTGTACATGTCAGCTGCCATCTTGTCTGGATGTTTCGGAGGGCTCCTGGCTGGTGCCATTACCGGCGGCATGGAGGGCACAGGCGGCCTGCGTGGATGGCGATGGCTCTTCATCATTGAAGGCGTTGCAACGATCGTCTGGGCCGGTGTCGCCTCTTTCATCCTACTCGACTTTCCCGCGACCAGCTCGCGCCTCACCGAGCGCGAGCGTGCTATCGCTGTTGCCCGTTTGCGTGAAGGCGGTGTCAAGTCGTATGCTGCAGGCGACGAGCGTATGGGCAAAGTCAAGTCGCTCAAGCTTGCCATCTGTGACTGGCGCACCATTGGCTTTGTTCTCGGTTATATGGTATGTTTGAACGTTCGTTTTCCCTATTTTTACAAGCACTAACAATTGTTTCAGGTAATTGTCGGCTCTAGCACCCTGAGCTACTTCTATCCCACTCTCGTCACCGGACTCGGCTACACCGACCGCGTGCAAGCACAGTACATGACCGCGCCCATCTACGCTGTCGCCTTCGTTTGCACAGCCATTACCACGTTCTTCGCGGATCGCGTGTCTAACCACCGCGGTCTGCTGATCTCCTCGTGGCTCGCCTTCGCACTCATCACGGCCATCTGCGTCTGCGTCATCTACGACTTTACCGCGCGTTATGCGCTGTTGGTGCTCATGGCTGCGGGTCTGTGGTCGTCTAACGCGCTGGCGCTGAGTTTCGCAAGCGCAACGTTTGGAGATATGGAGCCGGAGGTTCGTGCCATTGCTTTGGCACTGGTCAATGCCATGGGCAACCTTGCGCAGATCTACGGCGCGTACCTGTTCCCGGCGGAAGACAAACCGAAGTATCTCATGGGTTTTGGTGTCATCTCGGGTATGCTTGGTTTTGGCACTTGCGTATACGTCTTCATGCACGTCGCTGTGCGTAGGAAGGAGGGTCTGGGCTGGTTCTGAGCGTTTAGAACATAGTCTGATGATGCATAGGGCACAAGTTGATACCCGTACTTGTTCGATGGGATTATTTAGACTACTGAATCGCATATCAAAAAGTTCTCACCCACTATCGCCATCGATCGGCCGAGTCTCATTGGTGTCAACAGGCGAGCGCTTCTAGGCTGCAAGCTATCTAACGAATGGAGAGTGTCCATGTTACCTGTTATTCCGTGCTTTGGTGCTTACTAAAGCCTAGGTATCAAGAGTGCTGGTTTTGCGTGTCGACAAGTGCATCTTTCCACTACGAATGCTGAACAGAGTGCTAGTTTTAGCTTCAGTCGAATGGGTGGTTGGAAGTAAGTATGTACATTACATTCTCAGATAAAGCGACTACAGCATAGTCAATTTAACCCCCTCACATAGTCTCGCAAGTCACCGTAGTATGCACATTGCCCTTGGTCGCCCTACTATACGGGCACACCTCTTTCGCCCTAGCAACGACCTTCTCAAGGTCCTCCTTCGCCAGACCCTTGACCTTGACATTCAACTCCACCCGCAGTCCCATGTCGAGATCCTTCATGCTACCAACTAGATGTACTTTGGCCTCGACGACGGAGTCCTCGGGCGTGGACGGCATCTTGACTTTGAGGCTGGGCGCGACGGCGTTCATGGCGGATTGGAAACACGCACCTGTTGTTGTTAGGATTGTGAAGGTATAAAAAGAAGATAAAAACATACCGTAACCGGCAGCGAACAGCTCCTCAGGATTGGTCTTGCCAGCGTCGCCCTTGCCGCCAAGCGCTTTGGCCATAGTCAGATCAACCTTGAGATTCTCGCCGTCGACATGGCTGCAAGACGTTAGCAGGTGTCCGATCCATTGCCTGGTGCAGAGGGAGCAGTTACCCAACGCGAGCTCCTACGACGCTAGCACGTGCGACGTATAGACTGGGTGCTGTCTCTGTGTTCAAAAAGCGTCGAGAGACCGAGGACACGGTCTTGGGCGAGACACGCATGGTGCTGCGTAGCATCGGTGCGAACGATCTTGAAGCCATTGTAATTGATATGTGTGGTTACGGAGTTGATTTGTGAGATGAATAGGTTCTTCCTGAGATTGCGTTGTGGAATTGAAGGAGATCAATGGCTACAAATACTGATGGGCGTAGCTTTGAGCTCTTTTCCTAACTTGTGCATCGCGCTGTTACAGCTCGTGACGTTTGCAAGTCAATGACGTGCATCCCAGGATAGTGGAGAGTAACGGCATTCGGTTGGTGTGAGACGCGGAATGGTTGGTTAGTAAACATAGCATAGAGGCGAGCGTTAATTGACAGGTCTGTTCATCGCTCTTATCTCCAATCCTTTACAAAAAGACTTGTTTCTGTAGCTCTTTGTCTATGCACTTCCATCCTCCTAGATCTGTTGAGAAGCAAGTCAGCTTCATAAACTTGTTTGACGTACTTGCAAACAGCCTAGTCGAACAGATCATGTCAGCTTAGTCATCTTAGTCAGTGGGGCGAGAGATGGAGCTATGACCAAGCAAGTCAATCAACTTGCAAGTTGGAACTTCAATTAGCAAGTAAACAAGTGAACAAGTCAAATTCAAGTCATCTAGAGCTTGTGGGAAGGCATGTCTATCAACTTTGCCTTCTGTACTTGCTTGACATGCTTGTGGCTTCGCTACTGCCATTTGGTGGTCTCACACAGGCACGAACCTCATACCGACAGCTATCATTCTGAGCCCCAGTCCAATCGTCTTATCGATGGCTCCACTCACGTTGCTCCACCTCAAATTGTCTATGTGAACACCGGATTGAGCTTCCCAGCAACCCTCTCCATAATCCTCTGAGGCAGCAGACTCTCATACATGTGGTTGATCCACTCGCAGCACGCGCGCCTCGTGTGAGCCGGGTCGATGATCTCCTCGATACCAAACGCATTCGCCGTCCGTACAGGGTTCATCAGCCTATTGTACTCGTCATCGAGCTCCTTGTATCGCTTATCCCTCGCCTCCTTGCCCTCCTTTCGTTCGATTTCTTTCAGCTCAAAGGAATGTCCGACCTCAATCCCACCTTCTAAAGGCAGTGAGCCCCAAAGCCCAGATGGCCATGCCACACGCATTCTCGGATCTCGACAATCAAGCATTATGCCGCCCGCAACACCGTACACGCGGCGCACTATGACACTGAAAATGGGCATGGTGGTCGCATAGTAGGTTGCTGCGAGGGTCACGCCGTGGCGCATGGTCGCAGTGCGCTCAGCGACGGTGCCAATGGCGTAGCCGGGAATATCGACGAATTGCAGAAGTGGAATGTTGAAGATGTCGAGGAACTTGAGCATCCGCGTTATCTTCTGACTGCCGAGAGCGTCGAGCGCGCCAGCATTGACTTCGCAGTTCAGGGACACAATGCCCACCGGCTTGCCTGCTAGGCGGGCCAGCCCAACGATGGCGGTTGTTCCCCACAGGGCGCCGATCTCGAAAAAAGAGGATTTGTCCACCACGGAAGTGATGATTGCGCGGGGATTGTACATGCGGTTCTTTGCGCGCGGGATGATGGTGCGTAGCGCTTCGTCTGCGCGGTCGATTGGGTCTTCACAGTCAATTGCTGGAGGCATCTGTGTTCCAACATTGGGCAGGTAGCTCAGAACCGTTCGCAACTGCTCGAAACAACCGGCCTCGTCTGGGGCGAGGTTGTCAATGGTGCCATTTGTGCAATGCATGCCCGGCCCACCGAGATCAGTGAACGAGAGCCCTTCTTCGAACGTCGCGTTTGCCACTACGCTGGGCCCAGCATTGAATAGGGAGCCGATATCTCCGGCCATAACGCTGAAATGGCACGCCACTACACGCGCGGCACCGAGGCCGATAGCTGGACCGACGACGGCGCCAAGATTTGGGATGCCGAGATTGAGCTGTGTGACGACTTGGGCGAAGGAGGGTAGCGGAGGGACGTAGGAGTATCCCATCGATTTGATAGTCGTCACCGAACCGCCTCCGCTCGAGCCGTCGACAAGCTTGATGATGGGCAGCCTGAGCGAAATGGCGAGTTTCTCCATGTAGATCGTCTTCTCCATCAACGCGCCATCCGCGTGTCCCGCCCTGATGGAAAAGTCGTCCGCCGTGAAGACTATCTTGCGCCCTCTCAGCCGCCCAAAGCCCTGCACATTGTTGCTCGGCACATACGCCAATGGCTCTTCGCTCCTGGGTCCAGTTTGCTTCCACGTGACTGTCCCACTGACACTGCCGACTTCTTGGAAACTGCCCGGGTCCAGGAGCTGCTCGACTCTCTCGCGCACCCATAGCTTGCCCGCCGCCTTTTGGCGCACATAGCCTCTGTTCTCCGGGTCTGGTGTGGATGCAATTGTTCGCAGCGTGCCGATCTGGCTCAGGATGTCTGAGTAGTCGGCGGGTAGGTCCGAGTTGGCGCTCTTTCGGCGACGTCGTTTGGGCGTGTTTGACTTTGGGGCGAGGTGTGCGCTGACTTGGGCGAGGCGGTCGGTCGCCGTCGCTGCGTCTTTGGTCGTATCTCTGGACGCGTCTGCGGGTATTGGCGGAGGCGCTTTGTCGCCCGCCATTATTGCAAACGAATTGCGAGCTGTGGAAGGAGTCCAATGAGGCAGATATATGAATGGTATGCTCCAGCGACGGAGCGACTCGCGCGTACTTCACATCGTGGCCATGACGTTGGAGCAGTCTGGGGAAAAGCTGGGGTACCGAGGCTCTTTGGAGCTCCCCGCGCCACTCTAGCCGAATCTAACTACACTGCACTCCCCAGTTTGGGCACGACCGATGTGAGCTTTCAATATTCAAGGAATTTGAAGTCCAGGGCTGTCAAGGTGTTCGTCTGCTCGAAGAGGTATCCTACGACCTGGTTAGAAAGTTCACCTACATCGTCATTCAACTCTCTGACAACATCACTTGAAGTCGAATCGTCCAGTCACAACACAAACAAGGAATACACGAATACGTGACCAAACAGCCATAGATTTCTTAAGATGTCGAGGCCGCCAACAAGACCCATAAAGCGTCTGCTCATCGCAAACAGGTGAGCTCCACAATTTCCACCCCGAGCAGAGCTAATGCACTCTCACAGAGGAGAAATCGCAACACGCATAATAAGCTCAGCGCGCGAGCTCTCCATAGAAACATACGCCATCCACATCTCCGGCGACACCTCACATGCTGCACGAGCTACTCACGCCATTGAGCTACAATCTGCAGGAGCATTCATGAACATTGACGCTCTAATCGCCATTGTCAAGAAACACGAAATCGATGCTGTCCACCCAGGCTATGGGTTCTTGTCTGAGTCCGAAGTCTTTGCCGAGCGGATGTGGAAAGAAGCCGGCGCTGTGGTGGTCGGACCTGGATGGAGCATTTTGGCGGAGACGGGGGATAAGTTGAAAGCAAGACAGCTTGCTGAGCAATGTAGTCTCTCCCTTGACGTTTACAAAGCCATTACTAACATTGATAGGCAATGTACCCGTATCTCCAGCGCTCCAGGAGCCTACAAACCAAGTGGACCATGTACGCGCATTTGCCGCTAAGATCGGGTACCCCATCATGGTCAAAGCCATCGATGGTGGCGGCGGTCGCGGTATCAGGTTGATCCGAAGTGAAGATCAGCTCGCTGCTTCTGTGAAGAGAGCCGTGGAAGAGAGTCCGTCGAAGCAGTTGTTCGCTGAGAAAGCCGCGGTGGATGGGTTCCGACATGTTGAGGTTCAGATCATTGGTGATGGGAGCGGTGCCGTGACGCATCTGTGGGAGCGAGAGTGCAGTATCCAGCGGCGGTACCAGAAAGTTGTGGAGATTGCGCCGAGCGTGATTCAAGATCGGAAGTTGATCGCGAGGGTGATTGAAGACGCGTTGAAGATGGCGAGACATGTAGGATTCGTCTTTATGAGGACGTCTGACAGCACTGACGGGGCTCCAGGTTCGCTACTTTTCCCTCGGCACGTTCGAGTTCTTGGTCAACCCAGAGACGAAAGAGTATTATTTCCTGGAAGTCAATCCACGGCTTCAGGTCGAACACACGATCACAGAGTCTATATCCATGACCGACATTGTCAAGTCCCAATTGCTCCTCGCACAGGGTGCTTCGTTGGAGACATGCGGTTTGCCGACTTCGACTCGCAATCCTCAAACGCCCCCACCAGCGCACTCGATCCAGCTGCGAATCACTGCTGAGAATGTCGAGAGCGACTGGTCTCTCTCGATCGGCAAGATAACAAACTTCCGCTTCCCAACCGGCAACGGGGTACGAGTTGATACGAATCTTATCAGTGGCCACCCAGCCGTTGTTTCAGCAGACTTTGATAGTCTGATCGCAAAGCTCATTGTCACAGCTTCATCTTGGGAGGACTGTGTGCGGAAAGCTCAGCGCGCGCTGGAAGACACGACAATCACAGGCGTGAAAACAAATATCTCTGTCCTGCGCGCTATCGTCGCGCATCCAGACTTTTCCAACGGGAAGTGCGACACCCAGTGGCTAGAGCGGAACCAAGCAGACCTGCTCCGTTCGAGTCAACAAATTCCCACACCCTCAAACCAGCTTCTCAAAGACACGGGATCCTCTGCCTCCGCTCCAGCGCTCAGCAACGCAACCCCACTGTTCCGCAAAGGCGACGCGTGGTCTCTCGCGCTCTCGCCCCAGGGCACCGCTGCACCGCAACCGACACACCACCTCCAACTCACCAAAGTCCTGCGCAACGATTTCCCCGCCTCCCTCGCCGCAGATATCCTCTTCACGTCCCCCACATCCTCGACCGCATACACACTCACCCTCGCCTCCACATCCGCATCGGCGTCGGCGTCTACCTCTGCTCACCCGCGCGCTGACCCCGCAAATGCATCGCACATCGCCATCCCGTTTCCAGGGAAACTGGTCGAAGTGCTTGTGGACGAGGGCGATGTTGTCAAAGAGGGGGATGTGGTGTGCGTGGTGCAGCAGATGAAGATGGAGCTTGAGGTTAGGAGCAGCAGGAGCGGGAGAGTGGGGTGGGTGATGGAGGTTGAGGACGGTGGAGAGGTGGATGTAGGGTGGCTTGCTGCGGTTGTGGAGGGGGATGGCGGGGCGAAGTTGTAGAGAGTCGATGGTGGCGTTGGCAGTGCCTGGTACGGCATCTATGATTGAGAGGATAACGTATGAGGGATGTGCAGAGGAGTGAGAAGTGGATGGTGACACACTGATGAAAGTGCTTCAAAATATTGATCTTGTGCGCATGATGTTGTCACTGCGAAGATGCAAGCAATGGTCTGACGAGGGCATCATTGAGTGGTTCGGAGAGTCCATCATGCGATACTGGATAGAGATGAAGTGTACTCCATGTTTGAGAACACGCGGGACTGGAACGAAGTACATGATTAATGGCATGAACACACAAGAAAAAATAAATCGTATCAGGAACAGTATGTGATGGCAGAAACGTCGAGATGGAAGCAGCAACTAAGACTCCCTTCTGCATGTGCAGTGATGAATCCGGGTGTGCGATGAAGTCCAGTAGAAGGGGGCAACTCCAGCCGAGCTCTCTTCGGCTACACTTTCCCCGCTCAAAAAAATTCCTGGCGCAAACACCTCGAATCCTACAAGACGACACCAGCACAACGTCACAATGGCAAAACGCAAGCGCTCCTCAGCCTCACCGGCGCTCTCCGAAACAATCCCCGCCGCCTCCAAGCTCCTCAAAGCGCAGCAAAAGCAGATCCTTGCCCGCCTCGCCGCGGCGCAAAAGCCTCTCGTTGCAGCCCTGCGCCTGGGCGCCGGTTTCGAGCGCCAAAAGCACAGTCGCCGCAAGAAGACGGCAGTGCAGAAGAAAGACACGAAAGCTCTCACACGCCTCGACGACGAATACCGTGTGCTCAAGGCGCTGGACGTGGAGAAAGTAGCAGAGCAGCATGTGCGGCGGACGATTGCAAAGGTCAAGAGTCTGAAGGACCATGAGGCGCTGCCGGAGAATGTGAGGGAGATTGAGAAGGTGGAGAACGAGCAGGCGAAGCTGAATGTTCTGGCGAGACTGTACAAGGTCCCCGCCGTGAAGAAGGAGGTGGATGCGCTCATTGACGATTTGAAGGAGATTGTCGGTGGGGGCGAGGGTGTGGGGAGGGTTGAGAAGGCTAGAGAATCGCAGAGCTGGGAGAAGAAGGAGAAGAAACGGAAGGTGGAGGAGTCGGACGAGGAAGGGGAAGGCGTGGATGTGGATATGGATATGCTGGATCTCAGTGATGAGGACGGCGTTGCGGCAAGGCTCTTCAATGCACGGATAGCAGCGCCGTCGTCTGGCGAGGAGAGCGACGGCAGTTTGTCCGACAACGAGAGACCACCGAGCATAGGCGACAGCGACAGCGACAGTGACAGTGAGAAAGATCCAAATGCAGACCTCGAAGAAGCCAGCGACTCAGACGCCTCATCATTCGCTGGCTTCAGCGCCTCCGCCTCAGACACCGCTATCGCGCGCATAGCACCGCCCTCCGACATCTCAGACTCCGACTCCGACTCCGCCTCCATCTCCCTTACAGACCGCAAGTCCAAGACAAAACCCGACCCCACACCCTCCACCTCTACATTCCTCCCCGGCCTCAGCCACGGGAATTACTTCTCCGGCGACGAATCCGCGTCCGACCTCGACGAGAAGCCGCGCAAGAACCGGCGCGGCCAGCGTGCACGCCAGAAGATCGCCGAAGCAAAATACGGCGCCAAAGCAAAGCACGTCGAGAAGAACGAGCGAAAGAAGGGCTGGGATGCTAAGCGCGGCGCCGTCGATAGCGACAGGCCGGCGAATAGGAAGGATAGACGCGCAGCCGAGAAGGGTATGAAAGCCAAGGGTGGACGAGGGCCGGTCATAAGCGGCGAGAATGCTGCCCCGCTGGGCAAGAACAGGCTGGGTGGTGATGAGCGAAGTGGTGCAGTTGCAGCACCCTCGAGAGCGGAGAGGAAAGGACCCAAGAAAGATGATATGGGTTCATTGCATCCGTCGTGGGCGGCGGCCAAGGCGGCCAAGGAGAGCAAGAAGCTCAAGATTGATCTGGGAGGCAAGACGGCGAAGAAGATCACGTTTGATTGAGAGATGTGAGATGGGGGCGAGAGTGGGAGGAAATGAGATACCCAAGTGCTAAAGCCGCCGTGTCTAGACAGAGCTATGTGATTACCCACTTCATGGCCGATGTGCCACTTGCTCGAACCATTCTACCTTCCATCTCTCTACAGCTCTTCTGCAAAACCGACCTGCGTCACGACTCCGCCAGTCTTGACCGACAACCTATGGCTTCCTGCTGAACTCGGCCTTGATTATAGTACCTGCGTGTTTGCTTGCGAGTTCATCCCCAACCACAAACTCCAAATCAAACCAAAGAAAAAGACTATTTCTTCAACTTTATACAAGCCCACACTACCTGACTTGACAACCACGACCCAGCTGATCGTGTTTGATCGAAGTCTTGTGTAGACCTAGCAGCTCTGCCCCAGTATTGCCCTCAATGAGACAAGTGTCAGGATATTTATTCTACAAATTTCTCAATAACGGCAACCATACAGTGCAGCATTGTTCAATATCCCCTTTAATCGCTCTCTACCTTTCGTCGCGGTTGTAGTACACAGAATCACCACCCGTGGACTAAATCGGGACTTGTTCCTCGTGATTAGCTCTCGCTGACGTGTATATGCTGCAAAGATATGATGAATCTGCTTTCACACGGTTAGTCCAGTACCTGTGAATCTTGTGTCTGCTCGTGGAAGGTCTGATTCCTTCTTTGAGGGGAGAGGGGTAATATGCCACCTCCCATGTCTGCATTTTCATTGTATCTGTACGGAGAGGAAGTCTGCGCGAGGTAGGATCTTTGGATTTGACGCTACTCAAGTGTGGGATCTTGACGGATTGCGGGTTGTGACTGTGTGAGAGCTTTTTGCTCGCGCTTGTAAACTGGAAGCTTGCGTACTTTCGTTCCTGGGTTGTGATTAGAACTGTCTTGCTCTGGCTGAGATTATGGAACGTGGACTTCGGTCACTAGGCGATGCAGCGCAGCGAACTTACAATATGCAAGATTTGCGATGCTGTTTAGGTAGCAGCAAGGCCAAGGATCACAGGGTTCACGGCATGTCTGGTTTTTTCTTTCATCTTGAACTCAGGTGCCAAATTTGTGGTTGAGAACAAAAGAACATACTTGCGCATCGAGTGCTGAGGCTTTCAAGTTTCAACTTCGTTTGTGTTCGCGGAATTTCATCATTGCACTTTTCAACCGTTTCGCTCGCTTTGTAGAAGCTGGCTTCGTTATCGAGAAGGCCGTGTGGTAATTGAGGATCAAGATCACCAATATCTCCAAGTCAGAAAGAGCTTCACTCAGAACACAGTTCAGACAGATGTATAATATGCTTCGTTCATATCTCGTTTGTAATTGTCAATCCAGCTGCGATCGGCATCGATCTAGCAGCTCAAGAATACTCGAAACCCACTTGCAACAGAGCACTACCCACACTCCCATGCCGTATCACCTCAAGTCTATTTGAGTCTCAATCGACGCTTACAAGTTGGCGTCGATGAAAGAGCGGAGGCTGCCAACGCGAGCGTAGACACCGGGCTTACCAGCCGCAGCGCAGCCCTCTCCCCAAGAAACAAGACCGATAAGGGTCTTGCTGGAGTCAACAATGGGGCCTCCAGAGTCACCCTGGCAAGAGTCCTTGCCACCAGCAGTAAGACCAGCGCAGAACATGGTGTCAGTGATCTCGCTGACGCTGTAGTTGTTGCGGCAGGTGGCACGCGAGACGATGGGCACGTCGACCTTGCGGAGAGCGGTGGGCGAAGAGGATGAGCCGCTGGACGTGGTTCCCCAACCGGCAACGGTGGAGGTGCTACCGGCGGCGGGGTCAGAGCCAGAGGCAGCGAGAGAAGCGTAGCCGATGGTTGAGCTGGTGGGGATGCTGGTCGCGAGCTTCCAGATGGCGACATCGTTGTTGAGGGTAGAGCTGGAAAAGCTGGGGTGCACCTTGATGGAAGACACGCGGACGAGGGTTCCGCCAGAGTTGCGGTTCTGATCTTTGTTAATACAGAGTTGGTTTTCCTTCAGGGATAGCGGTGACTTACCAAGCTTCCGGCACGGATTGTGAGAGAAGACGCAGTCTGACCAACAGTGCAGTGAGCTGCAGTGATGACAGTGTTGGCGTTCAGGAGAGAGCCACCGCAGAAGTGAGAGCCGCTTTTCTGCAGAGAGACGATGAAGGGGAAGTCGCCAGCGCTCGCGGCTGTTCCACCGACGATGTCGACAGAGTCCTGGGGAGTAGGAGCAGCGGTGACTGCGGAGGCCAGAAGGCCAGCGACAATTGCCTTGTACTGCATCTTGATGAGGTGCTTGGGAGTGAGGGGAGTGAGTGTTGGAAGAGGATCAGCGAGTGGATGATCATTCTGAGGAGGTAGACCTGATCATACTTATAGTACTATGAACGTCAGGAGTGCGTAAGTGCACTCTCTCGCAACCTTCCTTTTTGGCCTTGCTGATAGCACCAAGACTGCCAAGCTTGGTGTTGTTCAATGTCCTTCCAGAAGCAGTCGACTGGTGTTCGGCGAAGACTAAACAGATCAGTCTCCCGCTGGTGTAGGGTTGTTATCTGATGCGCTCTCATATGCAGGTACATGCAACGAGATCTAAAGAGGAAGCTCTCGACAAGTGACGGGTCCGCGCAACATCATTCGCCCCGGGTGTGTGGTAAGCAGATAGGCGTGACTTCATAGGGTCACCCGACAGTATCACTGGGCGCAATTCACGCTGGAAGATTGCGTCTCATGAGTCGTGGTTGCAGATCTGCTTTGTAGGGAGGGTGGGTAGTCTTGCACTTGCTGCAAAGAAGAAACAATCCAGCGCGTAGACACTGTATCCGTAAGGAGCAGCCCAACTCTTACTGGAGCAGCTGAAGATGTCCCGAAACAGAATCACCATAAGCGAGGATCGGTTACGGGATCTGCAGCCAACGTTCGGAATTCCCCATCTCCATCCTCCAGATGATGTGAACGGCGCTAACCGACGTATCCCAAATCAAGGATCGTGCACGCGGTTGCTTCACAGTAAATTAACTCCAGAGCTTGGCAAGGTGATACGAGGCGGTGGTAATAACTACCTTGTCGAATGAGGAGCGCGCCCGAGTTCTGATGGTCTTGGAAGTCGAGAGTATGCCCGGCTCTACGACTGATCAGGCAATTCACAAGCAATGCCAAGATAGGCTTCGCGATAACCTAACAGTCTACCGATGCCCCACAAAGGAACTCCCGCAAAGGAACTCCCGCAAAGCCTCCTGCGCTAATCATTGCTGGTGTTGGCAGGTGGTAGAACTGTGTTCTGATTGGCTTCGGGCTTAGCTCCTGTTGCATGTGACGTCGGCTATTGACGAGCACTGGCTAGCGAACGACTACCGCCGGTAAGTCTCTCTGCCCAAGCGTCTGCCTGCGACCATAGTCTTCACCTGATGCTGATAGATTTCGAGCGCGCATTTGTCTTCCTGTCCACCGTCAGCCTCCCGCGACTCTTGTCGTCACCCACACTCGGCAATATGGACAGCCTGGACTCCCCTTTTACGATAGAGTTGAACGGCTCGCCTGTCGCCAATGTGGGCAACAACGCAGAGGACAAAACGCAAGCCAAGTGTGGGTCGGAAGCAGCTGTGTTCACACTGAAAGATGGTCGTCTACAACACGGCGAATGGGTACTTGGAAGAAATTTGACGGAGAATCGAAGCCTGCTGCCAAAGGAGGTTTACTGGTTCAAGGCTGGCGAAGACGTGGACAAGAGAGTGAAACCGGTCAAGGCTCACAAGGAGGGCGATGCCATCCAGCTCAAGTTTGATGGCTCTTCCTTGATGCTTGAGAACGACAAGATCTTCGCAGATCTTCTTGGAGGTAAGTGAAGCCGTACGTGGTCAACTTTGTGAGCTGACGTGTCGAAGATGACAAGACTGAGGTGGTGGTGAAGCTGCAGTCCTGAATTGAATCAACGCTCAAGTTGTGTCAAAGGTTCAAAAAAAGATTGTCCACTTTTAAGATTGATTCTTTTTAATCGTGAAGCCCACTGCATCGGTGTGTAAAAAAGTTTGTCGTTAGCATGTACCAGATTGCGCTTTGTTGGTTCGATGTAGGCCCGCGAGTGCGTCGAAATATGCCAACCTTCCGCTTTGGGCACATCGTTATTGTCGCTCGAGTACTCAAGCGAGAACAGCGCTAGCTACTTGGAGCGACACGTTAAATAGAGTCACTTGAGACCGTTCCCGCGATTTGCTGTCCTCACACTGCGCCCTCCCTCAGTCCTCCCCAGGCCAATCTCGCTGTCGCAATGGCCATTTAATATCTGTGACAGACTCGAGCCGATGGTTAAAGAGACCATCAAAGAGCTCGAAGACGAGATGCCGACGCCTAGATCTTTTAGTATCCTGATTCCACCTCCACTATTATTAGCGCGGCACTTGGATCAAAGCCGAATCCTCTCTGTCGCCCTTCCTATTCTGTATCTCCCACTTCTGCCTCCTCATCATTCTCTACAGCAGTCATATCCACGTCGACGCACAGCATGCTTTTCTACTTCACTGTCATGAGAGTCCAAGATTCTTCCCCGCATCAGCTGCGGCGCCTAGCCTGACACTATTGTAAAGGATAGATACAGCACTCACCTCGGAAGTTCGATGTAACTATTGCCTGTCTGTCTTCGAGCCTGCTGACGACATCGGAAGAGCATTCCCCCCACTTCAGTGCAACCTCGATGCAGGTTCGATTGTCGGACCGCGCCCGATGAAAATTACCCCTTCTCGTTAGACAAACGAGACATCTGAAATACCATAGACTGATTCGTCAATACGGCGGAGCTCTATGCACAATAACTGTGAAAAGAGCGAGGTAGACAACTTGGCGGCGGCTCTGAATGGAGGATTGACATGTTGCGTGATCCTTGGCAAACTTCCGCGAACACCATTGTGGATTCATCTACAGCGGATATTGGCAACATTGAAAATTGTAGGAGGCATATAAGCCCCGTCTGTAGTACTGAATATCATACACTCTTCTGCAAGCAGAAACTTCTGTCATCATGGGACTCGAGACGACTCAGTCTACGCGTACCAGCCATTGTTGGCTTGGAAAATTTGTTCCTTACTTCAGAAACGAGGAGAATGTGCTCCGAACCAAGCTTGACTATTTTCTTTTGCTGTGGATGTTCGTCGCGGGCATCATGAAAGAGATGGACCAGAGTGCAACAACACAAGCCTACGCCAGTGGCATGAAAGAGGACCTGGCACTATATGGCAATGAGCTCAATTGGTTCCAAACGTACTTCTCCATCGCATACGCCATCTTTATTGTGCCCTCACAGATGCTACAAACAAAGTTACGTCCGTCTCTTTGGCTTCCATTCGCTGAGATCGCCTGGGGTATTTTGACTTTGTTGTAAGTGTAAATACATCTGGGTTCTGAGCAACATCTGCTAACCATAGGAGCACATACAAAGCGAAGACTGCAACGACAATTTATATCTTGCGCTTCTTTTTGGGGGCGCTAAGTGCTACATCGTGGCCTGGCATCACAGCGCTTATCATGACGTGGTACACACCCAGAGAGCTTGCGTTCCGTCTAGCTATCTTCAATGTGTCAGATGTGGCTGGTGCAATGTTCTTAGGGGTGGTACAAGCTGAGCTCTATGTCAACATGAATGGCGTCAATGGCCTAGCAGGATGGCAATGGCTCTTTATCGTCTCCGGTGCCATCACTATCCTCCTCGGCTTCCTTGGTCTCCTCATTGTCCCCGACTCACCGGCCAATACACGTGCCATCTGGCTTACGAGAAAAGAGAAAGAGCTATCAAGAGAGCGACTAGAGCGTCATGGCATGCAGGCTGCTCGGTTAGTTCCTTTGAAAGTCCTGCGCGCGAAGCTGTTACTCCTGATCAAGCACCCCTTGACCTATCTTTACATTGCGGCTTTTGCACAGAACGCTTGGGCACATCGCGCAAATTCGTACATTCTACTTTATCTCAAAGGCGTCACAGACTCTGCCGGCAACAAGCTATACACCACCTACCAAGTGAACCTCATCCCTCTTGGCGGATACGGACTGCAAATCATCACAAACGTTGGCATCAACGCGCTTGGTGATTGGAAGGGCTGGCGCTGGCCTATCTTCGTTGGCTCGGGCTTGGTACACATCGTTGCATGCGGCATATTGACAGGTTGGCCAGATAGCCATCCTACGATCATGTTCGCATACTTCTTGACATACGCGACAAACGCCGGTGGCCCTGCGCTGATAGCCTGGCTTGCTGAACTACTGCGACTTGAGCCCGAAGCGCGTGCGATCATCATCGGCATGAGTGTCACCATTGTGTATGTTGGCCATGCGACAATACCTCTGGGAGCTTGGCAGGCTGTAGATGCTCCTCACTACACCATTGGCTTTCCTCTCGCGTTGAGTCTTGCTGCTGGAGCCATTGGAGTCGTACTTGCGATGCGCTTCTGGTTCGTGAAGCAGCACCCTGACTTTGCACACACAGGGTATGGCAAGGGCGAGGAAACAATCGACGATACCGATGCGAAGATCGCTACCGAAAGCTTGGATGCAGAATTGGGCGAGCAGACGAACAAAAATGGAGTGGGCGTTCGCTATAGATCCTGAAGAAAGATACAGTTTCCCGATCGCGATGGGTTAATCTCCATCGAGGACCTGTAGATGACCAGTGTCATTCACCAATCTGGTATTTACATGTCCCTGCCAGTGGGCCGGCTCAAGTGCGTTTCACTTCTCTCATGAGCTGACACCCTGACTTCTGTTGTCTTTGTGATCTTCGAAATATCTCGGAGAATGTGTTCTTCGCTGTTTCCTTCTTCAGATGGACCATGTATGTTTGTCGTCTGATCGACTCCGCTACCAAGGGGAATAGAGCCGTCTCGTGTGCCCCATTTCGACTTGAGCGCGTACAAAGATCGCGAGCGACTGTTGGCATTGGAACTCTTTTGTGTCTTCTCTGCGTAGTATTTGAAAAGCGGCGCGAGCGTAGGTATCGACGCAACTGTGGTTGATATGTTAACATCGGGTACATGGATGATCGAGAGCGACGCATACCTATGATCCCCAAATTATTCTCCACAGCTGACCACATGATCAAGCTGGCAGAGTCGAGGTAGTTCGCAAGATTCTTGACAGTTCGGATGCGGATGGCCTGAATGACCGTGATGAAGGTGCCGAGGGCAAGAAGACCCAGGAGAACAAGCTTCTTTCGAGTCTGAATATGACTGCGAAGCAAGACAGGAAACGGCAAGAACATCCTAGGGGCGTAAGTTTTCTCTTCAAGTTTCGAATGGACTGCTCTCATACACAGTCGTGTCAAAAAGAATTGTCAAGGAGGCCATGCTCGTATAAAATGGAACGGCTGGTAGGCACTTTCCCCAGGTGATTTTGGGATCCCACTGCTTTGCGGCCTATAGACACGTCAGTCAGTCGACTTGTGCAGACATTAGTATAACGGACCGGCTGGCATAAATTGACCTGAACAAGCAGGAACGATAAGTGGAATAGCACGCATGCAACGATGACTATTAATGTCGCTGTGCGTGCGGCGCCTTTCGTCATGAAGCGAAGATACGTCAGCAAAAGACTGATCTTAAACCCTAAGATGCTGGTGATGTAACTGGTATGGTATCAGTATCGCGCGGTGCAGTGGGCCTGTGAAGATGTGCACTCACAATGGAGCCCCCATGTATTGTACCTGAGATAATCAGCGTGTAACAGTATGTCCAAAGATCTACTCTTACCAGTCCAAAGTTGTAGATGTTCTCCTTTGGCATGTCTTGCAGATGCTTCAACCCGAGACCCCACTTGGTTTCTAGCTGGGTAAGCTAGGTTGTAGGCGTTGCATCGCTATGCACTTACGAACGATAGATACTACAGCAAAGCCGCATGCCGCTATCTGGTATTCGTCAGCTGCACGGTTATGGATATCAATAGGCCATGCCCTTTACCCAGGTGACGATGAGGACGTAATCATCTAGAAGAGTCAGCCGCCATTTCAGGACGTGGGGTGCACCGTGGGAATGACTGACCTGCGCCAACAGCTTTGATCATACAGCCTCGAACATAGAACCGCAGTAGCAGTACCGCAAGCGAAGCCGCTGTAAATCCAATCGCCACTGCGGTGATTTGTGGCCCGTCGTTAGGAACATTCTCTGGTGTGTTGTATGTCCAGCCCATAGTGGCTGCGCGTCGAGAGCGAAACTATGTCTTTCTTGCGCGAGAGATACTCCACCCTTCTTAACTCTCGCTCGGACATCACACGTATCAAGGTCAAGACTCGTCGCGCAATAGCCGTCGATCCGATTCCCCAGGCACTGTACCCAATGTGAAGTATCCTCAATCTCCTTGCAACCTGGTCAGTTTTAACGACTCCGTGTTTTGGCCACGTTGGGTAGTGACTCGGCCACTTCTTCGGTACATTCTTGAAAACTCCTGCATGTTGAATATACCTCACCAACGTTGTCCCAAGCGAGAGAGACACAAGCAAGGCGGCATAAGACTAGAATAAGGGAGCATCATCTCATGGATGGGATCTGATTTGCTCTACTATTGTTGTATGCAACACTTGGTCCTAGGATTGGAGGCACAGGACAAGGAGGATGAGGCACGGCACGAGGCTTCACTGCTGGACGGCCCAGACCTCCGCTGCTGAGCCGTGTGGTACTATTGTCTGTAGGAAAATGTACGAGAACAGCCCTTATTGGGCGAGTACACTTTCATCCCGCGCGGCCCGGTTGTCTTTACGTCCATTGGCCAGTGCACGACGGCCCGCTTCCAGATGCAGCCTGGTTCATAATTGTCGAGAGCATTATGCCGCGATTCAGTTGCTATTGTTCTTCATCATTGTTGAAGCCTCGAGTGCATAGCTCTCGTCCTTCGCGACAGCGCTTTCAATTTCGGAGACTCGATCTAGCTGTTGAATAGAATCTGCCTCCGTGCGTATACTTCAGGTGAGGAGCATATAAACGCGATACTGACCCTTGTAAATGGTCAAGCAAAATCTACCGAGTCCATGCTCTTTTAGAGAGCAGCACCGAGTGACCGGAATCTTGCGCCCGGAGATTGGTAGACGCGCGCAGGAACGACCCTTTATGGAGCGCCAAAGATCTGAGGACCCACATCACTAGTAGCATTGTTGCCACGAGGATTCCAGCGGCTGCATGGTTCCTAACCTATGTACCTAGGTGCTGGATATATAAAGTCTCGCGGTTCGAAGTTCGAAGCCACTACTTCGTCAGCAGGGGAATACAATGCAACTCACGCTTCTTGGACTCACCTTCTTCGGTGCTGCTCTTGCCACCAGCCAACCTCCCAGCCAGTGCAAGACCTTCCCAGGAGACAAGACATGGCCTTCCAGTCTTGAGTGGACGAAGTTGAACAGCACCGTAGGCGGGCGACTTGTGGCGACAGTTCCGCTCGGTGCGCCATGCCACGGGGCGTCCTTCAACAATGCGCAATGCGAGAGCTTGAAAGCGCAATGGCAGTTTGAGAAGATCCAGTGTGTAATAGACATCTTGCCTGTGACGCAGTCCTGACAGTATCCAGCTACGAGTCTTCTTCGTCGGTAATGGCGCCTTTCTTTGCAAACCAGAGCTGTGACCCTTTCCAACCAAAAGAGCGCCCGTGTGAGCTCGGCAACTATGTTCGATATGCAGTCAATGCCTCTGGACCTGCAGATGTTCAACAAGCGATTGCATTTGCGGCTTCCAAGAACATCCGTCTCGTCATCCGTAACACTGGTCACGGTGCGTCTCCTCGTGTTGTTTGCCATTCCTGACTGACTTTGCCAGACTACCTGGGCCGATCTACAGGTGCTGGTTCACTCGCCGTGTGGACGCATCATCTTAAGCAAATTACCCATCTCCCAACCTACAAAGACTCTGGCTACAACGGCGCTGCGTTCAAGCTCGGTGCTGGTGTCCAAGGTTTCGAGATCATGGCAGCCGCCCGCGACAAGGGACTTGTAGTCGTGGGTGGAGAGTGCCCAACTGTTGGCATCGCCGGCGGCTACGCCCAGGGAGGCGGACATTCGGCCATCAGCACCAGTTTCGGACTTGCTGCTGATAACGTGCTCAGCTGGGATGTCGTCACAGCCAATGGCAAGCTCGTTGTTGCAAGCAAAGAGCAGAACGCAGATCTATACTGGGCCCTTAACGGTGGTGGAGGCAGCACTTATGGTGTTGTGGTCTCCATGACTGTGAAAGCTCATAAAGAGGCTGTGTTCGGCGGAGCATCGCTTTCGTTCTTCACCACCGACAACGCCCAGGACGTCTTTTACGATGCAATCCAGGCTTTCCACGAGGAGCTACCAGGCATGGTCGATGCAGGCACTATGGTGGTGCACTACTTCACAACGTCGTTCTTCATGATCTCGCCGCTGAACGCTTACAACAAGACTGCAGCTGAGGTCAAGACCATACTTGCACCGTTTGTTGCCCGTCTCGATGCTAAGAAGGTCAACTACACTGCCAGTTACACCGAATTCAACACCTACTACGAACACTACGACAAGTACTTTGGGCCTCTCCCTCTCGGCAACATCCAAGTTGGCATTGCGCAGTACGGAACCCGCCTGATCCCGCGAAGCGTTGTCGGTAACATCACTGAGACCTGGAAGACGGTCGTAGAGAAGGGCGTCACTTGGATTGGCGTTGGAACAGATGTGAAGTCGTTTGGCTCGGAGAAGACAACTTCAGTGCATCCAGCTTGGAGGAAGGCCATTGTGCATGCTACTCTCACACTTCCCTGGAGCTTCACAGCTCCGTGGTCGGAGGCATTCGAGACGCAGCAAAAAATGACCAATGTCATCACACCGCTTGTCGAAGCTGCAACGCCAGGTTCTGGCTCGTACGTTAACGAGGCTGACTTCAATCAGAAGAACTGGCAGACTACCTTCTGGGGAGACAACTACAGCAAGTTGCTCAGCATCAAGAAAAAGTGGGATCCGTCTGGTCTCTTTTACGCTACTGTAGGTGTCGGCAGTGAGGCCTGGGTGGTCAAGAATGATGGACGTATGTGTCGAGCGTGATGGAGAGATATTCGTCTATCAGGTTTTAAATTACGATTAGCATCGGAAAATGACACTTCCTGTAGCTCAACTTGCTACAGCCTCTGGTAGCCCTCAGCATTTCCATACGCGCATCTCTGAACCTGCTTCGTCGGATGCCTGGTATTCTACTAGCTCCAGGTCGTTCTTGTAATGTCCTTCAAACCTTGACGACTGCGTTCTACTACTGCAAAGACAGTAGAGTTGAGATTTAAGAGGATATCTGCCGCTGTGGCTACAACATACTATAGCGATCTCTCGAAGGTGACCGATCAGCGACTATCTAGATTCACACGTGGTGATCGAGATTATGAGGGCACCCACGATGTCGGTATTATCAGGGTTCAAACTAGGGCATGGCCAAGTGAACTAACAATGCTTTAATCAGAAACCTCAATAACGTAAGCGCATATGCCACCTCTGAGGTTAAGACAGACATCAATGCTGCCAATATTTCTCAGGGGGCTGCGCGAGAGGTGTTGCGGTCAGGCCATTGCTAACTAGATTGAAATTTTTCTACTTCCATGTGTTCATTGCTCGAGCTGTGGTTGCTGGCCCCTTGGATATTGCCAATGCAAGCAAATTTGCCACAGATTCTAGTATTGAAACTACTTGCCCGACCCTGTCGCTTTCATGGTTGATGCTATTGACTCATTGGCTGAGTGTGCTGCGTTCTCTATAGACCAGGTGATTATAATGATGTCGACTCATCATCTTAAACTCACAACATATCGCGTCACACCAAAATCACTTACTCAATAAGAACCGGCTCCACATCCAGAGATCATTCGATAGAATGATAAGGACGTACTGCATGAAGACTGAGTCGTGGTCCAAAAAAAAGGACGTACACCAAGCGTTAGCTGCATGTGCCTGCTAGGTTAGATATGGTTAGTTTGGCCTATGTATCTCGTTTTCATTCTCTTAACGCATCAAATTTGATCGGGCAACTGGATATTTTCAATGCTTTGTAGCTGCTCCCCGTTCCGAATGAAGGTCTTCAGTGGTGTCTAGGAGTGGCGAGAACTAAATAACAGCTGCATGCTGCTAGACATTCATTCCCGACCAGCGAATCGAGGATTGAATTGTGACAGTGTCGGCACTCCCTCGGCGCTTTTTCATGAACCTGGCTCATGGGAAACGATACGAGTACTACCTTACCTATTAGGAGCGCACACTCCTGAAGCGTGGTGTTCTGGGTTTGTTAGGACGCGGAGAATTCCAGGGTTTGGCTGCAAAACCTTCGGCCACACAGCACCCTCCGGCGGTCCGCGGCAATGACATGGACAAACGAGCATCCTGAACACCCACGTGACACCCTCGCCTTGGGCTCCACAAACCCACTTCACAATTCTGACACCGCGAACTGTGGAGATTTTGGCTTCTGCCCAATAGATACTACCTTCAGCCCTGTCTGAGTGTCCGAACCGCCTCAGGGTGCATCATTGCCAGCCCCTCGTTGTCCGGTCGAGGACCTTTTGACCTTGCAGAGCCCGCCGAGCACGACTCGGGATTTTATCACGCAATGAAAGGCAAATGCGAAGGTCTAGCACTCGTAAGACAACCCGCATGCAGTCGCCACAAAATGGTTCGGCTTCAGCTGTCCGCCCTCACAGATTGCCTTGCACCAAGCCTCATGAAGAAGGCACAGACGTTGAGGGACCAGGAACGGGCCACACACGGGTCGGCTCATGACCTTAATTGAATTACTAGATCCGCAGCTACTCCGCAACGGTGCGGCGCGGAAGGACTACGAATCCTCCGCTCGTACTACGACTCGCGGCTTTTGGACACGACGACTCACGACAACGCTTTGCAAAAAGCAACTTCATCTCAAGCTGAAAGTGAGCTACCTATGTACGTACGCTGCCGAACTCTTCCGTCGTAACCGATACTTGTTTGGATACGACAATCGCGCCCTGCGGTCGCCTTGGGTCAGTAGGAGAGTGCAGCTGCTGCATCTTCACGTCGTTCCCCTTGATAATTTGTTCCTCGCTCTCGTTGTCGAGATTCATGCTGACTGAGATTCGGGTAACATTCCGCGGAGTCTTGTTGGCATGGCTTGAAGCTCCACCACCGCCAATGGTTACGAACCCACCACCTGGTGTCTTGTAGGCCTTGTTGTTGCTACTCGAGCGCAAAGTGCTCGGCAACAAGGGCTGCAGCCAGACCTTGATCAAGGGGAAGATCATGGGCAGGTTCGTCGTAACAACCGCGATGAAGGTTTCCCTTGTGCCCCATACGGCCGCCAGCGCCCCGCCGTTAACTGGATCCTGTGGCAAAGTCAGTATACTGTTGAGAGGGTTCTCTATACTGAAGAGCTTTGCCTGAAACAGCACGAGAGCACGATATGAGCAACACTTACAACAATGACGTAAATGCTTTTCAGTGTTGCACAGATGATGATCAAAAGACCAGCAGAGAGCACTAAAGTGGCAGCCACCTTCTTGTACAGCCGCAAACTCGACTTCCAGAGCATCGGGATGGGTATCATGAACAAGAATATATCGGTGGAAACATTGGTGACGAATGTGACCCAGACGATGGGCTTCGATATCGCAGGCTGGCAGGAGTTTCCTGGATCAGGCGATATTTGCCAGTAGTGGTTGAAGGGCCTACAGGATAGGAAGATGGTCATGATGACAGCCACAAAGGTTATCCCAATCAAACCAACTGCAACATTGATGCGCTTCTGGTAAGTGCCCAGACCGCTCTGTACAATCGGCGTCAGCAGGATTCTTCATAGTGGCTGACATTGTACATACAGTAAGCCTGTAATAGAAGAATGCAACGCACAGCTTAAGCGTCCAGAGCAAGCTAGGTGCTGTCGTCCAACCCGCCAACTGGATCTTGGATCCGACAACTCTGTGTTTGCTGTCAGACGTTTGGCTTTTTGGATGCCATTGTCCTCCTCAGTGAAGAACGGGCACGTGGCATTTGCATACCTCCATGCATATTCTGGATCGTCGGACGAGAGTGCACTTCGTTGGGCGTCCGTCATGCCATTGTTCGCGAGACCGTGAGAAGCAATTCCGACGTTGTAGCCGAGGATTGTTTGCGCAGTATAGATAAGCTGGATGAATGGTGTCAGCCGAGAGCGTTCGCAAAACTTCGAGAGGAAAGGTGGATACAGACCACAGCAAGCCAGATCAGATAGTCATCAGCACGAAGCTCTCGATAGCCAACGGCTGACACTCTTGCATAAGTTCGGAGAAGAGTGACAGCTACCCCAAATGAATACAGCGTCCATAACTCCACAGAGAAATTGGACATGATGGCAGTCCCGGGAAGTCGGTGTGTCGTCGATCACCGGATGGAACGCAGATTCCCTTCCAGGAGCGAGCGAGTTTTTGACATTGACGTCCCGGCACGCCTTGATCAAACGGCATTTCGCACGGCCTGAAGAAGAACCAATACTGGTCTGCAACAATGAGTTCGATACTGGCCCTTGGGTACCCACTTTTGACGCGGCGCGCCTAACTACTAGAGCTTCGGAACCCTGCTCCTCATATGCTTAAATCGCCCGCCAATTAGCACGTGCGTGCGGCTCGATGGCACAAATGGCTGTAGTATCTTCCGCAGTTCCGACGCCATGGCACTGCATTCAGTTGCCATGTGAAGACCCTTGTCTCTGCAGCATGAATCCATCCGGCGCAACGCCACTCCTGGGATGGCATCCTACTCCCAAATTGATTTCTCATTAGTGCCATCTCGGTCCAGAGTCTTTAAAGCACGTCCAGACACCACAAAATTCACGTTGCACTCTTGAACATTCAATTATTTACAGCATGTTTACACGTTTCATAGCTTCGTCAGCTGTCGCTGCTTGGACGCTGACCTCGGTACTTCCAGGTGTCTCGTGTGGGCCGACTGTTGCTCATGATTTGTTCCCAAGGACGCCTGCGGCTGGTATCGATGTGAAGCCTCTCGCGTCTCAGCTTTCAAAAACTGCTCAAATATACTACCAGGGTAGCGAGCTATTCACCAACCACACCGTCCGATGGTCCAACCTGTCGCCCCCTACTCCTAATGTAGTCATCGCCCCGGGAACGGAGCTGGATGTCTCCAAGATTGTAGGAGCTTAAATCTCTCATTCAAACTCTCGCGCTAATCACAAGTTTGTAGGTCAAATTTGCGGCCAAGCAGGACATCCCAATCCTTGCGTACAATGGCCACCACGGATCTTTGACCAGCCTTGGCAAGATGAGCTATGGAATTCAAATCCACATGCCCCAATTGAACACCATCACCATCTCCAAGACCAAAACCTCCGCAACAATTGGCGGAGGCACAAACAGCAAGAAGATCACCGACACCCTCTGGGCAGCAGGCAAGCAGACCGTCACTGGTACATGCGAATGTGTCAGCTACCTCGGACCTGCACTTGGAGGCGGTCACGGTTGGCTGCAGGGCCATCACGGGCTGGTCGCTGACCAGTTCCTGTCGATGAACGTCGTCACTGCTGACGGCAACCTTCAAACCATCGACTCCAAGTCTGATCTGTGGTGGGCTATGCAGGGCGCCGGCCACAACTTCGGAATCGTCACGTCTGTCACCTCGAAGATCTATGACATCCAGAACACCGACTGGGCCATTGAGACCATTGTGCTCAGCGGCGACAAAGTCGAAGAGATCTACAAAGCTGCCAACGAAGTCTTCATCCAGAACGGCACGCAGAGCGCAAAGATTCACAACTGGTCCTACTGGCAGAACGACGCCACGCTTGATGCCGAAAAGCCCGTCATCATCATGTACATCATCCAAGAAGGCGCCAAGTCGGTCGACCCTCGGTACACCCAGGCCTTCTACGCCCTCCAGCCACTGAAAGCAACCCCTCAGTCTGGAACCTACCACGACCTAGCCGCCTGGACCGGCATTGCGCTTGATTCGCCGCCTTGCCAGGACTTTGGGTTCAACAACCCGCGCTTCCCCATCTACACTCGCGCATACAACACGACGGCCCAGAAGCAGGCCTACGACGTGTACGCGAAGGCCATCGGCGGTGCGAACTCGCCGTACACAAACTCGATTTTCATGTTCGAAGACTATGCTAGCGAAGGTATCCGCGCCCGTCCTGCTGATGCGTCCGCGTTTGCGTTCCGCGACGCTCACATCCTGGCTGCGCCACTCATCATCTACGGATCTACTGGTGCGGCCGAGGACAAGAGTGTGAGGGCACTTGGCAACCAGCTCAGGGACATTATTCGCCAGGGCACAGGCAGCGAGGAGCTGCACACGTATGTAAATTACGCGTATGGAGATGAGGGCAGCAAGAGCTGGTATGGGTATGAGGACTGGCGGCAGAAGAAGCTTCGTGCGCTGAAGCAGAAGTACGATCCCAAGGGGAGGTTCTCTTTCTATGCACCGGTTGCTTAGAATCAATTGAGAACGCACAACGTCTGATGGAAATAGTTTTAGTATATTTAATGTCGAATGAACAGTCATGTCACCTCATTTGTATCTTGATGTGACACATGCAGTTGAGGAATCGTTTCATGGCGTCATCCAGCTTCGAGGGCTGCTGGGTCTCACAGCCAGATCCTCTACCTTCCTCTATCCGTGTATCCTTCAGCGTACCTCGCACTCGCTTACACCGAGCCCATTGATGCCAGAAGCTGATAGCTTCGTCGGTAAGTCGGATTCAGAAATTATGCAACCAAACCACACAGCGGTGAGTTCATTTGATATCTTATCTGAAAGCTGTTATGGGGGCGGAGTACGTTAACATTACGTATTTGCAAATCTCTAGAAGCCACCGCAGACGCAGCGAGACTCATTGATTATCAAGATGTATGTAGGTGATTCACTCAAGCCTATCCAAAGTGGGTGAAGAAAGTTGAATTCGTGGAGTAAGATCTTTAGTTAGGAATTCGTGTTTGCGTTGAATCATCGACTCTTTGTCGTTGGAATCCGTCAACACAGACCGGCGTTTGTTTATTGTGGCTCAGGATAAATCTGCTGATCTTTTGTGTGGTTTCCTATCTAAACTGGCACGCGACACGTACTTTGTGGACTAATCAACAGGCCAAGTATACTTTGCGGAATGATGGGGAAGGATCTACCATCCGTGATTTGTCTGGTAGAGCCGCCTGTCAGTTTCTGCAAACGTAGGAATTGCCTAATATGTCTTCATTCCACTTGATTTGAGCAGCGACCGAGAGATACCGTCACTGGTGCACGTTGAGAATCTCATCTCCTAATTCCTTGCCGACTAAAGCATCTAGCGAAAAATTCCTGCCTCGTCCAAACCCCAGCTTCAACGTACGACCACTTCGCACACATCATCTCACTCACCCCCAATCTCCCTCCTCTCCACCCCGTCCTTCCCCTCATCCTTCTCCCTACTCCCGACACTCCCCGTCTCCAAAACACCAACATCGGGTTCCACACCCTCCGCCCGCTCCCACCCGTTCTTCGCAACCCTCCTACTCCTCCTCACCACATCGCCCTCATAGAACAGCCAATCCACCTGCTCGAGCGTCAAGTTGCTCGTCTCAGGGTAGCAGAAGTAGACGAGCGGGATGAAGCTGAAGTTCAGACACATAAAGATCAGATAGCCTTTCCAGGCGAGCGAGTTGAGGAGCGTGGGGGTGATCATTACGACCTGGGGAGTGTTAGTGGTAGTTGGTGGAATTCACTTGATGGGAAGAAATGGGAGAGGGAGACGCACGAAGAAGTTCCAAAGCCAGTTTGCGGAGATGCCGACCGCGGTGCCTTTTGCACGGACGTGTAGGGGCAGGATCTCTGGGACGTAGACCCAGGGGACGCAGTTCATTGTTGCGCCGAAGGAGAGCATGTACTGTGAGATATCGAGTTAGCCCTGCATAACTCGCAGCAAGATGAGAAAAGGACATCTCACGGTGAAGAAAAACGCCACGCTCGCGCTACTCGTCGCTTTCGCGATTGGATCGTTCTGCCCACGCGACTGGAACGAGAGCAGCACGGAGATCAGCAGCATGCTCATCCCGCACCCGAATGAACCCCACATCATGGGTTTTCGGCGTCCGGTCTTGTCGAGCGTAAAGGTCGGATACAACGAGCCGAAGAAGAACATCATATTGATAACGCCGCCGAGGAGGAGGGACAGATTGCGGGTCAGCCCGACGTTGAGCTGCAGGACGGATGTGATGTAGTAGACGACGCTGGTTGTTGTTAGTCAAATAGACATCGATAGAAAGGACAACACTCACAGATTGATACCGCCCATCTGGTTCATAAACTGCGCACCGTATGCGAGCAGCACGCGCCGGCCAGTTTGCACTTTGTCCTTCTTCAGCAGCTGGGACCACCTATACTCGCCCGTCTCCTCCTCAACCTTAAGCGCCTCCAGCACCTCAGCATTTTCCTTTGCTATCTTCTCATCCTCGGGCGTGCCATCGTACACATCGCACAGGATACTCAGCGCCTCTTCATGACGGCCGTGTTTATACAAATAGCGCGGCGACTCGGGCAAGCCAAAGACCAGCACAACGACGACCTGAGATCGTTAGCCGCGGCGATGTGTGTAAGAAGTGGAGGACGGACGAAAGCGAATATCATCTGGCATGCAATGGGGAGACGCCATGCAATCGAGCCAGGGACAAAGGACATGCCGTAGTCGAACCAGTACGCGATGACGATGCCAACACCAACGAAAAGCGGTTCCGATGCAACGAGGCGTCCACGCTTGCTCGCCTCGCACAGCTCAGACTGATACATAGGGACGGTGGACGTCTCAATACCTGTCCCGATGCCAGTGAGGAAGCGGGCGACCATGATATGCGGGACGGAGAACGCAGTAGTTTGCAGTACAGCACCAACCTACTCTCGTCAGTAATCCCCTTTCCAATCTCCCCAGAAATCGAAGATAGAACGCACAATGATCCACACCATGGCTATCCACATGGCCAATTTCCGGCCCGTCTGCTCAGCAAACAGAAACGTGAGAATACATCCAGTGAAACACCCCAGATTGTATATCGAGACGATAATCCCCTCAAGCGCGGGTGAAGGATGATCAAACGTGTTTAGGAAATCCGCATTGCCCACGATGCCGGAGAAGACGCCCTGGTCGTAGCCGAAGAGCACGAAGGCGAGTTGGCAGGATACTGTGATGGCGGCGCGCAGACGGAAGCCCCTGCCGTACCAGTTGAGGTAGGGTGTTTTGATCATGGTGGTGGAGATTCAAGCCGAGGGAGTGGATGGGAGTCGTTGAGCAAGGCGAATGGTAGAATTGAGCGACAGCGTCAATGTGGAGCGCGTGGTCCGCAGACTCAAATAGCTGGATTATTATCCAGTCTCTGGGTCACTGCGGTTATATGGCTTGCCCTCTCCATCCTCTTGGCTCACCATACCCGACATCATCCCGTGTCGCCAACGACGCCAGCTACGAAATCGCATCCAGCCACCTCTGCACAACCGTCGGCACAACGCCGCGCGAACACCTCACACTCGCACACCAGGGACTAAGCTCTGTTGAGCGGAGAACGTAAAAGCATTGGCTCGGGAATAAGCCGTTGTCTTGTCCTTGCTTGTCTGGTGTGGGGAGTTTGCGGGGAGAAGGTATGACGTAGCGTATTCTAACCGGGATGTCTGTTTCGGGGAAGCCTAAGCGTGTTTTCTCTCGGTAAATGAGCCGAGCGTGGGAACGTCTGGCGGTGGACGCTGGAAAGGGAACATGGAGGCTCGGTGTTCTGGAATGGGAAGTAGGAAGCTGTGTCTGGATTTTCTTACTGCTGAGAGTTCTGAGCACAACCGGCACGGTAATGCTGCGACCTTACTGCCTAGTTTTAGCCTCTCGAATATCGATGCACCGGCTTGTAGTTGTACATCAGGTCATGCCGCGAACAATACTCGATAGAACTAGAAAAGAGATGTTGTGCGGATTCAAGCCGTCTGTAGGCTTGATGTATTCAATCTCCCTGCGAAAGATCTACATCGACTCTTGTAGCCACTCACGAGGCGAGGCTGTAGTTGTAGTCTAAAGAAAACATCTACATTCATCTGAGAAGACAGTTTCTAAGACTGAAAGCAATTTAGGGGCGATTGTACATATGCTACTGAAGTAGCTATACATGTCGCAGTCCTGCTGTCGCGTCCCACTCATACTCATCTCGTCACGCACAAAACAACATCTCACAGACGAACGAGACAACGCATCAAGCCGTTACTAAGATGAAAACCGAGTGAGCGGAAAAAAAGTAGGATAGCGAAAGGATTGCGATGCTAGCTAGACCTGTGTATGCGAGGGGGTATACCGAACCGAACCGAAACCAAACCGAAACCAAGATGATGGAAACCACCCACAACGCCACGCCACGCCACGATGCGATGCGAAGCGAAGCGAGAAATGCCACGCTCCCAAAAAAAAAAAAGGAAAGACAGCGCACTTCGCTGAAGGAGCGGCATGCAAAAGGGGACCTCGACACGGCCACCACGCTAGAAAACAATCCCGAACAGTAAAATGAAAAGAGAAAGCTACAAATTCCCAATAACAACCATAAACCTCAACTTCCCCTCCCCCTTCCTCGTCCCCACTCTCCCAACACCACCACCAACCCTGCCCTCCATCCCCTCATCCCCTGCCCCCTCACCATTAATAGCCACCTCGTCCAGCATAAGCGTGCTACTCTTCCAGCCCCAGCTCTGGCTGAAATTAAACTTATCGGGCGCGCTCTCGTAGATGCTGAGCATGCGGCCGCCCTTGGAGGGGGAGTAGATTTTGAAGTAGGTTTTTATGGTGGGGCGGGCGTCGATGTAGGAGGGGAGGGTGGGGAGGGGGAGGCGTGTGGAGGTTAGCGATGGAAAGGGGGTGGGGAGGTCGATGTCGTCTTCTTCATCGGAGGAGGCGTCGGAGGAAGGTTGGGCTAGGGCGGAGGAGATGGGGGTGTCGAATGTGTCTGGCGGGGAAGCGTCGAGCGTGTACATGCCGCGGGTGGAGTGGCGGGCGATGGGGACGCTGCGACGGCGGCCGAGACCGCTGCTGGAGAGCAGGTTGTTGCGGGACCCGGTTGAGACGAGGGTAGACTCTGGGTCGCCGCCGCTGGTGCTCGTGTCGTCTTCGCCCGTGTTGTCCATGGTGGTGACGCGGGTGCTGCGGCGGCGCTCGCGGCGTTCACTACGCAGCAGCATTTCGCGCTCGAGCTGGCCGATGCGAGAGTCGACCGTGGCGTTGCTTTGCTGGCTCAGACCACTGTCTTGGGCGCTCTCGTCGGCCTCGCGCTCCTTGGCGCGGTGCAGGTACACACCGAGCTGCACGTTCTTGGCTGAACGGACCTTTTGGATGTAGATGTTCCACAGCGATCCGGCGTACGAGACGGTCCGCGAGTAGACGCGCTTCCTCTCTTTCAAGAAGCGTGGGTTGGGAAACTCGGCTGCAAACCGAAACGGAGGGAACTCGCTGTAGGCTAGCGATTTGGGCTGGCCGGCGTTGCTGCCGCCTGCTGAGACGGGTCGCTGAGGGTAGTCGCGTACATTGGGATTGGCCAGGGTGGAGGGGGTGGAAGCAAAGTCCGTCGCCCATTGTGCGTCTTCTGGCTGGATGGTCGCAGACAGACGGGTGGCGTGGCGCTGGAAGGTGTTTGACGTGGTCACGACCGGGTCTGCACCGTTGCCGAGGACGATGTTGCAGTCTGAGCTGGGAATCCAGAACTTGCGGGGCTTTCCATTGCCGTCCCAGCTTTCCGACTCCAGCTCAGGCTCGTCTTCAAGATCATTCGCTTTCTGCTTGCCCTTGGGTGAGGGCGAGTCGTCGTCCTTGTCGGTGGTCTCTGGGTCGTGTGGTGCTTGACACAGTCCAAGCTCCATGGCTGCGTCGTCTGCGTTGAGCACTTTCTGGCGCAGGGCAAGCTGCTGCCACAGGGCGTTGGAGATGACTCTGTCCGGCATGACTGGCAGACCAAATGTGTCGCGGGCTGTGCGGATGAACTCGAGCTGCTCGTACTCCATGTGGATGTAGTGAATGCCCTCGTCAAGCAGGACCAGCAGGCGCTCGACGTCAGGGTTGGTGTACACGGTCAGCCATTCTGTTTGTGCATCTGAGGCGAAAGCCTGTGTTGCGGTCAATGCGTTCTGGCGGTAGACGCCGTCGAAGCGCACCGCCATGAAGCGCATGGATTGCGGGGCCTTGGGCACAGGCTTCTGACCGCGCTTCATCAGGCCAGCGTCAACAGCAACCTGCTTCAGTCGGCGATCCAGCAGACGCTTAGCAAGCACCCATCTGTCCCACTCGCTGTCGACGAAGAAGCCGTCTGAGCCTACGAGCTCGCGGATGATGTCGCCTGGCATGTCGTCCCAGTTCTTCAAGGGCATCTCCCAGCCGTTTCTGCTCAGCATGGCTTTGGCCGACTCGAGGATTCGCTCGCCGGAGCGGCCATAGTAGTTGACGGTGACGAGGCGTATGAGGGGTGCAATGGTCTCTGGAGCCATCTGGCGTAGGATAGACTCGATGGCGGCGTCGATGAGGTCTTGCATTTCCAGCCAGCAGCCAGTCGCAAACAGACCGATTGCCTCTGCGTCGATTTCCTTTGAGATGTCGACGCCGTATATTTTGCGAATGGCCAATTCAAACGCGGGCTGAGTGATGCTCTGGTCGATTTCCTCGGGATGCAGGGTGACCTCCTTGGACTGGCTCTCGATCCAGGGCTCTGAGAGGGCGGTGGTGAAGAAGGGAGCGCGGTCGAGCAGCAGGCGGTGCAGGTTGTAGCGTTTACCAAAAGCAATGACGCAGATGTCTGAGTGACGTCCCTGGAGTAAGCCACGAGTGAAGAGGTGGTCGGGCAGGGGCACGGCGTCGTTGGAAGCTCGCAGGTACAAGGGGCCGGTGGCGTGGTTGTAGGAAGGGGCTCGACTGTTGGACATGCTATTGCCGCTGGCGAAAAGGCCACTCAGGTTTGCGGTGAGGTATTCGTTGCCAACGAGGTCGATGGTGGAGCGCTTCTTGCGCGGGGTGTCGAGGGGCGTGGTGGGGTCATCGCCGCTCTTCTGGACGGAGGGAATCTGGGTGTGAAGTTGCACAGTGGGCGGGTGGTTGTCGGCGAGCTTGAGCCTCGAGGTGCGCTTTGTCATGCTGGCGACGGCGGCGAGCGAAGACAGCGGGCGGGAGTGTGTGTCTTGTGGTGGTGGTGGCCGGGCATATCCGCGGTCTGCGGTGGACGACGACGAGGAGGGAGACATGGCGGGCACACCAGGAGAGAAGAGGCTCACATGGGGCGAGCGGGCGATGGCAGCGTCACCGGCGGCCTGTCCAGCAGAGAGCGGCCATGCATGTGCGGTGGTATTGGAGGTAGTATTGGTAGTGTTGGTGTCGTGGTCGTCGTCGGCCTCGTGCCCTGCCGCAGAGTCGTCGGTGAGGTGCGGACTGGCCATGTTTGCGCAGGTCAGGGTCACGAAGTGGTAGAGTGGAGGGCCAGGTGGGGTTATCTATGCTGCGTGTACTGTGAGGCGAATGACGGGTGGGCTGCATAATCACGCGCAGGCAGTTTCTTCAAGTGGCACAGTGTGTATCAGTAGGAGTATCGGTAGAGAAGATAAGACAAGTCACGCAGCCAGGCCAGCTGGGGCAGACGCAGACGGTCGAAGGCATTGCAGTGTGCAGGCCGTCATCTTGGTTGGACTGTCCGCGTGCTCGAGCAGTATCGCTTACTGCCGCGGCCTGTCATTAGGGAGATTCCGGTGGCTTTTTCTGAGTTGCGGCAGTTTGCGGGGTCTCGCAGTGAAGTCTGATAACGTCAGCAGCTAAGGCAAGGGTATCCCTTGATGGTCAGCCATGGGGGATAAGTAGCAGAATTGGCTACCTCCTTGAGTATTGCCCTCTTTAGGAGATTTCATGGGCCCTCTGGATTACGCTAAGAGTTGAGAAATCTCTTGAGGTTTAGCGTTGGGAGCATGCACTTGCTGTATTAAGTTTAAGACTGCAGTAGCAGCGTGGGGAAAGGGTTAACACCTTCGCTTACATAGTTAAAAAAAGCGCCATCGGAATCCCTCTATTATCGACGACGCCTAATCGCGCCAAGTGGGCCCAATTCGCCCTATGCAGGGTCCACGCCGCGAAACCAGTCGAACCACCGCAAATGCAAATGTCATAGACGTGAAGAGAGTGAAGAATCGACACTCACTGCGCCATTGTCCCTTCACCACCACACCACCCATGGCCAGCATCTTCCAGGCCTTCCCCCAGCTGCGCACTGCAGCCCCGCGCCTCTCGAGACGTCTGTTCGTCGCCCGCCCGTGTACCAATTCACTCATTCGTCCCATCTCGCCATGCGCTGCCCCCCGCCCATCGATCACCCAGGCCGTGCGCTGGAAGTCGACTCAACCCCTCCGGAGCAGCGCAACCATTGAAGCCGCAGGACGAGCCGCCATCATACAAGACGCCGCCGCCGCCGCCGCCAAATCCACTCCCACAACCAACACCCGCACCAGCAGCTTCCCCAAGACGGCCTCCAAGAGCGTCGCCTACTGGCTACTCGGCAGCGCAGCCAGCGTCTTTGGCATCGTCATCTTCGGCGGCCTCACACGCCTCACCGAGTCAGGCCTCAGCATCACCGAATGGAAGCCAGTCACCGGCTCGCTCTGGCCTGGCAGCCCCGAGGCCTGGGAGGATGAATACACAAAGTACAAGTCGTCGCCCGAGTTTGCCATGCTCAACTCCTCCATGACCCTCGCCGAGTTCAAGCAAATCTACTTCATGGAGTGGGCCCACCGTCTCTGGGGCCGTGTCATTGGCGTCACCTTCCTCGTCCCCACCGTCTACTTCATCGCCCGCAAGCGCGTCAACCCGGCCACCGCTTTCAAGCTCGTCGGCATCTGCGCCATGATTGGCTTCCAGGGCGTCATTGGCTGGTGGATGGTCAAGAGCGGCCTCAAGGACGACCTGTTTGAGCCTGGCAGCCACCCCCGCGTCAGCCAGTACCGTCTGACCGCCCATCTCGGCACCGCCTTCCTCGTCTACTGCTCCATGGTCCTCACCGGCCTCAACATCCTCAAAGAACACCGCATGCTCGCCAACCCCGCCGCCGCCGCCTCTCACATCACCGCTATGCAGTCCCCCCTCTTGAACGTCTTCCGCCGCTCCGTCGTCGGCCTCACCCTCCTCGTCTTCACCACCGCCATGTCCGGCGCCCTTGTCGCCGGCCTCGACGCAGGCCTCATCTACAACGAGTTCCCCTGGATGGGCCTCGGTCTCACCCCGCCGAGGAAGGAGCTCTTCGACCCCTGGTACTCCCACGTCCCTGACCAGTCTGACCTGTACTGGCGTAACGCCCTCGAGAACCCTTCGCTCGTCCAGCTCGACCACCGCATCCTAGCCACCACCACCTTCACCGCCATCATGGCCCTGATGGCCTACACCCGCCTGTCCAAGCGCGTTCGCACCACCCTCCCCAACGACGCGAAGAAGGGCGTCTGGGGCATGGTCCACCTCGTTTCCTTGCAGGTCACCCTCGGCATCAGCACCCTCATCTACATGGTCCCTACCTGGCTTGCCTCGGCCCACCAGGCTGGTGCGCTGGCCCTGCTGACCGGTGCCGTGGTGCTGTATAGCAGGGTCTCGATGCCCCGGCGGGCTGTCCTAAATCAGGTTATGAAGCACGGTGTGCCCAGGACGCATGCTGTGCCTCATATCAATGCCCGCGTTGAGGCGAAGAAGTTGTAAGATATTACGTTGTTTTCCCTTGTTGTACTTGTACTTGTAACCCTACTTTTGCACACCAGCGATGAACAACGCGGTGACGACTAGACCGTGCGCTGCTTCTATGATCCACGACCATCACCGAATGTAAGAATATTACTCAATACACGTGTTGTGAAGCTTCCAGCATGTACTTGTCCGAGACTTTGTCCCAGAACAGTGCGCAAGAACATTTACATCTCTCTCAATGAACAGTCCTATAATTCACACCACCAACACTAAGACTGCGTCTTAATCACGTGTAGTATGGTAAGTCTTGCAGCGCACATGTCGCTCAGAAGCTGTCGACTGGAGACTCCGCAAACGCTTCATGGTTGCTAAGAAAACGATCAAAAACTGTATACACCCAACAAGCCTCACTTTTGCACTCTACACCGGCGAGACCATCGTCACGTCTCGACAATCGCCACATCCCAAACATCTTCAAGACGCCAGGAAAACTCAACAAAAAAAATCACACCTTGGCGCCATCACGGTGCTCAGAAGATACTAAACAAACATCCCACAAACACCAGCCACGGAGAAAGATTCCAAGACGCAAGAACCCCGACACGTTGACCATGAAAGCGCTGCTCCCCTCTATCCTACTCCTGGTCGCCGGAACAGGGCTAATCGACAATACACTCGCCACATCAACCTCACCCACCACCACCCCAGACCACAACGCAATCTACACCGACAGCACACAACATGCCCTCCAAGACCCTCTGCAGTTCGCGTCCATGGCCCCCAGCGAGTCGCCCCGACACCGGCAAGAGAAGGCCCACCTGATGAAGCGCATGGCGCGCAAGCACGGCAAATGGGGGCCTTCGCATCCGCGGTACCGGTTGCTGGAGGCGCTGTACGGGTTTCAGAAGTACTCTGAGCGGGCAGGCGCCGAGGTCGAGAGGTGGCGGGGGTTGTATAAGAACGTGGGCAAGGCGCAGAGGAGGGTGAGACCACTGACCCGTCTAGTCCACTGGCTGGATTTTAGATGAGAAGAGTGTACTAACCCGCGGTAGATGCTGGAGCACGCCGTAGCATACGGGCAGAAACTAGACAATATCCAGCGCCTAACCCACGAGAACCAGAAACTGTGTGACGAAATCGTAGCACATGCGATGGAGTATTACAGCATCGACCAGCAGGAGCTAGACACGCACATCGCCTCTGCAGTCAAGGCAGGTCGCCTCGCAGACCGCATCAGCACTGTCCAGACCCTCAAGCACTTTGTCCGCGACTGGGCCGACGCCGGCGCCACAGAGCGCAACGACACATACCCATGTCTCCTCTCCATCCTCTCCTCGCTCCCTGCCCCAGCAGACCGCAACCTGCAGATCCTGCTCCCTGGCTCCGGACTAGGCCGTCTCGGGAGCGAAATCGCAAACCTGGGCGCCTTCGACGTAACCCTAAACGAGTGGAGCATGTACATGAACATAGCCTACCGCTACGTGACCTCCCTCCCTCCCTCCTCAACAAAGACATTCCACCCCTTCATCGACACACTCTCACACCAAAAAACAACCCAAAACCTCCTCAGGGGCATCTCCTTCCCCAACACTCCCCCACATCCCTCCGTCCTCCTCGTCGAAGGCGACTTCACCACATCCCTCACCGCGCAGAAAGCGTCTTTCGACGTGATACTAACACACTTCTTCATCGACACAGCGCGAAACCTCCTCTCCTACTTCGACACAATACACAACCTCCTCCCCTCGGGCGGGCGCTGGATCAACGCGGGACCCCTGTTGTACGGGACCGGGCCGTGGGTGCAGCTCTCGCTTGATGAGATCGTGGATGTTGTTGAGGGGATGGGGTTTGTGTTTGAGGAGGTTGGGGGTGCGTGTGGGGAGGGGACGTTTGAGGGGGAGGGGGATGGGGATGAGGGGGGGAGTGGGAGGGGGAGAATTAGGGGGCTGAGGGCCGAGTATGGGTTTGATGACCGGGCGTTGGTGCGGAATGTGTATGTGGCGCAGGTGTGGGTTGTGAGGAAGTTGTGATTTCTTCTTTCGGCTGTGTCCTCGTGCTTTGTATTTACAAACAGGGTTTTCTCTGCTGGGATTTGATATCTGTCGATGAGCGGTGCAGCACTCTGGAATATTAGCTTTCTATAGCCAGCGAAAATAATACAATCCAGCGTCTCCAACAATACTTAATCACCCCTCTCCCAATCACGTCTGAACCCCTCAAAGAACGAGCAGTCCGACAATCCACCGCTCAAAACCGCTCATGCCGTCACCTCGCGACGAGAAGTTGTTGATAAGCGGTAAGGCGTTCTCGTTGGATATGTAACACTGATCGTCCCGTTCTTGCAAGTACTGGGAGATTTGTGTATTACCGCCCGCCCAAGCGCCCACCAAACAGAGGACCCTCGTTGGCAAATACTTTCGCGGTGTGATCTCATCAGAAGCGTACCACCCACCGCCGTAACAACCAAGCAACAGACAGAGTGGAAACTGGATTATTTCGGACGAGGAGCTGTTCGTGCTGTTTTCACGCCTTGTCGAGTAAGAAAGCAAGCAAGGAGGACTGCTGGGTTGTTGACAGGTGTGCTGGTAATGCAATTTCTCCTTATTCCCTTATGAGTAGACGTCCGTCCCGCCACGGTATTTAGTAGCTGGAACCCATCACTTTTCAAGACCAAACTCCTCGCTCTCGGTCGGTGCCTTTGAGATCGAGGCTCCGAGACAGAAGGTAGGTGCTTATGAGTCGGAGTTCTGGCAGAATATGCGCAGGCTCTAGGGTTTAGCGGAGAAATTAGTGGCTTGGATGGAGATGCTTGTAGTTGAGGATGAATAGCTCTATGGGAGAGGAGGGTGAGACTTATGGAGAAGTCGATGTAAAGGTTTGCAGTGCGTAAGGCGCTCCGCATTGAGCTGTTGACTTATGGGTGGATAGTGCTTGGAGAATTGGGCATGGGAGTGATCGTTGTACATGTCGTACCTGACAGGTTTTGCGATGATATTAGAGGAAATGCAATAAAAGGGAACAAACCATCGCACTGTTCGTCACTGCACAGACCCAACATCAATTATGTAGCATATCCCTTCTCCATGTTAACTTCATGCACTCCTGTCAGTCGAATGAACTCAGCCACGTTACGCATGGAAATCTAGTCAAGTCTGTTTGCCATCTTAGATGTCACGGACATGGTGCCACAACAAGCGCGCAAAGCGTAGTCCTGTGAAACCATGCAACCTCAAACTTCACGCGGATGTCCGCACCAATCCATTCTGGATCCTGTCTTCAGAGCAGCAGCCTCGCGAACCCAATCGAACACGTGGCCCACGAGAAAAAAACTTAATTGCCATGAATGAGAACGCTGATTGAACAATAGAGTTTTCCCGCCCACCAAACTCCCAGTAACGATGGCTGTTTGCTGCTTCCCGCGTCCGCATTCAATTAATCATACCCTCCGCATCCAGTCCTCTCCTCATCATCAAGCCCCCTCTACCACCTCTACACCCGAACACCAAAATGACAGACCCCTCAACGCCAGTCCTCGTTTTCATCCTCGGCATCACGCTCGGCGCCAGCACTGTGGTGTATCTTCAGACCCAGCGCTCCAATCACAAAAATGAACATGCAAGAACTCAGCCCGTCGTTCATGTGAGTAATGTCAACGAAGTCGTTGTAGATGGACGACAGCTACGGTTTGATTGTTGTTGTGCGAAGACTCCGAGGGCTGGTGACGAGTGGAATTGAACGGGAAGTTCTGGAGTATGGAGGGTCTGCTGAAGGGTGTGCGTGAGGTGGAATGTGGATGGAGTTATGTGTGGTTCGTATGGTAGAACGGGCCTGTGGTCTTCGTCCGGGCGCGAAGTGCTCAATTCGTCTCAAGGCTTGGTGATTCTGTTTGCTTGGATCGAAACTTCCTGTACACATTCTCTATTGAAGACTATTGTAATTTCTTCTCTCAGCTCTAACTGTGTCAGTGCTTGTCAATAGAGAAGAAGGGTATGTTAAGATCGCTTTTCAGACCAGTCCAAAGTAGTTCGCACTTACCAATAATCTCATCGGGAACAAGCTCTGTACCGAAATCATCCAATGCCGTTGAAGTCGTGGTGAAGGTCGATACGCGCTGGCGACTAGCCATTGACGGCTGATCGATGATCCTGGAGTCCTAAACCAGGCTACAGAGCAGTGCCGAGCGCCGGTGACGCAATTTTACTCTTACCTGAGCTTGCTGCTGCTAAGGCGGTGACTAGTAGGCCAGTAGGTTGTGGGTGCAACCTGACCGCCGCTGCGTACTTACCTGGTGCCAGCGAGCTTTACCTTCCCTCCATCCCCCAACTTGACGCAACTTGTTCAACACCAGAATTGAATCTAAGATACTCATTGTGAGACGGACTGCTGTTCCAGAACACTTCCACGGTAAGTGTCAGTCTCGATAGCTCTGCGAGTCAAATAAACACGTACAGGCTTCGAGAACACCATTTTATGGCTGATCGAGCTCTACAAGCGTCTTCCCAGTGCTAACTTGAGTGGCCCAGATAACGAAGTCCCCATCGATTGCATCAATACACATCAGTGCCTCGCGAAAGAGCTGGGCTCAGTGATGACCCAGTTACTCGACCAGCAGGGCGGTTCGCGTGCATCTGCCGATACTTCCCCATTCCACGGCTACGACCTGCAACTGACCGAGCAGAACCATCTCCAAGAGGTCAGTGTCTCCTACTGCTGTTACGACTACCAACTAACAGAACGGGGCAGACCGATACGGACTATCACCCATCCTCGCCCATCCAGGAGTACAGCCCTCGAAAGGTCGACGAAGACGAGCTTCCTCCCGCGATGCAGTCACAAGAGCAACCCTTCTCCCGTGACTCGAGCAGCGAAGACGTGCCATTGCTCCAGCAGCGCCCACTCCGCGTTCCAGCATCGACTCCCCGCGATGACAGCTACGATCTCCGCGACCACCGGCAGTCTCAAGAGCACATGTGTGACCTCAACGACGCCACGATGCTTGCCCAGCGGCGTGCAGCACACCAAGCTACCTTACAAAAGACGCCCAAAGCTGCAGCAAAGTCCACGAGTAAGACCTCAAAGAAGCCCGGTCCGCGCCCTTGGGCTAGCAAGCCGATCAAGAAGAACGACATGGCCGCCAAGCTCGAAGTGATTCGCGAGATCGAGCGGTACTGGGGCAGAGGATTCATCCGCACTTATATCCCCAAGTGTCACCGGCCGCTGGTCAAAAAGGATAAGAGCGGCAAGCGGCCGACGTACCGCGCTCATGAGACCGATCCGAAGAAGTGGCTGCCGAGCGTACTGAAGGCGATACTCAGTATTGCAAGACTGACGGCGAACAAGGTGTGGCTAAAGAAGGCGATGAATGACGTTGTTAGGTATCGAATCAAGCATACTGGTACGATGTTCCCGGTGCTGCTAGTGGGGTTTGTTTGCTGACGTTGTGATGTAGGCAATCGAAAGCCTCAGCTGGTGACTACCGACTTCGATGTCCTGGAGGACATGCTCATCAAGGATTGGGACGTCAAGTTCAGCTTTGACATTCGGTATAAGCACCTCCTCACGAACCCTCAAGGACAGCAGGATAATGACGAAGACATTGACCACATCCTTGGAGCGGTGTCTGGCGACGAGGGCGGCGACGAAGAGGACGATGACGACGTTAAGGGCGGAAATGTCAACGACCGAGACGATGAGGATGTGGACGAAAGAAATGATAGCGAAGACGTTATGGGTCGAGGTGGTCTGACTGGTCAGTATCTTCAGACCAGCGGCTACACCAGTCCACCTCAGCAGTATCATCCACACCTATCACCGAAGCAGCAAAACGCCAGACTGGATAAAGGCAGCATGCGCGGGCCCGATTTGCCGATGCGACCACAACCGCCCTCTCATGTCGGCAAGATCTCGCAAGGCTCCGCTCCACCTTACCACTACGGCCCACCTCCCGATGCTTGGGGCCGTCCATGGTTGTATGGTAGTGGTCCTGGGGGTTACGGTACTTATGGCGGACACAGCATGCACGGCAACTATGACAGTCAGGGTCCATTTCCTCAAAACCACGGTCGTCATTCCTCTCAACACCCACCTTACGCCGGCATGGGCGATTATCCTGCTCGTTACGCGACGACCTCAGCTAGCCAATTAGACCCTGACCGTACTGACAGTAAGCACGCTCAAGACCCTTCGTTCGACAGCAACAAGCGGATACGGGGAGACTATAACCCGCCACCTTTCCACACGGGTCGTCCAGGTGGTCACGGGTACCCTTCTAGGTTTCATAATGCTCAAGACGAGGTCAAGCACCAGTCGCCAGAGTCTGAACTGCCCAACGACGGACATGAGCTGGCTGTTGAAGAGTGGGCGGCTTCGACGACTGAAGTCGGCGAGGACAGCAACGCTGCTGCTCTGGAGGCCGAGCTGCGTGCTACCGAGCTAGAGCTGAAGGTTGCTCGTCTCCAGGCGAAACGGGCTGCTTTGAGCCAGCGATCGATGGGGAAGTAGGTGTGAGATGTCAGAGTTGCTAAGCAGAGTGTTTTGGAGTCTGGGATTCGATGATTCGGCTCCCAGGACTGCGCTGCTGCTGGTCGTTAAGTGCTTGGTAAGACCGATTGGCTGATCGCTGAATGGCGGCTTGTCGAATCGTGAGATCGGGCATAGTCTACAAGTAGTAATTGGGTACAGCGATCTGGTGCACTGTCCGAGACCGGTTCTCTGGTATCCAGGAGTTACAAACCAATGACTTGAAATAGTTCCAATTACCCCCTGCCTATGACTTTGTCATGTCTGTGCCTACGTGTGGAAGTCGTGTGGTGAAAAGCCTACTCATTAGTAAGATATGCGCTCTACACTGAGCTGCGCTGGTACTGTGAACTCTACTTGTTAGGAACTGAAGAGTGATGGTCGCAAGGCTTGATTCTTGTCAAAGAGCAGTCGACCAACGGGCGCCATTACAACAGTGGGTTTGTGGAGGAGCGACAACTGCGCACGCATCAAGCAATAACAGCGACGGTTGGAGTGATAAAATTCTAGATTAACCCGCGAACGAGCAAACGGTCTATACAAATACAGCGCTCACGTTTAGTAAACCTCAAGCACGTAACGGCCCTCATCCTTGAGAGTTTCGATCTCCCTCCTGCTGTTGACCTTCTTGGCATCAGGGTTCTTCGCCTTGTGGTCAACCTCAATAGCCTCCTGCAGGACCTCAGTGACATCCGGCACAGGCCAGGTAGGACCGCAAAGGTAGAAGCTACCCTCCTTCTCGAGGTACGCGCGGCGGATATCAGTCAGCGTCTGCCTCATACGATCCTGGATGTAGATCTTCTGGGGCTGATCACGCGAGAAGGCGCGGCCAAGTAGCGTGATGATGCCAGCGTCTTGGTACGCTTCCCATTCCTCACCGTACAGGTACTCTTCGCGCTGGTGGCGCGAACCCATGTACAGGAGCACTTCGCCAATTTCCTCGCCACGCTGCTTCTGGTAGGCACGCTCCTGGACAAAGGCGCGGAAAGGCGCCAGACCGGTTCCGAGACCAGCCATGATAATGGGCGCAGTGGTCTTGGGGGGGAGTTTCATGACAGAGGGCTTGACGGAGACGGTAACGGGGCTGCCGACGCGGAGGTCGTTCAGGTAACGGGTGGCTTGACCGAAGCGGTCGCGGCCCTTGGGGTCGACCCAGTTGACAGTGACAATGCAGAGGGTGACTGAGTTGGGAGTGACGTGTTGCGATGAAGCGATAGAGTACTCACGGCGCTTCATGGGTGCAACGATGCGAACAATGTCGTGGAAAGATGGGTGAGCAGACTTGAACTCAAGCAGCAGATCGGCGTAGGTGATGGTGTCAACCTCAGCACGACGCTTGAACTCAGTTGCACCGTCACCAGTGCACAGAGTCTGGAGAGCAAGCTTTTCCTGTTCGTCGCTGGCAAAGTCGCCGAGATCCTCGTAAAACTTCTTGCCAGGACGGCCGAAGATGTCAACGTTCTGAAGCAGCGACTGGTAGACGGTACGATTGACAAGAACGTTGGGGTCCTCGCGGGAGGGGACTTCAACAATCTCGTCAGGATCAAGGCCGTACCACTTGATGAACTCCTCGACCTCGACCTTGTCGTTCTCAGCGTGGATACCAAGAGCCTCGCCGATGGCGTAAGTGACACCAGTATCACCGAGGTCGAACTCGATGTGGAAGATGTTGCGGTCGTAGTTCGCAGGAGTGAGACGGCGCTTCTCCTTGACAGTGACAACCGACGTCTTGACGCCAAGTTCAGGGCGGAGAACGGTCTCAGTGCTGAAAGCTTCCTTGAAAGCAAGGCCCTTGGCAGCGATCTGCCAGTTCTTGAGCAGTGTCGGAGGCTCAGACTCGGTGCGATCAAAGGGCGCGAAGCTGTTGACGTTGATGTCGGCGGGCAGGCGGATGGGCTGGACATCCTCCTCGACGGTGCCCCACGAGGCGGGAAGCTCGACCTCATGGAGAGCGGTCTCTAGCTGCTGGACGATCTTCTCGCAAATCTGCTCGGTGCCATTGATGGCAGCAAGCTTGGAAATGTGAGAGCTGAGCAGATCAGGACGCGCGACCTTCAGGAAACCCAACTGACAAAGGCACGTCGTGAGGGTAGACTCTTCAGCAACAGCCTCCGATTGGGCAGGGTCCAAGATGAACAGAGAGATGTCCTTCTCAACCAATGCCTTGCGGAAAGCCGGAGAGAGCTTCTTCTCGAGGTCCTCGTCCTTGAAGCCAGGAAGCTGTATGATGATGGAACCATCGGCCTTGACGCTGTTGAGGACATCGAAGGCACCGAGGATGGACACATCGCCGATCGCAGCAACGTCGGCTTGCTCGACTGCGTAGGGTGCCTCGATGGTGTAGTCGGCATTGCGGATGTCGACGCGGGTAACACCTCCACAGACAAGGTTGTCGTGACCTTCGCGAACGAAGACGTTCTTGGACGAGTCGGAAGACAGAAGCTTGCCGACAACAGCCGGGGCGGTGGCAGCGGGCGACTCGTCGAGGTCCCAGAAGGTGTACTGCTTGACATCGGCGGTGTTGAGAATGTCGACGTAGGAGCGCGATTCCTCGCCAGCCTTCTTCTCGGTGTAGATCTGGCGGAAAACGTCGAGGACGTTGCTGGGGGTCCAGACCTGCTCGCGAGAGTACTTGATATCTGAGACCTCGATGGTCCTGTCGAAGGCAAACTGAGTGGCGGCGAGAACGTCAGAGTAGAGGCGAGAGTACTCAGCGGCGTCGAAGACTGCGGCCTCATCCTTGACCTGCCCAAGAACAGCAACGCGCTGAGCGCTCTTGGGGAGGACCTCAAGGAAGGCCTCCTCGACAAACGGCCTGTAGACGCGGACGTTGATAACACCGACCTTATCGCCGTCCTTGGACAGCGCATTGGCGACCTGAGCGGTCAAAGAGGCCTCAACAGTACCGAAGACAACGAGGACACTCTCGGGCTCCTCATGACCGTAGTAGTCGAACAGCCGGTAGTCCTCGCCAAACTCGTCGTTGAAGGCCTGGAGCAGACGAACCAGGCGACCAGCATTGTCCGAGTGCTTCTTGTCGACCTCAGAGACAGCCTTCAGGACGGCCTGGTAGCTGTTGTGAAGCCTGCCCTGGTCGAGAGTGTCTACCAGACGGGCGGTCTCGCGGCCAACACTGATGCCATCGTAGGTGTGGATTGTGGGGACAACGCTCGAGAGGAGAGTGGCGAAGAGAGCCATGTGCTGGGTCTCGAAGACCGACGGGCTGCAGACGAGACCGAGGCCGAGGTCCTCAGCGAGGGTGAGCGACGAGACATAGTCGGTGACGAGACCCGCGTTCGAGTTGGCAGAGTAGTCGACGGCAGCGATGTGAGCGGTGACGGGGTTGGCGACCGAGTAGAGGAGCGACAGCTGGTCGAGAGCCGGGCGCAAGTAGTTCAGGGTCGACGAAGAGGCGACAATCGACTGGGGAATGTGGCGCTTGCTAAGGTCGAAGTCCTTGGAAAAGAGGTAGCCGAGCGCAATTGCGCCAGCGCCAGTTCTTGTCTCCAACGAGGAGACACCAGTCTTGTATCCAAAGGCGTTCTTCTCGCCCTGCTGCTGCCAGCTCTTGATTGCCACATCGAGGTCGAACGACTCTGCCGAGTAGGCGAAGATCTTGTCAGACAGGGCGTACGCAACCTGCTGTACAAGTGTCTGTGCAGTCAGGTAGGTAGGCCCGCTGATCGATCCTAGGGCCAGTTGCTCTCCAAAGGGTAGGCTCGACGACTGCTTGGTGAAGACCTTGGGCGCATCCTTCTCCTCAGCGCCAGGCCCAGCGGACTGTGTCTGCTGGAAGTGCATATTGAGGGTGTGTGAAGGCCTCAACGAATTGACCTGTCAGAAGATCTATGAGACTCCCTCTTGTGATATGAGAGAAGCCGGCGCAATCTCTCTTGGACGTTTCACCGCGGGGAAATTGTGGGTGAATGAAAGAAAGTTGAGACCTCGCCCCCAGAGTATATCCAGAACGCGCCGAACTCCAGCGACATCGGCAGATGTCCAGCCGAACAGGATTAAGAATGCATCATTGATTGCTGGCGCCATGATTGGCGGCTTTGGTATGGTCTTTCGGGCGATAGACCTTCAAAGCGCGGCTTGTCGCGTTGTTGCGACCAGAAATTGTTTTAGCGTCTATCACGCCATAGCACGCCGCAACCAGCCTCGGAGATTGCGGGGCAGGTGCGGCCTTCGGAGATCTGATAGCCGCCTCGAAGATCTGATAACGAACTCCCACGAAAGCCTTCTGTGGAACGCTTGGCTTGGCCTAGGTATACATCATTAACAATGCGGCCTTGGCAACCGCTTGTCGTTCATTTAGTTCTGAATAAGCATTTTGTTTGCGACTTGCAATTCTCCAGATGTAGCGGCGACTCAGCTTGGTCGAAGTTGATGCCAGCGTGTTGCGTTATGGGCCTGCTTATTGCCATGACTGGCTTCGGCGCAGCTTGTTCAATTTCGAGCATTCTGAGCATTTCGAGCATGTCAACTTTGTTTTCGAGCCTTAACAGCTCGAGTCATGGCAGTGTACACGATAACTGCATGAGCATGTGTGGCTGTGAATTCTTGCTGTCTCCTCATCCAGCTCGATTGGTCTGACCACAGGGCTGTGTGAGTTGGCATATGCACAGCTGACAATCATGCTCAGCCTCGTCTGCATGCACTCACAAATGCCCATTCTCTTCCTTTTGACGGCCAACAACATCTCATCCACACCTTCTTGTGAACGCAGCCGTCCGCGTAGTCTTTACTATCTTTATCAGTGTTTATCGCCGCCCTGGAAGACTCGAATATCGCCATACAAACCACTCGTGTGATTCGGCATCCGACCTTCTGAGATGGCGGAGATTGTAGGGTTGGTGGCCAGCATTGCTACTCTCGCCGAGGTTGCTGGGAAGACAGGACGCACGATATCTCGTATACGAAGACTACACGCATCATCGCCACGCTACATCGAAACCGCGCAGATCGAGATTGAAGGATTCACGGCGGCACTGAACATCATCCAGGAGATCCTTGAGAGCCAACAAACACCGCCACCTAAGAGAGTCAAACTCGAGATTGTCCGGCTGCATGCGCAAGCCACGGTCGCACTGCAAGAGTTCGACAATTTCCTACAGCGAAAGGTACTTCGCGGCGGATCCGATGGCGGCTCCATTTCCTTGAAACGGAGGGCCATTGTCAAAGAAATTCTTGGAGAGGCACAAGGAGAATTCAACGAGTTTCAGCAACAGCTCGTTTCGATAAAGCTGAACTTACAATTGGTGTTGCAGGCCTTACAATTGCACTACCACCAATCCAGTTCATGGACTTTACAGCGAGTCTCTGTCGTCCAAGCAGGTGTCACTACCACTGTTGAGGCCGGGCATCACGATGTGACTACAGCTCTTGTCGAACAAGCCGTCGCAACTAGCGCCGCCGCGATGATGTCCTCGCCCGGCATGAACAATGACTGTATCTTGTTCGAGATGCAAACCCCCGGTCGATGTCGATCTCAGTGTCCCTGTCAATGTCACATTGGACTTCAAGGTAGCACTCCTCGTTGGCTTCGAAGTTTGATCGGCACCGTATTTTACGATCTCTCTGGTGTGCCCCTCATCAGTCGTCGAGCCTGCAACTTCAAGCTGTGCGGAGGCCTTTCGAGCGGGGCAGCTCGTGTACAATATGCACTACCTACATGGATCTTACCATGCGCAATCGAAGCAACTGCCTCTTGGCATAATCTGAGTGGCTCAGCTGGTACTTGGAGTGTGAGAGTACCCCGATACATCAAGAACATACATCTTTTCAATAGATTCCACTGGCTTGTAAGACACGGTACTTTAGCCGAGTTCCAGGAGGCGATGTCAGCGTCAGGGACGAGGGCTTTTGATGTCTTCGATTCAAAACTTGGGATTCTCTCGACGCTATTTGCTGTAAGAATCTCGAGAGGTAGCTTCTGCTATGGCAACTGACTGATCACTCCCAGCTAGCAGTTTGCTTCCACCGCCCAGACATTTGCGAGATGCTGCTTCAGGCTGGCACAGATGTATCGTATCGTGATTCTTACGGGGTGTCAGTTTATCCCGCTCTTTCTCTATTGATGCTAACAAGACATAGGTCTTTGGCAGAACTTTTCTGGTTTGAGTATACAACGGGCTTCAACACTAGAAGCTTGTCAAAACATCCAAAACTAATCGAGGCATATGATACGTCAAGAATTTTGCCTGGACACGACCTCCTTATCAACAATCGACTCGACGCGCTCGTGGCCCACCTTAACTCAGCTCCCATCTCTGTCTTGCTCGATGATCATTATGGGTTTACGTTGCTTCACTGGGCCTCAAAGCTTGGGAATATCGATGCTGTCCAAATCCTTATCGCGGCTGGAGCGGATATCAACGCGAGGTGCAAACGCGGCCAAACTCCGTTGATGGTGATGGGAATGGGTCATCCACAGCGATCTCTTGAAGTCTGCAAGATGCTGCTCCTTGCCGGAGCCGACGTCAATATAACAGACTTGGATAATGCGAACGCTCTTATGCTGATACTTGACTCAGCAATCGACAACTGCAGCATAGTTGAGTTGCTGTTGGACGCTGGCACTAACTTGCATCATGTCACCGATGACGATGTGGACGCACTGGAGTATCTGGCCCTGCTGCCACAGGGCTTCGATGATGCACATGTCTGCACATTGCTTCTCGACCATGGCATCACGCCCTCGGGATCAAAGAATTCAGGCAACAATGCAGCCGTACTAGCTATCCTCCAAAATAAGCATGATATGCTGGAGGTCCTTATTCAAAGAGGAGCTGCGCTAAACACCATCGAATCCAACGATTCCATCACGAACATCACAAGAGCTGCTGTCTGCGCCAACGTCCGTACGATGAACATCCTACGTGATGCACGTATCCAAGGACTTCCCATGGACTCCAGAACGGTGGAAGAGTATTGGGATCTCTTCGATCTGCGGGATGAGTACTTCATTGGAGTACGTGACTCCAACAATGACGAGAGGGCTGCCTTCCAAGAACTACTGGATAGCATTATTCCAATGGGTCCGGAACCTCTTCCTAGCCCGCTGCCTGAGAAACATCTGGTTCCTGGGGCATTTCCTGAGGATGAAGATGATAGCAGCTACGCGGAGTCTACGTCAGACAGCGATGACATGGAAGGTTGCAGTGCACAAGACATCGAAGACTCTTTGGACGCGTCCGGAATATTTTCAGACGATGAAGACGATACTCTCGACGACGATATTGCCATCAAGCTACCGTCATGTCAACACCAGGCCCAAGTCCCTGAGTCACTCAACTCGCGCCAAGCAAGCGCTGTCTGTTGAGCACCGTTCCTTCGAGAACATGGGTTCCTACGACATCATATGAAAGGGGCGTGAAACCTATTTTCTGCCGGCTTTGAGTACGACATTACAACGCAATGCTTTGTTTTCGGGAAGGAGGTTGGAACCATTTCCACTACGGTCACACAAAGCAATATCAGATCAACAGTCTTTCCCACGAGCTTGAATCATTTCTAATGCAGTGTTGTACGAGACTCATCGTCTCGTTAGAATAACTTGTACTAAGATTGAGCTTGCTGCGAAAGGTCGTGGCTCGCTAGATGTTCAGCACTTTCCAGCAACAGCAAATAGCGAACATGATTGCAAGCACCCCAAATCGTGCCGAAGTCTTTCAAAGATGCTGCATAAATTGGACATGGCGAGATCTAGCCACTCTGGTGGCGGGCTTAGCATCTTTCTTCAAACTTCAGATTGCCGAGACGACAGACTGCATAGGAGATGGGAAAATATCCCATTGAGCCCTGCTCGATAGTATTCTGCCTGATGGTTTGATATTGTTGCTCGTTTGAGACTGTGATCCTGCCGCTTTCCCCTCCTATGCAAAAGTGTCAAACTGAGTTCAGCCGATGATGGTGTTGCTCTTGTAAACCACCGATCGATAACAACACATTCAAGATAGAACAATTTTCAATTGATTGCCCCAAGCTTAACACCCTCTGTCAAGACTTCTTACAGTGTAACAACACTAGCCTCTAGCACGCCCTCGGGTCCAATCAAAGCCTTCGCCACGTCTTCTCCGACAGGCCTGTCCACTCCGAGGATCATGAGTGCCTCATTGCTTGCCTTTCCGTTCAGTTGCGCCTCAGCCTCTTCATCTACATCCAACGGCGCAACGTTCATGAAATTGATGTTCACCCCAGCCTTGCCCAAAAGATTACCAACGAAGCCAATCTTACCGCACGAGTCAAAGTTTCTGCATATCAACAGCGTCCCTTTGGGCACGAACTCGCCTTTGAATCTGTCCAGACGGCTGATAAAGGGTTTGTTGCCCGATACGAAGCCCTGGATGATTTGGTCCTGCTCCAGCGGCTGAGACTGTGCCGTTCCTTGGTGAGTATCCACTCTGCTTAGATTGAGAGAGCGAGATGCAGCGGGACTTGTCGCTCTCGACCCGCCTCTCGCGGACGACGTCGACCGACTGGCCCGCGCGCGTAGTGTAATGAAACTGCTGTAAGGTTTGTCCTCAACATTCTCTCTGCTCCTCTGCTCATTGATCAGGATGCCGCGTTCCTTGGCCAGTAGCTCGGCGTTGACGATGTTGATGTTTAGACCATCGGAGCTAGTGATCGGCGTCAAAAGCCCTTTCACAAGCGCGGCAAAGAGCGGCTTCGTGGTGTTGAGCTCGGCGAGTTTGCCTTCGTAGATCAAATCGAACGTTGTGCGAAAAGATTTAATGTTCGTGGAAGAGTAGTGTTGGGTATAAAGAGAGCCCATCTTCTCGACGAGCGACACGAATGGATGCAGAGTGCGATATTCGTCTGGTAGGATCAATGGCGCGTTGACGGCTGAGCGCGGTAGTTCTCCAGACAGAATGAGAACCACCTGTTCGCAGACGTCGATAGAAACGTTCTCTTGGGCTTCTTTCGTTGAGGCGCCGAGGTGCGGTGTTGCCACCACTTTGGGGTGCGCAATAAGTCTGCTTGCTGAAGAATCTGGCTTGGGCGGCTCAGAGGTGAAGACGTCAATACCTGCGCCAGCGATTGTGCCAGCGTCGAGGGCTTCAACAAGGGCATCTTCATCGATCATACCGCCCCGGGCAACGTTGAGGATCCGCGCTGTGGGTTTCATGGTGGCTAGCTCTGCTTTGCCAATCATACCCTTTGTGGACGCAATGAGCGGAGTGTGCAGCGTCAGAAAGTCAGCCTCCTGCAGCAGTTCTGCGAGGCTTGACCGCAGTGTGACTGACGCGGCAGCAGCGAGGTTAGGATTAGCATAAGGGTCATACGCGATGAGTCGCATGCCAAGTCCGTTGGCGATTCGAGCTACTGTAAGACCGACTGCATGTGATGTAAGTGCCCACTTATTAAGGCTGTTGTATTGTTCCTACCTTTGCCCAAACCGACTATGGCGAGTGTCTTGCCTTTTGCTTCCACACCGGTCAGTCGACTGCGCTCCCACTTCCCACTCTTGACACTGTTTGATGCGTCACCGATGTTGCGAGCCACAGCCATGAGAACTGTCTTGGTCAGTCGTGGAGAGTTTTCTGTTGCTTTGGGTACTCACGGGCAATAGTATGCTCTGCTGCGGCATTGATGTTTCCGGACGGCGAGTTCACAACAATGATACCGTGAGTTGTGGCGCTTTGGACATCGACATTGTCAACACCGACACCGGCACGAGCAACAACCTTGAGTTTCTTTGCAGCGTTGAGCAAATCCGCTGTCACTTGGGTCTCAGAGCGAACAATCAAAGCTTCATAATCACCAATGATTTCTTTCAGCTCTTCAGGACTTAAGCCCTTCTTCTCATGTACCTCGAACTGATCTTGTAGCAATGCTAGGCCATCAGCTGAGATCTTTTCCGGTATGAGGATCCTGGGTCGTGTGTGGAGCGCTAGGATAGCCATAGTGAGGTTGTTAGGAAGGGTTCAATGGGTTTGCTGATGAAAGGACGTGGAAAGATGTGCAGACATAGTACCGGCGGGCAATTCTTCCTTTTAGCTACACGTCGAGCTACACGGAACATTGAAGCACCGCTACCGAACATTGCTTTTCGTGTACTGCATCAGCTGTGGGCTTGTATGATGAAGGGTAGCCTGGTGTGGCTAGCTTGAAGCTACCCCGCCCCCGCATTCGTGGGGAACAGCGCCACATCCACATGCTCAGACAGTTCATTGAGCTTTCAAGGTGACGGAGGGCAACTGATGACATCAAATTCATTGTAATGGACTAGTTCGGCCGGAGACTTGGCTTTCATATGAGGAGGATGCCGCCTGAGCATAAATTTGTTGATTTGCCGTGCACATATCATGCATTGTGTCAGGTCGCACACAATGTGGCCTGCACTAATTGGAGCTGACTGTTTCTAGAGCGGGCTTATGCATGATAGTTGGCAATGCCATCTACCAGTTGCTCCGAGTTTTAAGCTTCTCATTTTGCACAACCTCGATCCAATAGTTGTCTGGGTCTGTGTATTGTTAGCTTCGGTATTTTAGACAGGCAACATATCACGTACCTAACACAAAGGCGATGTTCTTCATCCTACCATCAGTGAGCCTCTTCTTCCAGTTGACACCCTTCTCCTCAAAGCGAGCGCAGGCAGCATCAAGGTCGTCGACCGTAATGCAGATGTGACCAAACCCCTGAGGCTCGTCGTTGCCGTTGTGGTACTTGAAATTGGCATCCTTTTCGGTACCGTAGTTCCACGTAAGCTCGAGCAGGCCTTCGCTGTCTGCTACAGGATTCACACCATTTGCTGTTTGCTCGGGAGCATCTGCGCCATAACCAAGGAAGTAGAGGTTGAAGCCTGCGTTGGGACTCTCAGAAGTACGCTTGAGTTTCATGCCGAGGATGTCCTGGTAGAAGTTGAGCGAAACATCCTTGTCCTTGACACGGATCATTGTGTGGTTCTACTTGTGTTAGTCGATGTACATATCCACACGAGACTAGAATTACCATGCGGTATGTGGCAGTATCGGTCTCCTTGACGTTCTCGGTCTCTTCCAGAGCCTTCTGCCCAATGACCTCGACCCAGTAGCCATCAGGGTCCAGCACGAAAGCAATGTGCCTCATACGTCCGTCGGTGAGCTTCTTCTGGAATTTGTACCCGGCATCTTCGAGACGCTGGCACGCAGCCTGGAGATTATCGACTGAAATGCAGAGGTGGCCGAAGCCTTTGTAGGGCTCTGTGTTGCCGTTTGTGATCTTGTAGTTTGGGTCGTCTTCCGTGCCGTAATTGTGTGTGAGCTCGACGATGCCCTCGCGGTCGGTCCAGTGATTGCCGTGAGATACAGCCTTTGGACTATCGTATGCGAGGAAGTACAGGTCAAACTTGGCGTCGGGGTTTGGCAGCTTGTTGATAAGCTTCATGCCCAGGAATTCGTAGAACTCTACGCTGCGCTTAGGATCCTTGATGCGAAGCCTGCAAAGTGGGTCAGTGCCTGTCTCGGCAGCCAATGGCTGTCGAAGCTGCAAACGACAGCCATGAAGGTGCTCACATCGAATGGTTCAGCTTGTAGCGGGTGGGATCGGTCGCCATAGTTGCTAGTGCTCGAAATATACCAAGCGGCTTGCTATTGGTTCGGTATGTTGGTGCTGCGAACGAAAGAGGTACTCGACGTAAGTTGAGAATTGTCTGTCGTATCAACAACATCAATTGAAGAGTGGCAGTAAATCGAGGGGAAATCAGAGCTCCAGATGTCCGAAAAGATTGATGTCATCACCCAATCACTTTACACAAATAACCCCACCGAGTCGGCTATGACCGCATCGCGCGCTAGCCCGAACAGTCTCTCTGTAACATAAGCAAGGCTCCAAGACATCGTGTCCGAGACATTGCAGTTATGAAGATGTTTAATTGATGAAACACATGCTGTACACAGAGATGTTGGATGCGATAGGAGACTCGCTGCTTCCGTGCGGCACCTCACGTGACACGGGAAATTAGCCGGGAAGTTAGCGCTTTGCAAGATTGTGGCTGGTCGTGGTATCTCAACTTCGATCTTGCGTGACGTCCACATACAACACCTCTGCTGCAATTGACTTTCGGGTGCCTTCTTGGTACAGCGTTCTGCAGCAATCGCAATCCAAATAACGTCTCTGCCACGTGCGCATCAATCCTGTGGTTGAGAAGGACCTAAACTCTGGATCAGGTACGTGACCTCATTCGTTACCACAACGTCCAAACTATCCGTAACACACGGCTACCGCCACAATACTCTCAAGATATTTCTTTTCCTACCGCTTATCTACTGCATTTTCATTCCTTCGCTATGTCTGGACAGCAAGACAAACAACCAAGCCCTTATGCTGGAATGCGCGTCTCCGCTCGTCTGCAGCTTCTGACCATGCAAACAAAACAGGACGGCCCGATGATAGACATCATCAAGGTGAGCGAGTGGCTCACTAAGAATGTCAATGAGAAGCTCTACCCGCGATTACTGTGAGTCTGTTCGGGCCACGTGTTCTGGCCATTACTAACAGAAGCAGGTTGATGTCGCCCAATGGCAATCTGCTCGCCTACTCAACCCCAGTCAACATCAAGGAACTCCGCGACCAAGCAGCGTTGATCTCGGCAGCATGGAAAGAGCGGTGTATTGGTCGACAGACGCAGTCAACACCTGACCCACGGAAGGACTCAGCACGAGATGATGCCGAGACAGCACAACAAAGTGGCCTACAGCCCCCTCTCGAGACTCTTACTATCGAGGCAGAAACTTGCAACATTCTCATCCGCTCACTTCAGCCGGAGCTTCTGTTTGTCTTGATTGGCGAGCTCCCGCCAAACAAGACACAGCAATTCAAGATCACCGCGGAGGGCCACGGCGATCCTCGGTACCCTGCACTAGAAAGCTCTGACACATCGGGCACAGCTGCTGCTGCTCAAGGCGGCTCCGGTACCCTCAGACCTCCTTCGATACTCAGCTCCATGAGTCAGCGCGAAAAGGATGTTCGACTTGGCGTTCTGCACGTACAACGTAAGAGACTCGATGCATTGACGACCTACATCCAGCGTGATTTCAAGGAAAGTGGTTTTGTCATGCCGGCAGATTGGGCACTCCAGTAGCCTTGGACAGATAAGAACTTCCCATCGGAGATCTTATTCGGCAAGCCTCCGGACAAGATTTCGTTTTTCAAATCCGACAAGCCCGACGACGCCCTCAAGGGCCTCTCTAGAAAGCGAGACTCTGAGGACATATCTCCAACCAGGGTTGGTCCGGGACGCACTCGAGGTCGTGGATCAGGACAAGATAACAATACTCGTAAGGAGCAGGGAGAATCATCACGTTATGAAGCCCATGGACCTACGGTCTCAGCCGATGATTCGCCTGAAATTAGTAGGCTTTCCATCGCAAAGACAGAGGAAAGAGTGAGCAGTTTCATCAAGGCATCTCAATACAAGAACGTCAGAATCGCTTCAGCTGAGGAGTTCCCCTTTCAACCTCGAGGAACATACCTCTATGCACCTGCGGATGCGCCTGCAATAGATAGTGCCCAGTGCCGAAAGCCGCCCGATCCAGCCACGGTGAGTGAAGCAGGCCGCCCGCAATCCGAGCGCACGAACTACAAACCTACATCGTCACAGCAAACAACGACAGCATATGGGATATTGTCACAAGTTCGCGCCGTGGGCACCCGCGGGTATGCATCCAGAGGCCCTCAGACCACACCAGGAACTTATGGACGGAATGGCCCCTGTGGAAGTCCTGCATCTGAGCCTATCGCTTCCGACCCGTGTTCATCGGGGTCTGGGGACGAAGCTGTTCTTGCAGCCATGAGCCATTCGACCATTTTGGACAAAGGGAAAGGCAGGGCCAGCGGCGTAGACGACGTCAGTGTCGAGCACGGTCCTCCGAAGGACGATGTTTCGACGTCTAGGGGCAGAGCTACGGTCGAAGGTGACCCTGTCAAGATACAAAAGGGCAAGGCCAAAGCTGTACATTTCAGCAATCCTAGTTCCAAGACAGCAGTCGCTGCAACCGGGCCCAGGGATGATGCGTCAGGTGCCGGAACCGGTCCCACAGCCAACACGGAAGAAGGCAAACAGGACAGAGACAAAGTTGATACCGATACCATGAACACCTCCACTTCGACCTAGGAGTCGACCTCTGGTGACTCCTCTGAAGCAGAAGCCCGACCGACTCGCAAAGATAAGGGCAAAGGCAAGGCTGTGGAAAGCCAGAACGACACCAACACACAAACTGACGGACCTGCGTTCGTCGACGGTGAAGGTGAATTCGCAGTTGATGACTCATCATCATCAGAGGCTTCGAAGGTCACTGGGCGTTCAGAACATGGCAGTCATGGCAGTCATCGGGCACAATCGATTCAACCCGGATTCAAAATCAAGCACTGGACTATTGACGATGCACGTCCTTCTTCTGAGGCAGAGTCATCGATGGCGGCGGTGGAAGCGGCCTTAGCACGTGCTTTCTCTCTGCGGCAGCAGGTGGAATTGCAAAACACTGTCAGAGCTAGCTTGGGCATCGACCGGATCCCGAGTCCTACACATCGTCCGAACAAGAGTCTTTTTGATCAGGCCGTCGGGTTCTTTTTCAGTGCGAAGAAGAAGCTGAGGCCGGAGGAGGAGCGAAAGGATGACGAGGACGATGTCCTGGACTGAGAGTACGATGTAAACGCTGTTAATCACGAGTTGACTAGTCAGCAACAATGAAACAAGTGTGATTTCATATTTCCTGCCTTTGGGTTATGCCTTTATGGATGCCACTTTCATGAACCTAGTCTAATCCCAAAGCCGGCGCCACGAAAAACGCACCGGCCGTATCCGCGGCTTTCGTTTCAACAGTTGAACAAACAACTAAGTTGATACTGTTCCCGACCTGCGGTACTTGTCGTTGCAGCAATGACCGCTCTCGGCAGTGTCTTTACGCTTCACTTCACAAGTCTAACACAATTCGCCCAACGCCTCTCGAAACACAAGCTAACATCGAGGCACACTTCTCCTCATCCAACAGCCCTGTCCCTCTATGCTCTATTCGCCCATCGCAGACGTCGACTCTACAAGTCCCGCAGTTGCCCACCTCACATGAGCTATCAACATCTAAACCGGCGGCCGTTAGCACATCGAGCAGTGTCTGCTGCGCACCAACCTCGACGACCTTCTTGCTTGCTTTCAGCTCCGCGGTAAACGGGTCACCAGACGTAGTGACGGTAAAGGCCTCGGTGTGGACGTGGGAGGGTGGGAAGTTGAGCGACTTCGCTGCGGCGGACACGGCGTCCATCAGCCGCGAAGGTCCGCAGGTGTAGATGTGCGTTCGGCTGTCTGCGTGTGAGATTATATTTTCGATATCGATCCGTGTCCCCTCGGCGCTGTTGTAGATCGTCGCATTTGCTCCAAGGGCAGCGATGCGCTCCTTGAACGCAACTTCGGAAGATACAGCGTAGTGGAGGTGGAATTTCTGCTTCGTCTCTTGCAGGTGCGACAGCGCAACGAGGAAGGCGGTTATCCCGATGCCTCCGGCGATAAAGATGTGGGTGTCGGCGGTGGGAGCGAGGGGAAAGGATGCGGTTATCCGTCCAGCGGTGATGATGGAACCAACGGCAATGTTGGAGTGGAGGTACTTCGAGCCGCCGCGACTGTTTGGGTCGAGAGCAATACCAAGACTGAAGCGCTTTGTGGTGCCGCCTGTCACGGAGTAGGCTCGAACGAGCTTCCCGCCCAGTTTGAGACGGACATGGCTTCCAGGTTCCACTGGTGAAGGGTTGGGTATGTCGTCGACGGACTCTAGTACGAAGGTTGTGATTGTTTCCGTTTCCTTAACCTTCTCCACTATGCGGCATTCGTACCAAGCGTCCATTGCATCGTCTGGGTCGCCGTACATGCGCCCTTCCTGATCTTCGGTGATGCCCTTTGCCAGACGGGCGCGGAACTTGTCCTTAATTTCCCACCCAAGCTGGGCAATCTCAACAATCTCTCTCATCTTCTCCATGTTATCGGTCTCTAGGAACAGGTAGTACTCGATCCGTGCCACTGTCCAGTTTGGATGCGGTCGCTCAAGAAGCCTTATTATATCGCCAGCAGCAATAGAACCAGGTTTGATGATGCGATACAGCCAGCCAGTCCGAAAGAGGGTCTGTGTGCGCTTGGCCATGTCTTTCACTTCAAAGCGGTGATTCAGCTTGTAGCATGGTGCGCGCGGCTCGGTGACCTCGACGACGATATCGCCAATGGCAATACGGTCGCCTATGCAGACAGTCCTCTCATTAATCTCGGTACTGAAGATGTTCTCACCGAAAGCGCCGGGCTTGAAGTGCGCTTCTGAGGTTGGGATCTCCTGGGCCCAGGCATCGTAGTGGGAGGTGCAGTAATGCAACAGTGCCTTGTCAGGGCTGCGGTGTGGCTCGTAAGCATGCTCATCGCCAATAATTCCGTTCTTGGTGATGGTAACTGGCCCTGGTATGTTCGTCTTGAAAATTGCAGTCTCGATACGACCGTTGCCGAGCGACTTCTTGATCCTACCACTGCGAATCTGGCCAAGTGGGAAGGGCTTGAATGGCAGGGGATTTTGTAGCGTGTCCGGATCAGGTCGTGGTGGCGGACTCCACCTGGAGATAGCCATGTTCAATTATGAAGACTTTCTGCTAGTTGCGACTTTCGTGCTGGTGTCTGAGTCGGATTGGACCGTGGGGAGTGCTCTGAAGAGTGGAAGTCGAACGTCCAAAGGTGGTAGTCGGATCCGCCCGATCGCAAGAGGAAGAACAGATTATGCTGGGACGCCTGATGGTGTGAAACCACGTGAGCACATCCAATCGAATGGTCCGACTTTGCTTGCCTAGTGATAGAGCCGGCTTACCATGAGTTGCGTCTTGCGAGATAGGTGCAGCGAAAGCTCCTTGTATAGCACCTGGGATGGACGACTTGCACAAGCACCAGCGATCCTGAACTCTATGGGTGGACGATTTATTGGACTGAAGGGCGACGAGTATGTGAAGCAGTGAAGCACGCTGGTGGCAGAGTACTTGAGCGGGGTCACCTAAGAGCGAGCAAAGCGCCTTTTGTATGGGCACCTCAGTAACGTATAAACTCTGCTGACTTGCTACCTTCCTCGTCTAGAATAGCATTATTCGTGATAGGTAAGACCTAATAGAACGTGATGGTGTTGCCTGAGGACTTGTGGGTCTCGCTCAACGTTGGCGGATTCTAGACGCCTTATCAGGAGTGCAGATTCGGAGATGGAGAAACCTCCCCGACTGACAATGTCAACACCATGGTATACTACCGTTAGATAGCACACGATGTGCCTCCTCAACGGCCCGCCGAATGTCACTTCCTCGGCTGGTGTAGGGATCCACTTATCGTACAGTACAGACGGAATGTCGACGGCTTAATTGTCTGTGCGTTGTGACGTCAGAAGGTCGTCGAGCGCGCAGCTACCCAAGCTTCAACGACGTCAACCCTGCCGTCCAAGCCTTCAATTGCTCACCTCTACCAGTTGATACGTTCCCAAATGTAAGTGAGATTCTGTCACACGAGAAGAAAGCCTCATTGATCCTCTACAGACTTTGACCTTACCAATCTTACCACCACGCCTCAGCGATGTTTCGCCTTCAACCCACCCGCTCGCTGGGACGCGTCGCCCGTACCCAATTCAGTCAGACTCGGTTCTTGAGCACAACACGTCCTCTTTTCGCACGGAAGGGCGCAGAAGACAAAGACTCCATCAATACCACCACCAATGAATACTCCAAGTCCGGCTCGGACGACGCAGCAGCACACACGGACGCTGCTTTCAACCCCAACCAAACAAGCCCCGAGGCCGCTGAGGCATCAGCTGAGAAAGAGTCAGGGGGTAAGGACAACTCTCTCAACATGAGTCCGGGAAACCACGAGGCCAGCCATGCCAATGATTCGCAAATTGGCGGCGCGAGCCAGGGAACGAATGATAAGGCGAGTGGTGCAGGAAGCCCGAACAAACAGGGCGGCGGATCGAGTGGGTAAGCCGCGACTACGATACCATCGCTATCTAAAGAAGAGGAAGGGAGCAGCAGCAGCAGCAGGCGTACGGACGCTGTGACACAATTGCATTTACCGACTTTTGGAACATGAATGAACACATCATACACAAAACGTTCGATTTTGACTTGGCCAGTACATCGCATTGACATATCAGAATCGAGTCTTAAGCAGTATCTTATCTTCTAGAAGGAAGATCTAAGAGAACTAGAACACGGCAGAGGACACTCACTGATGGGACGCTCAAAATATGTTTGGTTCGGTATCTACACCTTCCCCTTCTCCCTTCAACTCAAAAGACAAAAACGCCGCCAACTCCTACCATGCTACGCTACGTGCAGACCGAAGCGAGGCTACGCCATGCAATGCTATGCCAAATGCTGCCCTAATCGTCCCACCTCATATTGAGAACAAGCTCCTTGACCTCTTCTGGATCGAGGTTTCTTATGATTTCCTTCTTCCGCTCAACCTTGACCTCTCTCTCACCCTCGGCGAGGAAAAGTCACATGCGCCCATTGAACGCCCACTCAGCGGCGACTGGCCAGCCCAGAACTATGGCGTACCAGGGGAAGAATCTATACGTGCATTAGCCCGAGCTCTACAAGGAATTACTTATCTGGGGAGTGGGAGACTTACACAACCGACGTCCTGCCCAATTTCTTGAACATGACCCTGTATTGCGCTGGATACGGCTTTACGCTCACGGGGTTGCGCGCAAATGGGTGAGGCTCCGTCATATTACGGGCCCAGGTGCGGATCATGGTGCGGACGGGTGTTGCGGAGGGCATTGTGTATGAATTGGATCGAGAATTGGAAGATAGATAGATCGAGTCTGTCTGATTTGGATATCGATCAAGCGATGTTGTTTGCAGGTGGCTTTTGGAGAGTTCCGATCACTGGATTGGCTGTATTGGCTGAGTCGAGATGTTGATGCTGCTTTCTCCAACGGTGTAACAAGACGTATTTATTCATCCTGCAGAAGAGTGCCTGCATAGTGTCTGATCCTGCTTCTTCCGCTGCGTTGACGGTGTGGTCGAACCACCAGCGTCACCTGAGATTTCGCTGCTCACTGCGACACGGCAATCCTTCGGGCTGCTGCTAAGTACACGGCCAGCCTTACGAGCTGCTCCTGGCGCAGCCGAGCACCGAGCCATGTGTTTGCAAATCTGTATCCATTTCGAGAGAAAGTATACAATTCGGGCGAAATCTTAGGGAATACGGCCAATCAGAGACAAAACCATTCATTGAGTTTCTGGGTTGTCGCGTGGCGTGGGCAAAGTGTCGCAAGATTGTGGTGTGATCGTTGCACGAATCCTTCGGCGGATTGGAGCGTGCGGCGCCCACCGACGGCAGAGTCAGCACCTGGCAAATAGCATCGCGTGAGAAAGGTGGTGTGAGATCTCAATTAGAAGGTGCAGCCAGTTCTTGTTTGAAGAAGGCTGAGGATGTCTTGAGGAGTTTGACAATTGAGAATAGAACAAAGACGTGGCGGCAAATGACTAACTACATCGAAAGCACCGCCGGTACCGTGTATATGTATACATTGTCAGCTGTGGGCTCCTGGAGCTCAACCAGGGATATTAGCTACATCCACGTTCTAGCTTTGCGTCGTTTACGACAGCGCACATGGCAATCCCAAGAACCTGGTGGATGGTCGCTCGATCAATCACGCCGCAGGTAATCGTGGACGGGTAAGCATCGATTGACTGAGGGTATCGCATAGTGAAGGACAGTTGATATGATACACAAACAGCCGCAAGCATCATGGGGGCTTCTGCAGCATAGTCATTCGCACGCCTAAGCCTTGCCCAACGCAACAATCTCAGCCTGTCCCACGACCCATACACCCCCCTCCCTCTTGCCCTCCACGCACTGCACACCTGCATTGACAGCCGCCCTTGCAATCGTCGCCGCATCCTGCGCCCAAAAATCTGTGAGCTTCGGTGTCAGAGATTTGAACAAGCCCGCCAGCTTTTGAACCGCAAATTCCGCGGGCCTGCTATCCTCTCTCCCCCCAAGAATCAAACCCGGCCGCAAGATGATTGTGTGCTTAAACCCCAGCGCCTTTACACTGTCTTCCAGCTCTCCTTTCATCTTGACATACGGGAAACTACTCTGCGCGTTTGCGCTCCCCGCGCTGATCAACACATACGTTTCGACGCCGGCTTCCTTTGCAGCTGTAGCAAGAGCGTAGTTGAGATCGTAGTCGATCTTGCGTTGGGCTTCCAAACTGCCGGCTTGTGCTTTTGTGGTGCCGAGGCCAGAGAAGAAGATTGTGGGTGCTGGGGCGCGTGGGAAAATGCCCGCCCATGTGGATGTGTCGGTCGATGTGAGAGGATTCAGCTTAGACGTGGCCGTTGGGTTGGGAAGTTCGCGGCGCGAGTAGGCGTAGACGGAGGAGAAGGAGGAGTGAGCTAGAAGCTGGCTGAGGATGTTGGAGCCCTGGCAGCAGTGTGAGTTGAGGTCACCGGTGACGGTCAGAGTGTTGCACTCACGACAAGGCCAGTACTCCCCACGAGTGCTGCTGTCGTCATTATTGATGGCTTCTTGGGTGGGATGATATTCTGCTGTGGCTACGACTTGCAGCGTTCGATTCGTTTGTGTCTGAGTGACTTGCTGCTGGTCAGTCTTTATCACAAAAGCTCAATCTTCTTTCGGCCGGTTGACGGTCGACGGATCTGTCCGGGCGGCGGATCAGCTCATAACTCCGGTGCCTTGCGACATCACGACAACACATGACGCAGATTTGTTGAATGAGTGAACGGGTTTTGGTGGATCATGTTGGATTATATTGAATCAACAATAGCAGCAGTTGAACGTTTGAATAGAAATATTACGATGCAAGTGCGATCCACATGTAAGCAGCAGGGGCCAATCAGCAACGCCTCTTGACGTTCAGGACAACATGTTCCTGCATTGGCTGTTCTGATGACAACGGCGCCATACCGTAGTCTACTTTGCTCCTTGCAATTTGTCTGCGTGACAATGTTGCCGGCATGCCCAATCTGCTCACGCGTCTGCTTCACGCGTGGGCATGTTACCGACATGTCGGCTACTTCGATCCTGGATCTGTCAGCTGCGCTACGTCAGGTAGACTTCTAGAATCTCCACACTCAGTGCACCCCGCCCTCCATATCCCCGCAGTGCGTCAATTTAGTACCGCGTTCAGCCTCCACTTTCTCCACCCGGAGCATGGCTGGTGCACCATTGTGTGAACACACATCTTGGCAGCGAATCAGAGTGAATGGCTCGCACATCCGATGACGACCAATGGATCGTTGTACGTTAACGATCCCGTCTGTAGGTCGACTACGATCCAAACACAGCATCGAGTGGGTGGAGGACGCAAGGGCTGGATCTTACTCCTGCTGTTTGTATCGATGAAGGGATGGCATAGCCGATCTCATGCCCGGGGCAGTGGTACCCACATTGTTTAAATATCTCTTGTTGCTTCACTTACTTTCCCAATTGACGATTGCACATTTGACAAGGCACTCTTGAGACAAGCATTATGTCGGTACAAACTCTTAATATCAATGGCCGAGAGGTCAAGCTCAACACCGGTCTGTTCATCGGCGGCGAATTCGTAAAGCCCACAGTCGACAAGACATTCCCCGTCGAGGATCCCAGAACAGGAAAGACCATTATCGAGGTATCGGAGGGCTCAGCCGACGATGTCGACATTGCCGTCAAGGTCGCTCGTAAGACCATGAACGACCCAGCGTGGAACGAGCTCAACCCCGCAGCAAGAGGACAGTTCCTGCTGAAGCTTGCAGATCTAATGGAGAAGCATTTCGAAGATATCCTTGCCATTGAGATGCTGGACACGGGGAAAACGAAGAAGCAAGCAGCCAATCTTGATCTACCCGGTTCTATCGGCACACTCAGGTACTACGCTGGTTGGGCAGACAAAGTCCTCGGGGTAGCTTCCTCGAACGTTCCCGGTACATTTGCGTACACCAGGAGAGAGCCAGTCGGTGTTTGTGGGCAGATCATCCCCTGGAAGTAAGTCTCAAATATCCCCAATTAGAAGCCCATTGCTCATCGTATGATTAGCTTCCCTCTGCTCATGTTCATCTGGAAGATTGCACCTGCCATTGTGACGGGAAACACAGTAGTCATCAAGTCCGCCGAAACCACGCCATTGAACGCGCTCTACATCTGCGGTCTGATTAAAGAAGCTGGCTTTCCACCGGGTACTATCAACCTTGTCTCTGGCTACGGCAAGACTGTAGGCGCCGCGATTGCGAAGCACATGGACATCGACAAAGTCGCTTTTACGGGATCAACCCTTACCGGCCGCGCCGTTCTTCGCGCTGCAGCAGACTCAAACTTGAAGAAAGTCACACTTGAACTCGGCGGCAAGAGTCCAAACATCATCTTCCCAGACGCCGATCTCGAGAAGGCCGTCAAGTGGAGCGCATGGGGCATCAACATGAATTACGGTCAGACATGTCACGCCGGTACTCGCATATATGTGCACGAGGACATCTACGACAAGTTCACTGAGCTTTTCACCGCACGTATGAAGGAAGTCGTTGTTGGGGACAACTTCGACGAGAGTACCGATCAAGGCCCACAAAACTCAAAACTCCAGCACGACAAGATCAAAGGTTACCTTGAAGCTGGGCAGAAGGAGGGCGCTACCATCGCTCTTGGCGGCAAGGCACACGAAGCACCAGGTGGCGGGTACTTCATCCAACCCACCATCTTTACAAACGTCACACCCGAGATGAAGATCGTGAAGGAGGAGATCTTCGGCCCTGTGGTAACCGTCACCAAGTTCAAGACGGAAGAAGAGGTGATCGAGCTCGCGAACGACACAACGTACGGCCTGGCTGCTGGTATTCACACCAACGACTACCAGCGTGCGGTCAGGGTTACGAACAAGCTGAAGGCCGGCACAGCGTGGGTCAACATGTTCAACTTTGTCCATTGGAGTATTCCGTTTGGTGGATACAAACAGAGCGGGATTGGGCGCGAGTGTGGTGAGGCGGCGCTGGAGAACTACACTGAGACAAAGGCTGTTTACTTCAATATGGGTGTCGATGCTCCCCAGTAGTTTTTACGTAGGATATCAGTTCAAGCGAAGATTTCTTCGAGTATGTGAATGGCCTTCCTAGTGATTATATTGAAACAAAGTGGGCGCGGTACTGAACGTCCAAACCGAACAGTTACATCAGACCTCGGGACGGTGCAACAACATCGTAGGATGAAAATTAGGCCTGAATGTCTCGCTCTTCATTAAAGATGGTTATAGTCACGGAGCAAGGCTTCTGCTCGGAGTGGCGCGCAACTGGACCCAGCTTGAGCCTGAAAAAGAAGACAAACACAGTACCGAGATGGTACAGAAACGTCAATTCAGGGTGAAAGAGGGCAGAGAAGATTCGGTTCAACCAAAAAGGAGATCGCAGCACCTGAGCAAGCTGCGCATTCTCCAAGATGTTCGCGCCTGGCACTTATGCGGAAGATTGGGCTGCCTCAAATCAACCCGGAGTAAGGACTCAATCGCATCAGCCACGTTTTGACACAACTACTGTCAGACGAGCGTCTGCAACGGCCGCGTAGCAACAACGACACAGACAGCAGTGAGCTCTGGCCGTGGTGGAGGGTCACATTGCTCAGCGCACAATCCTAGCCGCTAGCGTGAGGCGAGGAGGTCTGATTATTCTACCGATGCGTCCTGGCTGGTGCTGTACAACATGCGGAGATCTGTTCGATTGTGCCAACGGCCAAGCTCCTGAAAGGCACACAGCAAAGCTCTAGTGTGTCAGGACGAGTCTTACAGAGAGTAATAGCCAGTTTGTCAACGTTACATCGGGTTGCATACGATGGAGTAGGAGATGGAAGCCGGCGAGTAATTGAATACTCTAGGTGTTTGAGTATCTCGATCTGGCAACTGATGTTGTGGCAATCGAACAATTATCTTCACGTTGAATAATCTAGCTACACCACGTGTACGCCAAGTCGGGCACCAACTGGCCAAGCTTTCCGAATAAACGGAGACGTGTGAGAGCCCCAGCTTGCTAGTGCCGATCAAGTAGATCTGATCATGCTTCTAGAAAGAGAGTCGTTCATTGATGTCAAAACTCTTTCCAACGTCCACATCTGATAACAGCGGCCGAGTAGGCACGGAAACATCGACAGACCTCAAGAATATTCCTCAAAGGAAGGCAGGATTTGTCCGCGGACCAGTTCAAAGTCAGTCAACAACAAAGGCATGACAGACGCGGGGCAATAACGCAGCCGACCGTGTGCACGGGCCAATCGGCCTAGCTCTTCCCGGGCGCCATCCACTTCGCATCATCGAAGAAACGAGAGGCGTCGGGAGCTATGTTAGAGCGCTTGCCGTGTGAGGCTTACGACCACATCTCTTCATTACCTCTACTTCATTGCTGTGCAATCTCATCCTGGCAATTTCGACGTGTCGCGTTCGTTCAATCGGACAAGTCGTGCCTCTTTATAAAGTTCACGATCTGGAGCCCTTGACCTTCGACTAGCAGCCTCGAGCATCAATCTGTCCAGCGCGACAGGTTAGTCACTACTCTGACCATCATGGCAATCCCTAAGCGCGCACTTCTACTATCCTCGTTTGCAGTCACCTTCTTCAGTAAGAAGTACGCGCCCGGCTCCCCCCTTACACAGGGAAGCTATGTGAAGACTGTGCTTGCGCTCTTCGTGATTCAGTACTTTGCACAAGCTTTCTACAGAGTTCTGATCTACCCGTTCTTCCTAAGCCCGCTGAGACATATACCACAGCCACCTGTAAGCCCGACCTTCTACCCAAAATAGCCTTTTATCCTCGCGGAAACGCGGTAGAAGAGTCGAATGTTGCATGGCATTTGAGCTAACAATACTCAGGACGGCCACCCTATCCTTGGCCACTTCCCACGCATCTTCCGCGATCCATCAGGAGAGCCACAGCGTGACTGGATCGATAATGTACCCAATGACGGCGTGTTGTACTATCGTTGGCTCTTCAATGAGAGCCGCGTGCTGGTGACAAACCCGAAGGCCCTCGCTGAGGTTTTGGTGCAGAGGAACTATGAATTTGTTAAACCGGCCAGGATCAGGAAGGGATTAGGTAGACTGTTGGGTGTGGGAATATTGTTGGCGGAGGGAGATGAACACAAGGTATTTATGAGCTTTGTTGGGATTTGTGTCATAATAACGGAGAGAAACTGACATCCAATAGCGCCAGAGAAAGCTCCTATCGCCAGCTTTTGCGTTCCGTCATGTCAAAGACTTGTATCCGATTTTCTGGGGAAAGAGCCAGGAAATGACGGATCGCATCATCAAAACTACGGATAGTGCTCCAGATGGATCAGTCATCATCGAAGTTCGTGATTGGGCTTCTCGTGCAACTCTGGACATTATCGGCTCAGCAGGAATGGGTAAAGACTTCGACTCGCTAATGAATCCCGAGAACGAGCTATTCCAGACATACAAGAAGATCTTCTCTAATAATCGCGGAGCCCAGATCGTTCAACTACTGCTAGGCATGTTGCCTCATTGGCTTGCAGTCAATCTCCCACTGAAGCGCAATGATGAGATTGGTCAGGCAATCGGAACTATCAAGAAAGTATCTCGCGATCTCATCGCCACAAAGCGTGCCCAACTTCAGCGCGGCGAGAAGCCTTCCCACGACATCCTATCTGTTGCCATGGAATCTGGTGGCTTCACCGACGAAGACCTCGTGAACCAACTCATGACTTTCCTAGCAGCCGGCCACGAAACGACCGCCAGCGCTATGTCTTGGGCTGTCTACTGCCTGTGCAAGCACCCCGAGACCCAGACTCGTCTGCGTGAAGAACTCCGCTCCCAGCTCCCAGCGCTCCTGGACTCTAGCGCCCAGATCTCAAGCACTGACATCGATCGCCTACCCTATCTCAACGCTGTCTTGAACGAAACGATGCGCATCTTCCCGCCTGTACCCCTTACAATGCGCGAGACAGCAAACGACACGACGATATGTGGCTCCTTTGTCCCGCGCGGAACTACTATTGTCATCTGTCCCTGGGCTATCAACACCTCCACCCACCTTTGGGGCGCAGATGCACGAACTTTCAATCCGGACCGCTGGCTCGGAAGCAATGCTAATTCAGGCGGCGCGGAAAGCAACTATGCGATCACCACTTTCTTGCATGGTCCGAGGAGCTGTATTGGGAAAGAGTTTGCGAAGGCGGAGTTCGCGTGCCTGGTTGCGAATTTAGTGGGCAGATTTGAGATTGAGTTCGAAGACAGAGGCTATGAGTTGAAGATTCAGGGAGGCATTACGGCGAGGCCGAAAGGTGGATTGAGGGTCAGATTGATAGAGGTCAAAGAGGAAAAGGCATAGGGGTTTAGTACTAGCATGATCAATCTCTGATGCGGTTGCTTCGGAGGATGAATAAACGAGTTCTTTATAAGGCGTAGCGTCAATGTTCGCGATCACAACACGAGGCTCGTACATCACCCGAGGAGCTTGCGGATCTGGACGTTGCTTCGCAGGGTCAAAAGTCCGCTCAGATTCAAGGAAAAGTGAGGGTCAGGAAGAAGATGCTATGAGCATGTGTAACACATCAAGGTTTCGGCCAACACCCAAATCATGACAGAGCGCCGATCGGAAGCTATTAGTCTCATGGCTTTCCAAATAATTCCACCTCTACGACAATGCTAACGTGATTAAAAAGTTAATGACCAAACACCGAAAAATTGTGCATACTGCCCTGCAACTCGTGTTCGACCCTGGAAAGAATATGCTGACACTTTTCACAAGCAGATTGCCTCATGGGTAGGCTACGGGACCTGAGCGCTGCTGAGCGGCTGATCGAGACGTAAGGACTCGCTCTTTTCGAATGTCCCATTGTTTGGCCCACGTTGAGAGGATGATAGACGGAAGCGATATGAGCACACGACATCCTAATTCTGTTCAACTTCAATTGACAGAAAGAGACTTCATAGGCTAGGTAAGCCAACTCTGCTGCATCAGGTGCCATGCAGAAATAGCCCAATATTGGATTCATGTGTGGAGCCAGCCTGGTGAGGGTGCCTCACTACGAGTATCATTCAGTGAGTGATGCTTTGCGGTAATTCACTATCGTCTTGAAACATCAAAGATACTGTTGCGAATGCAGAGAAATCACCTCTTGACATCGGAGGTCCCTGTAATGGCCCTTGGATCAATCATGCACAAGATGGGCTGGCAGACTTCAATTTACGTTCATGCGGTTCATGGGTGGCAAAACACTGTTGGTAAATATCTACACGAGCCAGTAAGATCAAGCATATAAGTCTTTTTGTTGCCCTGATTAGTTTGAGTACTGGTCTGTTTGTTCATTGTCCCCGCAGTGTGGGATTTACGATAGGCACAGCAGATAAGATATGCTCGATCGGCAAGGCTCATAAGACGACAGACCTGTATTGAAGTTATCAGCTCATTTTTCCGAGGACAAACGGAACAGTTCCAGAATATTTCACCTGAGATTCCATGTGGCTTCATTGGGCAGCAAGAAGTCCTGGTGCACTGTGCAGTTTTTTTACCAACGTTTGTTGTATCATGCGCAATGGGAAAGGCGCCCGAGCTTCCTAAGATCACTGATCAGTTCATAAAGTACCTGGAAGAAGTGGGATGACTGAGGCTATGAGTCGCAGATGTTACAGGAAGGTTCGTTGGGGAGTAGTCACCGCACATTACTCGGTGTCGGTGCGGTACAGCGGGCATGTACTTGGAGATATATTGATCAGATATAAGGCCTGACTCAATCTTCACGGTAAGATATCCCATGTAGGTCTTGTAGGCATCAGCTACATTATCAATCTGATAAAAACTGGTGATGGATGCCGCTTCACAAATGAGTCTGATTTTCCAGGAGTTTTATCTAGTGATCACGTAACACAACGCACTTGAGACGTGGAAGATCCGGTATATTAAGACTGCTGTTCACATGAAGGATCGAGTCTTGTTTGCCATATTGGACGAGACGCGAAGGGGGGAGGCTTAGAGGGGCTATGCTGATTCAGCAAAGCTCGGGCCGTGGACCAGACCTTCAAAAGAGTTGCAACGTCAATCTTGACGCGCCTTCGAGAGTACTCAATACTCATGATGTACCTCAGTCTTAGTATCAAGCGCACCTGCTGTCGAAACCTTCTCGATCATTGCGCTGCTGCTCGTTCATGAACGAGTGTCTGCATCCAACCACCGCAAGGCTTACATTTCGAGAGTTGTCCCGGATGCTGACGGTTAATCGACAGTTCTGATGCTGTGTATATCTTTGGTGTTCTCTAATTGAATGCGACAGTTTGTCGCTGATCCTGTTTCAGTGTCGAGGGACTCCCGATCATGGAATTTCGTACGCCAAATTCGTCTCACCCGTATCAACGAGGCAAACATGGCTCCCGCTCACCGCTTGGTGTTTCTACAACACCCTTCAAAGGACGTCTCTTAAGGAAAGAACACATTGTTCAACATTTGGTGCATGCTTTTGATGTTCACAACGGCCGCGATCGGACTGGGATGATTGCCATTCTCGCTTAGACAACACGACACTAGAGACGCACGCTGCTGCACGTCTGAACAATCTAAGGCGGACTCGCTTCCGACCTGAATGCCCAACGGCCTTGCGAGAACACGTGGAAGATTTTGTTACTGTACGAGAAGATGAACATGTCAAGAATCGACGATGGGCAACCTCTGAGATCTCGTAAGCGCTCAGCTTCGCGCCGACAGAATATCAAAATGTTTCAGATGGCACGGGCGTTTACACAACGTCACCTTCCATGGGTCTTCTGTCGAACTTCTACCCCACCATCGCCCCTAAGACCAAATGCTGGTCTAGCATAGCGTATCGGTCCTATTGCAAGTGAGCCGACTGACACCGCTCATTGATACATAGCATCTTCGCGGCGCGCCTTTCCGAATCGCTGCAAGCAAGCTCGGCAATTGGCTCATCACTGCGTTCCGCTTATATCCTCCAAGCTCGGGTTACTCCAGGACACGTAGGTATTGGGAAACAAGTCCCGTTGACGTCGACCATGAAGCTTTCAGGGAACACAAGAAGCTGTACACATGCACGAATGCACGATATTTCTTGAGTCCAGGCTCCCGGGACCAAGCAGCTGATGCAGATGCCGGGCTTACCGTGGGGCCAAGGGTTGCTGCAGCAAAACAGAAAGGAGATTGCTGTTCCAAGCAGGAAGACCCTTCGGCGCTTCGCTGGGGTTTCTACCTCCGTACGACGTCTCGCACCTGTACCCCTCAACTTGCGTCATAAGGCGGAGTAATGGGCTACTCAGATCCTCCTGCTTTCGTTGTTTTTCATGTACCTCTGCAATGTGCAGTCCAGCTTTTGTAATGCGTAAGCGTACGGACATGCTGGCAAGTATGCTTTGGGCGAGGGGCGTGTAGACAACTGCTTCCGCAAGTCTTGTCAATGTGAAGCGCTCGAAACGGATGGGATGATTGATTCGCTATCGCCATGAATCAAGCCTTACTGACCACAAATGGGTAAGCTTGTCATTTGCCTGTCAGCCCGACGTTGATCGAGGTGACGACCGATTCAGGCTGGTCCACTCCACTACTGATATGCATATGCAGCTAGATGAGAGGTGCATACACGCAGGCTTCCATCTTGGAGCTATAGTCCTCAGCTCCTTGCACATGCTGAAGGCATGGCCGGTCAGAAATTTCAGCCTGGGACCCCGCCTCTCTACCCGCCTCGTCTTTCTCGCTGAGCTGTAGGGAGCTCATCGATTGTCGACAGCAAGAACAATGAAAGAGAGCGATATGCGTCTTACTATCAAGATTCACTTACACCAACTCTTGGACAGATCTTCACGCCGATTCCCTTCCCACCCTGCGCCCAGAAATGCAAATCTCGGCGTACATGTAACATACGTCAATCTATCTAGCCAACCATCTCACTTCTGACCGCGGGGACATGCACATAGCCAGGCCAGCCCGACATCGACCCACCTCAAGAGCATAGCCCACCAATCCAGCATCTTCTCCATACCCACCACTCACAGTGCAGGGTCCGCCGACCGCACTTCCGACCCACACACGCACAGCTCGAGCTCGTCCACTGATCAAAATTGCGTGCGAGCAAGCTTCCTTACCCTCCGCAGTCTATGCGCGGGCACCGCACCCAGCGTAAACTTCTCGTCATGTGAGTTGGTAGCGATGCGGACTGCCTTACAGCAAATTTCAACGTCAAGCCATGTTGAGAATTATCGCTGATCACCACAGGACGAGCTCACGACCACTTTCGGGGCCAAGTTTGCTAGTAGCATGACGACAGAAAGCACCACAAGCTCATTACGACGCAACAAGGCAGAATCAGCGTCCAATCGATTGGTTTGTGTAGTATTTGCAAGGTTGGTGGACGGCCGCAGGAAGGCCGCATTTCTGGTGTTTGTTGTGATGGCCTGTGTGGCTCTGTGCACGACGCGAGACCGCTTTCAGACGACTCAACAACACCTCAAGTCCTAGTATTTCATGCTGCAGATTGTCGAGACAGCGACTCCAATGATTACAATGCGCTGCGTCAGAGAGACAAGCAAAGGTGTGATCTCAATCTACTTCTGGGAAGCCATTGGCTTGAGTGTACGGAGATGTGCTTCATTTAGTGATTGAGGCAGTCTCATGGCGGGGAGACGATGCATCAAGTTGCCACCATATGGACAATCTTGGAAACCATTGGCACACTTTCTATTCGGACTCATGTCCTGGCATCATACCGGTGAGAGTGGTCCAACCGTAGATTGATTCTCTCGAAGTGTGACGCGTTTCCTGCGAGCTGTGGATATGACGACCTCGCGAAACCTACGGTAAACAAGTGCGGGAGCCAATACGATGTGATCCATAGCACCCATGACTGATGGCGAGGTGAAGGTTCGGGACATGTTCTCCTCATGGATCAACCAAACCGCGCTCGCCACGTCAGAGGATCTCCGATGGGGCATGATTTGGCCGGTTCTAGTGTCTGTCCGGGGTCCAGATGATTGATTCGACATGCAATGGCGGGCTAGGTTCCGCATAAACTTCACGCCATCTTGTTATCTAAGAGGAGCATGCCTGTCAGCATGCATGGCCTAGCAAGTCAACAATAGGCCGGACACGGGAAGACCGAGCCGTTGAGTGGAGAGACTGATCAGCTGAATGAAAGAGTGCCGACGGTGTAATGCAACATGCATGCGGTCATTGCTAGCGTGCCATACGAGTGGAGGTAGGGAAAGGCCGGATGTGATGTCCAGGACAGGCCGCTGCAGCGTGGGCAGATAAGGTGACTGGCCGACAACGTCTTGAGCTCGTGCTTAAGGGGTTGGCAATTTTTGTGTCAGCCAAGAAAAACGGCTTGACTTCTCAGTGGAGGCCACGGTCGGTCGAGGGGCCATTATGAAAGGGCATGACTACACATGATGATTAGCAGGTTTTGATGCTAGGCACTAGGGCCCCCCTCAAGATGCCGCAGATGAGGGAATGCGGGAACACAAACGAGCAAGGAGCAATGGACAGCGAGCGAATGCAAGATTCCAGCTGCGTTACTGAAAGTGATTCGCATCCAGGCTCGACCGATGACTAAAGGGAATGCTCGTTAGGGCTTGCTGCTTGGAAGACATAGGAAGAGCCGCAATTCAGACTTAGCCGTGAAATGCGTTCACTTCGGGAACGTTGAGTTTGCCAGCCAAATCCTTGCTATTGGTCAATGAGCCGCTTGCCTCTTAGAGCTCGTGGACCGGTCCATCGCTCGGCATGCTTTTCGTGGCACGTGATCATATCTCGCTTCACGGATACCCGCCTTACTACACATTCGACGGTTCGAACTGTACGTCTAGAGACCATCCAATTTCCAAGACCGATGCCGCCTGATACACAGGGACAGGGAAGATGAGGGATTTTCGCTTTTACTGGACCAGAACGCGCCATGCTGGAGCCACAATGCGGTGATCCCTTAGCAGATGTGATATCTTTCTGCAGCTGGAAACGCCGGCACGGCTTAGGGTATCATTGCAGCCCACCTCCACCATGCTTTAGCGGCAGAATGAGCGGTATCCGTTGATCGTGGCAATATCGTTGGACGCAGCCAGGTGGGGTACCACCATGTTCGGCGGAAGGATAGGCCATGCTATCATACTTTGGTTTGACAGCGGCAAAGGCCCGTAACGAAGTGCATTCGACGACTGGGCGAGATCTCTCCGTTGAGAGCATAAATAGCGGCACGGTTTCCCTGAGAATAGACTCATCAAGCTCCCACTCAACCAGACCTCCAGTCAGAGACAGACATCTTTGAGCGTCTTCCATCTCTTGATACACGACCATCTTTGTGCCTGCTCTTTCTTCAAGCCCAAGACCAAAAGCTTATACAAAGGCTCTGTCTCATCCAACCATCTTGTTTGTGCTGTCAATAGTCGAGTCGACTAAGGCCCCTGGGCTGACCCAAACAGCAGCCTATCTGTGATTCATCCGAGTTCGACGGTCTGAACAACGGAACACTAGGTAATTTAGCAAGCCCTGTCGACCAAGCGTTTGTCGAAAGAGGCTAACAATTGGTCAGCTCGCAACAGTTCAGCTCTTACATTTGAAACATGTGCTTCTACGATCAACATCGATTCGGTTGCGGAGACTGGAAGTGGGGTCACTTCCGCCAGCACTGTGCCAAGGAGTACCGCATCGGTGAAACATGTGGCATGAAGCTCATCATGCAGACAATTCCTACAGGAACCAAGTGCAAGCTCTGTGAGAAGATCGACACCAAGATGCGCCGCCGGACCGCCGAGGTCGAACGTATCAATCGCTGGCAGCGCGATGGAAGCAAGTTCCGTGCGTCAATCGACAAATCCATGGAGATGATTCGAGGACTGGACTACGAGATTTACGAGCTCGGGTGCGAGCGTAACCGCAGATTGCAGCAGGTTGGACACTGAGCTGGCGGCGATCGGAGCGTGGCGTCTAAAGTTTCATGTACGACCTGGAGTTGTTTCTTTTTGGATTGAGTCCATTCATTGCCGGAGTCTGGGTTTGTTTTGACGCAACGGAAGATTGATACTGGCTGACAGAGGATGAAAAGGGGGTTGCTGGCGGCACCTCTTACAATCGCTTTTTTCATTGTCTCCGCTTGATACTTCAATGATGAATGATTTGTTTCGAAAAAGTATGATTGGTTGCACTCTTGCAGTTGACAATGGTAGCCGCTGTGTCATTGATGGGGGCCGAAGCTGTCCAATCCATGAGCGTCGCGTAGCCGCAAATAGAGGAAAAGAGTGGTCGTGCACGGCCCGGCGGGTAAGGTACGGCGTCCCGCTTCCAAATTTGGAGGCCCAGTTGACGACCGTCCCCGAGGACGCGACAGCTGATATCCGGAGTAGCAACGGCTGCTGTGTGTTGGCGGACTCGGAGGGTCGATGAGGTGTCGTTGTGACGCGCGAGGGGTAATTTTTTGGCCTGAGATGCACGTGATAGCGCTAGTCCTGTTTCGTAGAGTCTTGCAGCATACGCCGAGGAAACACCGTGCTCTCTCAGCCTTCTGAACGTCTCGACAAATTCCTGGCTTGATAACATGCATCCCGTTTGTATTTGTCGCGCCCCGTGTATGCCTTCGATCAACCGAGAAGTGTACACCGATTTGATGGAAGATGTGCAGTTGACGCTCCTACTGGCATCATGTCGAGGGCGTGGCCTCCTAAACGCCCTGGAGTTCAATGTAGTTGAGATCGTCCACGTCTGAAGGTCGAGCTTTAGGGATCGTATCGATGAGGGTTGTGCAGCAGGTATGAGACACTTCGCACTAAGTGGAAGCTCCCTTGACGCTTTCGTGTTCGCAGCGTGCGTTTCGATTGCTAAGTACCATGATCCTTTGGTCGAACTGTGCTTTTCGAGTGAGCCAGAGTCCTTTTGATGTTGACAAAGAAGGCGGGCAGATGTGGAAATGGGCTTGGACTGGAGCAAAGCGTCATGTCAGTTACTTGGACCCAGCATGGATACCGACCAAGTCTCACCCACGTGGCGGTCTCTGAGTGGCCTAAAACGCGGCCGATCATCCACGATGAGGACTCCTGCGTCCTGCTCCGACACTATCCCATATTCATTGTGGATTTCGCAGTAAAGATGGAGCTGAAGTCTTTCGTTGTCGCTTGCGTGATACCCAGCCGGCGACCGAGAATGCCAGGGATTGCAAGAGATGGAAACGGAGGGGGAGGGGGAGGTCAGCATTATGAAGTTATGAGAACAGTGTCTGTCTCATGGCGAGTAGTGTTGGCGCTTATCACCTCCAGCTCTCCGATACTTGTACCACCATCCTTTCCGTACAGAAATTGAGCGCTCCTTGGGCTTGGGAACACGTTGGACGTGGTTGCCCAATGAACTGCTTGCGAGCATCGTCAGCAGGTACGCCATTCAGACAAAACATCTCACAGCGAGCCTTTCTCGACGCTGCCAACGGGACACATTGGGCAGCAGCAGCTTTCGTGTGCATGAATGATACATAGCTCGAAGGTTGTGGACCAATCATCGCTACAATTACCATAGCTTAGAGCTCTGGGCGAAAGGGATCATCTCGCCTAAGTATTGTGTCGAGCCAGGAAGTGGGTGCGACGAGCTTGGGAGCCGCAGTACTCACAACAAAATTGCCTCTCTTTGCCAATCGTGCAGTTTGTCGTTGTTGTTCGAGGTCTTCGTGCATGACAAACTTAGCCTTTTTGGGATGATAATGCTTTTCATAGCTCTCCCGATTTTTGTTTGCATATCGGAACAGGCGCACCTCATCCGCCGTACCAATTGAAACTCACAATGGAATCTTGCATAGATCTTTTCGCTTGGCTCTTACTACATGCGACACTTCATGTTCTCACCAGCCGCCAGGTCAGACACCAATAACAGTGAGAACTCGTCAGGCCTTCAATGCTGGATCTCGAATTAAGTCTGATTCCAAAGCTAGCCGCGTAAGTATGTCGAAAGACTGTTGTCGAGTACCCGTCGATGTCGTAAGACGTCAGTCGTGGTACAGCGTCGACCAGGGTTTACAGCCAATAACATCGCAGAAACGCACTCTCCACCTACCTCGAAGCCGCCGACATCACCCAACGAAACAATGCGAGACATCGAAATTTCCAACCAATATGCCAAGCGCTAAGGGACTCAGATGATTACTGACATTGATCGCTAGTGATGAGAGTGGCCATTCGACTTTGGACTTTCATCGACGAGGACTACACAAGTTTGATCATGCACCAGTATCGACACCCATCCACAATAACCATTATCGATATATCCATGAAGCCCAATAAAAAGGCACGCCTTCCTTCAGATTACTTGTCGGCGCTGCACATTGCGTGTTATCGCTCGTCCTTTTCTTCACCTTCCGTATTTGTTGGACTAGTGCAAAGCTTTCGACGGATCAATGTACCTAAGAATCGGGCTTGAAGCTCCCCTGATCTTTGCAATCTAGCTCTAGCGGGTGGGGTAACGTATCAATACTGTCACATCTAAGCTGTCCGATATCTGTTACACTGCTTGTCTGCGTGTGTATTGTCACGATGTGTTTGGGTAACGTGGCATTATCGTTGTAAACAAACACGGCGACAAATCTAGTCATTTTGTTATCATGGGATACCTGCAAACTTCTATAACTGTGCTGTATCAGTAGCTGTTGCTGACATTCATCTTCAATTACGCACAACAAGTGCTTGCCGAGCTTTTTATGCAGCGAAACGAAACCAATTTTAGGTCCTGACCACTGCCAAATGGGGTACAAGGTACTAGATAGACTGGTGCTGTTGTAAACGAGACACTTTCAAAGCTCTTCCTCGTAAATGTAAGGAGCTATTGAGGGCCGCCGGATTGCGTGACCTGAGGCTAAGCTTACGTATCCAGATAACTTACGACAATAATGCTGAACCTCGATCGCTGTACTTCACTCCCTTTGTTGGTAGTAAATTCCCGATGTTGCTTGATATCAATGTATGCTCTAATTTCTAGACTTTCTAACCTTCTCCATTTTCACTCTTTGGACTCCTTTGCCTGGTTTAGTTTCCAGCTGCTGGCTACCCCACTTCTTCTTGCTGCCCCGCCCCATTGTCCATTTGTGTAAATCCAAAGACGCTTCGTATAATATACACGGGTATATCTAGCTTGCACATGGACTACATCGACAACTGAGTCTAAGGTGCACGGTCACTTGAGCTGCAACACTAACGGTAAAGATCAGAGTATACTGAGTATGATGTTTTTTTATGATGTTTACGATTGCATCAGGCTAATTGTGAGTTCCTCACTCACTCCTTAAATCAGCCCTCTTTCCTTGAGGTGACCAATCACTGCTTACAACATGCCCCAAGCCAACAATCCAGCCAACAGCCCGGTACCAGCGATGGGTGTCAGCATGCTACCAGCACCCGTGCTAGCAGATGGTGTCGCAGCACTGCTAGTGTTTGTGGAAGATTGCTGCAGGTTGCCAACGTGTTGAGCGCCAACGCCTGTGCTATTCACGCACTGGTCATCCGCGAGAAGCTGAGCGGTCGAGTTGAACACAATATCCGCGCACTATCAACATTAGTCCACATACAACGAAAGATTCTTTTGGATTTTGCCACTTACATTGTAAAGCGCACTCCCAGAGTGTCCGAGCTGGATGACTTGCACGCTAGCCTCTAGGCCATTCAATCTCTCGTCCTGGAAGCCACTGTATCCTGCAGCCTTCAGTCCCGCCTCGAGATTTGCGCGCCCGGCTTCCTTGAGGCACAAGACACCGGCACCAGTCTGATTCAGGGTTTCGACGAGCGAAATGTTGAAGTTCGTTACGTTGGTACCGAGACCGAGGTTCACGTAGGTAAGGGCGGAGCTGTGTGAACCATTGATTGAGACTGAACCACCAGACAGGGGCCACTGGGTGCGGTTCGCGACATCAGTGGTCTCGTTGACATTGGCGCCTGAATCGTGTTAGTGGACAGAGTGTGCATGGGCAGATGATCCGAAGCCATTGACAGTTCTATGGAACACAACCCTGTCACAAGAACGAGTTCAAAGTACTTACAAGGGAAGATCCACTGGCTGGCAGGCTCTTCGAAAGAGTCACCGCGCCATGCAGGCGCGAGGAGCTTGTAATGCGCCGAGGCGCTGCCTGCGAGAGCCGTGATGGCGAGGATTGCGGAGGTGAGCATTTTGACCGATTGTTAGATCTGACGACCACTTGGCGATTATCTGCTTGCGAGGTGAGGTGGTGATGAAGAGAAGGAGAAACTGGGCCAGAAAAGAATGCAACTATCCTCAAGGGTTGCACATGCCTTTTGTACGTCCAGCTCTTTCTTCCCGCGCATGAACAGGGCATTCTACAGCATCTAGAGCATCCTCAAGGCTGCTGTGCTCGCTTCTTGTTGCCGCGATGCCGCGGGCGTGCCATCTCTGCAGCAGCTGCAGCTCTTAGCGATTGGACGTTCGATGTTTCACGATTGATCAGAGCTAGCAATTGGTCAATGAGGAATACAAAAGGTGTAGACTAGTCAAAGGCGGGCGTGCGTGGCGTAAGCTATGGCTCCGACCCTGCATGTGTACCTGAGAAAACGTGCTCACTGTGAGCAAGTTTTAGTCTTGGCGAACGCATGCGGCAGGTGCTGTCCGGTGAGAAAGCGGAAACAAAACTCGCTCATCGACGGCTTTGCGATGTTTCGAAACAGCTATCGACTCACGCGAAAGAGATCTGGGTCAGGTCGTGGTCGAGCCCACACATCTTGGTGGTGGTGTTGAAAGCCACTTCTTGGCAGCCAAGGAGACCCTCAATGCACGAACATTTGTAGAAGGAGACCGGGGCGAGGTCTTTGAAATTTAGGCGGCGCTCAAATTGTGAGGGTATCGTGAAAGTGGGTGTCTATGAAAAGGGAAGGGAAGCCCCCAACTGAACCGAAATGCCAGAAACGCCGTATTGCTGATGCTAAGGCTCGTCAAACACAATCGCCTAGAACATGCTGCTCTTTTTCTTCTTCAACTTCTCCGCGTTGGTCTCGCTGTTTGATCTTAGCCCCCAGAAGCTCTTCTTCGCTTTCATAGGCGCCTGGCCTGCCTGAGGCTTTGGTAGTCCGTTGCTGAAGAAGCTGCTTGCACTCGCGGTAGGTCGGTGTCCACCAGGCTGCAGGTAAGGCCCCGCAGCAAACACGGGCTGTGCAGGTACAGGCGCTGGACGTTGCTGTGGTTGGGATGGACCAGGCCTTTGGGTCTGAAAGTGAACATGTGGCGCTGAGTGACGCTGGGGTTGTGCCGGTGGGCGCTGTGAGCCAAACATATTTGACTGATCACCGAACTGCTTTCGCAGTCGCTCCGTCTCCTTGTCAACCTCTGCCTGTTTGCGACGACGTTCCTTTTCCTCCCTCTCCTTTGTCTTACGCTCCTCTTCGAGAAACTGCATTGTCCTCCTCTCCTCTTCAGCTTCAGCCTTTCGGCGCGCTTTGCGAGTCGCCTCTTCTTGCTTTCTCTGCTCTCGAGCCTCGGCCTCCACTGCCGCCTTGAGACGAGCAGTCTCTGCATCTATCTCCCATTGTGCACGCGGATCGAGCCGTTGCGGCTGCTGCGGGGCGGCTTGCGAAGGAACTTGCGACGGGCGTTGTGAGCGCTGAGCAGTCCTCTGTTGCAGCTGTTGCGGTTGTGTACGGTTATGCTCAGGTCGTGGAGGTTGTTGCGGTCGCGCTTGCTGCTGTTGGTGCTGCGGAGGCCGTGCTTGGTTGAGACGAGGAGGGGTTCGCTGAGCTTGCGTCTGTAGAGGAGGTAATGATGAGCGCTGTGCAGCACGGTTGGCAAAAGTGCCTGCAGATGCCACGGCTGGTGCCGGCACAGGATCTGAGGCTGGTTGAGTTGTGCCCGCCGAAGCCTGGGCGATTTTCTCAGGTGGATATTGTGATGGGCCGGTGTATGGTGGCGGTGGTGGAGGTTGTGGTGTCATCATGGGCGGAGTGACGCCAGGTCCGACAAGCGGCGAGGAAGCCTTGCGGGTCAAAATGCCTCCGCTGTTCTTGCGGCCAACTTGGTCGACGATATGAAACGCCTCCCTCTGATTATTGATGAACAAGTCCCGGATGACAGCTGCACTAAGGAGCAGTACAACCTCCAGCCCTTTGTAATCCTCAATCTCAATGCGGTAGAGATTGGGTTCCATGATCGTCAACTCCTTCAGCATGGTGAACAGAGCTACAGCGATATCAGGCTCTTTACTCTTCTTCGCCTTCTTTCCAAGCAGATCTGTCGACTTGCCCGTGAGATAGCACGTCATGTCTTTCCCGTATCTGCCTTCTTTCCGCCAAACGAAGTTTACTCGCGGTGTTGTTGCATCAGCGGCAGGATCGTTCTGCGTGCGGTCGAGGGTCGAGGCACTTGGCGTTCGAAATGTGGTCTGGGGGATGCTGAATTCCCAACTCTGCGTTCCACTCCATTTCGACTTTTGTTCCTTCACGATGATTTGCGTTTCGGGGTTGTAAAGCTGGATGGCGAATTGATCAGGGAATATGGGTTCAGGCGGTGGCGGAACTCCTCCATTTCTCCGAATCTCTTCTTGCGAGAGCGATGGCTGCGACCAGCCAGGCTTCGCTAGCACTTCGCCAAAAAGAACATCTGGATAGTGGGAGTCGTGCAGGCCTACAGCGTATGTGTTCTTTGCCTGGTTGGAGGCGGGATCGACGTGTGTGAGTGCATACTGAGCCTCAGGCTCGGAGCCGTTCTGAGTATACAGGAAGGACTCTAGGTGCTTGCTGGCTTTGTCTGTGGCCTTGAGAAAGAAAGCTGGGGTGCATTAGCGGCTATGTCATCGACTAAGACATCGTAAGACTGCACGCACTGGGGAGGTTCTCGTCTAGCATCGCGCATATCACGTGCCAGCGAGTCTGTTACGTGGTTTAGGTATATACAGGAAAGAGTTGAAGCAACAAGATGTTCGACCAGATCTGCCCAGCAGAAGGAGTCGTGATGTTCAAATGTTCGACGCCGATACGCGTTTGCGCAGGCGCAGCTTGGGCTACCCCTGCTCTCCCGCCCCGCCTGCGCCTTCCCCAAGATCGGCAAATGAGTTGCCGATCTTCTGCAGTTCGGCCGTTATTCTTAGCACCAGCCATTTCCATTCCACCTTGGCAATCATCTTCGGCACCGTTACTCGTCTATTCTTTGCTTGTCTTCTCGGTAGCTTCGAGGGTTGCCTGTTCAGGGAAGTGGAGCCCAGCTCTCGACAGACATGCATCGTGAAGTCTTGTGTCAAGAAGACAAGACAGTTTCAGGCTTGTTTGGTTTAGTATAGAGCACAGCCTCCTCAGAGCCTCAAGACGTCCGACCGCAGGACATCGTGTACCGGGCTCAACGCCTAACAGTAGTGCTCTCGACAAGGCAGACTGAGCTGAGCTTGGTCAGCAATGTCACAGATGCACGCGCGACCACGTTGCTACTGCGGACATTCTTCCCTTCACCATGACGCGTCCACGGCCTGTGGAACCCCACGATCGCAAGTTATGCCTCTCCGGGCCGCGCACTCTATGCTGAAAAATGATCTTCCCGAGAGCCCTAAAACTCATCATGGCTGCTTCATTGCGTGAAACAGTAGAGCCATGCCTGAGGCTGTGTCGCAGGGTAGACCACGCACGGAAGTGCTGCTTCTTCTCCCCGACAATACGCGTCCTCTGACTTCAAAAAGCTTGTTGGTACACTATGACGCGGAGCTGTGAGCGATCGAACGATTTGGCAGATGCCATTGATCGTTGATGCTTGCAGAAGTTTGTCTGTCACGGAGTTAATGGCGGTGAGCTCCGCCTTGGCTGGGGCGCCTTGCAACAAACAATCAAGCACCACTCAAGCTCCTCACACAAACAATGCCTGAGGCAAGCGTACCTGAATGGGCTTTCAGGACAGCACAATCGCAGAACGACGGTCTATTCTAAAGCTCAAAGAGACTCGCCAGTCTCAGACAACGAGCTTCAGGCGCGCCGTAGGATCCTACCGCGACTAGGTTTGTCGCAAGTGAAACTCGCTAACAGCGCATCATCAAAACTTTTGTCGACACTCCTGGACTTCATTCTTCTTCAACTCGCATCTTAGCATTATTTTGACGCCGTTCCAACCTCAACGAACGATTCGGTAGCGTCTAGCATCTATGCCGCCTATTTAGTGTTGGACAGCTTCCCATCGACATACAAACTTAGCAGCAACATGAACTCCACAATCAACATCACGCTCAAGCGCAAGGCGACACAGGCGCAACTTGCTGCCATCACGCAACCACAAAAGAAGATACAGCCATATGTCACGGATGAGGACTTTCGTGTGCCGCAACAACCCTCAGGAGCGCCAACCCACACACGTCCATTGACCGAGCAAGAATGGATGAGACTGCACACATGGAGTTGGCACTGAAGCTGAACGTTTCAACTCAATTCATTGCGCCATTTTCAAGTCCGACTACTATGCAAATGCCTGCAGCAATCTATGAAGCCTAGATACAAAGGCTTTGCAGCTCCTTGCTGACCCTCAACGCCCTCGATTATCCCCGGGACAGCCTCAGAACAACCCAAGGATACTATCATCGGGAACCTTTTTTACATCAACTCCGCTAAGAGAACTCCATGTCTTCTTGGCTTTCTTTGATCCGGACAAGGGTGACAGGCGGCTTATTGTCCAGTGTCTTTGTTTTCAAGTCTGCGATCCCGGATGCTTCCACAAGTCCTCGAAGGTTCTGGTAACCGTAATTGCGTGCATTTAGATCTGGCGAGATCCTTCTGAGACGAATACCGACTTCAGCAAGATATGCATACTCAGAATCATCGCCGATGCTACTGCTGATCGCCTTCCGTAAGCCATCCAGGGCAACTCGATCGAGCGGTCGAGGCTTGCCGAATTCGCCAACCCGGAAAGGCGTTCGAACACCTCCAAGAGGGTGTTTCACCATTGCAGCTGGTGCAGCAGGAGGAACTCTGAACGGTATTTGATGAGAACTCGGCAGAACCCCACGGCCAGTCTTGTCAGCTTGTCCTGACAGTGCCTCCCGGACCCTTCCACTTTCTTGCGCTTCTTCTAGTGGCTCTTCTTCATCCCCTTCCAGTCCCGGCAATACGTCAAAGTACACGAAGTTGTCGCAAGCAGCAACAAACGCATTGACCGTATTGCGCTTGCCGAACCCGTAAACCGTCACACCTTGCTCACGGATCCGGCCAGCAAGCCGCGTGAAGTCGCTATCGCTTGAAACGATACAAAATGTCGAGAAACGGCCGGTATAAAGCAAATCCATGGCGTCGATGATCATCGCGCCATCGGTCGCATTTTTCCCAGTCGTATACGCGAACTGCTGCATCGGTGTGAAGGAATGATTCAACAAGCATTCTTTCCACCCCTTCATCTGATCGCTTGTCCAGTCGCCGTAGATGCGCCTTACGCTTGCTTTGCCGATATTGGCTATCTCAGCCATCAGACCACCGATGTGCTTGTACGAAACATTGTCCGCATCAATCAGCACAGCTATATTGACGTCTGTCATAGCTAACGATGGAGGGTATGAGGAGCTCTTGAGCGACTCTGAGGCTTGAATTGAGGAGGGCTGTATGATGTTTGGCAGACAGCCATGTCGCTGGTGCTGGATCTGCTAAAAGGACCCACATGGATACCCCGCGAAAGAGGGGCGCCCAAGATTTGGTCGGTCCATGCCCATGACCCAACCATACGTTGGATTCTCGAGCAGATATATAGCAATGATTAGTATGCGTGTAATGAGACCCTTCAAAGTCCCTATGTCCTCGAAGAACTATCCGCCTTGGTCTTTGCTTACAAGATCGTTTTCTGCCACAAACATCTGACATTCATGGCAACGACAACAATGCTCAAATATACCACTACGATCCATCATAGTACGGGCATTTACCTCTTGCCCGGCGATAGCTCCAACACCACTTCGAAACAAGTACGACCACAGCGTTGACTAGATTTTTGTGGCATTGACCATCGTCCCAGTATTTCTGCTTTCTGAGTGCAGACATCGCGTTTAACATTGATGTCTGGATGACCACTGTATCCCCAAGGGTTTCAAAGTGCTAGCCATAAGGCAGCTGAACTATACGCTCGGGCATGGTGCATTGACTGCGCGATGTAGTGTCAGAGAAAGAAATCACTAAGAAGGCTTGCTGATCTGCTGATCTTAGACCGCTGTTACACAAGAGTCTTGTATCGCAAATTATGTGCATGTGTGCATGCTTTGCCATCCAGATTAATCAAATCAAATCACTGTAAAAAGTAGAAGGCTATTAATAATTTAGCGTTCTTGCACTAATTGTCTCAAATGTTCTTGACTACTGTATGCTTTTCGGCGGCAATGGCCTACAGACAAGTGACATCCTGTGGAGGTCTAGTGTCCAAAGTTGCTTGCTGCATCCCCTAGATAAGATGTTCTGGTGAGGCACAAGAGCGCTTTCGATTAGATCAGGTACTACGCCGGTCTGGATGAGGAGCTTAGCCAGCAAGATGTCACTGACCAGTAAGGAGCAACGCCCTCTGCTGTGGAACAACTGCGCACCATCTACCTGCGGATAATTTGAGCTACTGTGACGAGAATAGGACACAATGCTAATATAATATCCACTATGAATGAACTTACTCATCGTTCCCTGTGTGGGACCTGCGACTAGCAAATTCCTAAAGCGGACGCTTACTCATTGCACATGCCAGAGCCGCCTTGCCCAAAAACGATACGCCTGCATCACTGGAAATTTATGCAGCTATACGTGAGCACAAACGCCCTGAAAATTTGCTCGGTAACTCGCATTCATCTATATCTCAGGTCTGCCAGGTTGAGTAAGCCCGTGATAGTGGAGAAGTGTCTCAGGTCCGGGCCGACCCAGGGACATGCAGGATAAAGTCTAGAAGAGCTTCAACAGTATAAATATCACTGTTCTCGACATGAATAGCCAAGAGCAACAGCAAGCCCATCAAGCAGCTCTACCTGGACTCGCATCACAGCAACCAAAGTAGCCTACCAAACATGCACTTCTCTACCTTCCTACTCGCCGCTTCAGCCGGCCTGATATCTGTCGCATCCGCCGGTCAGGTTAACTTCTACTCCGACACAAACTGCAAGAACTACATTGGCGAGAGCCACCCTGCTTCGTTTCAGACGACTGGGTACGCACAAAATCCCTCACACACTCTCCTCCCTGCCATAGCCTTCCCCAGAGAATTCACGATGTCTCCTTCGACAGTTCTTTTATAATGGTATACACGTGCAGACTGACATCCTTCCAGCGGTCCAGCAGGCTCCTTCTCCGCCCTCTGGGTTACCAAAGACCAGCAAGCGTGCAGCTCCACCTGCGGTCCGTTGATTATTTGTGGCGACTCGAACTGCAGCCGTCGCAGGGCTACGGGAATCGGACAGTGTGTCAGCTTCAACACGGGTGTGTGGGCAAGGAATGGGTGTGGACAAGACATGTGCGGAAATGCTTGAATTCATGGTTAGAAAACCGTTAGAGGAACCTTGAAAGTGCAACGAGACTTGAGCCTGGCATATGGCGCGTCCTCTATTTGTTTCTGGCGTAAGCCCAGCCTGTAGTAATAGATTGGCTCCTAGTGTATTGCAAGGTAGAACATGTACATGACGTCACTTGGTTGCTTCAGTGCACGTTCGTCTGAATGTTTGGGTACATCCTAGTACCACTGCAGCTTACCTCATTTAGGAGACCAACCTAAAAGTATTTGCAGTCGAGAAGAAGCTCCTTTGGGGACCGCACATACTTCCCAAAAAAGCAAATCCCCAAAGGATCATCACTAGCATCCTTCCCGGGTCGATCTATACAGTAGCGCAGCCAGTGGGAGCACAGTCCGGACCTCTCTCCACGCCGCGGAACATGCCTTCCGGGGTAGAGTAACCAGAAAACCAACACGATCTACAAAACTCGTAAACCAGCACCTTCTAGCTTTCACGCCAACAAGAACCGACCTCGGCACTTGAGCTGGCTCGTGGTCATGTACCTGAACATCATAAACCCGCACTCCTGCCTGCCAGATCAAGGCTATACTTTCTAAGTTATCCGCACAGCTCTAGACTCAAAACCCAATATGCGCTTCCCGATCCTACTCAGTCTGCTTCCCACAGCCCTCGCCCTTGCCGTCCCCCAATCTGTCCTTCCCACCGGCCAAACCGTCAAACAAGACATAATCAACATCCACAACGCCGTGCTCGCCTTGGACGCTACCGTGCAAGCCTACAATGGCCCGACCTTCCCAACATCGCTGGTCGAGGGCACACCCGTGCTGCTAGGTGTAGCAAAGATCCACGAAGTGAACCGAGCTGGCTTCCGACATGCGCTTGCTGCGCTCCCATTCACCGTGGACGATAGCAACGACGTCATCACCGCCGTGACGGATACAGGTACTTAGCATTTCTTCTTACTCTCCTCTTCCTTCTCATCTTACCATCTTCGTGACGTTCGGATGTAGACTGGGCTGACATGCACAGTCAATAAATCCATTCCAGCTGCGACTGCACACCTGAAAGAAAAGTTGCCAGAGTTCAAAAAGGGTCTTTTGGTACCCGTTGTGATTGCGAGTCTGACGCTTTTGCTGTCCGATCACGATACGTTTAGTGCTGCGACGCTGGCGAAAGTGAATCCTGGAGTGGGCGAGGCGAAGATCAAGGAGGGCGCTGATGGGGTCGCGAACATCCACAATGCAATCCAGGATGCGATTCTGTTCTATACCGCGAACGCTGTGTAGAAATTGAGATGTCGCTGCAATAGGAAGAAGCATTGGCTGGAAGCAGTGATCCGAGGCCCGGATGTCTGCACAGGTTGGGAAGAACGAGTGTGTATTATAAACTTTTAGATACCGTGGAGAGAAGAATAATCTAAAGCGAGTGAAAGCGATCGATCAGCATATAGCTGCTACCATAGGTAGATCCCGAACTCCGTAGCGCCTTGCAATCGGAAAGCCCAGAAAGGAACGAATGCGAGCCACGAGTTGTAAACAGTCTGTCATAGGAAAGACAAAAGAGTAGTAGATGTCGGGGTATATCCTCCACGTAGCCATAGGTACCGGTACGATAAACACTGCACATTGTATAACTGGGTCCCACCTCAGACAGTCTCTCTTGGCTGCGTTTCCAGTGGGATGTCCATCACAGGGTATTGGTTTGCACCTTGAGAGTGCGCAAGAGCAGGCGCAGGCATCGCATTCGGGAGCGGTGGAGGTGGCGCGGTTGTTGGCGAAGCTGCAGCAGGAGTCTGTGGTGCGCTCTTCAGGCCATACTTTGTGTTGAGCTGCTTTCGCATCTTATGTTGCTTCTCGCCGAACGTCAGGAGAAAGCCAATACCTGCGAGAACGGCGAAGACGATCCAGACAGACTTCAAGCTCTCGTTGAAAGCATTGACAATCTGGATCTTGTTCTGAGGACCGAAGCTGCTCACAAAAGCCGCAGATCCATGTTGATATGCTTGTCCCTTTGCAAGCTGAGATTGTGCCGCCTTGCTTGGGATAGTGTCCAGAAGTGACGTGAAGCGAACGTTGAACACTGCCCCAGGGATAGCAACACCGAAGAGCGACCCAGTGCCACGGAGGAAAGCCCATGAGCCAGCTGCTGCCCCAGTACTGCTTTCGGGTAGCTTGACTTGAACCGCTGGAAGCATCGTGGAGATGACAATACCCAGACCTCCAGCAACGACAAGCTGGAGAATGAGCCAGACAGAGATCGGAGTTGAAGGCCCAAGTAGTACGCAACAACTGAGACCGATGGTCGTAATGCCAAAGCCAGCGATGTGCATGGGTTTGTATTTGCCCCAGAGCGACATGAGGGGGCCGCCCACAGCAGCGCACACTACAACCGCCAGTGTCGTGGGCATGACTTCAATTCCAGATTGACTTGGCGAGGATCCCTTCACCGCCTGGAAGAATGGCGGAAGATAGAATTGGAAGCCGTATGTGATGAAACCATGCATAGCTGTCAAAGCGAAAGAGATGACAGTTGTACGGTTCGAGAATACATGCGGTGGCATGATGGGATATTTGCAACGCTCGGAGCGTTCCCAGAAGATGAGGACGACGAAGCCAAGGACGCCGAATACCAAAGGCGTGATGACCGACCAGTGCGACCACGGATTAGGTGCGCCTCCCGTACTGAGTGAAATGAGGCACATGACCACCGAAAAAGTCAACAAGATGGTGCCGAAATAATCCACCTTTTGGAGTTCGCCCAGCACGGAGACTTCCTGAGCTCTCAGGCCGCCGCCGACGTCGAGCCACAGGTAAATCATGACAAAGGCAATCAAGCAGACTGGCATATTTATAAAAAAGCACCAGCGCCAGTTGATCTCTGCGAAGACGCCGCCAAGAAGTGGTCCTAGGCACGTTCCGATAGCGAAAACAATGTGCTTGATCGCGAGGTACGGACCACGTTTTCTCAGTGGTACGATGTCGCAAAGAATCATCTCGGCAAACAGGTCGATACCGCCAGTTCCAAGGCCTTGGACTATCCGTCCGAAGATGAGCACGGCACCAGAGTTGGCGATGCCACATATGGCACTGCCGATAGCAAACACCGTGACAGCGGTCATCATGGGTATTTTCCTGCCCCACATGTCCCCGAGCTGACTGTAGAGGGGCTGGAAAATTGTGCTTGCAAGGAGGAAGGCAGTCGCGACCCAGGAGAACGTGGTGCCAAGGTCGAGTGCGTCCGATATGGTAGGCAACGCGGTGTTCGTGACGCTACCCTCGAGTGCCGAGAGAAGCAGCGGCAGACACATTGCGATAAAAGAGCGCCAGAAGCCCTTGGTCCGCTTCCATTTCTCTGAAGGCGTCTGTGAATCATCTGAAGGGAGAGATGTAAGGATTGGGCGAACCGGCCAGTGCTTTTCGGATGCAATGCCCGTGGTTCCTTCATCGTATGGCGCCGATGCCTCGGGGTGTTTAATCGAAGAAGCTTTCGATGGCACGAAGTTGGCCGCCAAAGTCGCGGAAGATGGGTTGCGTAGGAATGTAGCGTACGAAGCAGTTGGAGACTGTACCGCAGTATCGGCAATAGCAAACGAATATTGACTAGGACATTGCTGAATAATCGAAGATCGCCTCGAAGAGGACGTCGATTGTGGGAAGGCTTGCATACCGAAAATGCTAATACTGCAGAAGAAGCTCGATGGAGTGACACTGAACAGCCACGTTCAGATATATGTGCTTTCGAGCTGCAGAGAAGGTAGCTGATAGCCTGACAACCAAGAATGCTCGAGTTTCCTTGGTAAGCTCTTGAGTGTGCGAGCAGGATACCCGCGCATGACGACCCTTGTGGCACCCTGGGTCAACGGCTACGTACCGGCGATGATGCTTCCATCGGCTGGAATGACCCTGAAACAGCGTTGAGTATGGCCTCGACATGATTCGTCAGCCTGGCCAAGTCTTGGTAGGCGGCGAAAATATCAGACTGTGTACCCACGGCCATGGGCCTAACAAGGGTGCCACGAAGGATCCGGAATGAGGACAATTACTTTATCAGAATCGAGGCCATAGGTGTCGACATGAGCCAGATCTCTACACATAGCCGAAGTCGGTGATCTGGGAATGTTATCGAGATTGCGCCGGTTGCTGTGCACCAGAGCCAACACTATGTTTGTATACGCTTGCGCAGGAGGAATAATTTGATGAGGATCTTTGCGATTTCGAACGAATTGATGAGCGTCGCTACCACTGCCGGCGATTCAGGGTCTACTCGAATCAGCAAAGCTCTCCTCAACAAAGTCTGTGACGAATGGCAAAAACTGTTCAGATGTTTCAGAGATAAGATAAATTGTGAAACAGACGTGAGCTCCAACGCTCGTAGACATCATCATCGCCACTGAGGGACACATCATGCATCCTACTCAACCTCACCCTTCTTAACTTGGCGCATGCCGATCTTGAACATTGGGCTCTGCATGAGTGTTTCCCAGTCATGGATGAAGTAGGATTGTTTCAGCGAGATCTCCATCTCGGTCTGGCCTCTCTCAAGAACTTCATCGTCGTATGCTTGGACAGCCTCGGCAAGTGTTGCCGAGCCCTTGGATACTGACACAACCGTGCTAACGAAGTTGGATGCGTCTTGCAGCGCGTTGTTCAAGCCTTGGCCGCGATCTGCAGAATGCATCGTATCAGTGATAAGGCTTGGGGAGTGGGGGTCCAGGGTCTACCGCAGGCTCTGGTAACGCAGGAACGCGGAAAACTTACGAGGTGTCATGGGATGGGCTGCATCACCACAAAGCGTCATTCTTCCTTGTCTGTTATCCCATTTCTTCGACTTCTCCCAGTACGTCAAACGGTCCATGGGGATTGTCGTACCGTCCTTGACAGCACGGCCAACTGATCGCCAAGGCTCAGCGTACTCCTCGCAGCGTGCCTTGAAGAACTTGAAGCGGCCCTCATTGGTGGTCAAGTCGGCAGAAGGGGGCGTGAACTTGTCGTTCCAGCTTTGCATGACTTGGAAAGACCAATTCTCCGGCTTGTCAGGATCGGGGACGTCCATAACTGACCGCGGATCAGCGGGCCGTTCAATGGGCATGCAAGGGAGAAGAACTTACTCGACAACCAGTACATGGTCCCATGATCGGGGTGTATACTGTTTATGAAGATTTTGTTGTTCTCTCGGATCCGCAGGGCAAGCTCAGCATCGAACTTGTAAGTAAAGTTGATGAGGTTGACGGGCACCGTGGTCAGTTCTGCGTCTGCAACGCCCACGATGGTTTCCCTGAGTACAGACTTTGCGCCGTCGGTGCCCACCACGAGGTCACCAACAGCATGATCGCCATCCTCAAACTCGATCTTGACTCGTCCATTGTCGTGCAATGACGGATCTTCGATCACGTAGGCACGTACTACTCGCTTCCCATACTGCACATCAATGCCTTCAGTGAACAGGTTACGCATCTTCTTTCGGCTGACACGCATTGGCTTCTCGGCTCCCATTGCCAGAAGAAGCTCGCCTGTCTTGCCATTGTAGATGGGCAAGGCGGTAACTGCGTCGGTGCTCAGAGAGGGATCAGCGTACGCTTCGTTGAAGCGAGCAGCGAGGTCGTCAGGGAGGCAAGAGGCGATGTGAGTCGACCCCCAATGGAGCGTCATGCCCCATTCTCGAGGGCGAGTCTGGTATGTTGAACTTGTCTCAGACTCGAAGACGGTAAACGCAATGCCATGCTGTAGAGGTGTGTCAGGATGACGATGTTTTTGTGTTCCTGTCGACGAACCTTCTTAAGACCCTGCGCAACAAGCAGTCCACTCGTGCCTGTCTCTCGTGTAAGCTTCGAGCTACCCCTCCATGCCGTTCTCAGACACTCATGCAGTCTCACTTACCAGCGCCGACAATCAGCACATGCAGGTTCTTATTAGTGGGGTCCGTCATCCTGAGTTCCTCGACTGACGCTGTTACGACTCGTGAGAAGCACGTCGTGTACCGAAGCACTGGGAAGGAGTCAGTGGCCCCATCATGTACGCTCTGGAGCTTTGGGGATCGTCTTCGGCGAGCTACTCGAGTAAGCTTGAGCTGCTAGCACCAGCTAGCGCATCGACGGTTCGAGATCTCGCAGGGGACGGCCCATGCTGCCGCGTTAGACGAGGACGACAAGGCCTAGGTATGTAGGTACCCAGTACCCAGGAGGAGACTCAGATGAACGTTGTGTTGTGTGCTGCTTTATCTCGAGCTGTCGTCATGTCTTGCTTGTGGGCCGACTGTCTCACCCTTCACAACCATTGCCACATTCGATGCGTGCTGCTTCCCATTCTGCCCCACCCGGCCCCTCTCTCACACCACGACAACACCGAGACCGCCAACGATAAAGCCGGAGGCGGATGGCGGCAGCATGGCTGGCAAGGCCACTCACAGGCGACATAGGCTCCCCGGCCCGTCGTATTGGCCACGTTACGGCAGAAACATCAAAGGGTCCAGGACGCAGCAACGAACGCAAGCAGCACTTCCGCCGGCGCCAGCGCGCCGCGGTTGTGAGAATCCGGGCCGTCTCACACCACGACCGAACATCCACCCTGGTTCGTTCGAACAACGAAGACGACTCTCACCCCAGATTCTTTGTCCTATTTCGCAACCAAATTTCGACCTTGTTGCTGTGTACCGCTGTGACGCGACAGCACTGTTGTGACCCTACATTGCGACCGCAAAGCACGTGGCCACCTGCATTTCTCCCGAATTTGCACTGTCGTGCAAGAGCTTGGACTTTCAACGTGTGGCTGCCCGTGTAGCACAAGACGCAGACACAATCAGCACGAGCCGGGCGACATCTCAACCCGCCATGGAGACCAGTGCAAGTGAGAGCGGATCGCTCGCTGCTGGAGGTGGAGCAAGCGATCTCGATGTCTGGTCCAACTCGGACGCCGACTCCTCGTACGGCGATCTGGAGTCTGAGACGGCCTCGCTGACCTCTAGCATCATGGCCGGGCACTACGAGAATGGGAGACGGTACCACGCTTATCAAGCCAGTGGAGAATACATCCTGCCTGACGACGAAGAAGAACAAGATAGACTGGATATCAAATATGCATCAATACAGCTGGTCTTCAGCGACAAGGTCACATTCGCGCCGATCGAATACCCACAGCAGATTCTTGACATCGGCACGGGCACCGGAATCTGGGCCATTGATGCTGGCGAGCTTTTCCCTGGCGCAACTGTTACCGCTACAGATCTGAGTCCCATTCAGCCGACATGGTATGCGCCGCCTTGACATCTGACATATGAGGTACCCCAGACTAACATCCCCAGGGTCCCACCAAATGTCAAGTTCGAGATTGACGATGCAGAGGCAGACTGGACCTGGCCACTGGACCACTTTGATCTCGTGCACATGCGCACGATGACCGGGACCATACGCAACTGGGACAGGCTGTTCACACAGGCCTACGCCCACACCAAGCGCGGTGGCTACATCGAACTGCAAGAAATGGACTATTTCGGCATTGTCCAGCCTACCTCGCGCAACCCTGGCACATCCTTCCTCACCTGGTGCACCCAGCAGGGCAGTGCTGCGATGAAGGTCGGCGTCAATTTGCGGACGAGTGTAGAGTTCATGAAGAGCAGTCTGGAAAAGGCCGGGTTTGTCGACGTCACGGTGCGAGAATTCAAGCTGCCGATTGGGCCGTGGCCGAAGCAGAAACGCCTCCGCGACGCGGGCCTGCTGCAGTTGAGTGCCATGTTGGAGGGTATTGAAGGGCTGAGCCTGCGACTGCTCAAGTTCTACGACGGGTGGACGCTCGATGAGCTCAAGGTGCTGCTGGCGAAGGTGAGGACCGAGCTGAAAGACCCGGGGTGTCATACCTACTGGCCGCTGTAAGTACTTGTTTGTTCATCGAAGAGAGCCTTGCTGACAGAAACAGGATCGTCGTTGTCGGTAAGAAAGCCGAATGAAGCGCGAACGTATATATTCAGTCAAGCAAGAATACCCATCTTTTTTGTCCATCGAGACATGCTAGTCAGCGACTGGACAACCTACGATAGCCCCCATACAGGCACACGACGTTGTTGTATAGAAGAGCTTTGTCACATCAGGCGATGTTTGTGATGCCGTGGAGGATGTCAGCGTGCAGTGTACTTGATCGCATTGGTAGCACTCTCTCAAAAGCACACCACACGTGACACAGACGGAGGGAAATACTCAAACCCCATTCGCAGGACAATGAATCGGAATGTAGCCAAACAAACAGCCACATGAGTATCGTAATCTAGAGCCTATGTATTTAGTCAGTGGATAGCACGCGCGTCCACTTCCGATTCATCTGTCTCCGTTCGTTCGTCGTTGCCGTGTACTTGCATATCAGCACAAAGCAGCACTCGGGAGCGCAGCCGGCGATAAGCTCCTCAGCGCAACCATGCCGGAGCCCCAACAAACCACAAAAAGAAATACTGTAGACAAAACTCCAGCACGTGAAGCAACGAGCGACCATCTTTCAAATTTGCACGTGCAAGCCTCGAAAATCGCAATACCCCCGTGGTCCTTACCTACCGGCAACGTTTCGAGACCAGGGGTTGTTGGGCAGTCGACTCGTGACTCGCAGGCCTGGGAGGTGGGTGTTTTTGCCGAGGTAGCTGGGCGACGGTCACAAGCGTGTGTGTTCCCCAGCTTTTCTGCGGCTCCGAGGCGCGGGCGGTGCTTGCGTGCTTACTTGTCTGTTCTATCTCTCTCTACCTCACTTATCTCTCTTCTCCACCATTGTTCACTTTTCAAGGTCATCGACTATCGACTATCGACTTTTGGGGTTTGCTTGAGAGATTTGTTCGCTGCTGTTATTGAGATCTGGGACTCTCTACGAATAGGGACTTTGTGTTTGACGATAGGATATACGGATTCGATTGATAGAAAGAAAGAGGAGATAAGGCACGATGGTTGCAGACGCCCTTGTTTATCACCCGACGGTAGCGCACTACCTCAAGTTCGTCGCCACGACCGGTACGTCCCCATTATCGTCAGCGCCGCAATCTACATGGCAGTCTGCATGGCAATCTCCATAGCACTCGTCATCGTCATCACCATCACCCAGCACTAACAACCCCCCAGTCGGCCGCGACAAAGTCCTCCGCACCCTGCAGTACTTCTCCCGCTTCCTAGCATGGTACCTGTACCGCACGAACCGCCCGCTCTCCAGCATCGCGCCCTTCGACACGACCAAGAAGCAACTCGGCACGGCGCGCAAACTAATGCGCGTCGGAAAATTCGTCGAGCGCTTCAAAGCCGCCGCCATCGCCAGCGACGCCACATCCCTCGACCCCGTGATCCGCGCCACCACCGTAGGCCGCCAGCTCGGCTACGCAGTATACATGCTGTGCGATTCTGCGAATATCCTCGACGCGACGGGGATTAGGAAGAGCACTGTTTCTCCGCGTCTGCTGAAGGCGGGGAACACGGCGTGGGCGAGTGGTATTTTGTTCTCGATTGCGCAGGGTGTGTATGCGCTTTATGGACTCAGGGCGCGCGCGGCGATTGTGGGCGCCAGCAGTGATCCGGAGAAGGTCGTGGAGCAGAAGAAGGTTGCGAGGGAACTTGGGGCGATCAAGATTCAGCTGCTGAGTGATGTGTGCGATGTTAGTATTCCGGCGAGTGCGTTGGGGTGGGTCGAGTTGGACGATGGGGTTGTGGGGTTGGCGGGGACGGTGAGCTCGTTGTTGGGCGTGTGGAGTCAGTGGAAGAAGACTGCTTAATGGTGTGTGTTTTGGGGATCGAGATTGTATCTATGTGGATGTTTGGGAGTTTGTCAGTGTTGCTATTTGTTGCGCTGCTTGTATCTCTACCGTTTTGCGTCAGCTGACTGTCTTCATTGATGATAATGTGCCGTGCTATATCTAAAGTGGTGAGGAATGCCATGATAGTATGCCAAAACCAAAAAGTGATCAGTATTAGATGTCCAGAACACCACAAGATGTCAAGTAAAATATCCAGATATCCTCCAACGCCACCCTGAGCGCCTTGACGTGCATCCCACTACGCATGTCGTGTCAATAATACCAATCACACCTTGTAAAAGCAAAATGCGTGATAGAAGTCACTCGCAGCCAACTCATCCTCCCTCGTCAACAGCTGCCCTGTCCGCCGATCCCTAACGCCCATGCGCTCACTGAGTGGCCCCAGCTCTGGATCGTCCTTTTGCTCCTCCCAGACCTCTCTAAAGGGCTTTCTGTACTGCAATTCCAAGTTGTAGTCTTCGGCGAGGGCGCGGAAGGCCTCCCAGGGGACGACGTACTCGGGGGCTTCGACGGCTTCCTCGAGCCAGTAGAAGTACTTCCAACCGTAAGGGGGGCGGAAGGTGCCATCTGGCGGGGTTTTGCCGGAGAACTTGACGCGGTAGATGCTGTTGCCGAATGCAAAGCCTGACTCTTCGACTTCGCCGTCTTCGTGGTCTGGTTTTTTCTGCTTGTCGGTGGTTGTGTCTGTGGGTTTGTTGTCGGCGTGCTCGGTGTCTTCTGGCTTGGGGCTGTCGAGGCTCTTCTCGGGATCCCAGTCGTCTTCGTCGTCGCTGGCAAACGCCGGGCGGTCGTCGTCGTCGGCGTCGGTGGCGCCAGACTCGGGTGGTGCGGTGCCATTGGCTTTGTGATGCTCGATGACTTTGGCGGAGAGAATGTCCGAGTTGGGGATGCAGCCAATGAAGCGGCCGCCCTTTTTCAGAGCGCCAGCAACATTACGCAGCATGCCTTTTGCCTTGGCCTCAGACTCGAAGGCGTAGTGCATGCAGAACATCATCGTGACCATGTCCCAGCCGCCGCCGCCCCAGCGCTGGCTCGCAGCATTGCCAGGCCCTACACCAGGATCGATGCCAACGTCGCGGATAATGGGAATGTCGCCCAGCCACTCGCCGAAGCAGTCCTTTGGGTAGAACTCTGCGTGGAACAGGCGACGCGACTTCTTCTGCATCGAGGCGTAGCGGTCCTTGGCCTGTTTGATAGAGACATCGGCCGGGTCACAGCCCACGTACAGCTCGACCTTGCGCGAGGCCTGCCACTTTTGGAGGTCGCCGCCTTTGCCGCAGCCAATGTCGAGGATCTTGAGGTTGCGGTCGTCGCCGATGAATTTCTGGATGAGCGACGACTTGACCCAGTTGTTGTAGCTGCGCAGGCCCTTGATTTTGCTGTCCGTCTGCCGCCACTCGCGCCCGCGCTCGGGGACCATGTTGTAGTGCTGCTTGACGACATCGTGCACCCCGCGTGAGGCTGCTTCCTGCTGTGCGCGCCGAGCTGCTTCTTCCTCCCGCTCGCGCTGCTTGCGGAGGGCGGCTTCGCGGTCGGCCTGTGAGAGACGGGCGCCGGCACCGGGCCTTTTGCGCTGTCGCGGGGGTGATCTCGAGCGGGAGCGTGACCTGGACGGCGAGCGGCCGCGTTTCTCGGCCATGGTGGTGGTGGGTGGTGTAGTGACAGTACGGTATGGGTCGTAGTCAGGGTGTGGTGCCAAGAGTCTTGAGTGGTGTATGTGGTAGTGTGAAGCCCTTGGTAAGAGCCAGCTATGTGTAGTAGTTGTGAGTTTTTGTAGCAGTCGTGAGTGGTCGTGTGTCAATTCGTAGATCAATCGTAGCTAACTTTACCACAGCTCAGCTCCACCGACTGCATTGCCAAGGCCAGTGCATCATCGCCGCATCTATCCTCGAGCTCCATCCACGACAAACAACCAACCACGCCCGCGCCACCTTTCCCTTCGCTCTTTCCTCCCACTCCCCCCCACCAACACCACCTCCTCGCCCCTCACTACTAATACCACTACCACCACACCACTATGGGCGACCCGCAGTTCGCAAAGTACCCCGACCTGCAACTGGCCCAGCATGTCTTCCAGCTCACCAATCCCGCCGCCGACAAGGCCGCCAAACACGCCTCGCTCAAGACGGTCCAGGACGCCATCCAGGAGCACAACATGGCCCCGCTGTACCGCTACCTCGCCCACCCCACAGAAGGCGTCCTGAATGCACCAGGCGAGGGCTCCGCCGACCAGCCCACCATCCACCGCAGACCCTCGGCCAGCGTCGCCAGCATGCTCGCCACACGCTCCCCTTCCCTCGATGCCCCGCTGTCCTGGGACGAGAAGCTGTACGAGCGCCTGCAGGCCGAGAATGACAAGGAGCTCGACGCCATTCAGAAGGAGGAAGACGAGGCCGCCGAAAAGGCCGGCGAGACCGAAGTCCAGGCTGCCCGGGGCAAGCGTGCAGAACTGTACAACCGCATAGGCGATAAAGTATGTCCATTCACTACACTATAAGACTACGTGCTAACCCCTTCAGGACAAAGCCATCGCCAGCTACGAGGCCATCTTCGACAAAACAGGCATCCTCGGCACCAAAATCGACCTCGTCCTCGCCATAATACGCGTCGCCCTCTTCTTCGGCGACAAGGTCCTCGCCAAGAAGAGCATCGAGCGCGCCACCACATTAGTCGAGACAGGCGGCGACTGGGACCGCCGCAACCGCCTCAAGGCCTACACCGGCCTGCACCTGCTCACCGTCCGCTCACACGCACAAGCTGCGCCCCTCCTGCTCGACAGCCTGTCCACATTCACCAGCTACGAGCTGTGCACCTACTCCAACCTCGTCGTCTACGCCATCCTCGCCGGCTCCTCGTCGCTGAAGCGCGTCGACTTCAAGTCAAAGGTCGTCGACGCACCAGAGATCAAGGCCATTGTGGGTAGCGGCGAGGAGAAGCTCTCGGCCATTACAGGGCACACGTCGGCAGGGCCTGGCGCAGGTGACGAGGACATGGCAGACGCATCGACCTCGGCCTCATCCTCGACAGCAACACCCGCGCCCGCCGCCGTCAACCTCACAACGCTTGGAGGCCAGCAGGACAAGGAAGTCCCCATCGACTTCTCGCCCCTGTCCAACCTCGTCAAGAGCCTGTACGAGGGCAACTACAAGACCTTCTTCACCGCACTCGGCGAGGTCGAGACCAACTTCCTCAGCCAGGACCGATACCTGTACGAGCATCGCGGCTGGTATGTGCGCGAGATGCGGCTGCGGGGCTACCAGCAGCTGCTGCAGTCGTACCGCGTTGTTGGTCTGCAGAGCATGGCGAACGACTTTGGCGTCACCGTCGACTACCTCGACAAGTGAGTCTGTGATATTTCAAGTGAGGTGGCAGAGCTAACAATCACAGGGACCTCGCTAAGTTCATTGCCGCCGACCGTATCCCGTGCACGATTGACCGCGTCAAGGGCATCATCGAGACGAACCGACCAGACGACAAGAACAAGCAGTACGTGGATGTTGTGAAGCAGGGCGACCAGCTCATCACAAAGCTGCAAAAGTACGGCCAGGCGGTGAGGCTGAGGGGTAGTGAGCGTGGTTGAGTTCGTGAAGTGGAGGGCGATGCTAGACGAGGAGGAAAAGTCACGACTGGATGTGTAATGACGGCGCAGCACAAAGTAGACTCAGGGCCGTCAGCTGAGGCAGGCATATAGACAGCCAGACAGCCAGACGAAGCCAACGAAGAACGTTACGTCAACAAGACAGAACCCTTTGAACTGAAAAGATGAAAGTCATGCCTCGTTGCAATTCACGGACAGACGGCACAGCCACAGCTCGGAATCCCTTGCCTAATCGCCGTGGCTCCCGCAGCTATCTCCGCATCTCGGTAGGCATCTGATGCAGCGCGCAGGCACAGACAGGGCTTGGTGTCACAACAGCATGACCCCCAGCTCTCAGCCGCAGATTCCTTCTTCTCACCTCTCCAATTGCAATCAATTCTTGATTCTCAATCACTGATACACCTCATCGGCCTCCCACGCACGCCACGTCCAGCAGCGAGAGCTTCGGACGAGATAGGCGAGCTCAACGGGCCCTAGCTCCCTTATCGACTTATCGACCGACCGATCTCCACCCCACACCGCCCACGGCCAAGGGTGCTCGTTCTGCAACTCCGACTACGTGCGACCATAGCCATGTCGCCGTCATCGGTCGCGAGGAGCGTGGCGTGCATGAGGATTGGGAGAGGTGTGCAAGCCAGAGGTACGCAAGTTTTTCGAGTCACTAGTCTCGTTTTATTATCATGAGTCTATGACAGCTCGGTGTTGCTTGGGGCCGGCAAGTGACGGAGGTGGATGTGTTGGACGATGGTGGTCCGTTGGACCCCTCCCTCATACGTGGAGACGTGGGGCTTTGCTTGACGCATACACAGCACATTTTGTAGTTGTTTTCTTGCTCACCTTCTCCAGCGTCTCGGTTTGTACGAGGGAGTGCTTTTACACCACTTGCTTGTCGATTCTCACCACACGCCAATCAATTCCCACCACACGCCAACCAATTCCCACCACACGCCCGCACCATGTCGTCAACCGTCACAGAGACCGAGACGGTTCTCACCCTCGACAACATCAACCCACACGTCCGCGCCGCACAGTATGCCGTCCGTGGCGAGCTCGCCGTCAAGTCGGAGCAGTACCGCGCGAAGCTGGCAAAAGGCGAGGGCAAGGACCTGCCTTTCGACACCGTCATCGCCGCCAACATTGGCAACCCCCAGCAGCTCGACCAGAAGCCCATCACCTTCTTCCGCCAGGTCGCCTCGCTGCTCGAGAACCCGCTGCTGCTCGAACACGAGGACGTGCTCACAGGGAGCCTGGGCTACAAGACCGATGTCATCCAGCGTGCCCGCAAACTGCTGAAGGAAGTCAACAGCGTCGGCGCATACTCGCAGTCCCAGGGCGCACCGGCGATCCGCGACTCGGTCGCAAAGTACATTGAGCGCCGCGACGGCTACCCTTCGACCTTTGAGAACGTCTACCTCAGCAATGGCGCCTCGTCTGGCGTCAACACACTGCTGCACGTCATCTGCGCCAAGCCAGAGACGGGCATCATGGTCCCCATTCCCCAGTACCCCCTCTACACCGCCACCCTCTCCGTCCTCGACGCTCGCTGCGTCCCCTACTATCTCGACGAGGCAGCCAACTGGGGCACCAGCCTCGCCGCCATCCAGGAAAGCTACGACAAGGCAAAGAGCGAAGGCACAGACGTAAAGGCCATCTGCATCATCAACCCAGGCAACCCCACCGGAGCCTCGCTCCCCGCCGAAGACATCAAGAGCGTGCTCAAGTTCGCCGCAAAGAACAAGCTCGTCGTCATCGCCGACGAAGTCTACCAGACCAACGTCTTCATCGGCGAATTCGTCTCCTTCAAGAAAGCCCTGCGCGATCTGCAAAAGGAGTCCCCAGGCCAGTACGACCGCATCGAGCTCGCCTCCCTGCACTCCATCTCCAAGGGCATGGTCGGCGAATGTGGCCACCGCGGCGGCTACTTCGAGCTCGTGGGGTTTCACCCCGACGTCGCTGCCGAAATCTACAAGTTCATCTCCATCCAGCTGTGTCCGCCTGTGATCGGGCAGTGCATCGTCGAGATGATGGTCAACCCGCCTGTGGAGGGGGAGCCAAGTTACGAACTATACAAGAAAGAATACGACGCCATCTTCGCCGGCCTAAAGGAGCGCGCCTACGCCCTATACGAAGCATTTAAGAAAATGGAGGGCGTGGAAATCGGTGAACCGCAGGTCCGTCTTTATAAATCCCCTTCCCTTGCGTATCCATACTTACGTCTCCAGGGCTCCATGTATCTCTTCCCCACCATAACGCTCCCGCCCAAGGCCCTCGAGCAGGCCAAGAAGGAGGGCCGCGCCGCGGATGAATTCTACTGCTTCCGCATGCTCGATGCAACGGGTGTGTGTACTGTGGCGGGCACGGGCTTCGGGCAGAAGGAGGGCACGTTTCATTTCCGCACGACGTTCCTTGCGCCGGGGACGGATTGGACCGAGAGGTTGGTGAGGTTCCATGGCGAGTTTATGGAGGAGTTTAGATAGTTCTTGTGTGTGTTGGATGTGAATTGGAATGAATGAAATCAATTGGATATGCAACGTGCATCATCATGAAAGAGGGTTGATTGTTCTTCTTCCTTGTTAATCTGTCTGCTGCTCAGGTGTAAAGGTCAGCCCACTAAATAACATCACAAGCCTGGCTAAACGCGCCCTACGCACCCCCTCCTTCTCACCGAGTAAGCGAAAATCACAACAGCAATTACACGTGGCTACGATCCGTACTCAACACCGCGGTGAGATCAAAGCAACGACTAGCAGGGACTAGCAGGGAATCCGAGTCGAATAGCTGCGATGCGGGTAGTGCGATGGTGTATATGTACTTCACGGCGTCGGGCAAGAAGCTTGTCGGGGTTCTTGTGGGGGATGGGGTGGTGGGGTTTTGCGATAAAAGGTGGACGCGGGGGGGTGGGGAGTGTGGTGGAGTGTCGTGGTTTAGGATTAGTAGTGTGGAGTGTTGCAGAATGGAGTTCAGACTGTTCTTGAGATGTGTTTCAGTCTGAGTGTGTGCATGCTGGTGAGTCCTTCCTATGGGCTCTTGCTCGGGGTAACTTGCTTGGGTACTGGTGGACTGGTGAGCACTTGCGCAACTGGCATTCTAATACACAGATTAGTCCGGTACGTGGAGTGCGTTGGTACACACTGACGCGTTCTGTACGGATGCCTAATCACTGTCGCTACCACTCTCGCTTTGACTATTCTACCGTCGCTATCCCGCTAAAAATCAAGGCAAGGAAGAGGGAGGGAGATCACATCAACACCACGTATTCAACATGACTCTCCCGTCTTCCCTGCTCCACAGAAGAATACACGGCTAGATGCACGCTGAAACGCAACGTAAGACTTCTCCTTGTGGTCCACGACGACTTCTCCCTTCCTTCCTTCTTCATTGCTGGACGGGTAGTAGCTGCATATGACGCCGATAGTTTGGCATATGAGTTTCTACGTCGTTGGTTTAGAGCTCGAGACTACGAGTCAAGGGTGGGTATAGATCGAGAAGGATGAGTCGACGATAGAAAGTTTGGATGGATCTTTTGCACATGGGAGGTGTGAGTGATGAGATGAGATGAGGTGAGGACCAAAACTGACGGTCCACGCAAGCCACCATGAACGGCGTTATAGCTGTTACCACTGTTTACAAGGAGAGTTTCGAACCAGGCGAGACAATAGATAGATGGTGAGGAGTCTGCCATGCCCAAGCGGTTACGAGACGACATCAGTCGAGCTCTGCACATTTGTTTTCAATTATTAGATCTTTGTTCGATACATTCGGCGTGAACGGTGGTCAGGTCATGTCCCTATCAGTGATCAACTAAGCAATCATATCCATCTCAACAGGTCAATCGACTTGTAGTAATTTCTGCTGGTTTTTCGAAACGAGAATGTACACATACAATGACACACTTGGACTGTGATACCGCCATAACGCGCTCTTTAAGTCAAGCCCTGTAGAAGCTCCTTCATCTGGGGTGCTGTGATGTACGCCGCGGCGATCGATCAGGTCAGGGGAACTTAGCCTCGATAACAATACATCACAAACACGATCAATCACCGTTCGGAACAATCATTACACAGCAAAAGAGATAGTTATACTGCTACAAAAGAAATACATGGGTATAAAGCTAAACCACGTCCCCTTCAACCCACCACGGGGGACTGAAACGGATTCTCTCCCTTCTCGATACGCGTCGTCGTCCGCTTGCCCACACAAACCCGGTCCAACTCGGCAAACCAGTCGTAATCACTCTTGGTAAGACTCCCCGTCTCCTGGCTCGTCGCAGGGTATAAATTGCGCTGCGAGTCTTGGCTCGGTCGCGTTGTGCGAGGCGCCTCTGTGCGTGTGAACGTCTTGACTACCACGGAGCCGATGCTGTCTTTGCTCCTGTGCGCGGCCTTGACGTGCGAGTCCTTGCTAGGCCGGCAGTCGAAGGAGCGCGCCATGGTGCTGAGGCGACTTGGTGCGTGTCGTGTGCTGGCGCCTGGCGACTCGGGCGGGCTCTTGAAAGCAGCCTGGTCTGCGAGGCCGATGCCTGACTGCCCGTCCATGCTGGACTTTGGGTAGGATTCGACGTGGACGACGATTTCGTTGACGACGAGGATCTTGTTAGCTGCGAAGGAGCTGATCATGGGCCAGAAGATGGGTATCGAGGCGCAGAGGATGGCGATGTTGACCTCGAGGACGCTGAAAATATACACGACGGGATTGCGGTATGAGACATCGAGCTTATCTTCAGTGGTGGCACTGTGGAGGCAAAGGGCTATCAAGCGGCCCATTGATAAACCAGTGACACTGGGACGTGATCAGCGCAGATAGGAATGGTGGCTGAGCAATACTTACACTCCGCCCATGGCGAACAGCACAATGAGGCCTACCCTACTCTTGCACCCAAGGTTGAGCATTCCGAGAAAGGGCAACGGCAAGAGTAGAACGACAAGGTCAAGGACCATGTTGGACGCATTGTGTGCTATCCACATGGAGAAGAAACTGCTTGGATCCTTGGTGCCCCAGCCCACACACTTGCCCTTTGAATACGGTTTCCAGTTTTTTGCGATTGGCTGACAGGGAAACACTGCGAGAAAGGAGAACGAAATACCCCACATGCCTATCACGACGATGGCGATCCAAATGCACTTCCTTGCGAGACGGTACTGGGACGAAGTAGTCGATGTGGTGCTCTCAGCAAAGAGTCGCATGTACTGGAACAGAATAGCCAGCTTGATCAAGGTTGTGCTAGCGCAGTACGCAATGTTGGTTGACCACACGTGCTGTCAAGGCTGTCAGGTACTCTCGGTCGACTGTATCAGGAATGTGTGACCTACCTTGAAGTATGCTTCCATGTTGCTAAGACTGAGCGTGATGAAGTGAAGCCCGAGTCCATCATGCGGCACTACGCAAGTTAGATTAGATATTCTTCGGAGAGAACTTAACATACTCAAGCAGACCATGCTGTCCCCAGCTACGCTGCTGATACCAGCAAGGAAAACGAAGGCATCATCCCAGCCCCAGAGGCGATCCCGAAAGCGGATCCATAACCGCAGGCTTGCTGCCAGGATAGCTAGTGACTATAAGTCAGGGTGAGCATGGTCGCTGACATGGAACAATCGGGCTTTCACGCACTAGAAATGTGATCGTAACCCCCAATATCGTCTGAGGTTGGTTCACCAGGGGGAGATGGGCATTGAGAGGGTGGTTTCGCGCGTCCGCTGGTGATGTAGTCATGCTCGTCGAAGAGGGTGCTCAGCGCGCTGTATGGCGCATTCGATCTTCGGGCACGCTGCTAAGCTCGGTGTAGCCGGCAGCTATGTCGTGTCTCTTCTACGTTGTCCGTATTGTAAGGCAGGTCGTGGGCATACTACATTATAGTCGGAACGAGGTCGAGTGATCCGGGGCAAGAAACGAGTATAAGGCTGACGATAGGCCTCAAAGCGAAGAGCGGGTGGAGAGTGCTATAAGAAACAGCGAATGAACCAGTGATCAACGACCACGAGCTGAACCTTAACCACCTAGCACGGAACGGCTGTGCCTCACCATGTCTAAGGGTTGGAGCTACATATCCTGCATGCCACACACGGCCTTGATTAGGCCATACGCAGGGCTCTCCTGCTTCGGCTAGCCACAAACAGCCATAACGGACAAGGACATGCCATAGCCTTGGAAAGTAAGCAGGCTATCGGACACCGATGCCCACGTCCTTTGGCGCAGGTAACCCCAAGCGGTCTGGTGGCAATGAGTTGGATCCTGGGACCAACGCCGCAGTACCAACGGGCTCTAGGCGAGCGTCCTTGAAAATGCATGGCTGTTTGATCGCCAGTCCAATGCGGCCGGCAGAATTGGAATCGCGTTCATCCTTGCTGCGGAAGGTGTGCAAAAGACTTGGTGTTGGTGAGACGTCTTGACCCGCTAGCGACGAACGAACTGAACAGTGGTTCCCGCGGAGGCCTCCCGTTCGCTGGCCACTTCGCACTCGAGACCGCTCCCGCAACTCTATATCGCGAACAGCGTCCGCCCTTGCGAGTGGTCGCCTAGAAAATTGCACGTCGTCTCTCGCGCTGGCAACCTGCCAATCTCAGCGCTGTTCTCCCATGCGCACGTCCATGGTGCATGGTGGAGCAACAAAAGGAAAGGACCCCGATTTTGAAGGCCCGAACAGACAAATGTCGTCCGTATCATCCCAGGGGTGCACTGGCTGTGCAGAAATTTGAAAATGGCCTTGCCCAGAGTCCATATATGAGCCCCGACGATCTACTATGTGAGGCTCTTCGCGATGTTCCGTCGAGTAGCTCCTGGCGCTGGCGCCTTGCTGCATGGAGACATGTGTTTAAGGCAGGCTGTTATCCGGTTTCTGCTCGAGCCAAGTACCACTTGTTCCTTCTTTTCAGTGCATCCTGCACGTGCAGGGGGTTGGTAGGCGAACAGTAAATTGCTTCCGGCAGTTGTTGCCATGCTATATCGCCCGATTCCACCTTTACCACCCATAATGGACGCCTCGTGATCCGTATAAAGTGTGGAGACCCATAAAGGTACTGCTGGAGTCGCAATATCGACGTTTGATGATCCCGACGGACTGCAGGTGCAGCTTGCCGCTACTACGTGCCATCGTTCTTCTGGTAGGTGTCGCGAGTCTGAGTCAGTCAGTCACCCCACTCATGCCGTTTGTTCGCCGGGCCTTCTATTGTGGAGCACGGGGTGGGATGCAGTACATAGTAGGCACGATAGCAGATCGAGCATAGCGTTGTGCATGCGTTCTGAGAAACTGTGGAGGTCAAAAGCTGACTTGCTAAAACGAAAAGCTGACTGATTACCATTTACGTCGCAAGCAAGAGCAATAACAAAGATCATGTCAAACAGCAACCACGATGCAAGCCTGCAAGACAAAGCCATAATCTCAATTGCAGATTGAGTTCATCCGGGTAACAAATCGAACGCGGTCCGATCGAGTTCAATGCGTTCCGCAGACGGACCGTCCTTACGCGTGCGAAATAATAAGCCATCCTTCAGATCCAGGTATCTGTTTTCCTCTGGGGTCATGGACGATCAACATCTTGCATTAGTGAGCCATGATATCCAAGACGTACATAGTATATCAATTTCCGAGATTGCTCCTAGGTCTCTTGGAGAATGACATCATCGGTCTTTCTCGATGAATGTAAACGCTCATGCTCTGATCTGTGCTTGCGAAGCGAACTTATCACGCCATCAAAGGACGCTTCCAATTCAGATCTTGGAGTCTATCCTTAGCTCTTAAGCTCCAAAAGATTCTTGCAACCTAGCATCACTTCTGCTGCACAGCTTTACTTCAACAAGTACTGCTTCTTGCTACGCTCAACACGCTCGTCTCATCGTTTGAGGCTCTTGCCAGCCCCAACTCGGACATCGGCCCTCTTGTTCACGATATGCACGAAACCAAGAGGCACAGGACACTTCAGTAGAGCTACACTTGATAGGTCTTGCACAGCCAATCGTAAGCTGTCGAGAAGGAAAGGCTGTGCCGGGAACCGAGGTGGCGCTTGAAGTGGCTAGCTCGCTCAACCGCCGCCGATGCTTGTGGGAAGCTTATCACCTTGACAGGAAAGCTTGGTGAAGACCAAGAATTGGGGGCATGCAAGTCGCAGAGAAGTTACTCTTCAGTAGAGTCTCAGCTCATATGCTGTTCACTCAACCCTGCTGCAAATGCTCATCGCGCCAGAGTGCTCCGAAGGTAGGCTAGGGACAGAGGTTTGTGGCGAAGCCGCTCAGTGACATTCAATATTCCCGCCGGACATGTGCTCGTGCCGCGACGCATCGCCGCATCAAGCATAGTTCTTGAGCCCTACCGCCTTTAGCATCCGCACCCACTGCCAGTGACTGGCTGCATTTCAACGACATCGCGCGCGTTGCCGTATGAGGGAGTTGTAAGAGGCTGGAAGTGGGGATCACACGCTCAATCATTATGGTGGCACGAATGCGGGACCTAGGTAACGAACCAGATACGAGGGTCCGACCTTAACCCTCTTGCATAAAGAGCTGATCATCGCTACCGTCTCCCGATATCTTTGTGGTTTGTCCCAACACTTGCCATTTGCGACAACATCCATCTGTCCTTCACCGGCATCTCTCCTGGATAAATTATCATACTTGAGGACGACCATCTCAGGATAGACCTTGCAACAGCGCGCACACACAGCAATGGCTTCAGCAAAGGAAGCATCTCCCAATCTACGGGACTCCAGCAACGAGGATATCGAACGTCGTGGCAGCGTTGCAAACGTTGACAAAGGCAAATGGGAGCGCCTTTGGCCTGTAATAGCATGTGGTGCTGGACTTTTCAGTGATGGTTATCTCAACAACGTACGACAGCCCCAGAGCAACCACGCCCTGCGCGACCTATCCCAAGCACCATCTCGTCTCCTATGCGACTTTCCGACCCATGCGACTTTCCGACCCATGCGACTTCGGCTTTGGTACTAGATCGACTGTTTGTACTGACTTGTTTTCCAGATCATCGGCCCTGTCAATACGATGCTATCTCGCATCTACCCTGATGCATACAAGAATTCCTCGGCCCAAGCAAACGTATCGAGTATCACTTTCGCAGGCACAGTGTTAGGTCAGTTCTATGTAGCACTGTCACGGCACGACTTGAGCCTAATTTTGTCAGGAATGTTGTTCTTCGGGTATACATCCGATCACTATTCACGTAAATGGTCGCTGTTCGCATCTACCATCATCATTCTTGTCTTTGCTGCACTTGGCGCAGGATCCTATGGCGCAGGAGGTAGCCCATCAGGTTTGCTCGCGGCTCTCGTTGCGTACCGCTTCTTCTTAGGCATTGGTAAGTTCGAGACCAACTCAGCATTCCCAGTCTCGATGGCTCGATAAGCTGACGATCCAGGCATTGGCGGCGAGTACCCAGCTGGCTCGGTAGGCTGCGCTGAATCCACCGGCGAACTCAAATCTGGAAGCCGCAACAAGTGGTTCATCCTGTTCACCAATGTCCAGATTGACATCGCATTCTTGGTCGCCGCCATCGTTGCAACCGTTGTCGTTGTCATCACAGGCGAGAATCATCTCCGTGTCGCATGGCGCGTGTGCTTGGGAATCGGCATCATCCCACCTCTGTCCCTGCTCTATCTACGAATAAAGCTCCAGGAGCCCGAGGCCTTCAAACGAGAATCCTTCACCAAGGCAAAGACGCCATGGCTACTCATAGCCAAATTCTACTGGTTCCGCCTTTCTATCGTCAGCATAATTTGGTTCATCTACGACTTTAGCGCTTACTCCTTCGGCATATACGGCAGCACCATTCTTGCCAATCTTTTGGGTGACGAGACCGCGCTGTGGAAGAGTCTAGCGTGGAATATTCTGCTAAACTTCTTCTACACTCCGGGCGCTCTGGCTGGTGCCTTCGTCGCTGATCTCCCATACATGGGACCCAAGAAGACACTGTTCATCGGCGTCACGCTACAAGGCATTGTCGGATTCATCATGGCAGGGTGTTATCCTTGGCTTGGCAAGCCAGAGAACGTTGCAGGATTCGTTGTCGTTTACGGCATTTTCCTTGCATTCGGAGAATTTGGCCCTGGTGATAACATCGGCCTCATAGCGTCCAAGACTTGCGCAACCGGAATCAGAGGCCAATACTATGGTATCGCAGCTGCGGTGGGCAAGATTGGTGCATTTGCTGGATCCTACGCACTTGACGCGTTGCAGACAGCGGCCGGCGATGACAAGATCGCAGCTGGAAGGAATCCATTCTTCGTTGCGAGCGCACTGGCATTTCTCGCTGCTGCTCTTGTCTTGCTCTTGCCACATATTGGCCAAGACACCATTGATGAGGAAGACATCAAATTCAGGGACTACCTGAAGGCAAACGGCTATGATACCAGCAAGATGGGCCTCGAGAGTGTGGCATCTACGAGTAGCGAGAGGGTCGTTGATGCAGAGAAGTGAGGGCTTTTGAGTGGCAGGAAATTTTCGTAGCCCCTCCTAGTTCTGGTGAGTTCCAAGGTGCTTGCACAAAAGTGCTGACACTTGTTCTCTGAGAACCCAGGCCCTGTAGCAGAAAAGGTCTGAATCCTGCTTCAACTGGTAGGACCCCATTTTTTAACAAGGCACTCTCGCCTCCCAATATGTCCATTCAAGGCTTTAACGACTAGATGTGCACTCAGATCTAGAGCAGCTTTTCCCTTTAAGTGATTGGTCACTGTTTAGACGATGGTCTGCTTCACGTGCCCCTCATTCCTAGATTCTCCAAAGTCGGCCTGGCTACGTTGCCCCACTTGCCGAGGTCAAGGCACAACGCGACGGGTCCAACTCCGTGACCGCATGGCTGCACGTCACTGTGCCTGACGGCCCTGCATTTCAAGCCTCTTCCGCGCCCGCTAGACACCTGTCACTGTTGCATGTGCACATTGATCTAGAGATCAATTAGGCGCAGGCGCAGCCTGTCATGCAATTACGTGCGAAGGCCTCGTCCACACAAGGCTCTGCCGAAGTACCTCGGATGTATCGTGTCAGTGACACAGCGCGTTCTCCGGCGACATGGAGCAGCCCACTACTAACCCCACACTCAGGCTCGAGATGCAGCCTGTAGTGGGCCCGTCTTCCCTGGAGTGACGAAACGTGGCCGGGCCGGCACATCGAAATGGATGAAGACAGAATACTAAAGCCACACAGGCCCTTTCCACAAATATCAAACCAATTGCCTCACTTCTGCTGTCAACCTTCACTCTTTAATTCTTTCCTCCCCTGAGAATCATCCTACCATGTCTCCCGCAGCCGTTTCGAACGCAGCTCTCACCCCCGCCCCCACCGACGGCAAGACTTCCCTCAAGTCCTCCACAAAATCCGTCATCGCCCCCTCCTCAAACGGCTCTTCCAAGTCTCGCGATGAAATCCCAGCGTGGGTGAACCCAGATCTCACACGGCTGATGCGCGTCGACAAGCGACCCGGCAACTACGCCAGCGCCTCGTACTCGCTCGTAAACCTCCCCGCCGGCACAGTTTTTGCGCGCATAACGCAGCCCACTGTTGCAACCGTTGCGTACTCGTCTGTACAAGCGGGTAAGAACCTACATATCGAGCTGAACTGCGACTTGGTGTACATCAATCACTCCTGCTCTCCGACATTGATCTTTGACATGGCGGACTGGGTGGTCAAAGTCAATCCTGATTTGGAGGGCGGGCTGAAAGAGGGCGATGAATTGACGTTTTTCTACCCGAGTACGGAGTGGAGCATGGCGCAGCCATTTGATTGCTTGTGCAAGACAAGTGAGTGTAAGAAGACGATCAAGGGGGCAAAGGATATGAGTTTGAGCGATTTGGATGAATATTGGCTGAGTGACCACATCAAAGAGCTGTTGCACGAGAGGGGTGCCAAGAAGAATGGGTTATGATCATGAGCAAAAATTATGCTTGGGAAGACATATATAAAAGATAAAAATATAAGGAAAATGCATCAAGAGCTGGATCTTGCTTGAGAGCAACCCCCGAGATGTTATCGCCCATCTGAAGAATCGTCCAGCGCACTTGCAATTGGCGCAAACAAGGAAGAAGCAGTGGAAGCTCCTTGAGGGAGTACACCTAGTGAACTGCCTTCTAAGTGTCCATGCTTAGAAAGTGCCCCAGCCGAATGAAAGATTAACTCTTCCTCCTCAGCTGCCTGTGAGGACCCCAGAGTCTGCACTGAAGTCTATCCCTTGCTGCCCCACTGAGGTCTTCAACTTGCAGAATACCAAAGCAGAATTTATTAACATCTATATCAAGATGGGCACGACATGACTTGCCCGTCAAATGATAGCTTCGGACCATTCCGATAGGACCGAGTACGAAAAGACTAAGTACCGGTAGCGTCCCTTGGCCTCCTCAGACTGCCGGTGTCATGACCCGACAGAGGTCACTATCCGGGGCAACTCATAAAATGCCTTACTTTCAAAGGACGGCTCCTTCATCATATCTGGGCTTCCACTAAATCAACTCGGATACCACCATCACCGACGATCTTCAACAAGGATGCCTTTCTTCTCACGCTTGGCTGTAGTCTGCAAAGTCCTTATTGTCGTACTACCCATTGCAGTATGGAACATCATTCGCATGCTGCCGCGTGTGTGGATCCAGAAATATGCTCTCAAAACCGCTTTGGCTAACAGCCTGATACGAGCCGCCATGACCCATCTACCTGCGAGACAGTTCCAGGCATTACTTCCTCCGACGCTGGACTGCTACAGGTCGTGGATACAACGAGTGGGCACGAAGAAGGGGTATGAAGAGCGAGTGCAATCAACTGATAACAACAATGCCAATATATTGTGGCTAACGAAGGGCTCGAAGCATGATAAAGTTGTGTTATTCTTCCATGGTGAGTAGATGTAACACAAGCTTGAGAAAATTCCAACTTATCAACGCATCTCAGGTGGCGGATACGTTCTTCCCATTTCCAACGGTCATTTCGAGTGGATGGCACGTTTGCAAGAGCATCTCGCATCTGAAGGCATACAGGCCGGAATTGCCATACTCGAGTACTGTGAGTAGCCTACAAGATTTTCCCAGAGGGGAACAGGTCTTTAATCAAGCTTCTAGTATTGACTCCAGCCCACCCATATCCGACGCAATTGTCCCAAGCAATCGATGCTCTGCAGACTCTGATCAACTCGGGGTTCAAAATGGAAGATGTGAGTCGCCGCAGTAAGACTTCGACACAATTAGGAGCTAAGACAAGACGATCAGATCATCATTGGAGGAGACTCAGCTGGAGGACATCTCACACTGTCCTTACTATCCCACTTGAGCCATCCACGAGACCCAAGCAATAGTGAAAATGAGGCAGAGCCACCGACACCCAAAATTACGGGAACAGAGAAGCAAGATCGTCTAGCAGCAGCCTTTCTAGTCTCGCCATGGTGCTCGCTCGACGTGCAAGTCTCCTCTTACAAGATCCGATGTAGCGTTGACGTGCTGTCCGATAGAATTATCCGCGATTACGGCGGCCATCTGATCGGTAGCACTTGTGCAACTCAAGAGCTCAACCGTGGTCAAGGCTGGAGTTTCGCGCTCGATATGAGTGCCGAAGAAAGAAAGGCATGGTGGAGCGACCTGGACACGGTCGTGAGTCGAGTGCTGGTCACGGCAGGCCAGGAAGAGATCTTCCGCGACCACTGCATTGAGTTCACGAATGTACTCAGGGATGTGGAGAGGAAGGGCAACGGGTTCGAAGTCGAGCTTGCGCTGAGCCAGGATGAGGCGCATGATGCTCCTTTGTTTGACTCTGAGCTTGGTCAGCCCCTGAGTGAGTCTACCAGGGCCGTAGAGCGTTTTGTGGGTAATGCTTTCCATAAGTCTTTATAGTATTTTCTGACGTGCTCCCTGTCATGTACCAATTCATCACCAGTCTACAGACGCTAATGACCTCCTGACCACTGGAAGCTGTCGCACAAAGTGTCTTTCCGTTCTTCAATCAATCATTGATGAAGTTGTTCTGCGCCAGCAGTCAGATCAGCGTACTTACGATTTCGTACAGCTCGACATCTACTGGCCTTTTGGAACAATTTTTCCTCGGACCAGCCCCCCGTTATGGGCTAGTGAATCAGGCGGTGTCATCACTGAGCTCTTAAACTTCGTTTTGCGTGGCAATTGCAATTAGTAGATGAGTGGCTGGCGTTAGTTTCAACACAAGGGAAGGAGAATCTCTGTAAGATGCGATAGAAGGTTCAGATTCGGTACATGCATTTGCACTCCGGGTATACAGCAGCACCTCTAGTGGTGGATCCACTTCTTTTTCGTCCCGTCCGCATTCCTCTTGCGAGACTTCTGCTTCTTCGCCTTCTTCTCCCCAGACTTCTCAGCCTTCTCTTTGGGCGCCGCAGAGGTTTCTTCTCCATTCGTCTCGTTTTCCTCCTCCTCTTCATCAGAGTCCTCTTGCACTGGCGTAGGCTTGACGACCTCTTCCTCATCATCGTCGAAGCCGAGACCGTCTACGGCGCCGAGAAAACCGGTGTTACCTTCTCCCTTCATCAAAGCCTCGACGTCAATGCCTCCACTCGTCAGGTATCTCGCGCTCACACCCGTGTTAATCCTCTGTGCCAGCAAGCCCCTGAGCTCATGTCTAATAGAAGCAAACTCGGCCTTGGTCATCTCACTAGCGCTCTTCTCCTTCTTCTTCCTTCCTGCGCCGCGGCCCTTCTTGCCCTTGGCGTCCTTCTCGAACTCCTCGCTATCGTAGTCTATGCCCAAGTCCTCAGCGGCTTGCATAAACATATCATCCGTGCTGTTCTTCTTCTCCTTTGCGATCACCGTGTCGGCGAGCTTCTTGCTGAGTGTGGCTCTAGGCTTCAGACGACCGACAATACGTCGATCAATATCGAGTGTACGGATGAAGTACGCGCGCTTCTTGTTCGTCTGCTCCTTGGCGCTCTCGGCTTTGGCGTGCACCTTTGCAACCAGGCGACGTACGCCGGCGACTTCTTCTGGCGCACAGATGATGATGCTGGAGCCCGAAGCGTCGGCACGCGCTGTGCGGCCGGAGCGATGGACGTACGTGTCAGCCGCGCGTGGCAGATGGTAATGGATGACGAGGTCGACTTTGGGGATATCGAGACCGCGAGCAGCGACATCGGTGGCGACGAGGATCGAGCCAGGACGTGCTTTGAAGCGCTCGATGGAGCGGAGACGTGCTTTTTGGATCATGCTGGAGTGCAGAGGGAGGGCGGGAAGATTGAGGTTGGCGAGGAAGGGTGTAAGGCGGCGCACGGCGGAGATGGAGTTTGTGAAGATCAGGGCGCGCTTGTTGGGATGGAAGAGCAGGAGCGAGTACAGGTAGAGGTCCTTCTCTGGTCCGGCGCACTCGATCAGGCCCTCGCGTAGCTTGCTAGCCATTTGGGATTCGGGGTTTACGTCGATATAGCGGGGTTGCTCCTCGCGGAAGTTGAGCTTCTTCAGAAGATACTCCATCGAGTCGGCCTTGTTCATGATGTCGCCGGTACCGCTGCCGAACTTGATCTTGCCGGCCAGCTTCTGCTGCAGGCCCTTTGAGAAGGTGGCGGAGAAAACAAGAGTTTGGCGCTCCACTTCCGGTGCTGGCTCCGCATCATCCTCTTCCTCTTCGTCTTCTCTGTCGAGAACCTTGAGGATCTCACCAAGCTCTTGGTAGTGGCCCTGACTGAGCAATCGATCTGCTTCATCCAAAACGAGGAATTTGACCTGCTTGAGAGAGCGCAGGAGGCCTTTTCCACTGCTGATAACCTCCCACAGTCGCCCAGGAGTGCCCACAACGACATCGGCGTGCTCAAGTTGGCGACGCTGCTTCTGTACGGACAAACCACCCGTGATTGTCGCGATTGACGGCGCATCAAAATCACCCTTGACGCAAAGTTCCGTCAAATGTGCCGTGATCTGGTGTGCAAGTTCACGTGTCGGAGCCACGATCAATGCCGTGGGCACATTGGGTGCGTTCGAGTCCTTCTCTTTTGTTGCCGGCTTTGTCGCGAGGTAGCGCTCGATGATGGGGATACCGAAGGCGAGCGTCTTTCCAGAGCCTGTGGACGCTTTGCCGATCATATCCCTGCCAGCCATGATTTCTGGAATGGACGAGGCCTGGATGTTGCTAGGCTTCGAAAACTTCAGGCCTGCCAACGCGCCGATGATCTTGTCAGATAAGCCCAGCTCCTCCCACGCTGAAGTATCAACGACCTCGTCGTCGTCAACCGGCTGGTTCAGCAAAATGTCGAAGGCTCCTTCGCCAGATATCTCAAAGTCTTCATTGGCCTCGACGCCCTCCTCCTCAATGTAGTCTGGATTCGTTTCGACGGCTCCAGAGACGCCAGCGGTGGCGTTGGCAGCAGTATTTTTCTTCAGCTTCAGCTCTTCCTCTCTTCTTGCCTTCGCCTCCGCCTTCTTCTCCTTCTTTGTCTTTGGCTTCTCCTTCTTGGCCTCTACCTTGTCTTTGGTCAATGTGCGTCCATCAGCAATCTCGCTGTTGGGGTTGAGGTCTTCGATTTCGATGCCACCCGTCTTAGTCGGCGGCTTGTCGTCGTCGCTAAAGCCTGCAAAGGACTCGTCGTCACTCGCTGCCTCTTCATGTGCGGGTGTGTCTTCTTCTGCAACCTCCTCCTCCACAGCTCCTTCGTCCTCAACTGGAAGCTCCTTCCCTTCCAGGCCAATCATTTTCTCCAGGCGCGCAGCTTCTTCCTCCTCGCGCTTCCAGGCAGCTTCAACATCGTTGGCAATCTCTTCCTCTGTCTTTGACGTCTGGAACGTGATGTTTCCAGTTGTTGCGTCCTTGATCACTTCTACGTCGTCAATCTCCTCCAGGCCGTAAAAGCCCTCGGTATCCTCGAGACGGTCGGGCATGCCGACGGTCTTCCATCCTAGGTCGTTCAGCTGAACTCGGCGTCTCTGCTTCTTCGTTGCGGGGTTCGCCGTCTTTTCGAGCTTTTGGCGCTTGTGCGCTTTGTGCGCGGCCTTTGGCGGGTTGTGCGCACGCTTCATTGTGGCAGATTTGTGGTTGTTGACGTTTGCGCGGACAAGTCGCGGTGCCTCGAAACTTTTTTGATCGATCGGCAGCTCTTCGGCATCACTTTGCGGACCCCCGAACTGCCCCTCACGTGGGGTTGACTTTCACAGCTCCAAATCTTTATAACAACATTGTTGCTGCACCGGGTTGAAGATAGGGAACAAGGAGTATCCTTTGTAGATTACAGCCTTCTGCTCTGTCTTCTGATATCTCCAACACGCGCACCGTAGGCGACCCTGAAGTCCGACGAGACTACGCAAAATTCCTGTGCAGAAAAGCTCGTTGAGCCTCAACTGGGTAGACCACTCATAATTCTTGGATCGAAAGCCAGTGCAATACAAGAGAAGGAGCATCGTCATGGGGAAATCTTCAAAGGATAAGCGAGACGCCTACTACCGTCTTGCGAAAGAGGAAGGATGGCGCGCAAGGTCGGCATACAAGCTTCTCCAAATCGATGAAGAATTCAACCTATTCGAGGGCGTCACACGAGTCGTCGATCTCTGTGCTGCTCCAGGGAGTTGGAGTCAGGTTCTTTCTCGCGTCTTGATCAAGGGCGAGACCTTTGGGCGAGCCGGCTGGTCGCAAAAGCAAGCAGCGACACGAAACCACGTCCTGGGCTTGTCCCAAGACGAGCAGGACTCGACCGCAGCGCCCGCTGTTCAGCAGCCCCAACCCAGAGACAATGTTCGAATCGTGGCCATCGATCTGCAACCCATGAGCCCTCTCGAAGGCGTGACAACAATGCGCGCCGACATCACACATCCCTCCACCATCCCTCTCATGCTCAAAGCCCTGGACCCAGACACATACGACCCGGATTCCCCCGCCTCATCCTCTCCCGTCGACCTCGTCATCTCCGACGGCGCGCCCGACGTCACTGGCCTGCATGATCTCGACATCTACGTGCAATCCCAACTGCTCTGGGCCGCGCTCAATCTCGCGCTTTGCGTACTAAAACCCGGTGGAAAGTTCGTGGCCAAGATCTTCCGCGGGAAAGATGTCGATCTGCTGTTCGCACAGCTGAAGATCGTATTCAAGCGCGTAAGAGTCGCTAAGCCGAGGAGTAGTCGCGCGAGCAGTATCGAGGCCTTCGTTGTGTGTGAGGGTTTCTGTCCGCCGGAAGGGTTCAAAGCCAGTCTCGACAAGCCGCTGGGTGCTGGTACACAGATCCCCACACAGTCTTCCACCAGCATCATGCCCACATCAGAGGAGAAAGTTCAGCGGACGGTCCGACCTGACGGCGCGGTGGAATTAGATTTCGGCACCGAAGACGAAGACGATGAGCTGGAGGAAAGCGGACAGCGGTGGATAGCACCGTTTCTGGCGTGCGGCGACTTGTCGAGCTACGATTCTGATGCTACGTATAAGCTGCCCAAGGATAGGGTTAGTCTGGACCCAGTGCAGCCGCCCACCGCGCCGCCGTATAAGCGTGCGCTTGAGATGCGGAAATTGGCTGGTGGCGCGTATGGGAAGACGAAAGGCCGGGTAGTCAAAGAGGTAGTCTAGATAATTGGGGGGAACTTAAACAATGAACGTTGATATGGGCCACGCTGACTTCGGAGTGACTATTGAATGTGAGCCATCAGGCTTTCTCTTGTTCTATTGGGGTATCGTAAATAGTAACGCTGCTACATCCCCTCCTCTTTCATCTAAAGATGCTCTACGACGATCCGTAACCCTTGAAATTCTCACACGGCAGGTAGTTGTTCTCGATAAACGCCGAGTCCAGTCGAATCCCCTCGACACCATCCCACACCTCCTCCTCGCTGAACGGCAGTATCTTCGCCTTCACGCTCCCTCTAACAGTCTCGATGCTCGTCGTGACAGAAGTATTGAACAGCCTTATCATATTATCGCACGTCTTCCCATCCGCAAACGTCGGCTGATTTGTCACGTTTTTGAAGAACTCAAGACTGTACTTCCAGCCACCCGTGCTTTCAAATACCGTCGAAACTCTTGCTTCCTCGCTCGTTGCTGAGAACGCGGTCTGCCCCGGTTTCCCCGTCGCACGATAAGCATCACACGGCGGATCGAACACAGCAGGGAACGTGTTGGTGCCGTAATCCTTTGCGCCCTTTAACGCAATCTCGTGGTCCGCTGTCATGAGGAGGGAGGGCGCCCATTTGAATGATGTCCCGTCGGAAAACATGTCGAGGAATGGGAACTCGATGCCTGCGCGTGAGAAGTCCGGGATCTTGTAGCCGAAAGCCTGGACTTCGTGATCATGCACGGCTTGGAGGATTGCCGGGTACATGTCCGTGGGAAAGGACGGTAGCAGGTGGTGGTAGGCGTGCGTAAGGATTGTGTATTGAGCCGGGATGAGTTGGCGGGCGAGAGTTAGGGGGATTGGGAGTACGGTTATGGTGCCGTTCAGTGTACCGGTTGCGTTGCTGGGGTAGAGGTGGGCGATGGGATTGGGTAGGTCCTGGCTTTGGCAGACGGACGTATCCGGTGGTGTTGTGAGAATTGGTGTTGTTGTATTTGTAGCTGTGCAGTAGCGGACGGCGAGCAGGATGAAGAATGATAGCGCAAGATATTGTCTCCTCGAAGTCTTTGGTTGGGACTTGGAAGACAGGCTGGGGAGGAGTGCGACGATGGGGTGGCATAGGAGTGCCATGTCTAAAAGACCAACATCGGGCATGTTGACCAGCATTGTCGCGGACGGTATTTCAACTGAGCGGCCAGACGGAAAAGAGGAAATGGACAGAGGGAAAAAAAAAAGGTCGCACATGAAGGAGCAAATTCGAGGTTATGAATGATCAAGCCGGCTCCTCCTTCCCATCCCAAAATCCGGAACACTCTCTGCCGCGACTTAGATGCGCGTTCGATCATTCTCCCCGCGACACGTCCTCATTCACGAACGGGTGTCAACCTTCCGAAGACCTAGCGGTAGACTAAATCACAAACACCCGTTAAAACCTGACATTGCGAGCGGCGGGCAAGCCCCATCCGTGTAGAAAAACGCCGTATCGTGCACAAGGTTGTTCTAGCGCGTGGAAGACTGAGTTTCCGAGCTGATCTTTCATTCGGAGAACGCGCACGCGAGCGCTATGCCCGTATAGCGTGGTCAGGTATCATTGATTGGCATGCCCTCGACTGTGACTGCTGTCTTGGAGATTTGGCGTTTTGTACACACGCGTATTGTTGCCGTTGGGAGCGTGAGGAGGCAGAGGGTGTGAGAAGAGGGTTTCGAGGAGAGGGGCGCGCGAAGTGGGGCTGTCATCGGCGCCTTCCATTTGACCAAGCTCTGCGACTATTGTGCACGACCGCTGACAACATAGAGCTCCCTGAACACTTCAACGATGGACAAGCAGCGTGATCATGATCGATGCGAAGGCGCAATCAAGGAGGCTTCGGTCCTCATAGTAGCGGGGCCCGTCGGACAAAAGTTGCGGCGTGACAGTGGCCTGATCAAGATCTGAGGCGTACATTACCGCATCGGCTGACAACGTCAACGAGATGGGTTACTTACCATGCCCTCGATCCTCAGACTTTTCTTCTCATTCCTCTCACTTGCTATTGTATTCTTAGCGTTTTATAGCAACAACAGCTTTCAGATGTTCTCTACCATACTGGATGACGATATGTCCTCGAGATGCGCCATCGTCGTAGGATCAGGCCTAGCCGGGCTCAGCGCCGCTTCGCAGCTGGTCAAACACAATGTTCCGGTTCGTGTCCTTGAGCGTGCAACAAAACCTGGAGGCAATAGTATCAAAGCGTCATCCGGCATCAATGGCGTAACACGATACCAACCGATCGCAGAACCTCCAGATGCGTTCTACACCGACACGACAAAATCAGCCGGCAAACGGATGTCGACATTCACGGCTGAGAGGGAAGGACTTATCAAGACTCTAACGGAACGTTCCACCAGCGCTGTACATTGGCTTGCAGAGGAAAAGGGCATTGATCTCAGCAAAGTTGCACAATTGGGTGGCCATTCTTTTGCTAGGACGCACAGAGGAGCTGGGCCACCACCAGGATTCGCGATCATCAGCGCTTTGCTGAAGAGCCTCAAGGAATCTCCTCTCTTCCACCTGCAGACTTCATGCACCGTCACAAAAGTGCTGATGGAGAGGAAGCGGGTGATAGGCGTAGAGTACATCGATGCGAACGGCAACTACGAAGAACTGCATGGCCCTGTGATCTTCGCGTCAGGAGGCTTCGGCGGTGATGCAACAGGCTTGCTCGCTCAGTACAGACCAGACCTCGCAGGCTATCCGTCTACTAACGATCCACGACCTGGGACGCAACCGCTGCTCACCGAAGCAGGGGCTCAGCTCATCGATATGGATTCCGTACAAGTGCATCCAACAGGGTTTGTTGATTCCGCAGATCCAACATTGCCACTCAAATTTCTGGCCGCAGAGGTGCTTAGAGGCGAGGGTGGAATTTTGTTGAAGAACGGCAAGCGCTTTGTCAACGAGCTAGATACCCGTGAAAATGTTGCCAACGCCATCACTTCAACACCTCCAACATCGGAGTCGCCGCGCCAGTGGGAGGTGCAGCTAGTTTTGGACGAAGCGACGTATGACGCTGCGAAGTCTCATGTCGACTTTTACGTGTTCAAGGGTCTCATGCATAAAACAACCATTTCCCAGCTTGGTTCCGAGGCGCTAGATAGCATTCAAGCATACGCTTCCACGGTTGTACAGAAGACGGAAGACCCATTCGACCGTACGTTCTTTGGCAACTGGGCTCTGAAGGATCCTACAGCCGATTCAGTCGTATTTGTTGGCATAGTCACTCCCATAGTCCATTACACCATGGGTGGCGTACTCATCAATGAGAAGAGCGAAGTCTTGACAAAGACAGGCAAGCGCATTGAGGGGATTTGGGGCGCCGGCGAGGTTACTGGAGGCATACACGGCGGCAACAGATTAGGTGGTTCGTCACTGCTTGAGTGTGTCGTGTTTGGAAGAATCGCTGGAGACCAGTGCGCCCAGTATCTCGCCAATGACATATGAGTATGGGCGTGTCCCGCGTGCTTTTATATCTTGTCGCAGTCCGACACTTTGTAGCAGCCTCTCTGACTTCCACATTTGGTTCTTAAGCGTCTTTATCTACAGCGCGCTCTTGCTTTCAATGTTACTATGTTTGGCTCGACGAAATATAGATACTCCAGTCATCGCACCGTTTCTCGTAATACAACTCATCAGCATCAAATCGATCTCCTTAGTCTCACCTTCGCTCGCACCATGTCTCCACTGGTCCTCAAGCTCGTAAACATTTTACAGGGTGTCCATCGCCATCTCTGCACAACAACGCTCCAATCGAGTAAGCTGGTCGGATAGGTGGAAGAACACTTCATCCTGTCACGGCTCTTTGTTTGCCGTCTTCTTCCACATCATACACCTCCTCTTCGCGAACGAGGCCCTGATCGCCCGGCTCGACGTGGCTTTGCGTTGGTCTGCTGATGTTGGCCTATCAACTGAGGCGACACCTGTGGACAGAGCTAACATCGGAGAATTTTCCATCTGCGAGAACCTGGCATACTTCGGTACTGTGTACCTTTATTTTTATCAGAGTGATTATCCCTGTGGTTGTCGTCAACATCGCCACTGTTCATGGAATGATGCCGTCCAGGCGTTGTTCAGAATACTCGCTTAGATCTCGAAGATGGTGGATAATATTTGACCAGCGCACATATTAAGATATGCCTCGTAGTATGCAGGGGGGCGTCCTCGGATGTGTCTCGAGGGCTACTGACGGATCCAATTGGAGCACTTTGCTAAAGGATGTATCTGAAATACCTTCAGCTGTGTTGGTCGCTTCTAGAATAGTCTCTGGAAAATCGCCTCGTTTAATTCTTTGACTCTATCTTAGTACGTCATGAAGACGCTGGCTCCGCAGCGCAATCGGATTCCACATACAGAACACTTAAACCCAATCATTATCAAACCGCTCTTACAGACACGATGGTCATCATCGTGTTTGTCGCTGTCATCTACTTCGGAGTGAAGATCGGTAACAATCGCAACGACAAAGCAACGATCAACTCGTCTTGGGACCAGCTTAGTGAAATCTATAGAATGTAGCGATGAGATCTACTTGATTTGGCCGCACGCATGGAGAGATACGGGATTCACTACAGCGAAACTGTACAGCTACATTTCGACATGAATGCAGCTATCGACTCGATACGTGCTATGGACCGTGCCGTGGCTGAGATTGAGCCATAAAAGAGGGAGGTGATAATGTCAAGTTAGACGCAAGCGAGCTTGCTGAGCATGTACCATGGCCGGAAAAAGGGCAGGAGCTCTGGCTGATGACAATCGAAGGCCTACATGAGCGCTGGCCGGTGAAGGTAGACTTTAATGGTCAGATGAGAACACCATTTGCGAAGGTCAAAGAGTAAGTCCAGAGGTACGAAAATATGATGGATGGACAATAAAATAACGAACAAGTGATTTTGTGCACGCGGGTGCTTTCAAGAGGGTCGTAGCGCGGCGTGCGTGACGTACAATCAAGTGTATGCGATGAAGGAGATATATAGCAAGTGGTGACGCCCCGAGTGTTGGAGGCGAATATTAGCATCAAATCTATAAAATGATCCACGCCGTCCCACGGGTTCCTGTGATCTTCACACAGCTTATTGTAATGGCTGGCAGTGTAATTATCTAGGTACCAGGTACTGCGCTGCTTCTACTACAGCACTGGTGTCTCTCAGGGGAGTCACAACATTATCAAATGGATCAATCACAGATAAAAAGGTAACGCACCTCCGCCTGAAGACTCGCAAAAGCTGAAGCGGATGTCCTACACGGTCCTGATGCTCTAGCCAGAGTTCCGGGCACATCGTCCATGTTCACTGTCAGAGTTCAACCTCCAGCCACCGCCTTCAACGCAACCAGGATTGGCACACCTCCAACCAAAAAGCTTGGAACTTTGGCACTCGCATACTGATACCAAGAGATAAGATACTTTTGGGAATATGCGGGTTTTGCGCGTTACCGAGCACGTGACCCACTTCGTCGGCAAACCTCAACCACCACCCTCAAAAACACTACCACCACACAAAGCCAGCTCCTTCACAAAAACAAAATGCATCGGCCGGGAATCGAACCCGGGGCTAGCCGAAACTGTCCTGTGAAGGATGGCAACGGCTAATTTTACCACTAAACCACCGATGCTGTTGAAGGTGTTTAACACTTTGATGGAAGAATGTTTCGAAGTCTGTAATATAATCTAGTAACATGGGAGTCATTGTGTAGCCTCCCGAGCCGCAATTGACTTTTTGGACTGTCTGGCTGTTGGAAGAGCCGAGATCTGCAGCAGTAGAGTCACTACGGTACATCTCATCATGGTTGAGACACGCGTAGAAGCCAGTTTCTGTATTGATCAATGCTGATAATTTGCGTCTTGTCTAATGCCACAGAAACACCTTGTAATCTTCCAGACCTGGATGATTCAATATCGAAAGGGCAAAATACAATCTCAGCAGTTATTCTTGTATCGTTCACTCACTCTTCTGCCTGTGTGAGTTGGGCGACGGGGTTGAAGCTCTTTAGTAGTACTTTCGTATTTAGATAGTATCAGCGTTACAAGATAATATCCCATTACCGAAGCGTCTCCTTCTGGCTGCCCTTGACTTAGATTTTCTAATTTACTGTGCCGTGACTAATCGGCTCCCAGCTAAGGACTACTGAGAAAGATTTGTAAGTTGCTAGATTCCTGTAGCCACCACGACTGATGTCATAAGCAAGCCGTACTAGTTCAACAATTTCCTGAGGCCACATGCTTGCGCTGCCTGGAAATGGCCCGCGCCAGCCTATTCCAGCCTTGTTTAACTTTTCCCTTTCCTTCTCATTGAATTGACTTAACACAACAAAAACAATGTAATACCGGCGTCCGTTGGCTTCAAATTCTTGATCAAGATGTTGATCTGATAGCAACGCTGTGTACTCACTATGGTCTAGGTGCCAGTGTTCTGTAAGATGCTTTGCAATAGCTTTTCTGTTAGCAAGCATGCAATCTGCAAAGATCTTTCGAACAACAGCTGGGTAGGCCTTCCAGTTTGGGCGGGGCACTCCGTCGACTAGCCAGTACAGTGTAGCAGGGAAGTGCGCCCTCACCATCTGCTGAACGATGGCTTGCACGTTTCCAGGTCGTAGCTCACCCCGTCCACCTATGGTACCCCACGATGAATGCCATTCTAAGGCTATGCGATCAAAACAACCAAATGTAGTCCTATGCATAGATTGCTCAATCCAGTATTGCCAGGGCCCATGCCTAAGCAGTGACGTCGCCTGGCCTTGACTATTATGCAGTCGTAAGACAACAAGATCATGTGTATGGATACGAGGACGAAGCAATTGCCAATCACTATGATGCGCTGAAACCACCGGATTCGACGGGCTCGACGAATCCATATTGACATTGTACTGCGCCTCCCACTCTTCCATGGACCGCGGCCGGTAGAGCGAGCTTTTGCTGCGTCGTATGGGCCAACTACATTTACGATTGGTATGAATGTATCGTAATGCAGTGGAACGTGATAGTCGGCAGAGTGAGAGAAGTGTTGCAAGTTGTGAATAGGTCGAGAGTCGCCTGCAGCGATTTGTGTGTGCTATTTCGTCGGCTAGTTCGCTTTCTAGGTTTCCGTTTATGGTCGACTCTGATTGTCCGATGGCCGCGGGCACAGTGGTAAGGAGAAAGCGGAAAAAAGCGCTCGACTCATGAGCTGATTCGTAGCGTTTTTCGAACTCAGGACTGAACTGCCGCTTGTAAGAGACATCTGCGTCCGTCTCAGGTATGCGATCAAACTTGAGTGCTTCAGTTATACGAATGCTTTCGCGGATAAACTCTGGGGCTTGTGGTATGCCCTCAATTTCAATCCAGTGCACCCCACGAGAAGTAGGAAGCACTAGCTCCCAAATCGCTTCTTGGAGCTCGATTGCAAGGTCGTTGAAGATTGCCATAGTCAAAAAGGAATGTGCAGTAGTTTTTCAGAAATTGTGTCGCGTTGTACGAGTGTTGTGACAGTGATGAGCCTGTGATGACAATTGCATAGTCCTTTTAAGATGTTGGCACTAGCGCACCAGCGTTGTACAGGCTCCTTTAGCGAAGTCGCGGTCTGACCATTAAGGATCAGCATCCCTACTAGCAACATGTTCAGGAGATCCGTAAATTGGAAATTGTTTGGCCCAGTGCACATCCTGTTCGTACTATGTCGGCAGATCCCTTACAACGACTGGTCAGATATCCATGTTCACGCCAGAATTCGGAGTGTCGCGTTCCGACGTTTACTGCGGATTTGAATGGAACATCTCAATGATCACGCCCTGCTGGGATTCGATGACTTGTCGACAGACTCCAAAGCCCTCTGGGTTTTCTAACTTTCAAGTTGGAGACTTTGATCATGGAGTACGTAACTCGGACCTCGTCTTTACGGGGGGGGGCATTCTGTGTGTAAAAATAACATTCTACGCTACTTTGCTAATTAATCATAGCCACTCTTTTCCACCGTTTGCCTAGAGCAGCGACCCTTTCAGTCCCTACTATTATACAACGATTCCTCACTGTCCTTTACCCCCGCGATTGCTGCCTTGGCGATCCCGTTTGTGGCTCAGCTGCTTCCTTCGCGTGGTCGTGACGTGTCAGCCTTGCATCAGCCCCATGCCATGCATAGGCTGCGCCCCCGCTCCGAACGTTCGAGTGACAGCTTGCCCTAATCACCAACATTCTCCTTTGCAAGTCGCAGCAAGCTTGTTATGTCCTTTGCTGCAACTAACACCGTTCTGTTGCATTCCTGAACGACCTGAATACTTCGAAACACTCTACTCAGTGCCGCCTTGACGCGCTGAGCTCTTCAGCCTGCTCCAAAGCTACGAAACCTTCCTTTATCGCACGCACATATAGACCGGGATACGACTCGATGCGATTGTTGCACATCGAGAGCGATGGGAACCTTGGATTGTCGAAGGAATACATTGGCAACGAGAAGACTCCTGACTATGCGATCCTCTCGCACACGTGGGGGGATCAGGAGGTGGTCTTCGATGACATGAGGAACCTCAACAGTGCAGAGGATATTGACGCAAAGGACAAGGCTGGTTGGGACAAGATTCGCTTTTGCGCGCAACAAACAAAGCGCGACGGTCTCGAACACTTCTGGGTTGACAGTTGCTGCATCGACAAATCGAACAGCCAGGAGCTCCAAGAAGCGATCAACTCCATGTTCCGATGGTATAAGAATGCAAAAAAGTGTTATGTCTATCTCTCGGATGTCGAGCGTAATACTTCTGATGCAGACGGCGAAGCAGGTCAGAGATGGAAGCCGGCTTTCAGAAAAAGCAGGTGGTTTACCAGAGGCTGGACACTGCAGGAACTGCTTGCCCCTACTTCAGTCGAGTTTTTCTCCAAGGATGGGGAGCGGTTGGGAGACAAGAGGTCCCTTCATCAAACCATCTACGAAGTCACCGGGATACCCATCGAAGCTCTGCACGGGAGATCAATGTCTAGATTCAGCGTGGAAGAACGTTTCTCGTGGGCAGAACGTCGTCAGACGACGCGCGAAGAAGATGGGGCATACTGTCTGCTAGGTATTTTTGACATTTGCATGACACTGAGATACACAGAAGGCGAAGACAAGGCGATGGAAAGACTGCGGCGTAAGATACAAAGGCCCAGGAAAGAAATCGAAGAGAGGCTTAAGAAGATTCGCGACTGGCTCTCAGCGCCTGACCCATCCACAAACTACCACAAGGCACATAAGCAGCGGCAGGCCGATACTGGACTGTGGCTGCTCCAACACGCGAGATTTTCAGAATGGAAAGAGAGGGCAGCATCAAGTCTATGGCTGTATGGGATACCGGGGTGCGGAAAGACGATCCTAAGCTCTACAGTCATTGAGCACTTGCTGCAGTACTGCCATGATGACGCTAGTATGGTGACAGTGTACTTCTACTTCGACTTCAACGATAAACAGAAGCAGGACCCAGAGCTGATGCTCCGGTCGTTGCTCTGTCAACTCGTGCAGCGTTCTTCCGTGTCCCCTGACCGCGTTGATAGGGTGTTTTCGTTTTACGAGAGCACACGACGACAATCTTCGCCGCAAGCGTTTCTGAACCTGGCACGACAGGTGGTGCTGGAATTCTCGTGTGTATACGTCGTTCTCGATGCGCTCGACGAATGCACCCAGCGCCCAGAGCTGATGGATATCCTTAAGTCAGTGGCTGGGTGGCAGCTCGACAGTTTACATGTGATCATGACCAGCCGGAAGGAGCGGGATGTCGAGAGCACTTTGGAGACGTTTGTCAAAGAAGAGGACGCTATTGGCCTTCAGAGAGATGTAGTTGACAGCGACATACAACGATTTATCCAACAACGATTGCGTGAAGATGGGAGCTTAGCGAAATGGAATCAAGACGCCGCTATCAGACAAGAGATAGAGACTGCTCTAATGCGAGGAGCTCGTGGAATGTAAGTTTGTTTGTTCAGCTACCCATATAGCTGGTCCTGACACTGGCTAGGTTCCGATGGGCTGTGTGTCAATTGGACACATTAGGAAAGTGTTGCAATCGAGCAATGCTGCGCAAATCTCTTGCGACGTTGCCGCCAACGCTAGACCAAACGTACGAGCGGATTCTCGTCTCTATCAGGGAGGAATACTCTCAGTATGCGACGCGCATCCTGCAGTGGCTGACATTCTCTGCCCGGCCATTGTATATCGAAGAAATCGCGGAAGTCGTCGCTATCGACGTGACTCGCGACCTGCCGTTCGACCGCGAAGAAGTGCTACAAGACCCGCTAGAAGTGCTCGATATATGCGCGAGTTTGGTCACCATCTCAACGTACAAAGCTGAGGGGAAATGGGAGCGAAAGCTGAGGCCTACGCAGCGCATCATCGCCCTCGCACACTATTCTGTCCAGGAGTATCTTGTGTCAGGCAGGATCATGCAAGGACAGGCAAAGCAGTACAGCATGCAAGAGATTGAATGCCACAAAGCAATGACAAAGAGCTGTTTGATGTACTTATCTCAACTGCAGCAACCATTGACACCAAAAGTCCTTAGGGCATCCGCAATCGCTAGGTACGCAGCGGAGTTCTGGACCAGCCATCTCCGAAGTAGCGGAGATGAGACGGACAAGACGAACCGGCTAGCGATGGACTTCATGCTGATGGGAAATCCAGCATATCTTACCTGGATACAGCTGTGTGATCCCGACGTGTATTGGGAAGAACCGAATCTGGACAGAAGTATCGAAAGCGTAGCTTCGCCGTTGTATTACGCCGCACTACTAGGCTTGTGCACGATCACAAGATTGCTACTTTACAAAGGAGCTGATACGAATACGCATGGTGGGCACTGCGACAACACACCACAGTCAGCCTTAGCTGAAGGCACTGAGCAGGTAGTTGAGACACTGCTTAGCAATGGCGCTGTTGTCAATGCGAATGGCGGAAGATACGGCAACCCGCTTCAGGCAGCATCAGCGAAAGGCCACAAGAACATAGTTGAGATGCTGCTTACCCAAGGTGCTGATGTCAATGCGCTAGGTGGAAGACATGGCAGCGCGCTGCAGGCAGCTTCCTTCAGAGGCCACTGGGAGGTAGTTAAGATGCTGCTTGAAGCAGGCGCTGCTGTTGATGCGGTACAGCGTGGAGCAAGTTCGAGCACCGCACTACAGACGGCTTCAGCTAAAGGCCACAAGAAAGTAGTCGAGACATTGCTTAGCAAAGGCGCTAATGTTAACTTGCAGAGTGGACTATACTATAACAACGCACTACAGGCAGCTTCAGGCCGTGGTCATAAGCAGATAGTCGAGATACTGCTTAGCAAAGGCGCTGATGTTAACGCAAAGGGTGGAATCTACAGTAGCGCACTACAGGCAGCTTCGACTGAAGGCTATAAGAAGATAGTCAAGATACTGCTTAGAGCAGGCGCTGATGTTAACTTGCAAGGTGGATCATTTTATAGCAACGCGCTACAAGCAGCTTCAGGCCGTGGTTATAAGCAAATAGTTGAGATGCTGCTTAGCAAAGGCGCTGATGTTAACGCAAAGGGTGGAGTCTATAGTAGCGCACTACAGGCAGCTTCAGGCCGTGGTTATAAGAAAATCGTTAAAACGCTGCTTAGTAAAGGCGCTAATGTAAACGCGCAAGGAGAACACGGCAGCGCACTACAGGCAGCATCATACTGGGACCATAAGGAGGTAGTTCAGATTCTCCTTAGAGCAGGCGCTGATGTCAACGCACAAGGAAAAGCCGGCAGCGCACTACAAGCAGCATCAGCCATGGGGCACGAGGAGATTGTTGAGTTACTACTTCAAGCAGGTGCCTATGAACTCGAGGAAGACGACCCAGCGCTTTTATCCGACGATAGTAGCCTAAGTCAGGCATCTTCAGAGCACTAAGCAACGAGAGTCAGCATCGTTACACTACGACGCCGAACGGAACTCGAGCATCCACAGAAGCTCATCAACGCACTGAACGAAACGAACGAAAACGTATAGACTTACTTTCGAGTATCTCAGCTAAGAGACGATGGAAGACTACCTCTACGGAATGGACTACGACCCAGGGCAAACATCGAGACAGCTTCAGCGAGCTACGACCACCTTTCCCAATGGTCTCGCACAGCTATTACGCCGAAGTCAACTTTCAGTTGCGAAAGACGAAGTCATCCATCCAAAACGTCACCTAAGAAACACCCATCTTCATCTTCCAAAAAGGTGACATCAGGATCACCATCGTCCGCTCAACGGTCGATCACAAAAACACGAGTACTCAAGTCACCCACGGATACCTGGACAGCTAGCGGTAGAACGGTTGGCAGTATGCATCACAGCCTGTACCACGGTCTTTGTCCTTCACCATCATCATGCAAACGCGTACAGCTGTTGGCCAGCTTGATGTGTCGTTGCAAGTCGCAAGGTCCTTTTCCAGCTCCAGGATAGTGCGAGGCTGTGGTTGGATTTCGATAGCTTTAGCTGCATTGCGTTGAGATTCTGTTATTACATGGCGTTGTGGTGTTATGTACAATTCTAAAGTCTTAATATTACATACTTAGAAGTGACCTCGCTTGTGCATGAGCTCCTAGCAGCGAAGTCTTCCGGCCTGAGCACAGAAACCATCCAGCACTCAACTCATTGTCTCGCTCTACAGCAATTATACTGCATCATCACTCGTCAATCCCTCCCTACCGCCCCGCCCACGCCCTCAGAAAGTTCATCCGTTCCGTAATCCCGCCCCACCCATCGAGTGTATGTTTCCCCTCTAATCCTCCCAACGCCTTCCCATCCCCCCTCTCGACCAGCTCATCCTCCTCAGTGCTCCACACACCCCTCTGCTCAGGTAATTCCTGGCCCGCGCGCCACGCCTCCAGAACGGTCGTCGCCAGCCCCGGTCGGAAGCGTGTCCGCTTCAGCGCTGCGGTGATGAAGGCGTCGCTGAAACCGTGTGCGTGTTGCTCGTGGAAGAAGTCTTCCATTTCGTCTGCGGCGAGTGGGGGATCGGGGTCCGCGGATGAAGAATCTGAGGCCGTGGATATAGCTGAGGGCGTTGGGGATGCGGGACGTGGGAGGCGCGTTGTGTGTTCGCTTGTCTCCGGCGCGGGGTCGTCTTGAAGGTAGCTGCTGAATTCCTGCAGGGAGTGGGTTGTGGAGGCTTCGGAGTCGGGGTGGTGGAGGGGTGAGGAGTCGAGTGGCGGCCGGGGGAGGCGGGGGATGATGTAGGGCTGGCTTTGGGAGGGGGAGAGGATGGCTTGGGTGTTGAAGTTTGTGTGCTTGTTTGCTCGCGGGGTGGGGTCGTTGGAGGGGAGATCGTCCGAGTCTTCATCTTCGTCATCGTCTTCATCTTCGGGTATGCGTGGTGGTCGAGGTAGGGGGGCGATGTGGGTGAGGTCTGTGGAGGAGGCGATGCTTTCTCGGTCGTGTTCTTCCTCCTCTTCCTCCTCTTCCTCATCCTCCTCCTCTTCTTCCTCTTCTTCCTCTTCTCCTTGATCTCCTTCTTCGCCACCTTGTGCTGCTTGTTCGGTGGGCGGGCGTGGAAATGGGGCGAGTAGCTCAAGGTCTTCTTCCGATACTTCACTCTCAGACTCGTCGCCTAAATCGATGACTATGGCCTGCGACTGCGACCGTAGACCATCTGTTGAGGGGATCTTTTGTGGTTCTTCTGGGACTGGCGACGCGCTGGTCGTCCTGCGCACTTTTGTGAGACGGGACGTGTGGGCAGACTCTACATCTGCGTCTGTATCGCCCCTTGTCCGCTTCAGCGCTGACCCATGCCCGTTAGTGGTGGACCGTGGCTGTGCTGTTGCCTCAGGTCCTGACGTCGACTCCGCAGGCAGGACATTGGAGACCGTGCGCTGTGGAGGAATTGAAGTTGTCTTGTCAGCCTCCTGCGACGCCACGACTTCCTGCGTCTGGCTCCAGCTTTGGCTCTTAGTCGGACTCGGGCTGTCATCCTTGTGTCTCTCTAGCACCCTTTCCCTAATCTGCGCCCTCTTCAAAGCTGAATCTCGGCTCCACTGAGGTCGAACGACTTTTTCGTAGTACTGGCGCCACTGCTCGGCGGTCTGGTTGTCTTCTTTCTCGGCCCATTTCTGCCACGCTTCTTGATACGAGGTGTCGTGTTTGCCCATGCTATCGATTTCGTCGACGAAGGCGTAAAGTTCCTCCCAGTCTCGTGTTGAGAAGGTTGCAGCTAGTTGGTCGACGTTATACTCCTCGCTGGTTGTATTGTCTTCTACAGCTCGTGCCTTGCTTGTGGCGTCCTTGACTATAGCTTTTGCCTTGCTTGTGGTGTTCGTATCTGTAGCTTGTGCTTTGCTAGCAGTGTCCTCGTTTGTAGCTTGTGCTTTTCTAGTAGTCTCCTTGTCTGTAGCTTGTACGCTGCTGACAGTGCTCTCATCCGTAGCTTGCATTCGCACTTTATCTTTATTCTTCACCAGACCAGACCTCTTCACCACAGGCACCTCTGCGGCTCTCGACGACTGATCCGAGGGCGGCGACGGCGGTGCATTCTCAGGGACACTGAAGGCCGAGGTGGGCATATACTGGAGCTTCTTGAGGTATCTCTCACGCCACGACTGCCATGTGTGACGTGGGTTCTTTACAGCGTCAGCACAACATCAACACTCACGTACAGCAGACTCACTTTCTGCTCCAGCTGCTTGTACAGCTCGTTCCCGCTGACAGCGATGCCCTTGACCTGCGCGTCACGCACCCACTTGTACAGCTGGCGGTCTTCCTCGGGCGTGTATGCAGCTCTAGTGCCCTTTGCAGGCTGGACCAGCGAGCCTGGGTCGCGTGCAGTGCCGAGTGGTGGTCCTGCTGGGAAGTTGTCTGGGTCGAGGAGCTCCCCCTTCTTGATGCAATTGTCGATGAACTCGTAGCTGATGGAGCCTGCTGGACTGCTTGTCTTCCTGAAGTGGTCTGTGATCAACCAGTCGGCTTGCTTCTCGAGCAGCACCACACGGCCGCCGTTGGCCTTGATCTTTTCAACGTATGAGAGCCGTGAAGGGACGCGTTGGGCAACCCAGAACTTGTAGCCTTCGAACAGGCCGCCGGTAATGACGTCGGCGCCCTCGGCTACATGGTCGTAGACAACGGCCGAGGCCATGTTTGCAGGACGTGGTCGTGGACTGTAGACTGTGGAGTCGGTCGTGTCGACGCGTCTGGGGGAAACGCGTGCTCACGTTGTCGATTGTGGGGTCGCATTGCCGCGGCCGTGGACCCGTCAATCACCAACACCAACACCATGCACACGTTATAGTAGAGAAACATGGCGCTCGCGCGCACCCTCATAATCCTCGCCCTGACAGTGTCGTTCTTCACGTTTGTCGCGTTCTTCGGCCGTCTGCCAGCATTTAGGTATTCCACTACACTCACTTCACTGTCGCCTGTTGTCCCCTACTAATCTCACCAGAAACACCCCCATTGGCTTCCTCAACCGCCTCTTCGTCCTGCATATTCCGTCATTCCTGCGCCGGCTCGATGTCAAGCTTACCAATGGCCGTATCACGTCGTCCAGCTCGCGTCTCGGGCATTACCTGATGCACGATAAGCACCCATTCATCGTCATCTTCTTCCTCGGCCTCGTCACTGCATGCGCAGTGCTACTGCTCCCTTCCATATGGTCCACGATCCAAGCTTCCCACAAGCTGATCGTGCTATCATTACTACCACAGCCATACTTCTGGCTCTACCTATCTGCCAAGTCGAACAAGACGACCTACATCACGCCCCTCAACCATGCCGCGCACATGCGCCACTACCCGTACGACCGCGTCCTGTACCACCCGGGCAACACATGCTCGACATGCAAGTTCCTCAAGCCCGCCCGCAGCAAGCACTGCAGTATCTGCAAGACGTGCGTCTCGCGCATGGACCACCACTGTATCTGGGTCAACAACTGCCTCGGGCGCGGGAACTATAAGTACTTCCTGCTACTGCTCCTCTCCACCGGCGTGTTGATAGCATACGGCGCGTATCTGGCCTGGATCTCGCTCTCCCCACCCGTCGCCGCACACTACACACAATACGAGAGCTGGTACAGCTACAAACCCCCCCCTGGATCTGACACGCGAAGTTGGACGAACTGGGTCCTGGCGAAAGCGCACTACTTCGCTATCTATCTGAGTCTGTACCTCGACCTCGGCGGGCTGAGCATAGCGGGCGTCGGGCTCCTTGCGCTACTCACATGGCCCCTCCCCCTAGGGCTGCTAGCATATCACATCTACCTGATCTGGGCGGGCATGACGACAAACGAGAGCAGCAAGTGGGCAGACTGGCGAGACGACATGAGCGACGGCGTTGTATTCCTCGGCAAGCGGCGCGAAGACAGCATGGCGTCGCATTGTTCGAGGCTGATACCTCCATCCACACGCCGCGCAGACAGCGGCAGCGAATCCGACGACGCGATTCTCACCCCAGGCGAGGACGACGAGGAAGTGCAGCTCGAAGAACCGCTCACCACGTGGCCGCTGGAGAGCAGACACATTCTCGTCCGCACGCGCGACGGCCAGGCTCCGAAGACGCTGCCGCGGCGTGTTGAGCGCGTCGCCGTGCCAGACTCGTTTGAGCGCGTGTGGAGCCTCGCCGCGGTGGAGAACGTGTACGATCTAGGGTTCTGGGATAATCTCGTCGAGGTGCTGAGTAATTGAAGTAACTGAATCTAATCGAGTCTGAGGTGTAGACAGTACATCCTCGTTACACATTGTGTTTGTGAAATCTCACGCACTACTTTTTTGGGCAGAGATACATACACTCCCTTCCTTGCTGGAGGTACTGAACTCACACCCTCCATATAGAGAACCATGCTCCTTGACCCACAACACCTAACCCTCACCACTCACCCCTCAACCCATCACTCAACCCCCCTCCAACCAACCAACCAACCAAATAACCTACAAAGCAATACACACTGTCCATCCCACGCCAACCACACCCCATCTCGGACCCATCTCGGCACCACACCCCGGACCAGACATCCGCCCGGGTCCGGGGCACGGCCACGGATCGAAGACGGATCACGGGTGCGGACAGCGGGAGGAGCGGGACGTTCGAGTCGCGGGCGTGGATTAATTGCATTCGGGTTGGCCGGGTGTTGTGGGAGCGAGGCGAGGCGAGGCGAGGCGAGGCTTGGTGGCAGTGTGGGTGAGACTGGGGTTAGGGTTCCCACGCGGGTAGCGGTGTCCTTGATGTGGTATGGTATGGGGAAGACGGACTCGGACTCGTCGAAGGGTGGGCTATTGTGTCGTGCTGTGTGAGGTCAACTTCAAGTGAGTAGTGGACTGGAGGATTGTGTGGGTGTCATGATTAGATTGCCGTCTATCCCAAAGCTCTTTAGACAGGCTATCACTATGGAAGAAAAAAAATCTTGTCTTGTGCGCCTGCAATGTGCCCCAAACCAGCGCCTTTGCCAGCATCACTGCTCCTCGCTCACTCGCTGCCATTTTCGCCAGTCGTGCCAACTTTTGCTACGTCCAGGCGCTCGCTCGCGGGAAGGCTCGTGGTGCTCGTTGCGCTCGCTCGAAGCGTCGCCGCTTAGCCTGTGCGTGTGTCGGTTTCTGTGCCCTCGACGCGCATTTACTGCTGCTCACTCTGGCTCTGGAAGTACTTGTAGGCGCCAAATGCGAGCGCGCCGCCAATGAGGATGATGGCGTAGAGGCCAACGCCGGTCGATGCGCCGTCAGTGGCCGAGGCGGTCGAGCCGGGCTGTGCGTAGCTCTTGGGCTTGGGGTCACCCTCCTGTAGTCGTGTCAGCTTACTGTGTCCCTGGGTTGGAGTTCTGCGTGAGAGTAAGATGTGCGGAATAGTTCCGAGTGGCCGAGGTGAATGTGACGAATAAATCTGGGGCATAAAAAGTGGGATAGGTTGCTGTCGAGGCAGCTCTGGAGGTAAAGGGAAGTGCATGGAGAAGGTTAAAGGATCTGAATATGCATACCTGGCGCTTCAAGTTGCCAACAAGCAGACCATCGAGGATCTCGCGCGCCTCGTCCGAGTGGCCAACATCCTCAAAGGCCTCGGTCGAGTCCTGGCCACCGACGTCGAGGAGAACTTCCTCACCACCGCTGCCAACCAATTAGCATCCTGCATTCAAACAGCCATCATCTACCACCCTCAATGCGTAGTCGGCGCAATAGTGGGCAGCAAAACTGTAGGCAGCGTCTTGACCGCCAAACAGGGGGCGACGTACGGGTGCTCGTCGACGAAGCTTGTGCAGTCATAGACCTTGTCGTGGACAACAATGTAAAGGTCCTTCTTGGTGGAGTGCTCAGAGACGTCCGAGTAGGTGAATTCCTTGGTCTCAGACATGGTGGATTGTTTGAGTGTTTATTTGTGTATGTGGAGAGAGGATTAGGGGGGAAAGGCGAGTTTAAAGGGGGAGAGGCTGGCAGCGAGCGTCGAGGTTGTAAATGCGGGGCGGAAGTTGAGAGAGTCGAGTCGAGTCGGGTGCGGTGCAGGAAACTCGGTGTGACTACCGTTGTGGAAGATTATCTGGCAGCAGTCGAGCCGAGCGGATAGCCATGATTGAGCGGACGCCGCCCGCTGCCCGGTTCAAGTCAACAAATTGCAGCCCCGCGATTGGCCGTGACTGGCCCGCAGAACCCACACTCAGGGCTGCCACATCTGGTAATAAATCCCTGAGAGTGTCGCTGTCGCTGTCCTGTTCGAGAATCGATGCTCGACAGATATCCGTCACGAGTTTTGCTATCACGCCCATATCTAGGCGCAGAACTTCAACTTGCGTTTGCGAGAAGCAGCATTTCATTTAATTTGTGAATGTAGAGAAGTCCAACTCACATGAATGCAGCAGCCATTTCTCTCACACATACCCCGCAATCACCTTCACCTCGCAGTTGCCGTGTTTGTCTGCCAGCTCCCGAAACCGAGCTTCGTCCGAGGCTTGGGCTGTACAACGCTTGATTGAACTCCATCGCTATGCTATGCTATCCTAATACCCAGAATCCGTTGCTCCCTAAGAACCCAAAGTCTTCACCCTCATCCACTCACTCGTCCCCACGCCCAGATTTAGTCCGTTCTCGGCCCACCACCGTCTCACGCTCTCGCCAGCCTCGCCCTCGACGCCGTCTTCTAGCGCCTCCTCAATGTCACATGTCTTGTACTCGACCTTTAGGCCGCTCTTCTTCCACCATTCCAGCACATCTGCTTTGCCCATCTTGGTAGGGCCAACCAGGACCTGGTTATCGAACAGCATCTTCTCACCGCAGATAGATCTCCAGTAGTCTAAAATCTTGGTGTGTCCGTGTGTTGAGGCAATCTTGGTGACGGTGTCCTCGTGTGAAAAAGGCACGCCGCTGTTGACCCACCACTTGATGGCATCCAGCTTGTTTGACTGTGTCGCGTACGTGATGGACTTGCCCACCTTGAGCTTCAGGGGGTCGCGCAGCTTCGCGGGCGGTGCCTCTTCGCCAGGTGTTGGTGGCGTGCGGTGCCGCGAGTGCTCCTTCCACCACTGCAACACAGGGATGTGACACTGCGATGAAGCTTGTTCGAGGGCTGCCTCGGTGTATTTGAGTGGTAGCCCCGAGTTGTACCACCAGTCGAGCGCATTCGTCGAGTTGTTGCGAGAGGCAGCGTCCATGGCTTCGGTGGAGTACTCTTTGGTCAGGAACGTCGGAGAGGTTCGCCAGTAGTCGAGTATCTCGGTCTTGCTGAAGAGCGATGCTTTGTGCGGGAGGAAGGTGTGGCCAAAGTGTTGCCAGAAGAGGTCCTTGTGGAAGTACTCTAGGTGCTTGAGCACGGGGACCATGGCAAATCGCATGATGAGGTCGAGGCATGGCCGGGTGATGCGAGTAGGCCTCTCTGTATCGAAGGCTTTGGCAATCTCTGCATAATTACATGTGAGCAGTGTCCAGCCCAGCTTCTGCATCTGTGTTTTAGGACCTGCCTCGCTGGCAGCCTGCTGCCACTCGCGAGGTACTGGCAGGTTGGTGTGCACATTGAGCGTTGTGGCCAGTTCCCAGTCTTCTGTGAATTCCAATATGATCGACCAAAGCTCGGGAGGGAGACGGGGTCCTTTGTTCTTGAGCGGCTTCAATGCAGGCAGGTGTGCGGTCATGAGTGCGGCGCTGCGTTCGCCGACGGCCATCAGGTCGATCTGTGTCTGTACCGACTCGCTCAATTCCTTGTAACCGCCCCACGGCACGGTCTTCCGTCCAGAATGATCATAGTTCCATAGTAAGGGAGACAGGACGCGAATCCAGTTCATCTTCTTCTTGATCTTGCTGATCTGCTTCTTGGACGTGGGATGCTCCCATTGTAGCGTCGACATGCCTGGTATCAGGAAGATCTTCTTGGAGACGTCCCAGCTGCGCAGTATTTTCAGGTGAAGATTGCTCGTGAGGCCATGCAGCATCTGTGCTATGTTGTCGGCGTCCAGTGGCGCAAGGACGAGCGAGTCGGCCCACGAGCAGTACTCGAAGATCTGTGTCTCCACATAGTCTTCATGTTGCCACCCAGGCGCGCTGCGTTCTGTGTTGTATGTGTGCCAGACAGGCTCGAGGGTTGGCGCAACATTTGTATATGTGGACGTAGGAAACGGTGTCTGCGCTATGATGCGCAGCGAGACATTTTCGAGTCGTTGCAGGCGCGCAACTACCGCAGAGCCAAACTTGGAGGCAACGGGGTCGGTGAGAGCAACGAGGACCTTGAGTGGGCGCCCAGCGGGTGACGAGGTCATAGAGTCGATGTGGCGTGTTGTGTGGATTGTGCAGTTGTGGTGAATTCGATGTGCGGTCACGGGTTGGCAACTGTGAGGCGTGGAATTGTGTTACAGCAGAGCAGCAGAGTTAGACCGCCGTTGGCCGTTGCCCCACAACCCTTGATGCACGCCTCCGTGGACTGGACCCTCTGTTGAATGATGGATCTGGCATTAGGAACGACTCGCTCTTCGGAAGTCGGCGAGTCGGCTCGTAGATCTGGACAAGTACGTAAGCAGATCAAGGTGTCGTGCATGTGCGGTTCAACTCATATTGATGGGCTTGGCAGCCATCGCGCTGGGCGAACTGACCGCTCGAGACGCCGGAGATAAACACAACCACTCGGCTGGGCAATTTTCACGTGATGGGCGTGGATTGATGATGACGATGACGAGACGAGCGGTGCATTTTAGATACTGTCCATCGCTGGCTGCATGCTTAAAGGGACACTCCAAACTGTGTACAGTAGACGTCACAACTAAAACACAGCACCAAACGACCAGAAACGGCGTGACACTGCACATGGGTTCTATTTCTCGAGATCTCCATCACCACCCCCAGGTGCTCCATAATCTGCCAGCCTTGTGTGGATCACATTGGCTGGGTCTTTACTCCACCGCCGCCAGCCCCATCGGTGATCAGATTTTTCGGTGCCATCTGCAGGCTTGGATCAAACTGGGGCCCATCCCGTCAGCCATGGCCCAGCAGAAGGACCGCAGCCGTGTCCCGGTGCATGGGCGCCTCAGGGACATTCGCAGGCCATGGCGTTCAGTGCCGTACACATTCAGTTGGCGACGTTTCGCCGTCTTGTTCACGAGACGAGACAGAACCCGGGCGCATTGAGTAACTGCGTCAACCCACTTGGCTGCACGTCATGTCGAGCTCTAACTGACAATCATGTGGTGTCGTCGCACGCTCCTTCCTGAAGAGCTCCGTCAAAGCTCCACCAGGGCAGCAGCGGCAGTGGGCGGCGCGACACAATTGCATCTTCTCGTTCAACTTTCCCATAGATAGATCATCCTAGGTTTCATCAGCAGGTAATCTGGATTGAGTCCCACCGTGCAAAACGCTAAAAGCCTGGGCGAATCGAGCAGCACACGGCCTGGCCAGCCTAGCTGCGTAAGGTCAAGTGGGCCGCCGATCGCTCAAGGTCTTGCTTCCTTGAGATCGACATCTGTGAGTCCATCAAGCAGCAGCAAGCCACACGACGCTACAAGCGCGCTCGTAGGCTTTCCCCTTCGCAGGTGGTCACTGGTCAGACACGCCAGCATACAAGCGGCTCGCACTCGTCGTTGCCGTCGTCGTGCCTTTTGCAGCTTTCCTGCTGCAGTGCTCATCTCCACCGCTCCCGTCAAACCACAGAAAGATGTGTCGCTGGCGTGTTCATTGTTCCTGAATCACCATCCTCACACAGTCCCACGCTCACGGCGCAACTGCCTCTTGCATGCCGCGTCCGGCCCAGAACGACGTTGACCATTTGCTTGCCGCCACCCACTCCCCACCCAGCATTCTCGCATTCTAGCATCCTAGCAATCCTAGCAATCCTTCCTCCGTACCCTGCCCTGCATAACGCCAAGCCAAGACGAGCGAGCAGCAAGCCCAGCAATAGCAGCACTTCACGTCACCGCCAGCTTTTGCAGCGCGTTACCACCACCAACGCCCATGGATGCCTGAGGACTGTGCAGAGCAGAGCAAGAGAGCGAGTGCCTACCTTCTTGTGCAGGCGCAATCCACACACCCCTGCGACCTCGCCATAGGCCCGCCGCCACCGCCGCCGCCACCTACCTACTATCTGTGTATCTCCCCAGCTTGCCTCGACAAATCCCCCCCTCCCCCGCGCTGCTGGACAACGGAGTCGCGCTCCCATGTCTCAACCACCAGAGCAGCCCGAGGACGCCCAACACTCTGCTTCCCACGGCGGCGACCACAGCGGCGACCACGGCGACCACGGCGATGCGGGCCAGGCATCCCCCGCTCCTCTGCCCAACGACCACGATCCATTGTCGGCGCCCGAGGCCCGTACCCAGACCAATGACTTTGCTGGCACCTCCTCCAAGCCAGACAATGTCCCGCTGCCGGCCTTCCCCAGTGTGAACAGCAATGTCGGACCGTACTCGCCAACCGCTGCAGGTCTGAGCCCCTCTACACATGACCGCGTGTTTCCCATACGGAGCGTCGTCTCCATGGACCCAAATCCCACGTCGACTCCGAAGCCTACTACCGGACAGTATGCTAGCGACTATTTCCACGCGCATGTTCGTGGGAGCGACTCGCGACGGCCCTCGGGCTCCACAGCATCGAATGCTTCGCGCGTTTCTCAGAGTCAGGGCCAGACACAACGGCCTTCGACAACGCCTGGACGAGAGGCAACCCCATCGACCAGGCCGATTACGAACGCTCCATCGCAGAGACTCGAACCGTCGAGGTTGCAGCTGCCTACGTCATTATTCAGTGAGATCACCTCTTCGAGTCCAGGCAATAGTGTGGTTGGAGAAGGAAGCCAAACGCCGTCGGTCAAGACGGCAGATCGGCCATCGTCTCCCGGTGGTTGTTCGGTCCGAAGCACACTCAGCAGCGTCGGCGAGATGGGCAGCCTAATAACACCGCGGTTCAAGCATGTCGTCACCGAGGGCGGTCACATGGTCATCACCGGTCGTGAAGGCGAGACATTACAGCGCTGCGAGGATGAACCCATCCACATACCGGGCTCTGTGCAAGGGTTCGGTCTTCTGATTGCGCTACAGGACGACCCCGAGGGCAATGGAGGCCTTCTTGTCCGCATCGTCTCGGAGAATTCTCAGAGATTCATTGGACGCACACCGAAGGAGCTTTTTGCATTGGAGAGTTTTACAGATATCCTATCTGAAGAGCAAGCTGATAATCTTCTCGACCATATTGATTTCATCAAAGACGAAGATTCTGATGTCTTGACTAACGGCCCGGAGGTTTTCACAATCTCGATAAAAGTGCCGGGAGTGTCGCGGACTCGAAAACTTTGGTGTGCTGTACACATCACTGACGCTAACCCCGGCTTGATCGTGTGCGAGTTTGAACTCGAAGACGATCCACAGTTTCCCCTGGTGCCGCTGAATGACATGACGCCCGAACTCCCTGAGGACACATTGTCTAGTAACCCTACACAGGAGGAGTACCTCGAGAGTACTGAGATTAAGAGTCGGCCTCTCCGAGTACTACGAAGTGCAAGAAAAAGAAAGGGTGAAGCGGCTGCTATGGAAGTTTTCAACATCATGTCGCAGGTTCAAGAGCAACTTGCAGCAGCGCCCAACCTTGACAAGTTCCTCAAAGTCTTAGTCGGCGTTGTCAAGGAATTGACAGGCTTCCACCGCGTTATGGTCTACCAATTTGATGCGGCGTTCAACGGACGAGTCGTTACGGAGCTTGTCGACCCTCGCGCTACCAAAGACCTGTACAAAGGGCTCAATTTTCCCGCGTCAGACATCCCAAAGCAAGCCAGAGACCTGTACAAGCTCAACAAGGTTCGCATGCTCTACGACCGCGATCAAGAAACAGCCCGTCTCGTCTGCCGCACCGCCGAGGACCTCGACAAACCTCTCGACCTCACACATTCTTACCTACGAGCCATGTCTCCTATTCACTTGAAGTACCTGGCGAACATGGCCGTCCGTTCTTCTATGTCTATATCGATCAATGCCTTCAATGAATTGTGGGGCCTCATCGCCTGTCATTCCTATGGCCCTAGAGGCATGCGAGTCTCGTTCCCGATACGAAAAATGTGCCGTATGGTAGGCGACTCGGCCTCGCGGAATATTGAGCGACTATCGTACGCATCACGCTTACAGGCTAGAAAGCTTATCAACACCGTCCCCACCGAGCACAACCCATCTGGTTACATCATCGCATCCTCGGACGATCTGTTGAAGCTCTTTGATGCCGATTTCGGACTGTTGTCGATTAGAGATGAGACCAAGATCCTGGGTCACATGGAAAATTCCCAAGAAGCTTTGGCCATGTTGGAATACTTGAGGATGCGCAAGATTCAGTCTGTCATGACATCGACCGATGTCACACAAGACTTTCCTGATCTTCGATACCAACCCGGCTTTCACACCGTTGCTGGCATGTTGATCGTGCCTTTGACCGTCGGCGGCAACGATTTCATCGTCTTCTTCAGGAAAGGCCAATTGCGAGAAGTCAAATGGGCTGGCAACCCGTACGAGAAGTTTATCAAAGAGGGTACCGAAGGCTATCTCGAACCCAGAAAGAGTTTCAAGACGTGGTCGGAGACCGTAGTGGGCAAATGCCGCGAATGGACAGAAGAAGAGATAGAAACTGCTTCAGTGCTGTGTCTCGTATACGGCAAGTTCATCGAGGTGTGGAGACAGAAGGAGGCGGCTTTGCAGAACAGCCAGTTGACTCGACTGCTGCTTGCTAACTCTGCTCACGAAGTCCGGACGCCGTTGAACGCCATCATCAACTATCTTGAGATTGCGCTCGAAGGATCTCTGGACTCGGAGACTCGCGAGAACCTGGCTCGATCGCACTCGGCGTCAAAGTCACTCATCTACGTGATCAATGATCTTCTCGATTTGACGAAGACGGAGGAAGGAGGTCCATTGATCAAAGGAGAATCGTTCAAGCTGAGCGAGACCATCCAAGAGGCAACGAACATGTTTCGCGGAGATGCCCGACGAAAAAACATCGACTACGAAGTCGTTGAGCACGAAGGCCTTCCAAAGTCATGCATCGGTGATCAGCGCCGCGTGAGACAGGCCATCTCAAACATTGCCGCAAACGCTATTCAACACACCAGCCAAGGAGGCGTCAAGATTGAGGCATATGTCGCTTCAAGACCCAGCAAAGGCCACGCAGAAGTGGAGATTGCAGTTACGGATACTGGCGTTGGCATCAACCCCAAAAGACTTGATCAACTCTTCTACGACCTCGAGCAAGTCCAATCTGAGCCTGCTAATGCCCTGGAGGATGCCCTAGTGCCAGACCCTAAAAAAATCAAGTCACAGGACGATAAGACCGCCCTCGGTCTGGGACTTGCGGTCGTGGCGCGCATTATTCGAAACATGAATGGGCAGCTCAGAATCAGGTCGGAAGAAGGCAAAGGCACTCGATTTGTCATCCAGTTTCCGTTCGATCTACCAGATGACGAAGAAGAAGCAGGACCATCCTCGCCACCAACAGCTGGCGAGCGTTCTGGGAGCGTCACACCGCATCCTAACCGGCCTGACTCACTGAATAGCTCAATGCAAGCAGGTGGAGAGCGGACTCTGGTTTCCCCAGCTATGTCGCGGCATGATTCAAGTAGCACTGCGCCACAAGTGAACGGGTCAATTATCAACCACCCGACCGCAAGCAGGAGACAGAGCGCCGATAGCTTGAAGAGCAAAACCAGCTTGCGAAGTTTCAAGAGCAATATGACCTCGTCCACCCAAGAGAGCGCACGGAGCGATGTGGATAGACTCATCGATGATCTTCAAGCGCCACATTTGGTGGAGAGGAAAAGAAGAGGAGGAGACGGCCACACGAGCCCCAGTGCTCGATCAATGAGGCCTGCTCTCACCAAGCGCAACAGCATGGACCCCGGTTCGCCCCCACGGACTAGATCTAAGAGCCTCGAAATTGCAGACGGGAGAGTGGTTATCCCACCCCACCAAAGAAGCCTGGACACCAAGACACCTGGTGAGGAGCCCATTGCATTCTCGTCCCAGCCTCTGAAAGCCGTCCGCCTACCCGACGATGCTTCTTCACCCTCGCAGCAGTCGATGGGCTCAATTCTCGGCGAAGTTCACGATGAGCCACGCGTGCTGTCACCCCCGCCCATGCCTGCTCCTGCACCGGAAAAGCTCACCTCGGACAAGATGAGAGTCCTTGTGGCTGAGGATGATCCAGTCAATAGTCGAATTGTCAAGAAGCGGTTGGAGAAGATGCAGCACTTTGTGCATCTGACCGTCAACGGCGAAGAATGTGCATCTGCATTTGGTGAAAGTCCCAAAGACTTTGACGTCGTCCTCATGGACATGCAGGTAAGTTGTGTTGCTCTTCTGAAAGCTTGCAAGCACCTATCTAACAACTGACCAGATGCCAATCGTCGACGGCCTGACCTCGACCAAGATGATACGATCCTACGAAAAGACACATTGCAACATATACTCTCCCCGCGCCGCCCTCTGCGGCCGCGTCCCTATTGTTGCCGTCTCTGCCTCGCTCATCGAAAGGGATCGTCAACAATACATCGATGCCGGATTCGACGCCTGGATCCTGAAACCCATATCCTTCGACCGTCTGAACAAGCTCATGGCGGCCATCGTCGACAAGGATATTCGCAAGCAGTGTTTGTACGAACCAGGTGAATGGGAGCGTGGGGGTTGGTTCCATGAGGGGAAGGCGAGTGTCGATGAAGTTAGTACGAAGCCCACAGGCAGACCCCCGGTCAGCAATCCGAGTGAGAAGGCGACGGAAGCTGCAGATGATGCCAAGAACCCAATGGCAGGTGAAGAACACGAAGGAGGCAGACAGCCAGAAGAGCAAGAGAGGTTGTTGCATAAGCAGGAAGAGGAACGGACTGAGGAAGATGACAGGCACAACGAAGAGGTCAGACATGCGGATCCTGAGGATGCGGCAGGATGAGCGCCGAAGCTGTTGCATTATACTTTACGAGCATAAGAGATGGTAGAAGATCGATTGCTGACATCGAGATGCATTTCTAGGGGCACTATCTGGTGTTTTGGACAGTTGAGCTATTGTTTCGGGTGGGGGCTCTTGCTACACGACCATGATTTTCTTTCGGCGCCAGAGGAGCGAAGCACCGCTGCATTGCAAGCCGTTGCCACGATCGAGTGGTGGTGGCAAGGAAGACGAAAGTCTGTGTAGGATAAAGGACTCTTTGAGTTGATATTCGTTCACGAAAGCGCAAAGACGCATCAAGCCACGCTTGAAAGGGATACTCTAGAGAATACATACAATGGAACCTAGCAACACGATAACAAAGCCCTACTATTCACACACATAGCCCACCTATCACCATCGTTTTCCTCCGCCAGCTACCTAGCGCAAACCCACCCTCGTACTCGCTCCTCTGCATCAAAGCCGTCTTCCACACAAAAGTGCCTGAATTTCCTGAACAAGCATGTTCGGACTCCTTTCCCGAGTCGCGGCGTCGACTAGCAGCGCACACGTTCCTTTGTCCACCAGAAGTCTCCCGCTTTGCACGCCAGTCTAGCCTCGTACACAGATCACCCGCGGGCCTGCAGCCTGCAGCCTGCCAACCTTCCAACCTTGGTATACTCGCTGATCGGCCTTGTGGCGCTGCGTAGTGCTTATAGTAGATGTGGTAAGAGGACAAAGAAGGGATCTATGGTTTTCGACAAGTTGCTGGATAGGGTAATACTGGGGCGTCAGAGGCTTATGTGGGTTGAACTGGCGTGCTGCGGACGTGTGGTCAAAGAGGTGGCTCTACACTTTTTTAAGGTAGTCGGTTTGTGGAACCAATAGATTTGGTTGGTTCGGAAGTGGGGCCCGTAGTGTTTCTGGGCTTTGTAATGGTCGTGGGGTGGGTCTTTTTCTTTGTTTGGAAGATTGGGTGGGATTCAGACGGCACGTGAGTTTTGGTGTTGCGGTGCGGGCTGGTGAGACAGTGTCAAGATCCTCGAGAGAGGCTGCGTTTGACGGGGTTCAGGTTTGCTGTAGCAGTCCAGCTGCTCCTCGATAAGGCCCGTGATTGTGTTGGTGATGGGCTTCCTTGCTTGCCTGTAAGGACGCTATATTATCGTGATAGTAGACTGCTCAACTCCATCAAAGACACGCCTTGCAAGCCACCGTATAAGCCCAATTCGTTTGAAAGTCTGTTGGTCGGATCCCCCCGCCTCAACAAGTCCAATAGCTAAGACTTTTTGTCCTTCACCAGGACCCCAAAGGCAATAATGACCTTTTTCCACTTCGAAGAGAGAGTGACATCTTTCATCAGAATCGATTCCAATCGCCAAACAGTACAGAGATCCGGTCGTTTGTGGCTTTGATTGCCAGTCTCGAACATCAGTGAAAAGTAAACCAACTTCGGTCCCAGTATCTTCAACAATTGGACTGCATGGCAGACGCTGGGCTTTCCTGGTGTACATATCGTTGCCAACCCGGAATCTTGCGACACGACCTTGAATCGAGATTTGAGCATTAGGGCGCACAGTTCCGTACATGTGATCCTGTGTATGTGCGCCATTGTCCGAGATTACTTCCGGTAGAAGGGTGCGTGACCTAGGGTCGTCTTGCGACGCCAGTAGAGATTCCATCGTTGCGTTGTGTGTAATACGCCCTTCCACTGACGCCCATGACCAACTGGGAGAACGTACCTCCTGAGGATAATAAGATCTGAATGGACTCTGACAATGATCTACTTCCCACGCGAGCGCCCATGGTAAGTATTCGCTCCATATTCCAGCTAGATATCGGCTCTGAGGAACGATTGGCTGGAATCGTGCAGCCATACCTGCAAAGGCTCGCAACTTGTCGCTTTCCATTGTCAACCTGCGCGAAGTGTAGTCTTTGATTAGCAAGTACCATTCCCGTGCTGAACGTAGAACATCCTTCGAATCCAAATGCTTAAGACCGATCCTGCGAATAGAGTAGCCCTTTTCGCCAATATCTACTTGTCTCGTGAATGCAGTCCAGCTCACCTCGTTCGAAGCCTTTGAAGAAGCACACTCCCATAGAAGGGCACGCTCAGAGAAGTTCAGCATCCGCTGCGACAATTCACGCTCCTGAAAGGCCCACGCTCGTTGTAGAAGCGGGTTTCCGATCGGAGTTTCCGGCGGTGACAGGTTATAATCCGTCTTCGCGATGTTGTGGTACTGTTCCCACCACTCGTTTGGAGTGTCCTCGAAAATACGCACAAGACCGCTTCCAGTTTTGACATCCACGTAATCCCTAATTCCTCCAAGAAGATCGTTCCATTCCAGTCTGCCTCCTGCGTTAACCCGACATCCTTCTTTACTGTTTTCCGCGCTAGTAGCGCAGATGGTGCAGATAGCACCCTCGTAGACGTCGATCATTCGATCTGACTCGCCTGCCCAGTCCTCTTTGTCATCTTGGATAATGCACAGAGAATCAATCCAGATATGATCGTAGCCCAGGCCTCTCGTGATGTCGATTGCATCACGGAACGTGAGTGGTAAGTCCGTATATTGAATCTTGCTCTTGTATGCTTCCATGTTTTCGTTCTTCAACAGCCAAGGGCGCTCCGGTAGGTTCCCCCAGCAATGACTGAGTGCGACGTATCGAATGGTTGCCGCATCAGACTGGTCGCTCGTAATAAGTCTTACGTCTTGAGAATCAGGAAATGCTTTGAGATGAAGCAGTCGCGTTGGCAGACTTCTTGTAACAGGGGGTACACAATCCGGATGATTTTTTAGACAGTCGGTTATCCAGGTCCTGGATAGGTTCATGAGTGACATCGTATCGTCCAAGTATGCTGGCTGCCTGTTCGCTAAGAAAACACATCAGGGGACTGTAACCAAGATCTCAAGCAAACGCTATCGATGACTTACTCCATTGGGAGGGAATATGCAGGAACTCCAATCCCTTGAATTGATAAGCATGATCCTGGGAGGTACTAAGACCTAGTCTAGAGGTCCGATGTTTCTGGTCGCCGCCCTCCAATTTGTCCTCCCTTTCCAGAAGAAGGCGATGTTCTGGTGTGACGGGCCAAGTAATTCCTTTTTCCAAGAACGTACAGAATCGGCAACCATGGCTCGCGCATCGCCTTATATCAGCAAGCGGACCAAGATCTGCAATTGGTCCAGCATGGTCCGCAGACTGAAAGCCCGGTTTGAAAACATCTCGATTGTCCTCCAGCTGCTTGGCAATCGCGCATGGCCCGACGTCCATAGTTGATGGATATATGAGATATATGAGAAGACGATTTGGTGAACAGTAGTTGCTGCGCAACGGCAACCCTCGCTTTAGTACGGGGCAACTTTATCTCATGTCAGACATTAACACGTTCTTACGTTGCAATTCATTGTAGGATTCTGCAAGGTTACGTGTCACACATTAGCGCGTTCTTAAATTGCATCTCATTGTAGGATTCTGCAAGGCTGCGTGTCACACATTAGCGCTTGCATTTCGCTTAGGATCATACGAGACGTTATTAGAGAATAGCCGCAGTGAGTAAGTACTTGCAGATTTCAACAGACGGAGGTACATGTGAGACCTGATAACACTTATTCATAAAGTCCTACCCCTATATTACTATGCATAGATGAGTCTCGCGATGGTCTGGGGTGTTGTTGTGTAGGCGTTGCTGATTCCTTTCAGACTCTGTTCTGTACCGACCTTCTGGCAACTCCACGTTGAGATATCTGGAAAGGAGAGACTTGTGGATTGGTATGATAAACGAAAGACTCTGCACCGTGTGGACCAGACAATTGTCCTTTCGATTCTTGAAGAGCTGAGACCAATGTCGGGATGGCAACTGTCACTTGCATTCTATTGTCGAGGAATGTCAGGGCCAAGTTTCTATTTCAGTCATCGCCATAGGCGTCACAGATGCGTTGTGGGCGTCGAACGGTACCTAGGCGTGGCGAAGTAGAGGGCGGGCGGAGGAGATTTAATTAGAAGCCAGGCAGATGAACCATCGTAACTCAGCAGGGTAAGCAAGAGGCCAAAGATGGTGTGGGCGTTGAATTTTCGACGGCTTAGGTTCTCCGTGACTGCGTATAGTGATGTACTAGCCGTCGAGTAATCCAGAGCCGCGCAGAGGATCCTGAGGCAGTGCAGCCTGTCGCTGTCCGGGCTTTGCAAACTGACCGTCGCACGGCGTCGTATAGCTAGAGTACTACATTACAGGTGTACAGCGCGTTCCGCTGCAGGTCCGTGGGTGCTCCCCGCCTGCTGGACAGTCACTCTGGCCGTCTGTTGTCTGCTGTTAGCTGCGCCTGGAGGCCGTGACGCGCGATCCACACAGGCATCACCATGTATCAAGAAACACGTGAATCCAGCCTCAGCGGGATATAGATGGGGTAATTAGAGGGACAAATTATGGCTTTCAAATGGTGAGTTGTTGATGTGGTTTTATAGATCAAATGTCTACTTGGGAGAGTGATGTGACGTCATTAAGCAGGTTAGGTGAGGCTAAGTAGTACGGAAACGCCATGTCAAGACTGCTCTCTTTAAGTCTACGAAAGATCGAGTCTGTCTATAGGGAGTTTGAGTTATACAACACCCCGTCGTCGTATCTAGCAGGACTAGGACACTGCGGCGAGGCGTCCTCATAGACGGAGAAACTGAACAGTCTGAGTATGCTGTGGTCGCCCGGTCGTCTTGCTGCATGCACTATTCAATGTCTTGTACGAATAACTCTCGGAAGGTTTGTCAATGATAGATACAGACTGCCAAATCGTGATGTGGCAATGGAAACATTGGGAAGGCTCGGCAAGAGAATATGCTCAGATGAAAGATCATCTCAATTGCACCCAGTCGTTTCCTACTCTGCATTGTCTGCTTCATGCAGGTTACTGATCGTATTCGACCGCCCGTCGTTCCTGGACTATGACATTCTTCTTACCGCCTTTTTGAGAACCCTTTGAGGATTCGAATTGCTTAGAAGAATCGGTATTCGGTGGTACCTATGGCCAACAAAGGCACCATACCAAGTACTTCTAATGCATAAAGTAAAGCGTGGCTGTTCACATGGGTCTATTCAAGTGAGCGAAAACAACGAGGAACGACAGCAATGGACGTGCAAAGGAAGAGCGGGAGCGGCTGGTGGACGCGACGCGATGGTCGGTCAAAGGTCCACTCCCAGCAACCAATGGCCATCAAGACTGCGGGAACTGCAGGATCTGGCCCCGCAACCACCGCCCGCCACCGGCTATCGCCATCTCTTCGATAGGACTACAAGAACCCGGTAACGCTGTCCTTTTAGTAGTTAAAACCAGAGACCCTGCGTCTTCATTCTGCAACGCTCTTACACACATCCAAACAATCATGCCTCGATTCTTGCGACGCATATTTAGCGACAAACACCTTAGCTTCCGGAGAGATGCTTCAGCGCAGGACGACGTCCAGCAGTCACGACGCGTTATCACCAAATCGTCGACAGGTCGGCCAGAGACACGGTTACGAGCCAGGTTATCGCAGCTCAACCTTGCGCTTCATCCGGAAGAGATTGGACGTCCTCAGGATGGGGCAAGTCTTGCCGATAGCGATATGCGCGCTGCCCGGCCTATCCTTGCGCCGAGCATAGCATCGCATGAACAGTATTCACCAGCGCCAAAGATAAAAGAACCAAGGAGGAGACTGAGTAAGAGACATCGAATGCCGGATCTCAAGGCCTGATGGCTGTACGTGTGCTGCAGATTGTCGACAAGATGTCAGCTGACGAATTCCAGGCTGGGCTTTACATAGACTCGAAGAACTTGTACATACTTGAAAGAAGGGGCACAACAGTCGGGGAATTGTTATCAAGACGCCCGATCTCTTACAACCAGGCCCTTCTCTGCCCCGGGTTTTGCTTTATCGTGAGATTTCTTTAGAAAGTATCGCCACGTGCGCTTCTGGGACAGATTAGAGCACACACTTCTGAGGATATCGTCTCGGGTGAATTTCTCACCCCATTCCTGCTCGACCTCAGTCAGCCTTGGGTTCACTATGCTGCTTACTCTGTTCGCATCGATCGTTGCTCTCCTCGCATTGCTCGCTTCCGCCCCGCGCTTACTGCACAGCCGCAACATCGAACCTCGAGCTTGGCCCGACCCACTTCCCCCGGATGAGCCCCATTTCTAATCCTACGTCACGTAAGCCCAATCGCAATGGCTATTCCAGAACTCTCGTAGGCTGATCCCGTACTTGTGTCTAGAAAAGGATAAGGTAGAGCCGCCCCGCTGTCTGCCTCATACTCTACTTAAACATCTTGACATAGCAGTGAACGATAGGTCAGAAATGTGCCTACACTAGAATAATCACGCATCAACATGGGTTTCTATGTACGACTCGTTCAAGCTCTGGTGGCTTTGGCTACTGTATCAGCAACTCGGTTGCATTGTAAATGTGTAAGTGCCTAGACACTCTCTAGTAGCTTACATGCTGATCCACAACGTATGTAGACACCAGATGACTCGTGTTGGCCAAAATTATTAGATTGGGATGCTTTGAATACTACCCTTTCCGGCGCCCTCATTCGCGGTTCTCCGCCAGCATCAGTCTGCTACGCCCGTGAGCCCAATTACAGTGAGGAAGCATGCTCACTGCTACGTGAGAGATGGTTCGACTCGACTTTCCACGCGTCCGACCCGGTCAGTATCGACTACCCAATCTGGACGAACAACTCCTGCAATCCCATCTACCCCAATGGAACAAGCGTGACAGGCGATCCAAATGCTGGAGAGAAGGGCTGCAACGCAGACACATATCCAGCATATGTCGTCAATGCAACCTCGGCCCCTCAGATCGCAACAGCACTCAAGTGGGCCGACAAAAAGAACATCCGTGTTGTGGTGAAAGCCACGGGCCACTCATACACTGGCCGCAGTACCGGAGCCAACAGCTTGTCCATCTGGACCCATGATCTCCGAGGTATCGAGTACATCAAAGAATTCAAACCAACATCCTGCCAGGTCTCAGCACCCATCGCTGCCGTCCGCGCAGCGGCCGGCCATACAAATGTTGAAATACAAAAGTATCTCACTGGACACAATGAAGTGATCGTAACCGGTGCGAACCCCAGCGTAGGCATCATCGGCTGGATCACCGGTGGCGGTCACGGATTCCTCTCCAGCACATACGGCATGGGCAGCGACAATCTCCTCGAGGCTACGCTCGTGCTTCCATCCGGCAAAATTGTCATCGCGAATCCGTGTCAGAACTCCGAGATTTTCTTCGCGATCAGAGGAGGCGGTGGCAGCACATACGGCGTCGTGACAGAGGTAGTACTGAAAACGCACCCCAGCCCCCAGACAACCATGCATTACTTTACGTTTGTTTCGCTGCCTAATACCACAGACGCGCAGTTCTTCGATGCTGTGGGCTATCTGCATGCCCAGTTGCAGCGGCTGAAAGAAGGCGGTATGCAGGGCTACTATTACATCGTAGGTCCACCCGCAGCCCCTTCGCTAACGCTCATATGGGCGTTCATGCTCTTCGACAAGCCGAGCGGGACTGTGGACACCTTGATGATGCCAATCGAGACGTATCTGATGGAACGAGCGAACCTTTTTGCGTACACTTCGAACATCACGCAAGCACCTGCTTACTTTGACATCGCTTCTCAGATCCAGAACGAAGCTGTTGCAAATGGGGGGAGCACATACGGATCCCGACTCATGAGCCCGGCGTCGCTGTCTAATGCTACGCACAACGCAGAGCTGCTCCGCGAAGTTGGCCCAAGTGGCAACACCTCGCCTCCAGATGGTCATGTCTCGATCTCGACAATCATCGGCCACATGATCGGCTCCTCTAAGATACCATCGTACTACCCAGACGTTCAAAGTCTCAATCCAGGGTGGCGTGATACATTGGTACATCTAATTGTTGTCGAGGGCTGGCAAGACGGCTCGCTTCCGTCGGAGATCGATGCTGTACGCAGGGATGTTACGGCGAAGACGCAGAAACTAAAGGCTTCGTCACCTGAAGCAGGTGCATACTTCAATGAGGCTGATTCGCAGGAGCCGGACTGGCAGACATCCTTTTTCTCGGGCAATTACGACAGACTGAAGAAGATTAAGAGGGCAGTCGATCCACGCAATGTACTGTGGTGCAAGAAATGCGTAGGCAGCGAAGCGTATACTGAACAGACCGGCAGGCTGTGTAGAGCCTCGAAAGAGACTCGAGATGATAGCGAGGAGTACGTCGAGATGGCTGTTAGGCATAGATCCGAGCTGCGCCCTTGACGTGATTGCGTTGGCGCAAGCCATGGTTGAAAGTCGTTCGAATATCTTCAATTCAATTTCCGATGTACCTCCACACCTAGTTCGCAATGAGTTCTGCATTAAAGTGGCTGAGGACGCCGTGCTCGAAATACTCGCCCAACATTTCGAGTGTCGCGACACAGCCACCAACATTGACTAGATGTGTTGCAGTGGCTGAGTCGTTGTACAGCGTTCGAGCAACTCAGGGGTCCAACCAAGTCTTGACAGATAAGCATTTCGCCAAGACGCCTTAATTCTTCGGCCCGTAGTGTGGATCTAGCGGGTCTGGAATCGCCACAATCCGCACCAGAGCTGCAACACGAGCTTCGCCCAAGCGTCACCCCTCGTTCATGCACAATTGTGCAGCGCCTCGAAGTGGCTGGAGCACCGTGTTGCATGATCACAAGCCATTGATTTGGAAGCGCGTGGGCGGTCCCCGAACATCGCAGCTGAAAGCAAGGCGAGTGTGTGCTTGTAGCCGAATGTGTGTTGCGGGGCCTCCGGAGTAGAAGGTGCATGTGGATCGTCGTGTGTTTGTAGGTGGATGATAAATAGCGCAGGGTGCGCGCCACTATGTGCTCGGCCAACTCATCTCTCAGTTAACTGACATACTTGTCACCTTCTCCTTCCACATCCTTACTCTACCTTTCTACACGCACCGAAAATGGGCTTCCTCGACAGTATCGTCGATAAACTTACAGGCGAAAGCCATCATGGTGGACAACAACAGTATGGTCAACAACAACAATATGGCGGACAGCAGCAATATGGCGGGCAGCAGCAGTACGGCGGGCAGCCACAACATGGTCCCCCACCAGTCTCGCCGCCCTGGTATGCCGAGTGGGATTCCCGCGACAACAGGTGGCTCTTCGTAAATCAGCAGTCGGGCGAACGCACATTCCAATACCCCGGGCCTGGTAACCAAAGTCAAGGCGGCTACGGACAACAGCAGGGCTATGGACAGCAGGGTGGATACGGGGGAGGCTACGGCCAACAGCAAGGTCATGGCCAGCAAGGTGGCTATGGTGGTGGCTACGCCTCTCAAGAACCGCCGAAGAAGGAGGGCAGTAATGCCTGGAAGTATGCTGCAGGCGGTGCTGCCGGTCTTGTCGGCGGTGCGCTACTGATGCACGAAGCCGGTGACATCAGTATGTATGGCATAAAGGCCAATGCTACAGTCCGCTAACAAGCTTGCAGAGCAAGACTGGGATGAAGACAAGTACAAGATGGAACAGCGCGTGGACAACTTCGGCAACGACGTCGAAAACTTCCCCGAAAACGCCGCGAACTGGACCGGGCAACAGGTCGGCAATGTCGAGAACTTCGGCGACCGTGTTGAGAACAAGTGGGACAATGCTGTCGACGATGTAGAAGACTTCCCTGAAAATGCGGCGAGATGGACGGGCGAGAAGGTCCAGGCAGTTGAGGACATTCCTCAGGACATTGAAAACAAGTGGGATGGTGCTGTGGACAGTGTCGAGGACTTTGGGGATCGTATGGACAATGCGTACGACGAAGGAAGAGATGAGCAGAGGTATGACGATGACTATTAGACAGTATCGAAGCGGGCTGTGTGCGGCATTGAGCAAGTACAATAATGAGCACTGAGCCATGGTTCGAGGAACGCGGGACTAGAAGGCTTAAGCCTTATTGGAACATGGGATCATGCCTACAAATTGCACCTTGCTACATACCGTCGATCTGTGACACAGTGGTCGCAAAGAACGCTCTCGCCAGAGTAAGCTAGGGCTTGCTGTCACACAGAAGACCACATGGTACAACATGCCTCAGCCAAGTTTGTAATTTTCACTGGCCACGACTCTTTACAGAAACAAACTGAGTGATTTCACCTTGAAGTCCTCCATTCGGTCTAATAATAGCCCTCGTGGGTTAGTGGCTTGGCATTCGACTTAAATTCATCGAACCGCAGCTGTCTCTCCTAGGTCTGTTACGGCTCGCCGCGTTGCAGCGAAGTTGAAGAGACACTACGAATCACACCAAGCTCTGCCGAGACCAATGACAGCCGAGCGCGACATCACCCATCACTTTCGCTTTGACTACCGCGCTCCTTGGACCTGAGTGCCGATTCCCCCTCGATCTCTGTGACCAAAGTGGGACGCCGTCCAACTCGCGCCATGGCATCTTACGTATACGAGCCACTGATCTGGAGTCAACTCGATGGTACTTCAGGCAATACACAGATTCGTCTGTTAGATCTTCCACCGGGTGAATCCGAGGGCGACATTGTCTGTACCCTTGCCTCCTACAGCTTGCGTGATGCACCGAAGTATGAAGCTGTTTCGTATTGCTGGGGTGACCCCGATGATCGCGCAGTCATTATTTGTGATGGCAAGCCGCTCCAAGTGCAGTCTAGTGTTAGAGATTTCTTATTGCGAACAAGGGCCAAAGGAAGAGCAAGGACGCTCTGGATTGACGGCATCTGCATTAATCAATCGGATGAGGTGGAGAAGGGCCACCAAGTGGAGCGCATGAGAGATATATACGAGCATGCGGAAAGGACACTCATCTGGTTTGGCAAAGGCGGACCCACTACGGCCAGGGCCATGGACTTCGCAAAGACATTGTTTGATTTCTTTGCCCTTAAGTACTATGGGAAAGACACCCCAAGGCCCTGGTATCGTCGCAACGAATTCTCAAATCGAGCCGATTGGGAAGCTTTCAGCAAGCTGCTAGATTCGCCTTGGTTTTCGAGATCATGGATCGTGCAAGAAGTAGCCGCTGCCAAAGATCCGTGGGTCCTATGCGGTGACAAGGCCATTCCTTGGAATACGATCGTGGGTGCATTGATTTGCACACTCCAGTATCAGAGTTGGGCTTTCGAACAGTTTCCTTTTGTTCATATCAACGCAATCATAATGCTCAAGACCTCACAAAACGAACTCGAAAGCCGCAAAGCATTTCATCACTACCAAATCCTAGGAAGGCATCGTGCAGCGGAAGCAACAGACCCACGGGACAAAGTGTACGCGTTCTATGGCCTATCCAGCCTCGAGAGCTTCAAGAAAACAGGTATCAAGCCAGATTATACTGTTGCTACCGAGGAAATGTTCGCACGACTTGCGCACGCCACCCTGCAAGCTCAAGGCGAGAGCGACGGTGAAAATAATCTTGACTACCTCAGTATTCCACGCTTGCCCAGCTCACTCAAACTACCTTCGTGGGCGCCCGATTGGAGTAGTAAAGAAGATATCGCCTATTCACTTCTCGGCCTGGAAGCTCTGGCTGATGGCCCAGTCATAGGCAAAATTTACAACGCGACACATGGTTCAACTTGCGACCTCCGCGAGGCGTTTGACAACGATGGGGGTCTTAACCTCAAGGGCTGCGTCATCGACCGAGTAGCTTCGACGAGTCTTCGTTGGGACGCGATGATGGTAGTCGGCGGACCGACAAATTTACTCCAGCAAGCAGAAATGCTGCAAGAGCGGCAAAGGCGTGTGCAAGATTGGGAAATGGTTCTTGGAGCAAGGAGTGGAGCAATATACCCCTCTACTGGTGAACCTTACCTTGAGGTCATGTGGCAAACCTGCATGGCGGGCTCCTTCCCAGATGGTAAAGACAAGGCACGTGCCGCATTCAAATTGTTCATGCTTCGACAGAATGCTCTGCTCATTTTCCGGATCCTGGGATTGCATGGCTTCGTCTACACATGGGTAGTAGTGCAGATCATAGCACACGTGCTGCGCTACCTCGGCATACCAAATCCGGAGACAGCATTTAGTTTGCTTGTTTTGTGTATGAATGGGAGGAGGGCTGCAAGCACAGTCGATGGCTATGTTGGCCTGGTACCAGGAATGGCGCAAGTGGGTGATAGCATTGTGCTGTTACAAGGTGGTAAGCTCCCGTTCGTTCTTCGGCCAAAGGGAAAAGACTGGGAGTTGATCGGCGACGCATATGTTCACGGTATCATGGATGGCGAGAAGTGGACAAAGGGAGATTGCGAGCCGATAAGGATAGTCTGATGTTACCCTGCCACGAGCGGCGTCGCATTCTGTAATGTTGAACATGAGGAGGGAAGTAAATTCACAGAGTAGAACGACGCATAAAGATGAACATACCGATATCTTTCTGCGTTCTACTAAGCAATTTTCGCTGGCTGCTTGCGTCTCCTACGTCTCTTCCTTTTCGTCCTTTCTTTCGTTGCCGCTACTTTGATACGCTCCAGTCTCTTGGCTTCTCGACCTGCTCGCCAACTCACAAGAAATCTATAAATTCGTTTGATAATGTAGAAAGCAAACATCACCGCAGCTTCGGCTTTGAGTTTAACATGTACCTGTTGCACGAATGAGAGCTTCACAGGCAGCACCGATGCGACTGCTGTATATACATTGTTCAGTAGGGAGAAGGGCGTGGAACTGAGCGTTTCGATAGAAGCAGTTGAGTTAGATGGTCCTGCAGCCATCATTGATCGCTCTTCTTAGGCAGAACAAAGTTTGCTTGTAGATTAGGCAAGCCGAGCTGTACAACATCTGTGCAAAGGGGGTGTACCTTTCTATAGTTACAGGCTCACAGCCGATAGATTTCGCTGTGATGTGCACAACGTGACTTCTCATGCACCTATACTTTCGCTCAGCCTTTGCCAACGTGAAGAACTAGGAACCTCCATGACAACGATGCGGCCGCGTCACAATGTCTGTGCAACTCCACTCGCATCCTTTCAGAGATAAGTGTGTTGGTGCAATTCGCGATCCGCTAGCGCGCACTTGGCCTGGATGCTAGACGTCATCTGAAGCGCGTCATACAATGCTCTGTTTTTGTGGAGTTTAACGACAGTTGAATAAACCCAAGCTCAAGGTTTCCTCTCGAAAGTCACAATCTTTTGGACTACGGCTCCGTGAGCGCGCGACCACTCGTCAAGTCTCGCAATTTTGACCCCTCTTCAACGACCACGTGCGGCTACCCCGCGACCGCGCAAGTGAACCAGCGCGATCCTTTCATCTCGACTACGGCCAGTCTCCTGGTGATTTGGAGACTGAAAGCTCTCACTCAGGACTTCACGCACCCGAGCATGCGATTTGCGCACAATATTCGACAGCCTCGTAGAACAGAAGATGGATGAAAACTTGCGCATCCTTGAGGTATGCACTTGTGGCCCAGGTCGTACAAGATGGCTAACAAGGCTGCAGGAAGAATACTGCCCACCAATAGATCCCGCGCTCCTTGCTGCCATCTTCAGCGATTTTTCAGATACGCCCAATGCGCTTGAGCTAGCCAGGGAGCTGCTTGACCCAATCAAGGCCTCGGCAGTCGCAGAGCAGGCCACAGACTTTGACGCCTCTGGCAGCAGCGGAGGCCCCGTACGCGACAGTCCCGAAAAGCAAAGCTCAGACGCTGACTCGAACGCGGATACTTGGGCGACGCGTACGACCCTGACCGATGCGACACATCTCTCCAACGAGTTATCGGCGCTCAGTTTGGATGGACGGTCCGCGGAGGGTTCTGAGCAGTCGTGGGATGGTGGTTACTACAGGGACACCGATCAGTCTGAGATGAAGACCAAGGAGCAGCTACTGGCAGAAACGTTCCCCAGCTTGCGCCCCCAGCTTGTGGCCTACACTCTGAAAAAGTGCAACGACGACTTCAGCAAGGCTGCAGACGAGCTACTCAACCACGTTTATTTCGAAGATGCAAAGTCAAGTCCAGGCGAGGAGGCCGCGCCAAGTGCCAAGGGCATAGAGGGTTTCTTTGAAGGTCAACATGTACCACATAAGAGCAGGAAGGGCAAGGGCAAGCGGAAAGGAAAAGTGTCTCTGTACGATATGAGCTCGACCAACTCCTCAGGAACGGATCTCTCCAGCCCTGCAACCCCCAATCGCTGGCAGAACAGTAGTCGTGATGTCGAATTCGTCACTGCGCGCACGAATATTCCACACCAGGCCGTATCTTCCATGTACCACGAGAAGAGCGCATCACTATCTGCTACCATCTTGGCATTTGTGAACAAGGACATGAAAGCACATCAAGGGAAGGAACCCGATGCGGGGCTCGTGCAGGATGCTATGGTCATCAACGAGGCCTTCCCCAGCATCGGCCTCGACCAGACCCTATCACTCATTCGTCTGGCGGGCGGCTCACCAGACAAGGCACGCGACTTGGCGAAGGCACTCACAGAGCAGCCCGCAAGTGCAACCGGTGGCAGAGGCGGTATTCAGCTCGACTTCAAATACGCGCCTGTCAACCTCGATGATGATGAGCCGCCAGAGAGACTGCTACCAAGCTTGGGCCCCTCCATTCGACCACACACCACAGCGTCCTTGGGTCAGAAACGCAGCGACTTATATCAGAATGCCCAGTCGGCGTACAAGAAGGGCGGGCTTACAAGGGCTGCCGCCGGTTACTATGCACAGGAGGCTAGAAACCACGGCGAACACCAGAAGCTCTCAAGCCAGGCAGACGCAGACTATTTAGTAGCGTCGCAATCCTCCTCTACAATTCTCGACTTGCATGGTGTCACCGTAGCAGATGCAACACGAATCGCAAAGCAAAAGACGCAGCTTTGGTGGAGCTCACTTGGTGAGCAGCGCGTAGCTGAGTATGGTGGCGCGAGGGGAGGAGTCGGCGAGTATAGGATTGTTGTCGGTCTTGGTAGGCACAGCGCTGACGGCAGGGGAAGATTGGGTCCTGCAGTTGTCAGAGCGCTTGTTAATGAGGGGTGGAAAGTAGAAGCTGGGTCTGGCGAGGTGATTGTTACCGGAGTGAACAGAAAGAGATAGGCAGGAAGTGCGACATGTGCATTTGGTGGAGATGAAGATACCCGGATTTGGATAGATGGATGATTGCATATACCCGCGCAATGTAAAAGGCGCACATACAAATTCACGCTCAAGTCTACACAAGTTGCAGCCTTGTAATCTAGTCCCCAGGTGCGGCTCTGCCTGAGGATCACCAGCCCATGTTCCAGGCTAGTGCCACTAGCACCAACTTTAACCTTCTTCCAACCCTCGACCTAGGACCTCTGCAAAACCAGTCATCACCTCAGAGCATCCAGACCATACTCCAGACTCCGACAGCACGTCAACGGCTCGTTCTTACACAGCGTGTTCCGATTCTCCTCGCTACCACGGTATTTGTGGGGTTTCGAAACCAAAACGCGCGGTTTCTGCTCGGAGATCCAGGACGCCGCGCTGTCGTTTCATGGAAGCCGCGACGTGGTGTGTGACACGATTGTGAGAGTGGGAGCTGATTCTGGTGCAATTGATGATGCTCAGAACAGTGTGGCTGAAGAATGCGATTGCGTGCGATGAGAAGTGCTGTTCACCACCGCTGCAGTGAGAAGGGGGTATGGAGAGCACGGGCGATGTGAACAGAAAGGAGACAAATCCAGTGCTGAAAAGCATCGACGCAGTTCTTCGTCCCTTACTCTTCTCCATGGATTGAGCAAGTTGAAGGACATGCTCAATGAACACATCGCCCTCACACCACCTTCAAGACCAATCACTATCAAGCCAATTCCCCGCTACGTCATTCTGCAAGCCGCATGCTGAGCCACACTGACAAGCATACAAGCATTCGCTTCTCTCAAACAGTGGATCCTAGTCCACCACCATCGTTTGACGATCCCTAACCGCACAGTTACAGACTCGACAACCCGCAACATGCTTCGCAGCAGCGTCTTGCCTGAGTGCATCTGGATCTGCAGCGTCTTAGCACACATTGCTGCAGCCTCGCAAAAGCGTTCTTTCATCGAATCAGGATCGACGGGAACGCGTCAACAGTCTGATACCGGACGGCTACTCCGTATCGGTCCTACCCCATGAAGGCGGATATATATGGCAGCTTCATCTCAATGTGGAATCTCCTCTCCAGTTCGATACTCCAACAGTACTTTCCAAAGTTATTACCTTTGGTCCTCTCTCTATTCTCTATTTCTATTGCTGCTAGTCGGCCTTTGTCTTCCCTGTCTTCTTTCTACATACTGCAGTGCAGTCTATTTTCACTCTACATCTATCAACATGAAGTTCGAAGCGTCTATCCTCCTTGCCACCTTGGCTGCTAACGCTGTTGCTGCCCCGGCACAGTTACACTCAACTAAGCGATGGGTCGTAAGTCTCCCTCTCCGAAATGGGAAGTACAAAAGCTGACATCTCCAGCAAACCGATGGCTCCCAGAAGATGCCTGCCCACTTTGTCGCTTCCGTGCGCCAGATTGCCAACGAGAAGCTGAAGACCAAGCGTCAGCTTGATCAGCTCCTTGGCGGTCTCGGTGGCGGAGCTGGAGGCGCGGGTGGTGCCGGAGGGGCTGCCGGCGGTCTCGCTGGCCTTCTCGGTGGAGCTGGAGGTGCCGGCGGAGCTGCAGGAGGTGCAGGTGGTATTGCTGATCTCATCGGCGGAGCTGCTGGAGGAGCTGCTGGAGGCGCGGGCGGAGCTGCCGGTGGTGCAGGAGCTGCTACGGGAGTCACTGTAAGTTGGGTATCTACCTAGGATCTCGAGAGCTCCACTGACATAGTTTGAAGGGTGCTACAGGTGCTGCTGGTGGCAAGGCTGCTGGTGGCAAGGCCTCTGGCACAAAGGGTGCAGCTGGAGCCAAGGCTTCTTCTGCCGCAGGTGCTGCCACAGGTGCCACTGTAAGTTCTCAAAGGAATAGTTGTAGTGAGTCGTACTGACATAGTATGAAGGGAGCCACAGGTGCAGGTATCACTGTAAGCTAAGACCTCGCTTCCCTTATAGAGACGACTGACTGATTTATCTAGGGTGGTAACAACTCCACCTCCACCGCAACAGGTGCTACAGGTGCCACAGGCAACGGCCGTGGAAACGGACAGACAGCCGGCGCGGGCGCAGCAGGCACAGGCAATGGCGCAGCACGCGCTGGCAACGGCCAGAGTACGTTCTCATCCAATCTCAGATCAAAAGAGTTTTCATTAACGATTCTTAGCTAGTACCACGGGCACCGCAGGTGCTGCTGGCAGTAAGCTTCGACGCTCGACCATCTTTGAAGCAGCTGCTGACTTCAACTAGCCACTGGCACAGGCGCTCAAACAGGCACCGGAGCTCAAACAGGCACCGGAGCTCAGACAGGAACTGGAGCTCAGACAGGAACTGGAGCTCAGACAGGCACAGGAGCGCAGACGGGCACAGGTACCCAAACAGGAACAGGTGCCCAAACAGGAACAGGTGCCCAAACAGGAACAGGTGCCCAAACAGGAACAGGGGCTCAAAGAGGCACTGGAGCGCAGACAGGAACCGGTGCCACCAACTCTCAAACTGGAACCGGAGCGACCACAGGCACAGGCGCACAGACAGGCACAGGTGCAGCCAATTCCCAAACTGGAACCGGAGCGACCAACTCTCAAACAGGAACTGGAGCGACCACAGGTACAGGCGCGCAGACAGGCACAGGCGCAACCAACTCTCGAACAGGAACCGGAGCGACCACAGGCACAGGCGCAACCAACTCTCGAACAGGAACCGGAGCGACCACAGGCACAGGCGCAACCAACTCTCAAACAGGAACCGGAGCGACCACAGGCACAGGCGCAACCAACTCTCAAACAGGAACTGGGGCTCAAACAGGAACCGGTGCTCAGAGAGGTACAGGAGCGCAGACAGGAACCGGCGCAACCAACTCTCAAACTGGAACCGGAGCGACGAACTCCCAGACTGGAACCGGAGCGACGAACTCCCAGACTGGAACTGGAGCAACCAACTCCCAGACCGGCACAGGAGCGACCACAGGTACTGGTGTAGGCTCAGCCGCCGGCGCAGGAGCCTCGACTGGAGCTGGAGCCTCTCAATCTGCTTCTGGCAGCAAGAATGGCCAGTCGGCCGCCGCCGCTTCTAACGATGACGACGATGACGACGACGACAACTAAATACCTCGCAGATGGACATACAAGGTCTCATTCTCGAGGCGACAGCTTGATGAGTAGCAGGAAAACGGATCAAATGATGCTTTTGTTGTACTAATGGTATGCTCTGCGGAAAGGAACACATATACATATTTAGCATTGAGCAATGGACACTCGCTTGGCGTACTATCTCTTCACGTATGCAAATTTCTGAGCGTGGCTTACGCAGCCGTGAAAGCCCTCCGGATGATGTCACCTAGCATAACACACTTTGTATGGCAATGATACTTGATGCATTTAGTTCTTATTCCAAGTCGACGATGCAGAATCACACAACTACAGTACTCCAGTCGCTATGCATAACAAAAGAGAAATGTACTACCGTCAGAGTCCACGCAACTGTCCACCACGACCAACTCGTCTCATGTGTAAGTCTGCACTGCTCCAAGTCTTAATTCAGCACTTGAGTCTGAGTCACGGCATAAATCCCAAGCCCGCCACAAGTAGTCCTGCCCTATGCCTCAGAGCCGGCTGAGAAGCACAGTCAAGCCATCCGGGGGCGCGGCCCTTCCCTCACTCCTGTTCTTCAGCTCTCAACGATATGTGTCCTTCACCGCATCACCGTGATGTAGAGTCTGACTCTGGTAGCCCATGGATTCGTTGTGCACCTGTCCACATTAGCTTCACCCCTACCCAGCCTGTCCACATGATCCACGTACCGGTGCGTAGCTCCCCTTGCCTGTCCCTCCCATACCCCCATCGTGATCGTGTCCCATATCCGCACTCCACGCCCCTTCTTCGTCTGCCTCCAATTTCCCGTAGTTGCCGCCGCGCTGGCGTTCGAGGCGTGGGATAAAAGTATTGCGATTTGAGCGTGCGTTGCGGCGTTTTTTGAAGAAGAGTAGTACGAGGATGATAACGAGGACGAGGATGACGGCGCCAGCGATGAAGATGACGACGGCGACTGTGCCAGCGTCTTTATTGTCGTTTCGTGGGAGGAGCATGGTGGATATTCAGGCTCTCGGTCTCGTTGCTGTAGTCAGTCCCTATGCAGATGGGCAGCCGTTCGAGATCGTGGACGGCAGAAGAGACGATATTGGAATGCGCGCGGAATGGGAGTCGAAGAGCTTGAATGTACGAAGTTGGGACGAAAAGCCAAGAAAAGAACAAACAAGTGGAAGAAATGGCAGTGTTCAGGGTCCAGGGCGAGACAGTGTCTTAAAGGAGCCTCATCTCGTCTGGAGAAAGCACGAGCTTCTTGTTGTGCTGTACGGTCTCCACAGTACTCAGGCTCAATATCACCGTCCGAGCTCATCCCTTTCTCGTAGCCAATGGTTCCGACTCAAGCGTATCATACCGTTTTGTCGCAAGCGACGCCTTCAGAAAAGGCTTCTGCAAGATGCATAGAGCGTTGCCTGTTGGTAAACAACGATTGATGTGTGTCAATGTCTCATGCAGGTACAAGTGCACAATGTAGCGGTCTGGAAGCACGTCCCCAATTCTAAGATTAGGCTGGGCGATCGCAAGGCTTGTCCCCACTTCAGCTTCCACCAGCAACGGCCCGAGGCATATCCAGCGGCTTCAGGCGCTGAATCTGTTTCGAATAGCCAGGAACATTGTTGCAATGATAAGAATACCTTGCAATTCTTACTTTCTACAGACTAATGGCCTCGGTATCGCTAGTGGAGAAAGGCGCCTAAACTACCTGCAATGCATGATCCTTCTCTTCTCTGATGTCGTGAGGCCGTTACCATGCACCTGAAATGCCCAAAAAAACATTGCTAACAGATCTTGCAACCTATGCACGTTGACGCGCCCACGCAGTGAGCTGTCTATGAAAGATGGAAGGCGCCCTGGCCCTCCTTCACCGCAACATTCAGCTTCTCGCGCAATACGTCCAAAGTGCTGTAGTCCGGCATCTTAAGATAGTTGACGCAGGTCATGACTGAGGGCAGGTAGTCATCGGATGTGTATGGTGGTTCAGCTGGCTTGCAAACAACAGTGAACATGGGAGTGAGACTTTTGAAGCCTGTGATGGTGTTAGTTTACGTCGCTGAGTATGGGTCGTATGTTGCTTACCGCCAATAGGGAGCTTCGGACTACCAGTGATGAACTGGAGGAAATCTCGACGCTCTTCGGGCGTGTACTGGCTCATGGTAGTGAGCAAGTTGCGAACGCTCTTGCTGTCCAGGTTGTAGCCATGATCGGCCTTGATCGAATCCATGAGAGCTGATCATTAGTTAGCTTGAGTCTTTCAGTACAGGCTAAATAACTTACTCTCCAGCGACCAATCCTCGTCGTTTCTACCGAACAGCATGACAAGCTCATCCGGTGTGAAGGCTCGCAAGGCAGAATATGGGAAGACTTCTGAGAAGCCCGCACTGAAGGCATCGATCTGACGCTTCACTCCAGAGCCCAAGGTAAGATCGAGTACCTTCTCAACGTATAGGCCGACATTGTCGATGGTGACCCCGGTATGCGCACCATTCTCGACCAGCTCGATGGTAGGGTAGCCCGGCAGTGTGAAGTCTAGCGCCAAATCCTCGACTGCGCAGTCCTGGAAACGAATGTCCTGCGCAGCCTCGACGCGCTGTGCGGGCGTCTTGTCTTGGTCCTCATCGATCTGCTTCTTCGCTTCCGCGAACTTCTTCAACAGCCTCAACGACTTTGCAAGGTCTTCATCGACGGTCCGAATGGTTGCAAGCGAAGGGGAGATGACGGTACTGCTACTGTCGCTGAGACGGAACAGTGTGGGGTTGAACGACACATCGATGATGCGCGAATCCAGCATTGATCGTGCAACAAACTTGCCGAGGACCTTGAACATCTCGAGCTTCTTCTCGCCGTCTTCTGAAGCTGCCTGCTGCGCGCTCATGGGGGCTGGGAACAGGCCTCGCTTGCCAAAGGCATACTCGTCCTGGCCGTTTGAGTCGTTTTCCCTCCAGATCTTGAGCTTCTTCTTCGAGAACTCGCGGGAGACAGTGGAGTAGAACTCCAGGGTAGGACCAAGGCCCGTACCCACTTCTTCAAAGTACTCTACCTCGAGAACGCTAGGAGAGTGGCCGTACAGTTGCATCACCTTCATCGCAGATTCTAGTATCCTGGACCGAGATATCCTGACCTTTTGTCGCTGGAGCCTACCAAGGAAAGGTCGCTCGTCCCGATGGCGATCGTTGCGGCTGTCATTGGCTTGAGTATTCTGCCAGCGCGTCATGCATCGGGAGTAACCAAAAGACGTTGACTGGACAAAGAGATGACGCGACTCAAAGGGAAAGAGGAAAGGATAGAAGCGCGCCAGGTCCTCGCTCCAGCTCGGCAGGCAGTTGCTTGCTACTATCAGCGGCTCCTCTAGTTGACGATTGAGCTTTGCCGTAAGCTTTGTGTTCACGAACTGGGAGAGCGGTTCGGCATTCAGCTTGATCTGCTCTTTGTTTTCGGAGAGAATGTCATCGAGATGGGAGTTCAGGCCGTGAAGAAGGTTGAGGAGTCGAAGGATACCTGATGTTATGGGGTGATTGTCCAACGAAGCAGGCATAGCCGGCACTCCGGCCTTGGATTCCGGTGGCGGAGACTGAGCAGAGGCTTCGCCAGGTGGCGGGCCAGCTACGCGCTTGAACTTGATGGTATGAACAGCGTTCCACACAGTCCGCTGAGACACGTCCGAAGCTTGTGCTTGGTTGAAGTGCACGACGCGGTAGATTGTGGTATCGGCCGAGATCGGCTGATCGTTTACACTGAACTCGATGTGCCAGTCCTGAGGCGTTGACTGAATTGCGGCAGCGTAAGATAGGCTTTGGCGCAAAGCAGAGTCCTGCAACAAAGCAGTTAGGCGTGAGGCTGGTGTGCTCAGACGCTCTGATGGCTTGGCTGACGGTGTGCCTGGGACAGGTGTAGCAATGCGAGTACCATCCTCCTTGCGAGCTGTGGCTTTGCCAGTAGATGCAACCTCAACGCTGACAGCGGTTGGATCGGGCTCGTCGTTGTCAAGTGCCTCCTCGAGCTCGTTCTCAAGCTCCTCCTCAAGCTCGTCGACAATAGCATTTAATGCCGCGTTTTCGTCCAGAGACTCCTGGTCAGATAGGCGTTCTTCGTCGGCGCACTCGAGCGGATCCTGACTACTGCTCGAGCGAGCCTTTGGAGCAGGCGGGGGCGGGGGAGGAGGGGGTTGTGTCTGTTGACGACGGCTGGAGCGACGAGTCTTCTCTCGTGTCGAGCTGGGTCCAGCCTCAGTATCCTCGTTAGACTTCGACTTTGACTCGGAAGACTTCTTTGACAATCGGCTGGTTGACTCGCTCGGCGTCTCCGGAGGTGGAGGCGCACGCCCTTCAGCAAGAGCTTGTGCGTAGGCAGCAAACTGATCCCGTGCCCTACTTGCTCGGGGTCTCTCTGCAGCCACGTGCATTCGTGGTCGGAGGTAGTCATCCAGTGCCTTGAATGTCGCAATGGCATGGATCGAAACCATGATGTTGCGATAGGTTTTGGGAATACCCGAATCGTCCTCTGCGACAAGCTTGAGACGAAGTTGTTTGGCCAACATATTCGCGGCGCTACCACGTCCATCGTAAGAGTTCTGGTGTACAGTGATTACCTCGAAATGCTCGGACCTGCTCAGAAGATCCTGGAGCTTGTTCACTAGGACACTGAACGGTGTTGCAGGAGACGCGCTGCTAGTGGTCCTGATCTTGTTCTTGTTGCTGGTACCCATGAATGCTTCGAGGAACAGCGATCGAGGGTCAGTATTACTTGTTGGGATGTCTGTCAAGAACACCTCCAACAAAACGTCGACAATCTTGGACGACTTCAACTCGTAACTAGTGATACTCTCTAGAGCATCGCCTTCGAAGTATTTCGCGAGCCTAGTGAACAACTCTGAGCAATTGGTGGTGTTGCCGTGCAGAGCACATTCTTTGAGGTCTTTCGCGAGCGTCTTTAGGTCATCCAACACTGCCGAGGCTTTATCTCGGATTGGCTTGTCGCTATCTTTCTCGTGGACTTCAATGAACTTCTTGGCGCGTAACGTGATGATGTCGTCGATATTTGGGAGCGATGGAGGGTTGTGATCTGAGGAAGATGATGAATCGGAGTCATCGTCATCGTCATCGTCATCTTGGTCTTCACCATTCTCGTTCGGTTCGTCATCGTCGTCGTTCTCGTCATCATTATCATCGGAGCGAGGCTCCACGTCCATGGCGTCAACGGTCACTGACTCTGCGGCTTGATCTGCCGCAGGTACAACGTCGGTGTCGGAATCTTGAGCGAGTTCAGGATCCGCTTCTGTCTTCGACTCCTTGGTGCGCACTTCCAGAGCCTTACTAGGCCGGTTCGCCAGAAGTGAAATCTCCGCAATGACGCCCTCGCGGTAGAACTGGTATCGATAGATAGACTCAAGGCGCTTCAACAACAGCTCAGCTGCTTGCAGAGCGTAAGTGACCAGAGTGGGATGGTCTTGCTGTGAGAAGATCGATGCTAGGAACGAAGCGTAGGGCACAGCACGTAATGCTTCCTCAAGAATGTCGGTATCAAGATTGGAGAGCATCTTCAACTGCGCAGTGAGTACCTTCTGTCGCACATTGAGGTTGACCGTGCTCGAATACGCATCTGTAAGGGTTGGAAGTAAAATGACTGCGAAGCGCTTAACTTCGGTCTTGCAATCTTCAAAAAGTTCCACGCGCTTCTCATTGCTGGTCTTCTTGCCATCGGAGGACAATGGAGGGTGATCACGTCCAGGGTAACCAGCATCGAACAGATCATCCAGGTACGAAAGCCCATCATTCGCAACGTCCGGCAAGAGTTCGCAGATAACGTTTAGTGTTTCAAACACCTGGTCTTTTGGCCGATGGATCAGCGCCTGCATGATGACGACGGAGTCAATCTTGGCTGCAACATCCTCTGTGCCACTGGGAGGAGAGACACCTGTAAGAATTTGGTACAAGGTGTCGACCACGTTCATTTTGAGCAACTCAGCTGATAGCCGCGGGCTTGCTTTAGCTGTGTAGGCGATGACCTGCAGGAACATGGTGTGGATGTGTGGTCCGATAAGATTCGTCGTTCCAGGGAGCAGCAGCGCCAAAATTGCCTTCAACAACCCCGGGCTGACCAGCTCTTCGAGCTTGTTCTCTTGATGCCTGAAGCTTTGCACAATCCGCGAAACACAGATGCACCCCTGCTCCACAACCTTTTGGTCGCTGTTGTTCAGGATGTTCTCCAGAATTGGCATGACATCGCGGACAGTCGCGAAGGAGTCATCAGGGATGTTGCGACAGCAATTCGCGGCCGTTGTAACTGCTGTCCGCTGTGTGCTGGTGGCGAAGAAATCGAGGAAAGTCAAGCATGCCGTCAAGCCACCTTCCCGCACGATCTGAGTTGGGAATTCGACCGAGATTTTCTCCAATGTGCTCAGGCTTTGCTCTGCAAGGTCAATGAAGTCAATCTCGAGCAGCTTCGAGCACAGAACCGGTACCGCGCCTCCATACACGACGTTTGCTGTTGCGGCGGGCAGTGCTTCCATCAAGTTGGCCAGACATCTACAGGCAAGCAGCATTACCTCGGGATTCTCCTCGCCGGTGAAGTCGTTCGGCTGCATCAGCTTGACCAGTTCCTTTACATATGCATCTGGCGAGAAGTGACCAGCAAGCATATCTTCACTGGCCATCAGAAGCAGCTCAGACAAGTCTTGTAGAGCGATAAGCTGCATAGACACATCTGGTGATTTGAGCTGTTCCAAGATCCCCCGCAGCCGCTGTGCTGTACCGGACATCATCCCAGTGAGCTGTCGAAGTGCCGAGAGACTGGCGTGTGGGTTGCGCCCCAGGAAGCCGCTAGTGAATGGATCATCGTCGTCATCATCGTCGTCGTCCTCATCATAGCGGGTACCTGCGCGGTCATCGTTATCGTTGTCGCTCGAGTGCTCGTCGTTGGGTGTTCGTGGCTCGTCTTCCGACTTGTTCGCGGGTGCGTCTTCCATGTTTGTATCTTCGTCGGTCTTTGTGGATTTTCGAGAGTTGCGCCGTGATGTGGAAGGAGTATCTGGGAATTGTTCAGTACGTGATAAAGAACCTCGGATGGTCCGCAAGCTTTCACCTTGACCTGTGCTCTTGCGGCCGCCTTTCCCTCGTCGAGAGGACTTCTCTGCTACTGCATCTGCTGATGGGCTGTTACCCGTCAGTGTGAAGGAATCACTTTGTGGGCCAGCTGCCACATACCCTGGCGACGACATGGCTGCTTTGCCTTTCGCCTTCTTAGAGCGTGACGGTGCTGCAACAGACGAGCTCTCCGGCTCGACCTTAGCGCGCTTAGCACGACCACTACGCGTCGGTGGTGTGTCTGCTGCCTCGGTGGACTGCGCTGGGTTTGGCTCAGCAGTCGTCTTCTTTCGTTTGCGTGAGGTGGCAGGCGCGGAGTGGGGTGGAGGAGGGGCGGGAGGGTTCGGCGGATTCTCGTTGGAGGAGCCTGCTGAAGGCCTCGCAGACGAGCGTGTGACTCTGGACGACATGAGATTCTGGTTTTACGCCTAACAAACTCGATGGCATGCGCTGGCTTTGCCGCGGTGATTGGCCGTGACAGCTGTAGGCCGTGGCAGCAGCAAGTTGCGTAAGGTTTGAAACTTGTAACAAATGGACGCGTTGTCGTAGTGGACTACTGCAGGCGTCGGAGAACGAGCGAAATGTAATCGTACCTGCTGTTGCGCTGGTGGTCGGGGCTTTCACGAGGACGGTCCATAGGTCGCCATGTAGGCGGGTGTGCTCAAGCGAGTGCGGTGAATCTGCCTGCAAACGCAGTGAAGTGCAGCAAGAAGGTCGAGATCGAGGCGGCAACTCGATCAGGCAGGCAAACGAGTGTGATACCCGGGAATGTTCTGCAACAGTGTAGAAATGGTAGATTTGCTGCAGCGTGATGAGACTAAGTAGAGTGACGGTCGTGACATCTGAACACTCGGCCGCTAAGCTTGGGTCAAGCTTATCGATTGTGGAAATGACGAGCGAGTGTACGCCCAGCCTGTCGCCATCACCCCTCGCGAAGGACGTTCTTTCTCTACGAATGTGAAATGTGCCAGGTCAGGAATGCGTCAACCTTTCATGCAACCGAATAGAGTTTTCTTTTGTAGCTGTGGCAGCAGTGAGAGAGGCCCTATCTAGAAGGTCGACTGTCAGCCAGTCATCAGCCTCATCAAATGCGAGGCTTGAGTTCAACGGAGTGCGTCACGAGGCGTTGATTCTCTGGTTTATTCGCCAGTGTCCTTTGATATCAATTTCTCTTGGAACCGGCATGTTACATCTGCAGTCCTTTAAGAGCCCGCCTCACGGTCAAGTAGACATCAGGGTTCTACTTCACCAAGACGGACGGGTAAAAGCGCATCGAAAGTGGCGCTTTGATGGTGTCAAAACTCGTGCTGCCTTGGTTGACTCGACACCTGAGAGCAAAGTACTGACAACGCAGCCTTTAAATTCTGTTTCCTTGAGAAAGAGTTGCATGCCCTGTCGAGATCCAGTGAGGAAGTTTTCGCGCAGGCTGAGGTGCACGGTAGATCAACACTGTGCTGGACGCTGAGCACGACGCTCAGCACGACGCTGGCAGTTCTCAAAATAGCCACCGTCTACCTGTATTTTATCGAATATCACTGCAGGGCCTGGTAATAAGGATTTCTCATCTTCTGCACTGGTGCGTGAAACGCTCTGTGCAAAACAAGTGCACAAAGTAAGACGCCATTGCGGCTCTTCCAAGTTGGACTAAACGACGAATCCAGCGTCGATTGTCGCAATTTTGTGGGCATCCAAACCCAAGCTTCTTTTGCAATTGGGGGTCATAGCCTGTGACTTGTCACGGCGAAGTTTCGTCGACTCATTCCCTGCACCAACACATTCGATTTCTCAGCAACCCACGGATCTAATCTCAAGGCCGAAGCGCGGACGACAGCAAAGGTGGAGAGAAGGCCAGCCATGGCGCGATTTGACGCACGTGAGGCTCCGCGATTGCTGCCAGGAGGCGCGCCAAGTTCCGGGAATTATTCCCAAGGTTGGCGAACACTCGGAGGCAGCAGAGGTTTCACCTGCAGATGCACGATTCCGTGCAGGCAGACCTCCAGGCGTTGGCCTTTAGCGCGGTTGTGGACCGGTAACTGCGGGCACTGGCTTTTTGGGTCGTCTCGAACTCAGACGGACTCTGGCCGCGTACTAATCGAGCGGGGATACCTGAACCGCAGCCTGGAGCGACACCTAGCCGTGCCAGCCTACAAAATGGAGTCAGCCCGCTTCCCTTCGCCCTGGCATTCCCCTCACAGTACTTCACCTCTCTCAGCCCGCACCTGCCGTTGAAGTTTGCCCCCCTCCACAACCGGAAGTCGCCTAGTCTCGCGTCATACCTTTAGCATCCAGGCCTACTTGAACCACCACCCGTGTTCCGCAGCCTACATCCAAAGACACTGTCTCTTGTAGGTTTGCGCAAACAAATGTCGCTGCATCGCATTCAATTAACCTTGCCTTTCAGATCCGCGACACACTGTACCACTGCGATTGCGACTGCGACTGCAACACGAGCGCCATTACTAACCCCACCACGCCGCACCCTCTGCCTTTCACCACATAGCCGGAGAACCTCCGAGCGGAGGCAGCCCCTCGCTCTTCAACCGAGCACCCTTCCAGTCACTCTCACAACGCACAGCACCGCAACCATGTCTTCGATATCGAACGGCGATATCACTCGCGACGCTGGCATCGACAACACAGACACCATGACTCTCGACAACTACCGGTTCCCCGCGGATAGGCTGAAGAAGAAGCTGTCAAACGACGAGAAGACTCCTATCGTTCTCGTGTCTTGCGGCTCCTTCTCTCCACCCACCAACCTCCACCTGCGCATGTTCGAAGAGGCCACCGATTACTGCGAATTTGAGACCGAGTACGAGGTTGTTGGTGGGTTCTTCAGTCCCGTCGGCGATGCCTACAAGAAGGCCGGGCTTGCATCCGCGCACCACCGTATCAACATGACCAGGATCGCCGTGAGGGATAGCTCCACTTGGATTGGTGTCGATCCGTGGGAGCCGCTTCACAAGGAGTACATGCCCACAGTAAAGGTTCTGGACCATTTTGACTACGAGTTGAACGAGGTCATGGGCGGCATCGAGACATTGGCCGGCGAGAAGAAGAAGATCCACGTGGCTCTGCTCGCAGGTGCCGACCTCATCCAGACCATGAGTACTCCTGGACTTTGGGCAAGGGAGGATTTGAGCAGGATTTTGGGCATCTACGGTGCTTTCATTCTCGAGCGCAGCGGCACCGATATCGGTATGAATTCCCAAACACTATCATTTTACGATCATAATACTAACAGCGCATAGACGATGCACTTGTCAGTCTCCAGGAATGGAAAGACAATATCCGTGTCATTCCACAGCTCATTCAGAATGATGTTTCCTCAACCAAGATTCGCCTGTTCCGCAAGCGTGGCAAGAGCATCCGTTACTATATCCCTGACCAGGTCGTCGATTACATCTACGAGCACGGCCTCTACGCTTCCGACGATGAGAAGTCAAAGGCTGCGGACAAGGGCAAGGACAAGGCGTCTGACAGTGCCAGCTCGTCAGCAGTCGCTTCTTCTTGAATGCCCGCGGGATCCTTACTGAGCGATTCGATTCATCCAGACAGTCGTCATGGGACAGCCATGCATTTAACCTCTTCCCACCGGGACTGCCGCGCCGATTACAGCTACTCTTGACGTGCAAGGGGGCTAATGATACCATCGAAGACGGTAGTTGGGAATGAGCTGCACATTTACATTACAGCGAGCGAGCGCATCCGCCCGCGGGCCGCCAAGGTTAGAGGCGCATGGGTACACGCGTGTGCCATTGCAGGCTTTGTACAGGCTCTTTTAGGAGTACTGCCGGCATCAGGCCTCATTTCACTTTTCACTCCATGATACCATACAGATGCGAGTGCATCACCAAACAATAACGATTACGATAATTCCAACTTGCTGAGAACTTGCACTCTTCTGGCACGTGATGTGATGTCATACATCTCATTCGACCAGGATGCAGCGGCGAGGTAAATCCGCAAGCCTGTGTCATTGGCTGGACTAATGTCTCTCAGTCATTCAACGTTTGAACAGAACAAGATGTGGCTGTTGATTGCCGGTGCCACTAGACAGCGACTTGCAGCAGCACCTCCTGCTCTGTCATAACAATCCAAGACATGACCAGCCATCTCCACAACCCGACTCCCGTCTTGACCCACCGCCTTAGCGGCCAAGATGTTGCGTCCAAGTCTCAAGGCCACTCGTGCAGCCTTGGAAGAGGAACCAAATGCAACGTTTCAGGGGTCCAGCATGCGCACGAGTTGGCACCAAGCCAGCCGCTGCACTTCGCCACGTCAACAGCCCATCACCGTAGCAACGGCGCCTCAGCCGTCGACAACCCAGAGCTTTGGAACGACTGCGCCATTGTACATGTTGAATTGATCGTCATCTTGCGTTCTGCTTTCCAGCGAGCTTACTATTCTTATGGTGTTACACCCGTGTTGCTGTCGTCTTTCCTTAGTGCTTCCTTTACGCTCGCACGCACGCGCGTCCCTGCAGCTGCAGCTTGGTACATTCCAGCCCCGCATAGTCGACTCATTCCTCGACTCAGGCTCGACATAGGGCAATGCCCACAGATTCCGAGCGCGACCCGTCGCACCGGCGGCCACGTGGTGACGAAAGACGCAAACGTCGCGAATCTCATGGGGAGACATCAGGCAATGACCGACCGCGCAGACGGCGAGAGAGCAATACGCCGTATGAGTTTGAGGGCAGAAGGAGAAAGGGCCACCGTGCGACAGATTCCCAGGGCGAGCTGTTGAGACCGAGTCCACGGACAAGCTACCAAACGAACCGCGACTCATCGCAACCTCCACGCAGCTCCTCCAGAGGCCCGAGAGATTCGTCACAGGCCCCGCGCGAAAGCTCACGAACAAACCGCCGCGGTTCTCGCGCACCTCGAGACTCGTCGCACGCACCGCGCGACAGCAGATACCAAAGCGACTCAGAATGGGAGAGCGCTGCGCCACGACGTCGCAGCAGACGCCCCAGCACTGGCGATCGCAAGTCCGCCGCGCCTTTAAGTCTTGATGCGCTGGCAAAGCTGGACAAGGAAGTTGCCAAGAAGAATGGCGGTTGGCGCGGGTACGACTACGACGAAGACTACCTGAAAGAAGTCCGCCGCAAAGAGAAACAGCTTGAGAAGGACCGCGTGAAGGCAAGCAAGGATGAGAAGAAGAAAATTCAGCGAGACGAGGAGAGGAGAAAAGTTGAGGAGAGCGATAGGGAGATCCAGGAGGAGAAGGAGAGACGCAGACAAAGAGAGTTGAGGCGGAAGAAGAGAGAGAGCAGGGAGGTCAAGGGTGGGGCTGTCGTGTTGGGCGATCTGGCGGGTATGGAGGCTAAGAGGGGGAGCAGGACAGAAGATGAGCGCGAAAGAAGGCGAAGGGACGAGGCGCGGTACACTGCCAGCGAGCTTGAAGAGAGGAGAGAGCGGAGGCAGCGCGGGAAACAGAAGAGGAAAAGCAGGGTGGTGAGCGGGCCGCTGGCCGAAGAGGGAGGCATTGACGACAACGACGACGACGACGAGTATCAGTACATGATGGAGAAGCGTGGCGGAGCAGGCAGCGCACCAACAGTGTTGTCGGCGGAAGAGCAGGCGGCGAAGAAGAAGAAGCGGAAAAGGATCATCATCGGAGTGGTTGTAGTCCTCATCCTTCTGGCCATCATCATCCCTGTGGCCGTTTTGGTGTCAAACAAGAAAAGCAACGACGTACCACAAAGTGACGCTTCGGCTGGGCAGACGACACCAAAGAACGGTAATCTCAATGGGAAAGACCCGAACAGCGTGCCTCAGGCGGACAAGGGCAGTATTTTCGATCCCTGGTCATGGTATGACACCTACGACTTTAACGTCACTTACACTAAAGAGCTCGTCGGCGGACTCCCCATCATCGGGCTCAATTCTACGTGGAACGACGATGTACAGGCCAACCCCAACGTCCCCAATCTCAAAGATTCCTTCCAGTACGGCAAGATGCCCATTCGCGGCGTCAATGTCGGCGGCTGGCTGAATCTCGAGCCCTTCATCACACCCTCCTTCTTTCAGAACTTTGGCTCCCGCGATGGCATTGTCGATGAATACACCTTGCTCAACAAACTTGGGCCTACGCAGACGAAGCTTACGCTTGAGAAACATTACTCTACCTTCATCAACAAGCAGACCTTCAAAGAGATCCGCGCTGCAGGGTTGGACCATGTACGCTTCCCCTTCGGCTACTGGATGGTGCAGACCTACGACGGCGACCCATATCTCGCACAAGTATCTTGGCGCTACCTGCTACGCGGTATCGAATACTGCCGCCAGAATGGGCTGCGTGTAAATCTTGACCTGCACGGTGCGCCCGGCAGCCAGAACGGCTGGAACCACTCTGGCCGCCAGGGCGTCATCGGATGGCTCAACGGCACAGACGGGGAGCTGAACGCGCAGCGCACACTCGACGTCCATCACAAACTGAGCGTTTTCTTCGCGCAGCCCCGCTACAAAAACGTCGTCACCATGTATGGCCTGGTTAACGAACCGCGAAACGTCGAACTCGACACCGACCGTGTGGTGAACTGGACGCAAGCCGCCATCACGCAGATCCGCAACGACAACATCACGGGCATCATTGTCTTCGGCGACGGCTTCATGGGCCTGGACAACTGGCAGGGCAAATTGCAGAACAACGAAAACCTCCTCCTCGACGTGCACCAATACGTCATTTTCAACGTCGACCAGCTTTCCCTCGGCCACCGCGATAAGCTTAATTTCGCCTGCGCCGCCTGGACCCAGCAGAGCCTACGCTCCATGGACAAGAAGACAGGCTTCGGTCCCACCATGTGCGGCGAATGGAGTCAGGCAGACACAGACTGCACGCAGTATATCAACAACGTCAACATCGGCACGCGCTGGGAAGGCACATACAACACGGGCAACGCCTCGACCGCGATTCTCAAGCCCCAGTGTCCCGTGCAGGGCAAGTGTAGCTGCGACCCGGCCAACGCGGATCCGAGCACGTACACGGACGACTACAAGAAATGGCTCTATCAGTTTGCCATCGGCCAGATGGATGCGTTTGAGGCTGGCTGGGGGTGGTTCTACTGGACGTGGGAGACGGAGAAGGCGACGCAGTGGTCGTATAGGAGGGGCATGGCGGCGGGGATCCTGCCCAAGACGGCGTATGATAGGGACTGGACGTGTCCGGACAATGGGGTGGATGGGCTGGATACGTTTACGAATCTGCCCGAGTACTACTGAGCAGGCGTGAGGTGTGTGGAGGTGATGGTGGGAGGAGGTGTTGCATGGCTGGTGTTTGAGTTTCTCGCATCTTCGTTGTTGTATACAAGCGTAGTGAAGCGTAGTTGTTGTCTGTATATCCATCTACTGTCGAAGAATATTTGTGTCCTGTCTCGATCTGCGCTTCGACTCGAATCATGTGCCGTGATGTGTATGCCACTTTCGTACTTGAGGTGATGCCTTTCCACTGTTATGCTTGTCTGAGAAGGGTGCATGCTGACGGTCTCCAGGAAGACGAGTGTGGGTTTTGAGGGGCCGAGGCGAAGGGATATCATATCACGGCCAGGTGACCATCGACGCCGTCGGTGTGGTGTTCAACTAGCACTTCCCGCAAGACTTACCAAGGGGTTCAGAAACCTACACGCATACTAAGCATAGACAGACTCGTACACGGGTAGCAAGCATGGTATATGAGCATTTGCGAAATTCGTAACCCCTGCTATTGACTGGTTCTGAGCTCGTGTCACTTTGCCACAGAAGATTGAAGCTTTATCCAGTCCTTTGCCGCTAGAGCCTCGTTGCTAGAACCGTACAAATGAATCCTCGGCTGTGAACCTCCTCCCTGCTCACATATCTCCTCAAAGCATTCCAGCCATCTTGATCCCGCGGGTGATCTTGATCATCTGCCTTCTTGCAACTTTGTGGACGATCGCGACTGAGAAGACGGCCGAAGCGACGGCGCTGGCAAGGATCAACACCTAATCCCGCTTGAATCCAAATCAAAGCGGCCGCAGAAGGGCAGGATGGCAAGTGGATCATCACAAATGCACAAGTCTCAACGATGACAGAGCTTGTACACTTACTCACCACACGCAAAGTTCGTCGAGGCTGGAGAAAGCGTTGTCGTTCTGTGCTGCTAATTGAATGTGTTGTAATGGTCGAATTGGATCTAAGCAGCGTGTTGCTCACATAGTAGCTGCCTGATCAATTTGGCCCTTTGATTCGAGTAGCATAGGCCGACACCCCTCAAGCCCTCCCAAGCTTGCCCTTGATGCCGGCGACCTTGGCCTGAAGAATAGCCTTAAGCCCTCCAGCAGCCGCCGGCACTTCATCAGCGCCAACAAAACGGCGCACGAGCAGGTTGAAAATATTGCCAAAGCCAAGTGCCATAACCGTGCTGGTGAGGATAATGACATTGTACGGCATACTGAAGTCAGGGGTCGGCAAAGGCAACAGAAGTGATGTGGTCCTGATGTAGATGCCCTTTTTGTCTGCAGGCTTGGGTGAGAGTACACGGATGACAGCAGGGGCGACGTCAAACCCCCGATTGGCGTCAGGTGGGTATTCGGTGTAGCGGAGAATGGCTTTCTCGAACTCGTACGTCAAGGTGAGTGTAGAGCTAGGTGGGATTACCATGCGCAGCTCGAGGTGGGTGCCACGCTGCCTATCCAACGCAGGTCGATAGTACGTCTCCTTGATAGGGCTCTCGGAGGACGTATCGACATGAGCACGCAAAGTATGCAGATAAGGTTTCATAAACCATGGCAATGACTCCAAGTAGACGAATTCCACCACGTCTGTAGTCGAAGGATTTTTGATGATCGCCTGCGTGCTCCCACGCTCCTGACCGTGTCCGTTGATTGATCGAGCAGCAAAGAGCGGTGGGTCTGAGCGAACGAGTCCCGTTTTCATCTGCTGTTCAGGCAAGACGAGATCAAAATCCGCGCCGACTGGGAGTGTGTAGCAACGAAGGGTGTCAGAGGCAAGTCTGCTCTCGCTGAACTCACCTCCAGACTTGACTTCAATAGAACGTTCTGGTGGTGTGTTGATGCAGATGCTGTTGCTATCTTCGCTAGACTCAACCAATGGACATGATCCCCTGAGAGGCTTGCCAAAGACTTCTTCGAGAGTCCATCCAGGCTCAGTGCCTTTGTTCAGGGGGAAGCAGGTATCCTGCGAATTGTACCCCTTGGATGTGTCGCACTCGATCTGTTCGATAGGGAGAGGGCGAGGGATTGGGTTATCCCGTGGTCGTTTCGATCGAGCAATGTCCAGGACCATGTCCACACTCTGCTCCATTTCCAATGAGCAGCTGCCGTCTTCAAGTCCGCAGACGGGACGCACGTCGATGGCCATGGTCTGGAACGAAGCATCGAACAGTTTGTGGCCGTCTAACAAGCTCGATATGCCCGCCTTGCCTTTGCAGGGAAGCAGCTTCAGGAAGGGCGTCAAGTTCTCGGTGCAAACCACCTCATGGGGCAGCGTGCCATGCAGCAGGTGCAGGTTTGGTGCGTTTCGATGGTCGCCCTCTGGCGAGAAGGCCATGACGGGCCGAATGGTCTTGGTGGCATCGATGAAGTTTAAGGAGGCACAGAACAGGCCAGACAGCGCGTTGGTGAGAGTAAGCCAGCGGGCAAATGCTCTGTCGAAGGTCAGTCACAGTCGATAGCTGTGGAATCTTCTCGTCATACTGCTCCTCGCTCTCAGCTTCAATCCAGGCCCACAGCTCTACACCAGTTCCTCCTTCTCTCGACCCGTGGTGTGGCCGTTGACCCCAGGTTTCGGCGTCCCACCTTCCAACACTGAATCTCAGATGCAATTCCTGAGTGTGGGCATGCTGCAGGATCTGCCCCAAGGATCTTGGCACATAGCGGAAGTTTTGCTGCTCGAATGCAACTTGGCTTTCGTTGCTGCGGAAGTTGAACGATGCGAGGAGCGTGTCCTGTGGGAGCGGGCGCAGTAGGAGCTGCTCGTGGTAGTCAGACGCCGCCGAGGCGAATGCTAGAAATGCATTCAGCAAGAACAAAAGCCCGGAAGAGAGCATCGCAGCATTGCAGCGCTCGTTGTTGACGGCAAAGGAGTGACGTAGCAGCAACTGGTAGCTGTCCGTTGGTGTTGCGCGTGGTGAAGGTACGCGCCACGCTGTACGTAATTGGCTGGAGCGTGGATGGTGGAGCGTGGAGCGTTAGCTTGGCGGGTCACCGAGGGTCGCGATTTCTGATTGACGCAGCTATCCAACCTCATCCGTCACCGCAAAGCAAACACCAATAGAGAGCAGACATCATGGCCGCCGCAGAGACGCGCAGGCTGCTTGGTACGTGTCGCGCCCCATTCCCACATGCTTAGTCATTTACTGACCGCCTGCAGAACAGCTCATGGGCGAGCAGCTCATGAGCGGCTCTGACCAGCGCGCGCCGCAGCTCAGCATCACCGATCCCAAGGTCTGCCGCTCTTACCTTGTAGGCAACTGCCCCCACGATCTCTTCACCAACACAAAGAACGAACTCGGCCCCTGCCCCAAGGTCCACAATGAAGCCCTCAAGACCGAGTACCAGGAGGCAGACGCAGATCAGAAGCGCAGGTGGGGCTTTGACTTCGACTACCTACGTGATATGCAGCACCACATTGACGGCTGTAATCGCAAGATAGACCAAGCTCAGCGCCGTCTGGAGAAGACGCCTGAGGAGATTCGACAGACTAATGCTCTGGTAAGTCCTTCTCTGTTACTCGTAGAGCCAGCAACTGACAACCACCTTAGCTGAAATCGATCAACGAGCTGACAAAATCTATTGACGCCGGCATGCTCGAAGTTCAGATCATGGGCGAAGAGGGCATGGTCAACATGGCTGTGCAAGAATTTACCAAGGTCCGCATGAAGAAGGCCGAGAAGGAAGAGCGCGAAAGGGAGCTGAGGGCCCTCTCAGACACGGGAGGACCATCAGGGCACCAGAAGCTTCAGGTCTGTGACGTTTGCGGTGCGTATCTCAGTCGCCTTGACAATGATCGCCGATTAGCAGACCATTTCTACGGAAAGATGCATCTTGGCTATGCTCAGATGCGGAAGTCGTACGAATCCCTGCAGAAGGAGCTCAAGGGCCGCGCTCCTCCCCGCGACGCATATCCATCACAAGGCGACGACCGAGGGTCTGGTGGCTGGGGTGGCGGCGGCTACGGTGGAGGCGGGGGAGGCTACGGTGGCCGCGGTGGGCGACGTGGTCGCGGAGGCAGAAGAGGAGGTTGGTAATAGTCTTTTGGTCCGGCGTTCAAGGTGTGTCATGAAGATTCCCAAAAGGTCCAACTTACCACAGCATTATTGCGAGCGACACTACACCTGCAACTACTTTCAGCAATACTTGTACAACAGAGGCCGTCTACAGAGCCATTTGGAGCGTGGAGCTCACGACCTAGTCCAAATCAAACTATGTACGCCTACACCATGACTCGTTTGGTCCATCTCTAACCATTAACAAGGGATTGCGTGCAACTATGCATGGTGCTCGGCAGGAGTCTTGACTGTTGAATATGTCTTGGGTCGAGGGCTACTGGTGAGTTGGCATTTTTCTCGTTGCTTGTCAGCTTCGTCATTTGGTCATGCGCTCTTTTGACCCTTCCCTGGCATTGACGCCAGCGTTCTCCTGATCTGGATGCACGTGAACCCGCACCGCGAAAGCTCTGTACTTTGCATGCATAGGCCAATTCGTATATGCATCTCCTTCTCAAGTAGGTCGGTGAATGAGATGTAGGAATGAAGATGCTCGAGCAGAAGTCGGCCGCTAAACTCGCTCCCGTGTTTCAAAGCTCTGGAATGTAGCGTGGCTTGCATTTTCGTTGCGTGAATAGGATTTTCAACTCCCTGCCCTGGCGAGAAATGCGCGGCAGTAAAGCTTCTCGCCTCCGAGACGATGGTACATAGTCGACAATACGTATAAACCCATGTTCACCGCTTAGGCCCTCTTCGCCACGCAAACACCATGCATTCAGTCCCTTTCTTCTTGGGTATACTCACAACCGCAGTTGGACATGCCTCCGCACTCACGGCTGCTCTTCCTGGTAACTTTAACGGGAAATGCGGTTACATCCGTCGCTAATACAGTCAGTGACCGACAATGTGCTCAACCTTGAAATTGGAGACTCTTTCATGGGCGCACTAACACCGTCATCAGAATATCTTGCTAGTCTGCGGCGCAACTCGATCAGGAAAGCGAAGCGCCAGACACCCTATGCCGACGTCTACGCCGATGTTCAGGAAGACCTCGTCACCCTTGGGGGCAGGGTATACATGACCAGGGTCACTCTCGGGAACAGAGTCTATTCCCTTGTCATCGACACCGGCAGCTCGGACACTTGGGCAGCACAAGCAGGGCTAGTATGCAAGAACGCGGCCGGCCAGACCGTCACCACTGCTACCTGTAAATTCGGTGTCCTCTATAATTCAGCCGCCTCACAGAGTTACAAGCCATACAATCCCCAGCAGTCATTCGGAGTCAACTACACTAGTGGAGAGTACCTGCAGGGCATTCTGGCGACTGAGCTACTTGGTATTGGCGATGTTGGCGCGGGCTATGCTCCTCGTCAAATTGTCAATCAGACCATTGGTGTTGTGCAGCAGGGATATTGGGATGGTGATGGCACGAGCAGTGGTTTGATGGGTCTGGCATACTCCAGGCTCGCGAGTGGAAGCAGTTCGGTTGGTTATGAGGCTGTCATATTCACTCTGTAAGTCGCACTCCATGCTCGCATTCACGAGAAAACCCCCACTATCGGAGCTCACAAATCTGGGCGTCGCCACGAACTACACCAGTCCATATTATCGCACCCCACGTCACTAACTCCACTCTCAGCTTTGACCAAGCCTATTATCCGCCCATCTTCTCCATCGCTCTAAACCGCACTCTCGTCAGTACAGCTGTGAAAGCCCAACCCTCCAAAACTGGAGGCGGCGTGCTCGCATTCGGTGGCATTCCCAGCGTAAGCTACGACACAAATTCTTGGGTGCAAACTGCCATCGTCCCCGTCAGCGCATCAGTATACACATACTACAGCATCAAAATCGACGGCTTCAGCATCACCGCCCCGACAGGCTCGACCGTGGCGGCGCAGAATTATGCTGCCAGTGGCCAAAATATCATCGTGGACAGCGGGACAACGTTGATCTACTTGCCCAACCGAATCGCGGATTATATCGCTTCTTTGTTCCAGCCAGCTGCTACTTACAACCCCAGCACGGGTCTTTACATTGCCAATTGTCAAGCCGTCGCGCCGCGAGTCGGAGTCACGATTGCGGGCACGTCGTACTTCATCAGCACGGATGATCTTTTGAACCGAGGGAGCGGTGCAGTTGGGGGACCTGGGACAGGGGCTGGTACCGGACAGTGTGTGTTGGCCATCCAGAGGACCGATGGTGGGGCGGCTGTGCTGGGGGATAGTTGGTTGAAGAATGTGCTTGTCGTCTTCGACCTGGGGGCAAATAAGGTCAGAATTGCACGGCGCGAAGTTTACTAGAAGTTAAGACACCGTACCTGGGGCGATGAGGGGTTTGGATTCTCGTCCGAGTGATGGACGCGGGAGGCGGTCAAAGATGAGCAGTGGCCGTTACTTTGCATGATCAAGTACGCAAAGCCGAGCCTGATTGTGCTGGCGTTCCTCGCGACAATTTCAATCACCTGCGTAGCATATTGTTTCCAGTGAACCCGAAAGTCTCTGTTCACTCTGCCCCTTCTCCCGGCCCTTTTCACTGACATATTGTTTCCACACCTCCCTGTCTCGTTCATAACCTGTTCTATTACGCCCTCCATCCTGAAACCAAAGAATCAAACCCACCACAACCCATACTCCCAATCTCAGATCGCCATGCCCCGTCAACGTCGGGGTGGAGGCATGCGCAGGAAAGAACCCAAGGTCATCCGTCCGCCGCCAGAGAACTCGCCTTTCCTCCGCTTCTTGCTAGTCCTCGGTGTGCTCTACATTTGTGCTGCTGTAATCCTTCTCTATGGACCTGTGATCGGGCAGAAGTTCGCGTGGCTGATGTTCAATAGTGTGCACTGAGAGAGTGGAGAAGGGTGTTGAAGGAAGTGGCATGAGGGATAGGCACGGACTACATGTATTGTGTGTAATATTTACTTTTTCTCGGAAGCTGCGGTTTGGGGGATAAGACAGTGTTATAGGAGCTGGTGTAGTATTGGGGTTGGAAGGACTTGAGATTATTGTATGACGAGCTGACACCCGAACTGTGTCGATTCATGATACCGAGAATGCAGTGATCAACCCGTCAACGTCGTTTGAATTTTTCTCCTCAGCTAAACCCTAAACAATATTATCCGATACACGCTATCCATCTGCTGGAACGTTGCTGCACTTGGATTATATGGTACATTACATCCAAACACCTTGATTTTTCCAGGACGTGGGCGGGCCATGTCTTTGCACACAATCAGACAGTCTGTAAGTAAGACCACAACAGATATTTTGTCCTTTCTTACAACAGATGTTAGTACTGAGACGATGTCAAGCGATTAGCGTTTTATCTATTTGCCTTGCTGAATCCTTTCACTGAGTTCCTGCCACAATCTCCTTGGTCACCCTTACTTTCACCAATAAGCTCTCGTACCGGGTCAGTTAGTATAAGTCACCGGAACCAACATCTTTCTCAACACGTCAGTGCACATTTTCCGCTTCAGCGCTGTAGTTTCCGATAGACTCAACCGGCACCTATCTTTCTTGCCACCCAGCTGTAGATTCCAGACCTTGAACATGGCAATCAACCTCCTCACAAACGTTATGTTCGTGGTCATCTTGCTCATACTCGTCTTGCAGTGGCTGACAAAGCTTGCAACGCTTTTGCAGACACCGTGTACCATCGAAAATAGAGAGATCGGATCAGAGGCTTTCGAGAGGGTGACGGCTGAGTATGCTATCCCTCTGATCGTGGTCACCCCTCCGGAAGAGTGAAGGAACTCGTGGAGCGCGTTCGATGGTCTAGCTGAAGATGGGCAATGTGGTTATCTTTCGCTCTTTGATTATCACGAAATGGTGAGGATTTTCATAGTCGGGAGAATATAGATGTACGCACAATGATGCAAGAATGTAGAGCGGCGTCATAGTCAGCAATAACCTGACTGGATCTTGCATGACTGATAAGAATCCCATGGTGATCCAGAACGAAGACATCGTCCAATGGATATGGTTGCATATTCTTGCTACTGACCGCTACTACTTTGGCGATGCCTCAAATTCTCCTCAACTGCACGATCGTCTATTTTATCCATAGGCTTTGCATGAATCCTGGGAGGTGTGCTGCTGCCACTGTCGCTTTCCGAATCAGAAACTTTGCCAAACCCCATGGCACCAAAGGCTACTGATATCGATTGGGCAAGTATGTTCGCTGCAGCATTTATCGTTGAATCGCCGTCGCCATCTCTGGTGTATGACTCCGGTGCTTTGAAGCCAGAAGGTTCTTCGAAAGATGGTGCTCGATCTCCTCCAAGAATCTCCCGTTGTGTGCTCTTGCGCCTAGCCTCTTGCGCCTGAATGTCTACGCCGTGATGTGTTTGTGTTTCTGTTGGGACTTCTTCGGATTTGGTGCCGCCAGTTTCGCTACCTTGTTGCTCGAGAGTCTGTTCGAGTTCCGATCCAAACAGCAGCTTGAAGAACACCACAAACACCACCTCCCCGCTCTCCCTACTCTTCAACACAAATCTAAGATGATGCGTTTTTTCGTCCACATACTTTGCCACGCTGATAGAGAAGCCCGGCAACCGCAATGAGAAGTTTGAGAAGTCGAGATGCGGATTGAAGAAATCCGCATGGTACATCCTGCCCTTCTCAAATGTAAACTTCTCCAACTGCGCCTGATCAAGGAAGAATTTTCGTCTCGCTTTCCAGTCTGACGGAATGCTCTGACCAGAACGTACAGACTCTCCTGATAGCCTCGCACCTTCCTCCACAACGCCATTGTTCTCGCTGTCTAGGTGCTTTAGCTGCTCTTCCGCGCTCTCCTTGTCGACTTTCTCGCCGACACGCAGGGTGAAGCAGCTACTCAACATGGGCCCGTAGAGATATGGCTCGTCGCTGAACGGATCTGCGTATAACCCCGGATCTAGTATTGTAGTCGCAATTTTGACTGCTGTTTTGGTGCCGGGTGGTAGACGGTCGCGCACGGGATGGCTAAAGTCGAAACCCATAACTAGATCGGTGCCAGATATGTTGCGTTTGGGAACGAAGGACCACGCGACCGAGTAGCGATCTGATGTGTGCATGGGATGAGTGAAGTAAGAACAGTTTTTCGGTGCGTCTTTAGGTAAGCCATGGTAGTCTTTGATCCGGACGCGGAGGTACGATGTCGCGAGGTCATTGTCGACTTTGTGATCATCGGAGCTGTTGACTGATACTTGAGTGTGAGACCTCGGGTTGTATGATGGGCCTGCAGTCACTGTGGCAGCCTGATTAGGGTATTGGTAGGGAATCTAGGGCGTGTATGGGCGAACCTTGGAGCAGATACTTGTCGCGAGCTTCAGGATCGACGACACCCCCCGAGCCTCCTAACAGTCCCATGGTGAATTCTTGGGTGGATTGAAGTTCCTCACACAAGTCAAGGAGTTTCGAGTTGACCTCTTCTCACACAACAGACTGGGATTTTAGTAGGTTTGGATGCCTCAATAAGCCACTGAAAGCAACAGCCACAATTTCATACGCAATACATTGCGTTTGAAACAGGCTTCATGTAGTATCGAATGAGCTACGAGTGGAGTATCTGAATGCATGACGTCGTGACATTACTACTGCGACCAATCAGCGGCTTCCGGTCTCAACCCTAGCGTACTCATCGACACCAGGTACTCTCTACGACATTAGAAACCAGAAGGACGGAGGTCTGAACCGTATGTTCGTTGTTCTGCTGGATGGGTGTTCATATAAGGTCATTCAACTCCTATCGTGCTTTACAAGCGTGTCCTTTTTGGGAATACCTTGTTATTCACCCTATTCGAGAATTAGTCTGCATCAATACTTCAAGCTGTTTAATGAGCCGGCAAGGTTAGGCAAATATATCCATGGTAGATAATAAAAACGTTCCTTATTCTTACAGAGGTCTATGTTTTTCCTCTCTTATGATGCATAACTGCAGATCTACACCACAATATTACGCTCGAGAAACCAACTCGGTGCTGTGGGAAAGCCTAGAGCACTTATTTCTTGCCCCTTCCTCCAAAGCCCCATCGGATCTGGTTTGCCCAGCGGCCTTCCACACCCAGTTCATCGGCAAATTGCCAAACAAGCCCAGGGTTCTTTTGAAACATGCGCCCAATGAAAATGACATCGAGATTGTCGTCTTCAAGGTAGCCATTGGCCTGCTTGCCATTTGTGATGGTACCGACGGCACCGACGAGCAGCTTATCACCAACCTTATCCTTGATAGCTTTCGAGAAGGGCTCCTGGTAGCCCGGACCGCCATGGATGTGCTGCTTGTCGTGAAGCCCTGCGGACGAGACGTCGAGAAGGTCGACACCTTTCTCAGCGAGCTGTTCAGCGAGCTTGATGGTCTGCTCGAGAGTCCAGCCCTCGATACCAGCCTCCTCCAGCCAGTCGGAAGCACTGATGCGGAGCAGAAGAGGCATGTCCTTTGGGATGGTCGCACGAGCGATTTCGACAACCTCAAGGGTGAGACGGGTGCGGTTCTCAAAAGATCCACCGTACTTATCTGTACGCTTGTTGGATGCAGGTGACAAGAAACTGTGAAGAAGGTAGCCGTGGGCGTTGTGGATTTCGATGAAGTCAAAGCCAACCGCGAGAGCGCGCTCGATTGCGTCCTTGAAATCCTTCTTCAGCTGCTCGATTTCATCCAGAGATATTTCCTTGGGTTGGCAATATTTGTCGTTGAAGGCAATGGCAGAAGGTGCGTGAACATTATCGGGCCAGCCTCCTACGTCCTTTCCAGCAATTTCGCCCGCGCTTAACCATGGGGCGACCATGCTCGCCTTGCGACCAGCGTGTCCGAGCTGAATACCGATTTTCTGGTTCTGGCCGTGTGCGAATTCGACAATCCTGCGAAGGGGTTCCTTCTGAGAATCCTTCCACAACCCAAGATCCTCGGGAGTGATGCGTCCATTCGCCTGGATGGCAGTAGCTTCGACTAAAGTCAAACCAGGGCCACGCTGGAGGATACCACCCAAGTGAGTGAGCTGCCAATCTGTAGCATGGCCATCCTGAGATGAGTACTGGCAGAGCGGCGAAAGGGCAATGCGATTTTGGACCTGAAGACCGCGGATCTTCAGAGGCTGAAAGAGCTTGGGAATCTTCGAGCTGCCATCAATCATGCCCAGTGCGGTGCCCGCTGGAGGATTCTGAAGAGGTGTGAAGTACGAGATCTGTGTTCGTCAGTACAAGCATCTTCATTGTTGGCTCATAACATACTCCAGGGGCTGCAATGTTTTTCAGGTGGTCATCGGTTGGGATATCCTTGGGGACAGCATGTTGAGAATGGGACCCATCAGTGTTTGCTTCGGCGCCCATTATGACAATCGCTGTGGCTTTCAAGAGGAAAAAAGTGGCGGTAAGAGAGGCACGACTTGAATTGATATCGAAACGGACGACGAGGGCCTCGACCCATTTATACGTACTCTCCGATTGTCAGAAGTACTGTCAAGGTGTGAATAGCTTAGCGTAGTGTAGTCAGCAATAACAACAGCCCCGCAGACGTCATACACCAAGCGCAACCTATAGCCGCTGATTTGTAAGGCACCACTGAGGCGAACCAAGCGTCAGCGTGTGGGAGTATAGCCGGTACTCCGCGAAATGTACTTTTTAGAGGGTTGCAATAAGACATGTGATTCGGCGCAGTCCTGGTGCCTTGCAGGAACACTGGGGCTCAGATGGCTACACCCGATCGTGCGTGTGTCATGAAGCCACAGCTTACTAATTCTCAGAGAACATCTGTGCCAGACATCGCTCACTCATGCTCCCTCAGCCGCCTCAGTCAATGCGTTGATCTGAAACTGTTGCATATTATCTGGCGTGGCGCTATCAGCATACGCCTCAATCGAGCTAGGTGCGCGCTGTGTTCCTCAACGCATCTATATCTTTGTTAGCATTTGTAACAAGTCTACTTGTTGCATGTATGGTCGGCGTTGAGATTATTATCGCCAGTGTTGAGGAGTCGGGTCGCGGTCAGCAGAGGACGTCGGCCGACTTGCTGGATTTCGGCAACGAATCTGTTAGCGACCCGATCCGGCTCCCACCCGATCACCAGATACAACAGCCTTCAACCCGGGGATCACCTTTGTCTCAATGAACGCTACTCAGGTACAGACGAGGCTAGATACTCTCTAGCTGACTAATAGCGGCTGCCACGGCGCTGTACTGTGCGCTCAGTAAGATCCGAGTAGTTCTGCATCGTATATAGGGCTGAACCAACACGTGCGAAGAATGTTGGACACGTACGGGTCGCTGAAGCCTGAGGCTTGATGTCTCACAAACAACGATGGAATGCCCAGCATTATCTTCCAAGACTTTAGTGCTGCAATCGACACTTTCGATTGTGTTCCAAATTGAGCACACCAAGAGCTGTTGTGCCGAATTGGACCCTTCCTAGCGATGCAAAATATTCACCTTTGATGCACAGCACTCGGTTCAAGGAGCGCGCCGAAACGACTCTGTGGCGACTCAGAGGCGCCAAAAACGCCAATCTTCTAGTGCCGTGATCGACTTCGACACTGGAGGTGCCTAAAATGGTAACTCTGTTGGCGTTACAGGTAGCAGGCTCGCCGTGCAGTGTTTGAGATGTGCTGTTTCGGACAGGCATTACACGGCGGCCATGTTTCGAGGCTTGAGCTCACCATATATGCCCCACGAAGACCGACTTTGTGGTCAGCACTGCTGTAGCATGATTTCCATGACGAGTCTCTCGGCAACGGTATGCGTGCTCGGAGTGTGAGCCATGACTGTTGAGTGCGCCGTGTATTGCGGCCAAAACCAGTAGGGCATTCTCTCAATGCCAATATTTAGTGCAGTGATCTATACCCTACTGACAAAAGATGCCGCTTTCGGTCTGCTGACGAAGACATGAAAAATTCAAGGGCAGGGACAAGCACTGCAAAGGCTTGGGGTGTAGCTGTGCGACGTAGCATGTCGGTGACGACGATGGAACGCTGCAGAAGAACGACTAGGCTCGCAAAGAACATCCGAGAACGATCATCGTCGCCCAGACGCTCAGAGAATCTTAGTACCTACCCAGAGCAACATCAGAGCTTTCTACAGCAAGCTTGAAATGCCAGAGTAGTGACTTTGAGAACGAATCGAGCGTGCATAGGCTGGTCGGCGGCAATTCTAGACGTCCACGTCAGGAATTCTGAGCCTCACCGCCGTCTGCCAAGCGTGACAACAAGGAACACTTGATCACTTTCAAGCCCACCTGTATGGGAGTCGTGCTAAGAGTCACGCTTTGTTGTAATTGTAATGACTGCCTTGAGTATATGAGGAGCATATGAGGAGACGCCGCTATTTGCAAGACGGAATACACATTAACGGCTCAAGATGATTGGCGGAACCTTAGCGAACGGGCGAATGGCAATCCTGTGCAGGGGTTTACAAAGGCCACATTGACATCCTGACGGGTGAGGCTGATCACTAGCGCGGGGTGCCTACACGATATACCGCGGACAGGATTCCATCTTGCATGCAGTATCCGGCATTGTATGGGATCCAACCGTGTCAAAGGACAGCTGTTACGTGTGCCTGAATCCGAATGCTGCAGCCTTGCGGGTTGGGTAATGCTAACGACACGTGCGAGCAGTATCACGGACTACAAACGTAGTGGAAAGTTCGAGCACAGAGTGAAACTACACGTGTCCTGTACCAATCGAGCATCAGATTGAGTGAAATTAAGGCTGATGGGTGGGTGACTCCAGGTTGACACAGTTGAACAAAGCCGGAGTGGCGACGCTAGTACCGAAGTAGAAGCGGTGAGGCTCGCGGAGCTCGTTAATACCAGCTGTTCACTTCGAAAGTTGTAGAGACCCGGTCCACATATAACGCTTGCCCACCGCCAACTCTACCCTCTTCTTCCTCCATCCCACTTCGACAGTCAACTTCAACTGGCTTGTCTTTCTTTCTTTGTTAGATACCCGGAGTCTTCTCTACTCCACAACGCGCCGCGAGCTTCACAAGACTCGCACCCCGCGCACGCCTGCGTCTACCGAAGCCACTCCCAGGCTCATACACAAAAACCACATTCACAATGGCACGCAGCTCACGGAGCGCCAGCAAGCGCTCCACATGGAGCATTGCTTTCTACCTTCTCATGGTCCTTGTCGCTGGCTTGATGCTCGCGAAGACAGCTCGCGCTGAGGACCAGGAGCCTATCGCCGAGGATAGCAACGCTGTCTCTGGCCCCGTCATTGGTATCGATCTTGGAACAACCTACTCTTGTGTTGGTATCATGAAGAACGGAAAGGTCGAGATTATGGTCAACGACCAGGGTAAGTTTACCGCTGCCCTATGTTATTTGACAGCAACTGACAAGTGTCCTCTACAGGTAACCGTATCACACCTTCTTGGGTCGCTTTCACCGATGATGAGCGTCTTGTTGGTGACGCCGCCAAGAACCAGTTCGCCAGCAACCCCCACAACACTGTCTTCGATATCGTAAGTTCATCGCTGTGCCTGCGGAAATCCACAGCTTGCTAACAACCTCTGCAGAAGCGTCTCATCGGTCAGAAGTTCAACGACAAGTCTGTCCAGAATGACATCAAGCACTTCCCCTTCAAGGTCGTCAACAAGGGCGGACAGCCCCGCGTCAGCGTCGAGGTCCATAACAAGGAGACCACATTCACACCCGAAGAGATCTCGGCTATGGTTCTTGGCAAGATGAAGGAGGTCGCTGAGAACTACCTCGGCGAGCCCGTCAAGAACGCCGTTGTCACTGTTCCCGCCTACTTCAACGACGCTCAGCGCGCTGCCACCAAGGACGCCGGTACCATCGCTGGTCTCAACGTTCTCCGTGTCGTCAACGAGCCCACCGCCGCCGCTCTCGCCTACGGCCTGGACAAGACCGACCAGAAGGAACGCCAGGTTCTCGTCTACGATCTTGGTGGCGGTACCTTCGATGTCTCCATCCTCACCATCGAGGAGGGCGTTTTCGAGGTCCAGTCTACTGCCGGTGACACTCACCTTGGTGGTGAGGATTTCGACAACCGTGTCATCAGCTACTTCGCCAAGAAGTACAACAAGGAGAACGACGTCGATGTCACCAAGGACGCCAAGTCCATGGGTAAGCTCAAGCGCGAGGTCGAGAAGGCCAAGCGTACTCTCTCCTCCCAGAAGACTACAAAGATCGAGATTGAGTCCTTCCACAAGGGCGCCGACTTCTCCGAGACTCTCACCCGCGCCAAGTTCGAGGAGCTCAACAACGACCTCTTCAAGAAGACCCTCAAGCCTGTTGAGCAGGTTCTCAAGGATGCCAAGATGAAGAAGGGTGACATCGACGACATTGTCCTCGTCGGTGGTTCCACTCGTATCCCCAAGGTTCAGCAGATGCTCGAGGAGTACTTCGGAAAGAAGGCTCGCAAGGATGTCAACCCCGATGAGGCTGTCGCTTTCGGTGCCGCCGTTCAGGGTGGTGTTCTCGCCGGTGACGCCAGCACTGACGACATCATCCTCATGGATGTCAACCCGCTTACCCTCGGTATCGAGACCACCGGTGGTGTCATGACTCACCTCATCAAGCGTGGTACCACCATCCCCACCAAGAAGAGCCAGATCTTCTCTACCGCCGCCGATAACCAGCCCGTAGTCCTCATCCAGGTATTTGAAGGCGAGCGAAGTATGACTAAGGACAACAACAACCTTGGCAAGTTCGAGCTCACCAACATTCCGTAAGTCGCAAATGGTCCCACACTCCGCTTCGATCAATGCTGACAATCTCACAGTCCTGCTCCCCGTGGTGTTCCCCAGATTGAGGTCACTTTCGAGCTCGATGCCAACGGTATCCTCAAGGTTGGCGCTGTCGACAAGGGTACTGGCAAGGGCGAGAGCATCACCATCAAGAACGACAAGGGTCGCCTTTCCACCGAGGACATTGAGCGCATGGTCGAGGAGGCCGAGAAGTACGCCGAGGAGGACAAGGCCAACCGTGAGCGCATTGAGTCGCGCAACAAGCTCGAGAACTACGCCTACAGCCTCAAGAACCAGGTCAACGACAAGGAGGGTCTTGGCGGCAAGATCGAGGACGACGACAAGGAGTCCCTTCTCGAGGCCGTCAAGGAGACCCAGGACTGGCTTGACGAGAACTCCGCTGAGGCCCAGGCCGAGGACTTTGATGAGCAGTTCCAGAAGCTGTCCGATGTCGCTTACCCCATCACCTCCAAGCTCTACGGCTCGGCTGGTGGCGCTGGTGACGATGAGGAGCCCGGTCACGATGAGTTGTAGATTGATGAGTTATAGTTGGCGACGCGGAAAAGTTGTCCTGAATTACCCTGGGCTGCCTTTGGGTTTGCCATGTACGAGTAGCATTCCTGCCGCCGTTACAATATGAACGGCTTGGATGTATATGGGATATCTCGAGTTTAGTTACGAAGATAACTTTCAATGAACGAACATGAACAAAATGCACATTTGCTGCGTCCTATGTTGAGGTTTGCTGTGATGCACGCCAAGTATGCAAGGTACGCGACGGTGTACAAGATAGCCAAATTCTCCTAATCCTGAAGCCATAATCAACGTTCACAGCGGCATCTCCCCCACTTCCGCGACTGTACCAACTTGCTGGGAGCTCACAGTTCGGTCGTGTGGCGCTGCAGCATTCCGCACCTTCTTGCGTTGTTGGTGTCATTCCTTCTTAAAATACCCACCCCTGCTCTTCTCCTTCTCTCTCACCGTCACGCCTCGTCTTCGCTCAACTGCACCTCACCAGCTCCGCGCAGCCACTCAACAAGATGCAGGACCGAGAGCACCAGTCAAGCCTGGATTCTCGATTGGTACACCCCACTTAGGTGTGGAGCCATTTCAACCCAATCTAACAGCTCGTTGGCTTGCTTGCAACAATGTGTATCTCTCAGAGTAACGCGTGCCTCAAACTTCGACAAGCAACTCACATCTTCGTACGCTCTGACCAGCTATGGCGCCCGCTCGCTTTTGTCACTCGCTTGCATTCAAGAAGCTCTGGACCGCAGCTCTCCCGAAACGGTCTATCTACCGACATAGACGTTTACTTTCTTTACGCCGTCACTCCTCTACATGTTTCTCGGCATACATTGCGACCTACGGTTGCGCTACTCTATTGAGCCACCAAGGCGATGGACCGGCTGCGATCTCGCGCTCTGACTGCGGCTCTCAATATAGCTTGAGCAGTCATGGCTTCGGCAAAGGCATATCGTTATCACAGCGTTGTCATCAACGGCAAGGACTGACAGCATCTCATAACCTTGAAGCTGCTCCTGAAGCATCAAGTGTATGACGTGCAGATGAAGAGGACAGATTGGAGTGTTCTTGAAGTTTTCGTATTTACTAACAATAGACAGTTATACAGAACACAAATTGGCCGTTTGGAGTCCGGATGCGAGCCTCGTCTACGTTGTCCGACATCGGATGACCATGGGTCGTAAGGGTATCCTGCGAGAAGCGACAATATCAGAAGACTGCCAAGATGGGCCAGGAGTATCCAGGACTGGTATAGATGAACGAGGAATATGAGGAAAGATGTGCACGAAGAAACTCAAGAGACACAACGCCGACCTGAAAAGGACAACGCGGCGCTTAAGAGAAGGAAACCTTGACGGTCTCGCCAGAGGAGCCCATGGCGCAACCGCCACCGGTACCGGCCATGATAGAGTCGTAGCCACCGCCGCCACCGGAGGAGGCACCGCACCCGTAGAGATCGTAGTCAGTTCCAGCCTCGCACGAGTTGGCGTTCTCGTCCTTGCACTTGAAGACACATGTGTTCATGTCGGAGACACACTTGGAGCCCTTAGAGCTGATGGTGCGGCCCTTCATGTTAACGTTGCGGGAAACATCGAAAGCACCGTACTGGCCGAAGGTGACCTCCCACCAGGTCTGGTCAAGACCACCGAAGTTGGCAAGCTTGGTGGAGCTGAAGGCGGGAGCGCAAGCTGCGGGGACGTTGGCAGCGAAGGAGACAACGGTCTTCTGGCCAGACTTGAGACCGACGGAGATCTCAGGCTGGTTGACGTTCAGGGACATGCCGGCGAAGCCGTCGGCCTTCCAGCAGAAGATGACAGCATCCTCGTTGGCGTCGTTGATGAACTCGGCCTTCCAGTCGCTGTCATCACCAATCCAGATAGCACCGTTGTTGGACTTGTCGTTCTTGCCTGTGGAGATAACGCCGAGCGACTTGACAATAGACTCCACACCCTCGAGAAGATCAGTAACAACGTCGCCAATGATGTCGCCAAGGTCGTGAGACGAGGAGGCAGATGTGGTAGCAGCAGCGGAGCTGGAAGGAGCGGCAGAGGTCTTGGAAGGAGCGGCGGAAGTCTTGACCTCCTGAACCTTGACAGCAGCAGCAGAGCTGGTGGGTGCAGCAGATGACTCCTGTTTGGCAGGCGCAGCGACGGTGGGAGTGGCCTGTGCGGTAGGGGTAGGAGTGGGCAAGTTGAAGACAGAGCTCCAGTTGACCTTGTCCCAGTCGACGTCGTTCAGGTCGTAGGCAACCGCCTTCCAGTTGATATCGTTGGCAGCAGAGCGCTTGGCATCACTGCAGTCTGTTAGCGCTGGCCTCCTGCACGTCACGTGGAGTATTCACTTACGCCTGACGCCTGGCGTGGAAGCTGGCGTGACGGTTGTGGTGGTTGGCAGCGGCGGCCTGGCCGACAGCGAGGGTGCTCAGCACCAGAGCAGAGGAGTAACGCATTTCGAAATGTGGGTTTGCTGGTTGTTTGCTGGTGCAGTTGGAAGTTTATGTGCGGCAGAGGGATCGTAACGTCGTTCAACGGCGGCTATGAGTATGTCTGGTTGGTGAATGAGTGACTGGATGCGAACAGCAATACCGGCGTGAAGGAGTGAACGCGCGAAATTGGCTAATGTTCAAGAGAGGGACAATACGGTATGATATACTCGGTGAAGGTGGAGAAGAGAAGAGACAAGAGCGGCGACGCGCAGGAGTTGGCTCAGCCGGAGCCCCTGCTTGTTGGGTTGGTGGGCCCAGCGCACCGCCTGGGGCCTCGACAGTATCTCATCTCCTCTGTCTTTCACCCCCTACCCAACAAGGAAAGGCGAGCGCGCGGACATTGACCGTTGTTAAACATGTCAACCAATTGGGAGCGGTGCCTGGATTGTGGAGCCAGGCACACTCCGCCCCTATTGGTGTACCTGACTTAGCGACGGCTCGGCGCCCGGTCGTTTCACTCCTGGATTTGCGCACACAACATACTGCACGTGTGGACCATCTATTGCCCAGCTGCTGGACGAAGGCGCAAGAGCTGTGAGCTGTCGCATGCAACTCATCGACGCAGCGAAGTGGCCTACTGCAGGCATCCTGCACTGCTTATGTCAAGCTCAAAACCGGAAAGCAAACAAATGACGGCCGCGCAATTGCGATCTTCGTGACAGTTGGCTACGCGGCTCATGATTGGAGAAACATGCGTGCGTGTCCTTCAATCCTGGTCTTGTCGCCGAGGATACAAGTGGAGACTGAGTCGTCCAGAACGTCTTCGCAAACAACCGCGTTGACGCTCCCTGCTCCACCCAATCGTGCAGACATCATTTCTCAACAACGATGATTTGAACAACGCACTCGAATTGTGAAGGTGCAGCACAACGCTCATAACCTGTGACAAGCGGTGCCCGCGTGACACTCGACTTGTCGACCTCAGCACAAATGCTTTAACCTCTCCTCGTCCCGCGGGTTGCACAATCTTAGGGCAGCGCAATGCTTCGTCTGCTGGACCACGCAATAGCCATCGCAGAGTGACGCAAGCGTCGCGTGCAACGTGGACCGGCTCTCCATTTCTCCACCTGCAGCCCTCTGCAGCTGCGCAGTTTCTTCTCCACTCACAGATCAGCAAAAAGTGCCGAACGGCGATGCAACGTTCGTTGGATGCCTGCCCTGCCACCATCACGGCACGATAAGAGCCTTTATCGCAACGTGTCGTGGGCCGGCATGCAGCAAGGAAAATCTGCAACTTTCATCCTGCCAGTCAGATGCAAGTACAGACTAACATTTGCGGGATCGTGGGGATATAGCATGACGCCAATGCAACGTGGTGGGTTATCGTTCGTGGATCCTGCGTCCAGAATCTCGGCTTGACAACGGCAGCCGTGAATGATGTAGGTGGTTTTCTCTCACTCGTTGGAATTTTTGTCCTTTGTCCAATCACTATCATGACCGTTCAGCAAGATTTTCTCTAGCTCTTCTCATTCTTCGCATGGTCTCTGTTGGTGAGTCAATTCTCGGTTCTAGGACATGCGCTTCTGAAGCGGTACAGAATTTTGATGTTGAAGACACTTTCACGGTAGCGCGCGGACGGCTATTCCCAGGCACGGCGGACTAAAAAGACAAAGAAACAAAGACAAGGTCGTCAAGGAAGTGTGCATGCTAACGCCAGACACCTGTCAGCGCGCAGTAGTCCCACGAGATGGATGGGACATGATTCTCAAAAGCCCTGTCAGCCCTTGACAGAGTCTGTGGAGACCATCAAATCACTTCAGCTCAAGTGCGCGCCACTTCGCTTGCACGTTAAAGCAGCACCATGTACACACCTTCCGGAAACCGCATGTTCGCATACACGATGTTCGCAGAATGGTCACCCAGCATGCATGTGCAGGATGCTGCAGCATGTCGATAAGCTTATCACTATTGTTATAGCCGGACTGTGCGATAGCTTGGAAGTAGGACCATGCGCTTTGCGAGTAGGTTCACTCAGTCAGTACCTGGCGAGATTGGCTGTGACATTTCATCCTAATCTCAACGTTTCCGACCGAGGTCTTACTCGTGGCTCAATGCCAATCAAGCACGTGAATTCGACGGAATGTCCATCCCTCATCCTGTCGACCCGTGGGCACATCTGACTGCATGTGCTTCTCTCACAGATGAACACAATCTGCAGTGCATCCACACTTCCAGTTGCACCCAAAAACAAACACACGCGCGAGCGCCTCAGGCCACGCTGGTGCGGCGTCTGCGAAACACGCACTGAACCTGTCAGCAGCGGGATCGGCGCCACCTGAGTCTGGGGCGAACGCCGGAGTTTGAGCTGTGCCTGTCGATCACACACGAGTGGTTTGGGACAGAACGCATGTTCGTAGCTTCGTCCTGGAAAATGTGCGTACTCTTTGTTAAGGCGATTAGGGATGGCATGGGTCGTCGACACTTAATGGCTATGCGTGACGCTGATGCCGACTGGCACGTAAGATTGTCAGCTGTGGTAATGTCGTGACCGCATTGAGACAGTCAGGTTCTGAACTACAGGCTGCGCGACAGACTAAAACATGTCTTGCGCGGCGGTATGCGTGGGCACGAGAGCCAATTATCTCACCGATGCAAGTGTGGTGTACAGTATTGGGAGCACGCGAAAGCAGCTCGTTCTAGACGGGAATCACCAAGCAAGATATGCAGGTGCAAAATGTGGACTTTCTCTATCCCTTCAGCCTATGTACACTATTCACATGCACACGCGCTTGCCCGCAGACCCTCTGCGGGCAACAACTCTCGCCAAATGTCATCAAATCCCCCCAAACAGGTATATCAAAGAAGTGAATGGACGTCCGAGGCCAGCGGCAAGTATATCGTCGTGGGGTATCTCGAAACTACGAACATAAGGTAGGGCTCATCAAGCCTGATCGTCTCCATGGTGGCGTATGGAGGATCTGTTCCAAATATAAAGAAGAGAACGCCAAACATGCAGATGCGGTTAAAAAAAAGTGTATGAAGCTGGCTGGCTGACTCTAGTAGCCATAGCCGTTGTCGTAGCCTCTCGGGTTCGGTGGTGGGTATCCTGTGCTCGCAGGCGTATAGCTGCGGTCTGCAGGTGTGTAACTCCTCTCAGTAGGGGTATAGCTCCTCTCAGCCGGTGTATAGCTTCGCTCGCTGCCTAGATTGGACGGTGCGTAGGTCCTTTGCGCCGGAGCGTTCCATCCAGGTTGTTGGAGCGGTGCTGTAGCACTGCGTTGTTGTACAGGCGGTACAGAGCCGTTCATGGCCCTGTTTGGCAGAGGCTGTGAGGCCTCGCGGCGCTGAATAGCTGACTGCAGGCTCGCCGGTACCCCTGATCGCGGAGGTGCAGTACCTGCTCTAGGAGGGGCGGTGCCCGATCGAGGAGGCATGTTCGACATTTGCGACGTAGCTGGCGAGCCAGCACGAAGTGCGCCAGGAAGTTGAGGAGGTCGGTAGTCGTCCCCGCTTAAGTTTGCCGAGTAGTACCCAGGACCGTTGTCTTGGGGTGTGACATCAACAGGTGACAGTTCGTAAGCGGGGCCCGTCGCAGGCCCGCGGTTATTGTACGGCGAAAAAGCGGTATATCCCTGCGTGGGCTGTGCACCATAAGTATCGTCAAGAGGTTGGACGAGATCATGAGGAGGTGAGTAGCGGCCGTTTGAGAAGTCAGTGTCGACTTGGGGAAGCGTGGGTCGCGGTGACGCCCTGCCTTGCGATGCGGGTGTGAATGTTCGGGCGGGTGGCGCGAGGGGAGGGTCTTCGTAGAAGTAGGCGTTCTGGTCGAGGTGAGGTACGGGAGGCATCGGAGAAGCCATGCCCATGTCACTCGCTTGATTGAGAAGTGGCGCATTCGAACCATAGCTGGTTGTTGAGAAGTTCGTGTCCGATCGACCTGGGCCAGGTCTCTCGTTCAATGTGGGCAGAGTGGGCTTCCTTGTGATACCAGCAGAGTTGTTGGTGGCGACCGTGTTGGTTCGCGAGGGCGCATTTGACGCGTAAGCTGGCAGAGTCGCGACAGTACTGAATGTATCAGATCGCTGGATGCCATAAATGGATGCACCGTCGTCTTCCTTGCCAACGAGGCTGGGCAAAGTAGGCTTCGAGCTTGCCGAGTTGAGAGTGCCCTTCTTCAGTGCCTTCTGTTCCTCTGCCTTTCGCTTCTGATCCTCCTTCTCGATCGCCTTCTTCATCTTCTTACCAACGATACGAGCCAAACGCGTCTCGACCTTTCGACGGCAGTAGTTGGTCAAGCTGCCGTCCGATCGTGGAATATAGTGCCAGAGGAAGACAACGTAGAGAATGCATGAGATGATGATGCCGAGCGCTGCTATGACCCAGATGACGAGGGAGAACAACATGGTGAAATAGACAACGGTCTCCTGTTTGTTGCCAGTCTCGATCATGGTCTTGATGTTCACGAAAAACTGCTCAAAGCCCGACCGGTCTTCGGACGCATGCTCGCCAACAGGTAGAAGCTGTGCCTGCATAACGGCATACAAGGTCATGGCGTTGATCGCAATGCGTGGGCCTTGCGCAACGATGACGATCAAGGCACTCTTGAACTGAAAATAGACGAACAGAGCAATGTAGTTGGCGCCCTTCTTACTCTTGGTTAGCTCAGCGAAGACCAGGAAACGACGCCATCCTCGACCACTGCTGGTGAGCCTCATACTCTGCCAGATAGCGGCCAATGGTTCAAGGTAGCATTCTGTAACGCTTCCAGATCGCATGACGCGAAACGCCATGATACCTCGGTAGACCAAGAAGACATATGAGATGATGATGGTAATAGCGAAGATCCACTTCGCGACTTCGAAAGGTACCTTCGGCTGTACCTGACTGGACCACTTATTGAAGGCGAGGAGGTTGACGGCCGTGAAAGCGTCGGCGGCGTAGACGGCGCAGGAAACAAAGACGAGGATCCAGAGCCAGGCGTAGGAGAACGGGGTCAAGCACGATGTTGACCTGAAGTCCGAAAGGTTCTGGAGAGGTTAGTGTTGCCACTCAATGCTCCACGTACACCACCTACAATGTAGTCCCATTTCTGGTCAGCGGCCACATTGGCAAGGCCCTTCTCGCGGTCTCCACAGCAGCCCATGGTTGATGGTGTCGAGTATTAGATGGTATTTGCGTAATTGGCCGGTCAACGGTAGCGTAACCCGCAGTCCAGCTGGTGTAAAGAGTGAAGTTAGCTGCTACAGTGACATTGGCAGCCCTCAGAAGGCAAGGAAGGTTGGTGGTATAAGGAGCGTGATCGCGAAAGTGGTGACAGACCGGCTGTTAACCACAAGCGACAGAGTTCAAAGAGTGACAGGTCTGCCGCTTTTTGACAGCTGGGCGACGTAACCAAGTGAATGCTGGAATAGCTGATCCTTCCGGCCGGAAGAGTTGGGGTTCGGTTTGCTAGCAAGGAGCGATGTGCATGATTTGGTGCGTGGAGCGTCTGAAGTGGGCGATCCGACAGCGGAAGTGTTCTCGCCGAAAGAAGTCGCTGGCGATATGAATAGCAACGATTGTAGTGCCGACGCAGTTTTCTCCTATTGTAGTCTGGCAGTGAAAGCGACTGCGCGATGGGTAATGGCGAGTCTTGGAGGGAGCGGCAGGCGGGTGGTATGTCAGTCGCACCAAGGCAAGAGGCTAAGTCGCGCAACGAACGGTTCGCAATGGGCTAAAGAGTGTAAGGAAGGAGACACAAACAGCCAGCGTCTACGCGTTTGCAGGCCAGCGACACAGTGCGCACGAGTGGTGGTGAGGAACGACACAAGGCGCTGCGCTCCCATTTCCCCCAGGGCTTCGCGCCGCGAGGTACGCTAAATCAGGGACCGACCTCACAGGGAAGGAGCATTGGAGGCGGGGTTTGCCATTGGCGCATCAGGTCCCTCATGCATACCTTAGATTGCTCCACCAGTCTCAATAAGGCAGAACGCTAGCCATGTACGACGCCTCTGCCGCTTGGCATCCTTGAAACGCTCTGGGATAGATTGCGAAACGCCGACTCTTTCGTGGTTTCCCTTGCTGTGAGCGCCTCCAAAAGTGGCTGATCTCAATCCAATTCAGGAAGATATAGCACCCAGATCGATGAAGTTCACAAAGATGTCTGTTCTTGAAGCCTGAGGTGTACGAAGTAGCACGAGCGGCTCGTCGAAGGAATTTGACTGGCTGTGCCACATTCCGTGTTCGAGCCTGGAGAAACCGTATCTGTCTTTTAAGGCCGATCCTCCGGAAGGACTGCACATTCGTCATTGAATGCCCACCAGCCACTTTGGCAACGCCCATTGCTTCAGACAAGAGAGTTTCCAAACTTCGAGTGTGGAAGTATTGCCATTGGTCGAGAGCTTACATGGGAGCTTATGCATCAACCCGGACGGGCCGAGGGCGGGGCTGTCGTATGCTGTGCTGTCACCTGCGGAGAACGATTGAGGCGAGGAAGTCTTGGATTCTGACCTCTTTTGAGCTTGCTTTGCTGGCAAAGCTCGTCGATTTCGACTGGTGTATAATTATCAATTGATAGAGATCTTCCGTACAGCCTGCAATCGCCACCGGTCCCGCTTCAACCAGACGCATATTTGTAAGGCTGAGATAGGTAGTGCTGTACGAGACCAGCAAGTCTTCAAAATGGTACCGGCTAGTCATCTCTCCAAAAACACCACTCAAAACGCATTGCCCTTCCCGGCGTCCTGTTTCACACGGATAACAATCTTGCCTTTCGACCGTCCGGTCTTTAGCTTTTCGAAAGCCCTCGGCGCGTCCTCCCATTCGAATACTTCGTCCAGTACAGCCTTGACCTTGCCCTCCTTCATCCACACGCCCAGCTGCCTCAGGTCGCCGGGCACCGCCTTGGCCATCAGCACCTGATATGACCTCTTGCCGCCACCCAAGAAACCAGGAACAAGTAAGTTGCTAGTGATTTGAGCAAAGCCACCCAAGTTGGGGCTCGCACCGACCTGCACGAACTTGCCGGTAGGAAGCAGGTAGGAGGATGACTGCTTGTACAAATCGGCAGGCGATGACACATTGTCGACAGCGAGCTGAAATACCGGGCCCTTGGCTGCAAGGGCTTCAACAATGTTGGTGATCTTGTAGTCGATGACCTCGTCGGCGCCAAGACTCTCGCAGAGCTTGACATTTCCTGTTGAACATGTTGTCGTGACGTGACATCCAAGTGCCTTCGCGATCTGAATACCGTAGACACCAGTACCTCCCGAGCCACCGTTGATGAACACCTTATCGCCAGCCTTGACGTTAGGCTTGATTGCTTGGTACTCCGTGAGACCCACGATCCCCACACTCGCAGCATCCTCAACCTCGACACCTTTCGGCAGGCTCGTCAACATATCCTGCGAGACACTGACATACTGTCCCAAGGTTCCGTTCGAGATGGCGCCAACCTTTGCGCCGAAAACCCACTCCCCGATCTGGAAAGAGTCCACCTTGATACCAGTCTTGGCGACCTTGCCGCAGAAGTCGGCTCCAGGTATACACTTGAGCCCAAATGCTGTCACGGGTGCGCTCTCGGTCAACTTGTAGTCGACAGGATTGAGGGCCATCGCGTGGACCTCGACGAGGATCTCGAGGTCGCCGATAGTGGGCTGAGTGGCGGCATCGTTGATTTTAAGGTTCCTCTCCACCGGAACTCCGTCGTACTGCCAGGCTTTCATGGTCGGTCGTGACATGATGGTGTTTATTATGATGTTTAAGGGGAAGTTGCGTGACGGCAATCGTATTGTGTGGAGTTGAGCGCGCCTGCCATGTGCGCCGTGGCTGCGTCATTAAGCTGTAATGGGGCAAGCGTCTGCCACCACACGTGAAGCTCAGCTGGTGAAGCTCAATTGCGAACGGTTTCATAGGCCTGAGATTATCTGAACAGAGCTCTCGCTCACTGGAATCGGGATATCAACGGTCGCAGGGCGCTTTATGATTGTACAGCGCGTCGGATGTCTTGAGGGTGAGATGCCTGGTAGGAGTTCGCGAACACAGCTCCATGACTCAGGAACCTCCTATTGACATATTTGTGTTCGGACAGCACTGCCCTTGATACGCTTCTGAAAATGGGCCGGATCTCGAGGACGCCCAGAGGGTGGAAGTCGCATCATCAGCTGGCACAGACTCAACGCTTGTTCTATGTACCGGCTTCGAGCTCAGCTAAACGACTCTGTATACCAGCTTCTGTCCACTGACCTTGCCCTCTTTCAAATCGTTCAGACCCTGCGGCACACCTTCCAGACCGTCTCTAACCAGCGTTGGATGCGCCTTGATCTTACCGCTGCGAAGCAGCTCCTCAGCGGCCCTCCAGAACTTGGCCCCAAAATCGTAGTCCTCAGGCTTGGCTGGAACCTGATCGTTGAACTTCTCGCCCAAAGCTGTGTATGCGAGTGTCCAGCCATGCTTCACTTCCTTGCGGGGAAAGTTCTTCAATGGAATCGGTAGCAAGGCCGAGTACTGGCCGCCTGCCGAACTGATGGCCGCAGCGCAGAGCTTCTCGCTTCCATGTTCAGCAATGCAGTCAAACGCCAATTTCAGCTTGTCGTTGCTTGCTTTGCGGATCTTCTCGCCAGCTTCCGGGTCCTTGTAGTCGAAGACATGGTCGGCGCCGAGCTTCTTCAGGAGGTCAAAATTGTGCGGCGACGCAGTCGCAAACACCTCTGCACCGGAGAGCTTGGCAAATTGGACTGCGAGAGTCCCGGTGGCGGTTGATGCGCCGTATATGAGCACAGGCGTGGGCTCAGATACCTTGGCTGGTGGGAGAGGCAGACCGAGGGCCTGGTAGAGACCCTGGCCGACAGTCGTGATGCCGACGCCTAGTGTAGATGCATCTTCCCAGGACACGCTCTCTGGGATCTTGGCATGGATGCCTGCCTTAGCTTTGATGTGTTCGGCGAAAGCACCATTAGAGTGGTCTGCTGGGTCACCTGGAATATGTTCTCAGCGCCAGTCTTACTTGCTGGGAGGTGCAGACTTACCGCCTCGTACAAAACCGGCTACTCTGTCACCAACTTTGACATCCTTCACGCCGTTACCGACTTCTTCGACGATGCCAGCATAGTCACAGCCAACGATTGCTCCCTTGGACGGACTGTTTTCAATGCTCTTCCAGTCAGTGGGGTTGAGGGCTACTGCCTTTGTCTTCACGATGATGAAATTGTCTTGGAGCTTGGGGAGCGGGACGTCAGAGCGCAGTTCAGAAACGCCCTTCTCGACGTGAACAACGGCTTTCTGGGTAGACATGGTAGCTTGGAGGTTTCTGTGATGGTGTGTTGATGAATGGATTATGTGTACCTGACCGGAATACTGTACTCTTCGCAGACTTTATACGGGACTATGATGTGTGCATGCATACGCTTTAGTTTAGCCCAACTGGCGACATGATCGGATTTGTCATCGGTAGTACTGATCTGCTCAGGTGCAGCTTTGTCGGGCCACGTCAGGTTGCATCGTAGAGCAAGTACGGCCTTGTTAGAGTCTTGTGCCAGACGTGTACCCAAAAGTGTAGAAGCAAGGCTTGCGACAATGCTGTCGGTGAGGCTGGACGGGTTCCTTTATACGACGTAGATTCGTAGAGGCCTGTGCGGAGACCATGCCGAGTCAGGGTCCAGCATTGAGCGCGTCTGACGATCGAGCTTCCTACGCGACAGATTCCAGCAACAACACCGCTCTCTTCACTCTTCCGAGACTACAACAGCTCGCGATCACCCGCCATGGCAGAAGACGGGCCAGCCCTCAACCCATTCCCCGATCCACCGCCCTTCTTCAAACACTTCACGACCGAGAACCTCCAGCGCCTGCAAGACATTGAGAGCTCAGCCAGTGACAGCGCAGAGCCCTCATACAGCATCACCAACCCCGGTTCAAGGCTCTCGACTGAGCAGATCCTCGCCCTGCCAACAGAGCTCCGCTACCTCATCCCACCTTCACCGCCCGCACCTGATGAGACCTACCATGTCTTTGGGGAGACCACAAAGAGCTCCGGCACAGACAAATTCGACTCGATCATGTCGTTCATCGCCGAACGCTTAGGGCCGCCAGCCTACACCCTTGACAACTGGAGTTACACACAGCTCTACCCACCCGCGCCTTCGTCGGCCTCAACCGCCGACGCAAACATCGACCGCCAGCAATACCTCAATCGCTTCAACCGCAGCATTATCATCGAGTACATAAGACTTTTGGGCATTGTGAGTCTGGATCCGACGAGCCCAGGGAAAGACAAAGTGCTCAAGCACATACTCACGCTCGTGTGCAACGTGCATGCGCTCATCAATGAATACCGCCCACATCAGGCGCGCGAGACGCTGATTGGGATTATGGAGGAGCAGGTCAGCAGGAAGAAGAGGGAGATTGAGGGCGTCAAGGGAATGAGCGATAAGGTGCAGGCTGTGCTTGACGGGTTTGCGAAGGCTGTTCAGCCGGACGATGAGAAGGAGCGTGGGGAGGTTAAAGAGGCGGTGAAGAGAGACGCGCAAGATGACATACGGAAGGACGCGCAGAGAGGCATGTGGGATGCGTTGGACGAGGCGCTGGGGCATTGAGCGTAGAGCTCCGATCCTTTCCACCGTTCCTCAGCAGAAGAACGCCGAGTCTTTGCACATCCAGGACGGAGGCCTCCAATAACAACTGCACTGGCACACAGCGTTTCAGTATCAGCGGTGAGGACCAGCTGAACGGAGCCAAGCACAGCCTTGGTGCTCCAAGAGTTGTCAGCTCTGGCTACCGTCTATCCGACATGTGAAGTCAGCAACGAGAATAATGGCGTCAACATGGTGAACAAAGCAGAAGCCGTTCTTCGTCAAATAAGGGTCACTATCTCGCTCAGCCCGGGCAACAGCATGGATGGCCGCAGTAAAGTATGCGAGGTCAGCTTAGGACTGACCATGGTTCGCGAAGTATTGGAGCTGCAAACTTCAGATAGTCCTCCACATCTATTCTGCCGTTTGCAGGGAAGCTTGCGTCCATGAAGCACCAAGCGCAGCCTACGGCACACTCCGCGAACGCATAGATTGGCAAATGACGTCACATACGCTTGGACGCTTTGCCTGACTTCACGATCACTTGTTGTTTTCATCTTTCAGCCCCCGTGTTCCCCGCAATTAAGCTTTCGGTCCAGTTTGCGGCGGTGTGTAACACAGAACTAGCGGCGTCAACATGTGCACAGGCACACGAGGCAGTTGCACCTGATCGGATAAACAGAGCTCAGCTCCGTCGCTGCTTGCAAAAGCAAAAAGGCAAGAGCAGGCAAACAGGCGCTCTCAGGCATTTCTCAGTAAACTTTGTCCTCCAGAGTCCTGTAATTTCTATCACATATCATTAAGCACTTGACGCGCATCCTCTTCCTGTCAAACGCAAACTCAGCATGCCGGCACCAACCTTGAAGAAACCATCCAAGCGCCTATTGGTCTTTTGCGATGGCACCTGGGTAAGCTTTGCATCCTGTATTCTGCTTCCCAACTCACTGTAACGTGCAGTGCGGTCGCGAGACCAAGGTGGCTGGCGCGCCCCCAAGCAACATCCGAATGCTAGCAAACATGGTGGGAGATGTCCGATACGATAACTCCAACAGTAAACCCGCGACTGTGCACCCAATCAGAACCTGTTCCGCGAACGTGGTTGCTGGGTACCAGGAGGGCGTAGGTCTTGATGGGACATTTCTCGAGTACATCTGGAACGGTGCGACTGCCTCGGACATCGGCGATGAATGCGTGTCTGTCTACCGCTTCATCGTTGAGCACTACACCGACGATCACGAGATCTGGCTGTTTGGATTCAGCCGTGGGGCCTTTACCGTACGTTGTGTCGCTGGTATGATCAACAACTGCGGTATCATTCGCCGTCAGAGAGATACGCTCTCTTCGGAGCTGGTTGACCGTCTGTCTTATGAGGTCTTCCGCACCTACCGCTCCAGCTTACCAATCGATGCTCCTCAGAGTGAGCAGAGCAAGAGACGGCGACACAACGCAGACAAGGTCTGGCAGGTGAAGCAACCAATCCGCTGTATGAGTGTCATCGATACAGTCGGTTCCCTTGGCATCCCTCGCCTCAACGCTGGCATCGGCGTCGACTGGGCACCTTTTGAATTTTTCGATCAATACGTCTCGACCGTCGTGCAGCACGTGCGCCACGCTCCCGCCCTTCACGACAGGCTGTGGGCATTCCAGCCCTGTCTTGCTTTCCCAAACAAAAAGGCTCCTAACACAGTCGTTGAGCAAGTCTGGTTTCCCGGCGTACACTACGACCTTGGTCGCCAAACCTTCCGCTTCGTCAGACAGCACCCAACGAACTACATTGAAGAGGCACTGGGATGGCTGCCAGATCTGCTTAGTCGGACGATCTGGCCAAACGAGGTGCTTGCCGACAATGTGCTGAGGTGGATCCTGGAAGGCATTCGAGACGTCAACGACGGCAGCACCACCATCATTCCCGACGTGGACGACAAGATTGCTGAGATCAGTGCGCGTATCGCCAATCCAAAACCGAATAGTATAGGGAGCGGCGACATCTACGGCAACATCATCGAATTTGCGCCCGCGGGTAGAATCCTCGGTGCGCTGCATGGAGTATCTGGGGTGATCACATGGGGCCTGAACAAGGCGCTGCCGAGGCTCGGAGACAACATTCAGGATCTGCTGGGTATAAGGACCGTCATGAATGTTCTTACGGCGACAGTAGACCGCAGGATCCCCGGCGCTGCAGCAGATGTTAACGACTTTAAGTGCAATACGGTATCAAAGACAGGTGTGGTCTACAACGTCGCAGCCAATGCAGGCATGGGAGAGCAGAACGAGTGGAACACAGTCAGGTACCCGAGCAAGACTTTTGAGACGCATGAGCTGTGGACGCAGGTGTTTGGTGATGAGCGGTGCTAGCGAAGGAATCATAGGTCTTGTACTGGAATTGAGCATATTTCTATTCTTGCTCGTCTCTGCAAAGCTTTTGACTACATCTACTACAGTCACGAAGTTGTGATTCTTCCGGCCGCGCTCAGATAGGAGCATCCACTTCCTTCGCCTTGCTCGCCTTGCTACTGTCCTTCGAATCTGGGGGGAAAGCCTCGCTGACACCGGACTCCTCATCGCCTGAATCGTTGACTTGTTCTTCTCCAATACTCTTACCCTTCTTCAATGACTGTCTGTGCAAAAGTTGGATGGCTACAATGGCGATGAGCGCCGCAATCACCAAACCGAACGTTCCAGGGAAACCGCGGCGGAACGTCGGAGCCATGGTCTGCGGAAAGATGACGATGGGAAGCCAGGCCGCAACAGCGTACTGGAAGCCGTTCATGCTACTGATGACAAGTGCGCGCTCTTCGTTGTCTCCGGCGCAGACCTCGTTCGCCCAAGTGTAGCTACAGCACATTGTCAGTTGAGATTGAATGACCAGGGACAATGACTTACAAGATAGCAGTCATGAGCTGCACTCCACACGTCAGGAAAGCATAGAGCTTTGCTGTCTGGCTCGCTGGCCAAAAGGCCAGAATGCCATTTGGAACCAGCCCGTACGCCAGAGGGCCAAAGACAAAAGCGAATCGGCTGCCAGTGTAATCGGACAAGAAGCCCCACAACACGATGCAGAACCCAGAGATGAGCTTCGTTCCTGTAGGGATGATGTTACGATCAACGACAGAGTAGCCCTCAGACTTCAGCCAGATGCCAAAGTAATCACTTGCACCACATGCACTGCCGTACAGGACGTAGCCGAGGACGAAGGCGTACCATCGCCAGCTGGACAGGACTCGATTGAAAGTTGCCAAGGTGATCTTCTCGGGTGCCGCTTTACCGGCTTTTCGAACACGGTCGACGGCAAGTTGTTTGTCCTCGTCGGTTAGGAACCATGCCTTCGTTGTGTAGGGCGTGTCGGGCAAAACCCACCAGGTCACAAACCCTACTGGCACGGTCATGCACTACAATCGATCAGCCGCGTTCGTCCAAAGTCCAAAAAGTACTTACGCCGCATACGATGTACAACCATCGCCAGCCTGCGAGGCCGTGTGCACCATCGAGACTCTTGTATACCGCTGCCTGCAGATACCCTCCAAATGCACTTCCGACGGGCGCCGTCATGTGAAAGATGGCAATCCGCTTCGCGAGCTCAGTCTTGGTATACCAGCTTCCAAGTACATAAAGAAGGGCTGGAAAGAAGGACGACTCGAAGAACCCGACTAAGAATCTGAATGCGTAGAGCTCGGGGACGTTCTTGACGCCAGCTTGCGCAAAGGTGAAAGTGCCCCACGCGATCTCCATGGCTGCGAGCCAGTACGAGGGGCGGATGTATTGGATGATGATGTTACTCGGGCTGAGGATGGTATCAGAGGTGGCATCTTCTTAGGGAGAGGCTGAAAGAGACTTACATCTGCATCACTGCGTACGCAACAGTGTAACATGTCACGGCGTAGGTGTATTCGTTGCCGTACATGCGCAGGTCTTCTTGCATACCAGAGACATAGGCATTGGAGAGGTTGCCTTGGTCGAGGTATTTGAGGAAGAAGCCAAGGCAGCCGATGGTCAGGATGGAGAAGTCGAGCTTGCGGAGGAGCACGCGCTCTTCATGCGACTTCAGATGGGTGTCCGAGTCCCAAATGAAGGAGCGGAACTGGGCTTGTCAGATGATGGACCGAAATGTATGAGTGAGCAAACGCACATTCTTGATGACGTTAGGGGCCATCTTGAGCAGCTTTCTCGATCGAGCTCAGGTCGAAGCACAGCGATGCAGTCATCAGGATGGATGGTCCCGTCTCTTATACATCACTGACCAACAACGTCCGACTCCACAGCATTTCTAACGTGATGCGCACTATTCTTCTGCAATCAGGCCTTGCCAACGGAGATATGCTTCCTGGGCGTGGCAATAGGCGGCCTTGCTCCAAGACGGGTAATTCTTGGAGGGGCGAAGCACATCATCACTAGGGTAAAGTTCGCAACCACCACACCGTAGTGCAGGATGCTCGCACCCGCCAATGCAGCGATAAATGGATCTGCGAGATCGGAACTGAACTGAGTTGCTGAACTGCGCCTTGACCTGGTGTTGCCGAGGTCCAAGTGCATAAGCTTGAACCAGCGCCTTTACAGTTCGATAAAGTGGTCTTATCTGTGTTCATATATGTTGTTCAGAGTGCGTCAACTGTGCAAGGCTTCGATAAGCTTCAGTCCGCACCAGTGGCTGCTGGCAGCACTTCTTACCCCTCCTCTTATCAGCATCCAAAACCATGCCAAGTGAGCTTTGCAAGAAGCTGCAGCTTGGACGAGGTCAGGATGCTGCAGGACGGGACGCAGATGCAGGTGGTTACGAGTCATACCTACCAACACGATTGGCTGCGCAGCACTGGGCAATATGGAGGCTGTTGTGTGAAACTGTATCAGGTCTACAAAAAAGAGATGCAACATGGAAGGCAGCTGCGACATGCAAGACACGAGCCACGCTAGCGTGTGGAGCCACGTGCTGAGATCATGTGGGTTCCCGCACCGGCAAAAATGCATCACCACCACGACCACATCATATCCTGCACATCTTTTAACAACAAAAAGAATCATTCCGTCACGGGGAATCGAACCCCGGCCACATCGGCACTTGCTAGTGAGAGCGATGTATCCTAGCCACTAGACCATAACGGACTTGTTGATGAAAGTAGAGCAAGATGTGTAATTAATATTCAAAGGTCTAGATTTTGAAGAGACGGCTTGCGTGTCTGTCGATTTGTGATGAATGATATCTGAGAGTGTGAGCGCTTGAACACTCCCTCGTTCGCACTTTGCGTGGACCTGCGAGGTTCGGCGATCGATAGCACAGACACTATCGTCGGGATATTCTTACGAGCGATCGACGCCTCTTCTACATTCAAATTCTAAGGAGCACATCTACACCACCTTATCCAGCGGGAGGCTTCTTCGGCCCCAGCGCTCCTCCAAGAATGGACGGGTCCAGCATCGTAGCCTCGGGCACTTCGACACCACATTTCACGAACATGCTCCTCCACAGCGCGCCGACCGGCCGCTCTTCCGGCATGAACACCACTGTATTCACATACGTCATGGTTGTATTGTAGCAGTCTGCCTCATTGAACAGTTGTGCTTCGCAGTTGTCGCCCTTCTCCGAGTAGAAGACGCCACAACGTGCATCGCCAGGAAGGTTGATGCAAGACCCCTCCTTCCACTGCGCTGCTGGGCGCGCAAAAGACATCTTCTGTAGGAGGCTTCCGCGGCAGTGTTTAGGACCACTAGAACCAGAGTATGAAAGAGCGAGGATGGGGATCTGCACGCTAGGCTGCGATGTGGGTTGCGCAGCTGGCGAAGACGTCGAGTCAGGCTCAATGAATCCTTCGTCTGCACTTGACGTGGGCGCTGGCGTCTTTTGATCTCCAATCATGCCCGCGTCGGTCTGGGTCATCGTGGGCGTGTAGGCTGCCGATGCAATGGTGGTTCCGTTGAAGATGTCGCCGCGATCGAAATCGGTTCCGTTCAGAAGCGCTTTTGCTGCAATCTCGCGCTCAGACTCGCCATATTTCGCTGCTTGGGCGAGCGTGACTGCCATCAACTTGGGCGGTGGTGCGCGTATCTCGATCGCGGTGGCCAACAGCATCGCGACCAGCAAGATCAAGAACGTCGCCGTAAGGATAAGAATGAGCCGCCTTGGTATCGCCATACTGAATGGTGCGCAAATGAAGACATTGGAAGAACAAAGATTGGGATCAAAGAATTCTGCTTGATGTTGAGCTTCGACGTTGCTAGAGAAGATGTTGCAGTCCACGTTTCATCCCCGCGATCATCTGAAACGCCTGGTCCCAGCCATCATTGTCAGGCAGAAGCCTCGGACTGCGAAGAACACCTTAGCATTTGTCGATGAAATCTTTACTCGGGTGGTCAACTTGTATTCACCAAAAGTCTGTCTTACTCTAGACTTTTTACGGCGTGCCAACTTCTTCCGTAAGATTCAACACAATGATACCAGTGCCATCACCCGGCGGCTGATAGAAACCCTCGACCTCAAGGCCAGCTTGCTCGAACAAGACCTTCCATTGCTTTTCGGTGCGTTCCATGGCAGAGAGCAAGGCCATCATCTGCATGTCCCACATAGCCGGCAGCAGCGATGTATCTTTGACAGGAAGGATGAAGTCTTCGACAACCAGGGTTGAATATCCTCTCTTCATGCCTGCCGTTACATTCTTGAGCAGATTCAAACACAGCGCATCGCTCCAATCGTGCAGAATGAACTTCATGTAGTAAATCCGAGCATCTAGGGTCTGTCAGCAGCCGATACATACAGATACGGGGCGTGCTTACTCGGTACGACTTGGTCCTGGAAGAAATTGAAAGACTTTTTTTGAACACCATCGAGGGTGAGGGTTTCGTCGCCAACGACATGAGGCAGGTCCATGAGAACGTACTTGCCGGGATACTTGGAGAATTTTGCCTTGAAGTCAACAAGGTCATGGCCCCGACCCCCTGCGATATCAACGTAAAGGATATCATCTTCACTCACTGGCCTGGAGGCGTCATCAAGTAACTTCTCTTGCACTGGGAACCAGTCCACCCAGAGCGGTCTACTTCCTCGGTCGCCTTCGAAAAACGCATGCGCAGCGTCGAGAAGCTTGGGATTAGCAGCAATGTGCGGCCAGAGGTTTTGTCCTGGAATTCCGTGGCCGTATTGCGCTGGCCCCGAATTCTGGTCATCCGGATTCCTGTAACCGTACTTCTCGAAGTACTCGGGTAATTTAGTCATAGAGATCATTCCGGCGTCGTAACTAATGGTAATTAGCACAGCCGTAGCGCTGCTCCAGTCATGGCATACATGAACTCGACAAGACCTGCCGTCTGTCTTGTGGCGAGTGCCTCCGTCAACGAATTGGGACCATAGGTTGACTCATCTAGTTCTGCAACATATCCCGAAGCAGTAACAACGCGAAGCAAACGTTCTTCAATGGGCGTCAGTAGATCCTCTGAGTATGACAAAGCTGATGAGTGTACCCAGCAGCAGCCTATCCGCTTTCGTGTTGTTCGCAAGCTCCTGTGAGGTTGTCCGTCTTCTCTCAACAATGTGCTTGAAGACTCCAAGTTCTAGCAAAGTCCGGATTGCCATGAAGATGGACGGCTACGATGACCACTATTAGACAAGGATCTCTCGAGATCACAATGCTACAGTACCTGGTAGGCCATCTTCGTGATCGCATCCTCGGGCTTTTGTAGGGCAGCTACGAGTCTGGTGGCTGCTTCGAGCAAAATCACCCGCAACTTTTCCGGGAGTGTGCCATTGACAGCGGCTGCCGTTACGGTCTCGATGACTGAGCGCGCGGTATCCATGTCAAATCGAACGCTGCAAAACTTCCGACGAAAAGAAGGCCAGGGTCTCAGTACCTGGACGCCATGGGCAACGCCTTCATATGATCAAGTCTACTATGGTCTTGAGAAGCCACATCCTAAGCGATATGAGCGTGGGGCATGTCGAAGGAGCGCCCCACTCAGTCGTTCAAGCTCACGCTATGCATAGACCCACCGCTCGGCGGATGTGGAAGCCACGGCCCGCAACGACCTCGTACTTAGCTCTTAACATTACAGAGGATATTACACTACACACGTTGCACACATGTTCACTAGGTTGAGACTCCGATCTGTAGACAACCTATTTGGATTCAAGATGCCAGATACTTGCTTTTCGAAACACGGCTCGGTCGAACGTCGCTGCGAACCGAAGGGATCCGGTGGAGGTCCCACTAGTCGTATGAGCGAGCTGCCAGCCGTGTCGCCGATTGCACATCCGCCCAAAGTGGGCCACCAAGGATGCGCAACCTTGGTAATTGAGGTTGGAAAGCTCGACCGACATACTCCTCGCGGCAATGAGGATGCAGGATGAGGCACAGTCGCAATTTTAGTAAATTGTGTTCTTGCCTGTCGCCATGAAACTTATCACGCAGTTCCTCAGCCTAGCGAACGACCTCTGTGACCATCATGGTGGATGACTACAGATCTCAGCTGAACATTGTAGGGTGGAGTCTGAGCTGTGTTGCGATTGTGGTGGTTGGTGCAAGAGTCTATTGTCGTCATTTCCTCATCCAGAAATTCGGTCTCGACGATGGCCTGATGGTGTTAGCTCTGGTACGCTTGAACTCTTCTGAAACTCCATTCTCATCTCACAAATCTCAGGCCACCGGAATCGCAATGACAGCACTGGTTTCAGCGGGTGTTCACCACGGCTACGGTTTGCACCTGACAGACATTAGGGATCCGTATGATCGCGAGAAGGCGCTCATGTACACTTATGTTGCACCAGCAGTCTCTATCGTGGCAGCGAGTTTCGGAAAAGTATCCATGGTCCTCTTCCTCATACGGTTGCTCGGTCACTCAGCCAAGAAGCGACATATGTGGTTTCTATATTCTGTTACGTTCATCATGATAGGACTGAACATATTCGCCATTGGAATTTTGCTCGGAGGGTGTTCCCCCATGCAGAAAGCCTGGATACCTGCAACGCCAGGAACGTGCATCAACCCAGATTTTTTCGATTATGGCGGTAGGATTCAGTCAGGTAAATATTCTGCTGCCGTGTACGTTGAATGGGGGCTGACTACGTGAAGTTTGGAACGCCATTATGGATTTGATCACGGCGCTTTTTCCTGTGTACATGGTCTGGAGACTACAGATGAAGAAAAGCACCAAATGGGGACTCAGTTTCATGATGTGCGGGGGAGTCTTGTAGGCTTCCATGTCGTAGAGTTTACCTGATATACTGACGAGTCCAGTGCGGCTGCTGCAACACTTGTCAAAGTTTACTACATGCGTGACTTGACTAAGTTGTCAGACGTTACATATGCGTGGTCACCCATCTCACTCTGGTACATGTAAGTGTTGATTTAAGTCTTTCTATCTTCACGGAATACCACTAATTAAGCTGAAACCACCTTACACAGGGCGGAAGTTTTCGTTCTGAACATCGCTGGTTCACTCCCCACTCTTCGACCGTTATATTCTCAGTTTCGTGGCCATCTACTTTCAAGCCTCACATACGCCCTATCTCGGGACAACATCACCGGGTCTAAGAATCGACGGGATGTATCTGACCGGGAGACTTTCCGCACGGTAGGTTCGGAACCAAGAAGAGCGGCAAAACGAGGCGCTGGCAACGTCACGATCGATCTAGACGAGATAAACAACATCGAGATAAACGCAAAACGGGATGCTGGGTCGAGTACAGAATCGATTCTGCCGATAAACGAACAGCAAGCCCAGAGGTTCGACATCATTACCAGAAATTCTCTTTGTACAACAGGAACAGCGGGGGAGTCCGGTATTCAGGTACGACAAGACTTCTCGGTTGGATACGACAATCGCTCTGACCAGGACGTACGTGACTTTGAGCGAATGAAGCGGCCAGTGCCGTGCTCTGAACATTAATATACTCCACAAGGTAGATCTTGTAACCGATTTCAATTTACTTAGTGGCATAGGTGTAGCCACATGTTGTGAAATCAGCTTACTGGTCGTTCATCACTGTCCGCTTAAGTCGTTGCGGCAAGATTGATGTTAGCTCTAGGACTTCCCCCACCAAATCACCTAATAGAAAAGCCTCAAACGTCACAATACAAAAGGCGACACACTTCAGCAGCCAGTGGGTGTTCACGTTGATTGATCACAAAGTAAGATGCAATAATGGGTGAGGATTTTCACGTTTGTTCTGTCCCGTACACAAGATCATATCGATCTCATCGGAAAGGTCAGAAGTAGGCTTTATGACGTTCTCATCGAGGATGGACAGATAGTTTAGCGAGACGTATACATATTAGTGATGCGAGCATGCAAATGGTCTGGGGCTAGTACTTACACCCGTTAAAAAGATGAGTCGCCACTTGGTGCTTGTCCTCAACTTGTGCATGGAGACTAAGTCGTTACAAGGTCCGTGTATGCGTTCTAGACTGAAATGCAGGCAAGACTTATAATCCGCCTCTTGAGATTTGAAAGACTCACCTGCTTGTATCCTACCACCAACGTCTAGCTAGCTTGCGTTGAGGCGTTTTCCTGCTATTCATGGTTCCCAGCTCTTCTCGACAGGAGAGCATTGCCCAAAAATTATTCCGATCATGAAGATATGAAGAGCTACTATCACAGCAGAAATTCCAACCAAGAAAAGCTGATGGTTTGTTGCACCGAGTGGCCCTAGAACCCTCCACAAGAACAGAACTATTGAGATCTGACCCACTGTAGAGGCCAGTATCAATGGCGCCGGCGAAAAGTACGTAAATTTCAGCGCTAGTTCGCGCTCATGAGGGTCAATGATATCCTCTAGGTGTAGTCCGTAGCCATGTCTGACACCTATGGAAACTAAGGTGGTGATGAAAATACTAAAGATCTGATCGTGTCAACACAGCTCCCATAGAACGTGGCACACTTACCAGATCAATGACCATGAAGACATCTTCCCATCCAAAATTTCGCAAAACCAAGCACGGCAGTAGTATCTCGCAATGACTATGCAAGTTGGAAGAATGCAGAGGCTCTATGCGACTTGATCAAGCTGTTTGCGATATTCATCAAGCATTCTGCGGTACAGGAATCGAGGAATCGATACTTAGCGAGACCGGCACAGTCAGATGAGACTTTACATGCAGACTTCAGCTCTCAGGAGGCATAGCCACGAACCTGTTAAACTGTTGGTTCCATCCCTATGGCACACGGCTCGGCGCAACCAAGAAGGGCATCACCGAGCTACGCACCTTGGCATGTAGACTCAGCCTCCCTCACCCATGCCGTAGGACTCGATTCTGGAGAAGCCAACATCCCTGCTCCAATAATTTTAGATGGCGACAGGATCCTGTGCCTGTCTTCTGTTCGTGATTTGGCAAGATTGATGGAAGGCATCGCTGCGACCCACTCTACAACCTCACTGAGGTTAGGGAAGAGGATCCTTCGCAATCCGGGTGTGCCGCGGCCCGCTACCGATAGCAACATCATTTGTTACTGTTTTATCGTGACCGAAGACTCTGACATCTACGTTAGCGAAAGGAAGGCCTCACCCACTTCGCGCAACTGCCACGATAGTACATCTTGCCCGGCTTCTCCGTGAGCATTTGAAGCAAAAGCACCACACACAATTGTCGATACATCTCGAGATTCGACTTTCCGACGTTTGGAAACCGTCCTCCACGATGGAGGCAGTACTGATGAGTCTTGAGGGGACCACAGCTACTGTACAGAAAGAGGAAATCCCCGAAGAATGGCGCGTGCGTCTCTTAACTGCGGCGTCAAGCTTGGTCACTGCGCTGCAGAAGCCAGAGGAAACTCTCGTGAGAGAGGCATTCTGGGTATGTTTACGAGCAATTTCGAATGATAATCGACATTGACCTTACTTTAGATGGGCAGATTCATGGCTATGCGTGTATTGCAGGATTTGAACGTGTTTGATCAAATTGTCGCTAAGGGTCGATTGACTCCTGGAGAACTGGCCGAATCATTCAAGGCTGACCAAGCGCTGATTGGTATTTGCCCAATCGGCAGTCTCGAGACCAGCTGACAAGAGGAATAGAGCGATTTTTGAGAGTAATGACAGCAGGTGGATATGTCGTAGAACTCGAAAGGGCAACATATGGACCAAATCGCCTGACCAAAGCCTTGACCAGTAGGCACATGAAGGGCATGGTCGAATGCATGTGAGCAATGCTTGTCGTCCAAGCTACGTTGGCCACCGACTAAAATTCTGACAGATTCGATGGTGGGATGGAGACTATGGCTAAGATGCCGGCCTTTCTTGCGGCAACTGGATACAAGAACCCGGAGAATCAAAGCGATGGGCCGTTGCAATATCGTTACAACGCACAAGGGCAAGACTTGTTCCAAGTCTTGCTTGCCAGGCCAAAGCTACTGACGGCTTTCTCTGCATTTTTCGAGGGAGACAGTGCCAACCGACCTAGTTGGGTAGATTGGTTTCCAATCCAGCAAAGGCTTCTCCATGATCCAAGCCGACCGTTGGTAGAAGATGGTCCTCTATATGTGGACATTGCTGGCGGTCGTGGTCATGATCTTCTCGCGTTCAAGAACAGATTTGCAGACTATCCGGGCCATTACTACCTCTTCGATCTTCCACACATTGTCGAAGACCATACGCTCGATCTTGGGGATCGAGTTGAACGTGTTGGCTTCGACTTTTTCCAGGATCTAGTGGTCCCAGGTACGACCTACCCTTCTCATATTGTGCTGCTTTAACGCATACCCAGCCTCTCGCATCTATTTCATGAAGTTCATCCTCCACGACTGGTCGGACGAGAAGTGTCTTGCCATTCTAAAGAATGTGACTGCAAGCATGAAGCGAGGCTACTCACAGCTTGTGATTGAGGATTTTATCCTGCCTTCCACTGGCGCCAGTCTATTGCCGACACTTTTCGATATGCAAATGATCACCTTCCTCGCTGCGATGGAACGGACAGAGAGGCAATGGCGGGATCTGCTGGGCAAGGCAGGGCTTGTTGTGGAGGGCTTCTATCCGCCACCTGGCGACGGTACTGGGATTATTGTAGCATATTTGAAGTGAATTCAGTACCCATGGAGTGAAGGCTCCTATGCATGACCAAAGTTTAGACTTATCAAACACTCAATTTCCACATAGATCCGTCACTCCTTGATGTTGTTCATGCCTTTGCAGGCAATGGCGCTCTCTTCTGAGGAATCTCTGACAGGTTGATCGTCATCAACAGCATATCTGCTATCATTTTTTTTGTCAAGAGTTCTTAGAATATGCAAGTCTTGAGTTTTGTAATCTATCTCATGTTGTCTTTCAATGCGGGTCGAGATGTTCTCTAATCCATTTATGAAGCACAACAGCCCAATCTCCTTTTGGACGACAATTGAAAGATTCAGGGGTGCAGATAGAGCCACAGACTGCGAAAAACGATCGGGACACACCAAAGTCGTTTCATGAGAAGCACTGCATAGAGCCACTGGCGATGAGTCGAGGCATTATTTAGGCGATCAGAGACAGGGAGGTGTGAGGAAAAGCTCGTCAAGTATCAGAGAAGAAGGAGTCATGGCACAAATCTGTGACGGTACTGAGGGAAGAAATGAGCGGTTCGCAGAAGCACGATGATTTTAGCTCCAACCGCTCCACTGCAAATGCTTACCACTGCATCGTTGCAAGTACGGTGATGCCTTGTGGCGATCGCTTTGACGAAGTGCCGGTACTGTGTGATTTGATCGCAATCATCTGCTTTGTGGCGTGGCCGTGATTTGGTGTGTCGTGGATTTCTCAGCTGAATCAAATGCAGGCAGTGGCTGCCGTCTGGTTATCAGCAACAAGACTTCAAACGCGACGGTGAACAATTCTTTTTCTAGGGCAATGAATTTATTAAGGACCCGTGGGCCTCTCGTACTTATTGAGGAGACTGATAATACTCAGAACAAAGATACCACGGGTCGATTTGGTGTCAGCTCAAGCTAGGCTCAAATTTGAAAGGAGCTGATGAGTGATAAGGATCGATCGACTGTAGAGCCAGTCGGTGAGAAGATCAACTGTGATTTCAGTTGAAGCTAGGTTCAGCTCTGAAGCAAGCTGATGATGAACTCAGTTGTGATGACAAGTGAGGCATTGATCGACTGTGGAGCCAGTCGGTGTAAAGGTCAACTGCGATTTCAGTTGAAGCTAGGTTCAGCTCTGAAGCAAGCTGATGATGAACTCAGTTGTGATGACAAGTGAGGATGATCGACTGTGAGACAGTCGGTGAGAAGGCCAACTGAAATCTCAATTGGAAGAAAAGAACTGCGCAGCTGTCATTGCAACTGGAAGATGACGCTCAGCGAGCGAACTGGCTGATGTATGTTGGGGGAGGCAAGAGATCAGCTCTTCTGCGGCTCAAGGGAGAGGCACAAAGAACAAGAAGCACTCGCCTGAGTCGCTTGCGTATCGTATTTGTGTCTTCGGCTCAGCCGTAGACTGCTGATCTGTACCAGCAGCAGCGGCTGCATCGGCAGATGAGCCAGCAGGCGTCGACTCTAAAAGTGACGCCAGCTCAGACAACGAGGAGAAAAACGGGGCTGCTGTAGATAATGCTCAAGTATATTCACCCTCACAGGACTCAGGAATGAGTAACTCTGGTGCGCCGGGTAAACGGGCGTCATAGATGTGCTTGTAGTACAGCCAGCGAAGCCTCGACACACTACGCTTCGTAACAGTGAAGGTGACGAGCTCTTGTGGGATTTCATGCTTGTACTGGCACCGCTCTGGGTGGTCAAGATGAGGGCAATGGATCGTGGTGCAGATCCCAGGGCAGATGCCCGGAAACTCGTCGGGAAGCAGGTTGAAGGCGCCCGGAGCAGGCCAGTACAAGTCCCTACCAATGGGCTCGGTAATGATGGGGACAAATTTTGACCAAGGAGCCCGACCTCCAGGCCTCTCAGCCTCAGTTGGGACGCAAAATGTACCTCTGAGAGAGTTCCAGAAGTCTCTGGCATCCCACGCATCACTATGAGACAGCAAATCTATCTCGTTGTACTTCGTGACGTTACCCCACGGAAAGTGTGCAGAGATCGTTGCATCTGGTGTCGCTGAGGCCATTGTGCCTGTCGCAGGTGGCCGTGTTGGTTCTGAGCGCGCCTGATCCGAGGTGCTGGGGTCCGACGAAGGGTTTGCCGGAATGGGGTTGGCTCTTGGCTTGAGCGGTTGTTGGGCGGGAGCGTTGGGAGCTGTCGAGCTCTGGGGTTTTGGTGTGTTGCCAGGAACAGACGCAGGAAGAGGCTGTTTCCCGAATTGAGGGGGCACCTTTTTCTCCAGCTCCTGCTGCAATTCCAGCAGTGTGAGGTACACCTGGCTTATGTCGTTGACGAGATCGCCCGCCTGACAAACCTCCAAGAGCTGCTCGTGCAGCTCTGGAAACTCAGCAAAGGCGTTGAACACGTCTCGACGTGGTTTTACAAAGGTCCGAGTCGGTTTGTCTTTGATGTTGTTGATGAAACCCCACTCGTGGGCAAGACGACTTTCGGCCCAGGCCCTCCGTTTTTCTTTGGGAGAGGGAGCTGTTGAAGATTTAGAGATGCAAACTGTTCAAGGTGAGGGTGCTTACTGGGCGGCTCCGGCGCAGACTGGCTGCTGCCGGCGTGGCTGCTGCCACCACCAAGGTTTCTGGTTTGGGTTTGGTTTGGGGTTTGGTTTGGGTTTGAAGAGGTTTTGTTGTTATGTGAAATACGACCGTTATGCATCTACGGGTGATTAGATGCAGTGTTTCAAATTTTATGGGTGGGCAGCTTACTTTGGAGGTAGATGAAGGGGAGAAGCCAGCGGCGACGACGATTTTTGAACGACAGTGCGCCAAGCCAGCCCACGTGCCACGACAAACGGTCGCAGCACAGAGTGCAACCCGGTGGCAGGTGGGTAGCTTGTGTGATACACTCTGATATCTGCTTCTACGCAATGGCCTCATCATGGGTGCGCTGAACAATTCAAGTGCGTGAGCTACGTCAAGAGCTGATCGATGGTAAGCAGTGCATGCCCTGTTCTTAATGCAGTGCCTGGTCTCCTCCTACCATGCAGAGCAGAAAGCAAAGCAGAAGCTTGTATGACAATTGAACCCGAAACCGCAGTTAAGACGCAAACGAACCGTAGACGTCCGCAACAGGTACATCGTGTGAATTCGGACGTGAATGAGAGGGCATGAGAATATTAGGATGAGGTGCAATGAAATCCTTGTGCCTCACCACGCAACGGCTTGTACTTGTTATATCGAAATGTATCTGGTACCTCTTGGTGACCGTACCCTGGCTGATTGCTCCGTTCGCAAAACTCGAACGTGCTTGTGAGAAAGGCTTCAATGCGGGTCACAGCTGAAGATCCCTCAAAGCGGCTCAGGTCTAAGAGCTGACAGAACAACAGCAAAGAGGGAAAAACTAGCTGATAAGTAGCTAGACTTGAGAGGATTACACCCATGCACGGGTGTGAACTCCGTCGCAGAAACACTGCAGGAGGTCTAAGAGCTTCAGCGGGGTCGCTGGTTGAGAGTAGAAGTAGGACGAGGAAGATCAATAAGTCAAAACCAAATCGTACGAACGCGACAAGAAACCCAGTCAATGTGATGTCTCCAGTTCTGGTAAAAGAATCAAGCACCGAAGCAACGATGTCATCAGACTCCGTAGCCTTCAACGTAAGTCTGCCCTTATGGATGCAAAAGGTACGGGGATTCGTGATTCTCCAGATTAGCAACCTTACGTTCTGTGTAAATTGTACGCAGATATCGAATTGATGAGAGGAATCGGCCGTCGCGCCTTACATACACGGGCTTGCTATATCTGTTCGCTTCTGAAGCTAAAGCCCAGAGGCTTGCTCATGTCCGCTTAGTTGGCCCACATCGCGGATGAAGGGATACTGTGTGTATGTCTCCGGCGCGGGGACGGGATGTACTTGCACATTTGCTGATGATCCCAGTTGGCCTGCTATTGCGGCTACTATTACAAAAACCCCGGTCTTGCGAATCGAAAGATCTTAGCAGCCGCTGGATTGGAGGGCGTGTCCGTTCTTCGTCAGGGACTGCTCTTTCAATGTGTGTTAGCTACGATAAGTGTAGTAGACAGTCAGAGAGGAGAGACCTGATGTTGGTACAAGTGAGGACAGGCTCGCCTAATCAGCCAATCGTGACAGGGTCATGTCTTGCAACTCGCGTACTGTGATGTTTGATGGCAAGTTCACGACAACAGGAGCCGTGGACGGCCTGGTCAACGTGTCAGCAGGCGATCTGACGTCCGTTAGGTGGGCCGAAAACCCCCTGGGGGTGGAACATCTCTCCAGACTCATCTCTCACCGAGTTTTTCATGCCGGTAGTGTGGAGAGCTGCAGATGCAGACCCACGGTTGACATCGGGAAGAGCCTTGGTAGTGGAACCCGTGGAACGAGTCATGAGTGCGATGGGAAGGAGTGCAGACGACTCGCTCAGAGCCACAACGGCGAGACGCGTTGTGCGCTGCCAAAAGAATCGGTCTGGTCATTGTTGTGTGAGCGCGAGATATGACGTAAGGCTCTTCCGCATGCGGCATAGCTCCTTGACAACCTCAGATGCATGACGATCGCCGTTGTCTTCGACCTCTCCACTCAGGGCACACGCGTAAATACGCGCGAGCTGTACGAAGGTGTGGGTATAGTGCGCTCCGCTATCAGTTGTGAATCTTGTCGACGTAGGCATGGCGTCGATACTGGCGTGTTCCTGTCATTGATGCAGCGTCATCAAAGCACGGCAAGCTTCACAGTCCAACCACCAAGCACATGTGAAGGAAGCACCGAAACAGCCGTCGCACAATCCAGCTCGTGTTGCAACTGTTGGGATCTGCACACTGCAGGGAAGCACGGCATGCACGGCTTGGATCCGGCTAGGCGGGTGACCGAATAAGCTTTTCCAGGTTCGCAAGGGTTTTCAGCCTCCTGTTCGCCACCACAATGTCCAAGCGGCTGTTGACCGAGTAATGAACCTATCGCCATTCTGTCCGCCATGGAGATGTCGAGTCTTCCGTACCGCTGCTCGCTGCAACGACTCGTCGCTTAGCAACAAGTCACGGTAACGATGCGGCTTTGAGGGTTCTCGATCGAGTCGTACGGCTCCACAGGATATCACCGCATTATTCCTACGACGGCCACCGGGTACAGATTATTGGACGACACGCATTGCGAGGCTTGGAGGTCCAGTTATATCCACAGTGTTCTTATCTTGGATTCCCTCAACCAGGCTTCAGCACACCAAGAGTTTGGCACGACCCGTCCACTTTTCTAACGCATCTACTGCCATGCTTGGAATGGGCCGATGCAAATCCTCACCAGTATTGGAAGTGAAGCTCCTGAGACTGTCGTCAGTCAAGAGCGCCCTCGCTGCGTCAAATCTCAGTAGAATGATGTTGTTTCTGTAACCCTCTTGGAGCTCTGCATCTCCCTCACTTTGAAAGACCTTTCGTTGTCGGCCAGCTGCGGCGACCTTATCTTGCCAACCCTTCGGTACACTTGCGGTACGTCAACATCGCAATTCGCGACATTGACAGCCCTAATAATAGTCGGCGCCGGCGACTGCAGCCACACCCGCAAGCGTCGAGAAGTTCGGCGCGCTTTTGGTGCGGCTGTCGTGATTTTGGCGGTTCCCTCCCGACCACTACGTTCCCTGCAACCGCACTCCACCGAGTGCCTCCTTTGAGCTGACGAAGTCGACGTCGAACATTCTGGCCCTTTATATCCGCAAACGAAAATTGGGTCTTCCAACGCCACGGCAGAATCCGCAAGGTTTTGCATGCTCGCTTGTTACTCGGAAGCGCTTCCAAGTTCTCCGCCGAGTGGGCCCTTATCAACACTACGCAACCCTGCGAAGAAAGCGCTGCACTACGACCTCCTGTTTCCAACGACTCAACATCGTCGTTGGCTCCACCACCTTTCCATTCCTCAGGAACTCAGTCCTTATCATCACCACGTTACCAACGCATCATCTAACCATCGGAGATTCTCAACTGTACCACCGTCCCATCGCGCCCAAAGGCCCCATATATACCCGAACGCAGAGCACTGATTGCTCCTTGCATCTGACACTACTAATCGGAGATCTGCCGCTAGGTGCAGCATACGGCTACGGTTCCAAACCTTCCTGAGACTATCAGCCGCTTTCGGCTGCAAACTATTACCCCCACGTGCAGTTTCCCATAGCCTGAGTCAAGGGGGCCAACGTTCTAGAGGCGTGTACTGACAACGTACGGGGTTTCGGTTCACTGCCAAGAAGGTACTCTCCCACACCGCGCATCCATCCGCGCCGCCCGAGAGTATAATATCAAGATGGACCCCTTTCAGGACCCGGGGCCATCCCATTCTCACAACTTTTCTGAAGACCAGATGGCTTCTACTCCGGGGCGCAAACGCGTCGTCTGGAGAGAAGATACCGCTGATGAACGCCCATTGTCAACAGTGTCGCCTGAGGAAGCCAACGGCTCAGGTGGTCACAACACCCCCTTGCAACGGTCAGATCTCTCTCAAGATGACCTCAGGAAGATGCGAGAGTCTATCCAGATGGCTCTATCGGAAGAGTACCCACGAGAAGCAGGAGCTACTCCGCCTGCGCGTGACGTTCAAAGACCACGCCCTGCCATACGCAAAGCTCCCCGCACACCACCAGAGTTCTACCTCAACGACGAGCCCAACCCTTTCGAGGATGAGCTAGAGCGACAGAATTCCATCCGATCCAAAGCCAAGGAACGGTCTGGTCTCGAAGCTCAGCGACGAGCGGCAAAGCTTTCTCAGTCGATGGGCACTTACTCTGCTCCTGTCTCTCGCCGTGGTTCTGAAGGTCAAATGAGCCCACCCACGATGGAGCTCCAAAGCATGGTCAGCTCGTACGAACACACTGCTGAGAATAGCGAAGAGGACGATGACGATCCCCAATTCATGAAGCGAGCTTCCATGCTCATGCGGAATCATACTATTCGCAATGGCGGTGCCGGTCCTGGGCTCAGCATGGAGGATCTGTACCACTCGGAGCCTCCTCTTCATTCCGGACAGGTCACACCTACAAATGCAATCGAGATAGAAGACGAGCATGTAGCACGACCTCGGAGGTATCGTACTGGCGTGCTTGGTACCCTTCTTCAAGCTTCCACAGCTGCTGCCCAGGCTCCTGTCAATGCAGGTCGGTCTGGACGACCATCTCATACCAGGAACCTCAGTGCTGGATACACGTTCAGCGGCGCCTCGACCGCGGCTAACTCTCCGACTTCATCGCCGCCTCGATCAGGGACCACAACACCTCGTAGCAAGCCTTGGTACAGCCGCCACCATAACCAATCCACCAATTCCATCTCAACGCTTGTCGGCAGCTCCGCTCGCAGCTTTGCAGCTCCTTCGCAGCAGGACTTAGGCAACGAGTTTGACGAGAAAGTCAAGAAGACACGGCCCGGTATGGGCAAGCGCACCAAGTCGGATGAGTCAGTCAAGAAGCCTAAACAGCGACGCGAACGTGACTTGAAGATCAAGATTCACATCGCCGGCACTCTTGCTAGACAGAGCTATCTTCGCAAGCTTTGCAAGGCTCTGATGATGTACGGTGCACCAACACATCGTTTGGAAGAGTACCTCAACATGTCCGCACGTGTTCTTGAAATCGAAGCTCAGTTCCTGTATATGCCCGGTTGCATGATTTGTGCTTTCGACGATACGTCGATTCACACTTCGGAAGTCAAGCTTGTCAGGACTGCACAGGGTGTTGACCTTGGAAAGCTCCGCGATGTGCACGAGATCTACAAGGACGTTGTTCACGACCGCATTGGTGTCGACGAGGCCACTCCTCGTTTGGAAGCTATCATGGGACGCAAGAACAAGTTCGGTCGCTGGCCCCGAGTTCCAGTGTACGGTCTTGCTTCTGCTACCGTTGCTCCGTTTGCTTTTAACGCTCGCCCCATCGATCTTCCTTTTTGCTTTGTCTTGGGTTGCATTATCGGCTGGCTGCAGCTGATTGTCGCGCCTGGTAACGAGCTCATCAGCAACGTCTTTGAGATCGGTGCCGCTGTCATAACCAGCTTCCTCGCTCGCGCCCTCGGTTCCATCCGCGGCAGTGACGGCAAGGAGATCTTCTGCTTCAGTGCTATGGCTCAGTCTAGTATTGCGCTCATTCTCCCCGGTTTCATGGTCCTCTGCGCCTCCCTAGAACTTCAGAGCAAGCACATCGTTGCAGGCTCCGTGCGCATGGTCTACGCTATCATTTACTCACTCTTCCTTGGCTTCGGCATCACCATTGGTACCGTCCTCTACGGCATGATGGACAAGAACGCGACATCCAACACGACATGTCACGAACCCATGTCTTCTCATTTCTATTACCTTTTCGTCCTCGCATTCTCAATCTGCCTGATGATCGTCAACCAAGCGAAGTACAAGCAGATGCCGTCCATGGCCATCATCGCGTTGATCGGCTACGTTGTCAACTTCCACAGCTCGCAATACTTCAAGGCAAACGCACAAGTGTCCAACACACTTGGTGCGCTCGCAATTGGTATCGCTGCAAATGCTCATGCTCGCTTTGGCCGCCACGTCGAGAACTGGAGCCTGGACACTTGGGAGAACAAGCTTCGCCCCCGTGTTATGGCACTACGCAAGAAATATCTTCGTGGCCGCCACGGCACTATCGGTTCCCTGGCACTTCCAAAGGTCGAACGCTCAGAGTACAGCGCTACCCAGAACGATAGCGCAACACACTCGCGTGCAAGTTCTGTCAGCGACTTTGTTCCGCACACACGCAAGATTGGGTACGGACTCGCCGCTGCTGCTATGCTCCCTGCCATCTTCGTCCAAGTCCCGTCTGGCCTCAGTGTGCAAGGGTCGCTCGTCTCTGGACTCAACTCCGCAGACCAAATCACCCGCAACACGACCACCGCGGCCACGCTTAGTGCTGCAGACGTCACTGCGAGCAGCACCCTCAATAGCATTGCTTTGAACGTCGGTTTCTCGGTTGTGCAGATTGCGATTGGCATCACGGTTGGTCTTTTCCTGGCTGCGCTCATCGTTTACCCTCTCGGCAAGCGTAGGTCCGGCTTGTTCAGTTTCTAGATATTGGTCTATTATTGTTGTTGTCTTTGTATTTACTGTCTCACATTAGCGTTGTTTGGAGCGAAAGAAGCGATAGAATTGCATCAGTGGCGTTGGGATACATGCATTGTAGGCGTTGAGAGCTTCGGTACTATCAGTTAGCTTTTAATGCTAGCATATGAATGAAGAGCAGTCCTTGAATAGCTCTTCGGGTCGGAATACAGTTGAATGTCTGCAAATATGCGATGTCCACGTTTGATTGCTGTAGTCACTCAAGCCCCCAATGCTACCAAGAATCTACTCTCGCCAGACCCTCTTCAACCTCCTCTCGCCAGCGCTGATATAAGCAGTCGGCGTGCTGGTAGGCGGCAGCGCAACGTAGGACTCGGTGTGAGTCGCTTTCGCAGTCTCGTTAGTGCTGTAATCGTCCGTAACAACCTTACTGCCATCAGCAATGACGCGTTGATCGAGAACACGCTTGAAGTGCTCCAGAGACGCCACGGGCTGATAATAGGGTACTTCATGGCCGGCCTCATATATTCTCGTAAAGCTGAAATTGCCGTATTCGCGCACTTCGCCGTACTCGACGCCATCAACAAGGAAAGGAGTGTAACCTGCGGCGTTGAAAGCAGCCTTGTCCGTGTGATTGACCGCGAGAGATACAGCTTCGCCACCAAACCAGTTGCAGATATAGTCGGCGTCGCCGTAGAGAAGAGCGACGCGAACCCCGTAACCCAGGATCTCAGAAAGGTCTTCGATGAAGGAGTAGACGAAGTCTCCTGTGGAAGAGAAGCCAGAGAAGACTGGGGAAGAGCTTGCCGACGTATAGTTGATGTTGACCCCGAGGGCTTCCTGGGTGGACGCAAGGTTGAGAAAGTCCATGAAATAGTCAGGAGGAGTAGGATCATCGTACGCATGTCTAATGTCATAAACACCGCGGCCGCCGAAGACATAGTACGGCTCTTCGACAAGTGATCGGCACATGGTCATGGCGGTGGAGCACGTGAGTTGGCCATCCTCGGTGCTGCGGTTGGACTGTTTGCAGTACTCAATCTGGTCATTACAGCCCTCTGGGAAGTAGAAAGCTTGCTTTGCGAAAGTGCTGGCTCTTGTTAGCATGCTGTCGAAGGCAATGTTGGCTACAACTTACTAGATCGTGTCGTTGTATGCCTTGATGCCGTAGGTGTTGTTGACGGCAAACTCAGGGTAGAAGGGAGCTTGGATCTGCTCATCGATGATGCCGTTGATGATCCCGAGAGTGTCCATCTGCAGCTCAACACCCTTTGTGGAGCCATTCCGTATGGCCTCGTTCTGCTGGTAGAAGTAATTATAAAATCCCGGTCCGTAGTGGCCGCCGTAGCTCTCGGTCCACAGGTTGAACGTCAGATTCTTGATGTCGGTATCAAGCTGGGGCGAAAGCTCCAAGAAGGCCTGCAAGATATGCCACGCACCTACGGCAGCAGCGTGTGTGGTATTGGCCGTGTCTGGGTCGACGAGCGAGTATCTGCCCTTGTCGTCGACCTCCGTAGTCTCGTAAGAGAAGCCCACACCGACAGGCTGACTCAGATAGAGCATGTTGCTGTGCTCGTTCCAGGAGTAGGGGTTCAATTGGGTCTTGAGATCCTCGGTCACATTGCAGGGCCCATGTTCCTGGAAGAGACCGATAAGCGAGTCCGAGCCGGGACCACCATTCAGCCAGAGAGTGAGTGGCTTCTCTTGAGGATTCTCTCGGGCCTCGAAGAACCAAAAGAACATGTTAGTCTTTTCGTTCAGGCTGATATATCCAGCATAGTCGTCCACGCCTTCAGTAGTCTCGCAAACACCCTGCTTACCGGGCTGCTTGTACCGGATCTGGGCTCCTTGAGGAGAGGTGATAGTCGTCACACCTGTAGCATTGGCAGGCACTTGACGCTCAACGAAAGAGGTCGTACGAGCATTGCTCAGTGAAGCGGCTGCCAAGAAGGCCGCGAGCTGGGCGAGGCGTGCCATATCAATTGGGTACAATGACAGTCAGGGAGCAAACGAGCAGTGCCCTGTTTATATACTTACCGCACGGCAAGTTTCGAACAATGCTTGGGCTGCTGGAAGCCTGACTTCCGTTGAACAGGGGTCCATGTCTTACAATCATTAAACTGTAGACGGCAACTATCATCAACGCGAAACGACATGATTGGCCGGATAACATTGTAGCCTCCAACGTGGCGAAGATCCCAGGACAGTGCGGCAGCGGTGCTATTGTATGCTCGGGTGCATCAGGAGGTCACCTTGGATTCCCCAGCTCTGTGTCTTTTGCTTGTACTCAAGCCACGCAATCTTACCTATACCACTTTTCCAGTCTGAATCAAATGTTGCTGCGCGCGACGCTTTCTCAGACTCCGTTGTCATTGACACCCCACCCGGTTAAGCTTCAAGGCTGCTTGCTGCATAAGGAAGGTAGGACGCATGGTTGCGAAACAAGCCCTGATGCCAAGTAAAGAAGAGCTTATCACGTCAGCTTGTGAAGCTTGGATACGTCATGGATTTCCGGCATTCGGATGCACGTCGGGAATGTTCGCAACATTGCGGTTGAATGGTGAGTGTCGTGTGGGGAGAAAGAGGGGACTTCTTTACGAGTGGCTGGGGTCGTCTCAGCGCTAGCCATAACGAGAAGGTCGCAAGACTGTGCTCGTGGACGATAGCAATGCCGTGATTCTATTGCAGGGAGTTCCTAGATCTACTTGTTCAATAAGTCTTGGATGCAGAACACTCTTTTGTGCTTCTCGTATTGCGCTTTACCGGCTCTGAGCAGCAGTCAGTAGGATACGGTTCATTGTAAGCAAGAACACAAACTTTCAGATCATCTTGAAAGGGCTCCACATTTAGATGTGACAAAAGTGATTGGAGACCTATGCGTAGCTGGCTCCTACGGTCCCGAGTTTTCAACTGGCTGCTCGAAATCGAAAGATGCTCTACAAAGCACCGAGTACCTTGATGGTCTACTCCCAAACAAACTTCCACTCAACCTGCTTTCCTCTTTTCTCAAACCTGACATCAACATCGCAGTCTGGCTTAGGCATCGCATTCCACATGTCTGCATTACGCTTCGTGGGCATTTTCCAAACTCCATCCACAGGCTCAACATCAAATCTAAGCAACACCATGACCGCCAGACTCAGTATGACGTTGGTCGAGAAGTGTCGTCCAGGGCACATCGTGACGCCTGCACCAAAAGGCCGGAAAGCAGAAGTCCTTGCCAGATTCTTCTTCGAATCCCCGGAGAGGAAGCGGGTGTGATCGAATGTGTCGGCGGACGGGCCCCAGATGTGCTTGTTGTGATGTACGCTCTGACCGGGGATCATGACGATGCCGTTCTTCTTTAGCAGGTACTGTCCCTCTAGTGTCGTGTCGTGCTGCACCTGCTTGATGTTGATGACGGTGCTGTGGTATCGAAACGTTTCGTTGAGAACAGCGACTAGAGTGGGACAGCCATCCTTCACCCTACTGAGATGCACTGTCTTGACGACGTCGGAACCTGTCTCCTCTGTGATCAAATCCAGCTCCTCCCGTATGTTTTCAGTGAGGTTTTTGTCGGACATGATGTGAAATAGTAGCCAAAACGCTGTCACAGCGCCGCTGCTGAGCATCGCCAACGACGTGGCCATCTCCATCTTAGCAGCTTCCTCTGTGCTTAGCCCGTGGCTCTTGTTCATCTCATGCATTTCCGGGATCATCGGAAAAGCCTGCAGATGGCCGCCAGTCTCGAAATACTTCTTGAATGCACAGATGATACGACTTCGAGCGCGGAGAGCTTTTCGCGCTGTCAACGCTGGGAATGGACTCGACAATAGGTGACTGATGCCAGGAACGAAGTCTCTGGATGGATCGTCAGACAGAATCTGAATTAATTGCTATGACTTGGACTTACTGCCAGCTAGCCTCTATCTCTGGATCGTCATAAGGGTTCTCCGGTCCGTAGATGGCGCCAGTGAGGGCTAGCGTGAGCTCATGGCGCACCGCTTCCTGCAATCCACCGCTACTGTGTTTGCCAAGGTTGTTCGGAAGGCTGGCCGTCAATCTGTCGACCGCAGCTTTTGTAGCAATGTTCAGTGCATGCCCAGACAGCAAGTACTTATGCACACTCATCGTGAAGCCGTTTCCTTTCAGTCCAAACGCTTTGCGAAGCGTATGCTGCGATTCAGTGTTGAGACCGCTGAAGAGCATGCCAAAGTCTAATAGATTGGGAATAAACGTTTGAGCATTGGCTTTGCTTTGAAGGTTCTGGATGAGATTGGGCGCATGGACGATGTATAGCCGCTGGAAGGGCATCCGCAGAGTCTGGATTGGCAGTCCATAGCGAGTGCTACCGCCGCGTTAGCATGGCCCCCAGACAATGATGTGTCCACGCACCCAAGATTGGCGAGATATTTTGCCTGATGCTTTGCCATACCAATTACAGGACTCAAGAATGGCAGATTACTCTCGGTAAGACGTGGCTCCCGCATACTTTGAGTGGCATGAAGTAGACATTGTAGAACAAGATACAGAACAACAATGATCGCACCGCCAATTGCAAGGATGGAAGACATTCTCTGTGACTCAACCGAATGGAATCGTATCAACCGTCTGCCTGGATGACTACCTCAACCCCTCGACTCGCCACTTCTTATAGGAGCCATCTCTCGACGCCCTTCCAACTGCCGTCGACTACCTGCAGACTTGTGCGTCTCCTCACTATCGAATGCAAGACGGCGACTGACGAAGCCTGTCTAAACCCAGAGCATCTGTGTGAAGGATTCCTGCATGTATTGACAAGCTATAGCCTCACAGCCAGGCCGCATGCGTGAACGTCGACGACTACGCGAGCTCATCGTTTGATAGACAGCATCCACACGTGGCCAAGCAAACCTCAAGGCACCGAAAATAGTCGACCTGTACGATTGCGCTACCGGGTATACGGAAAGCCCTGGGGGGTAGCGAGCACTCGTTGACATGGCCAAGTGCGGCACAGTTTGTTCAATGAGGAGATCCCTCTGCGAACGAGTCATGATGTCCATGAAGCTGAAGATCCTGGCAATAAATAGCAGGTCGCCGACCTTCCCAGCGCTAGATGCTCGGTGGCCATCAACCCCGAATCACCAGAGATACGGTTGCGCGATAGTTCAGGAGTTGCAGACAAAGAACTCCGTATCCCTGTGGAAGACAGCTAGAAAGTACAGGAATATCAGCACGTGCGAGCATGTTCGGTGCGGATCGAGTTAGACATCGTCCTATTGGGTATGATGCTCCAAGGGTAGTCCCAGGAACCAGGTTACTCGACACGGCTGTTCGCTTACCGTCGTCAGCTGCGGCTAGCGACGTGCCATGTGGTGACGTCGTACCGGGATGGCCGAGAGCCAAAACGTTGAGTAGGCGCAAAGCAAGAATGCACGACACATGAAGCCGACGTGCAATACGATGATCGACATGTGAGGGACGATGAAGGACGGGCCGTGGCTGTCGTCGGTTGTGGCGTCAGCAAGCGAGCAATGTGGGGCAGACATGATGGTACCATAAGCGGAATGGCGTCGTTCTTTCACATCAACAAAGATACGGGAAGCATGTGGGTCTCGGTTCTGTAACCGAATTGATAGTGCTACCAGGTGCTGGAGCTTGCTTGGCTCTGCTAAATCTTCTTAATCCTACAATTCGCGAAACTTGTCTATCGCGGAATAGATCTTGAAAGCTGTAAAGCTGGACCACCACATGTCAATCTAGTTCATCTGCCAGGCCGGATGATAGCCGAAGTAGGATGCATGCTTGCGATCGTATAGACGGTCTAGCATGGTAAAGCATGATCGAGAGACCTGGATTGCACTACAGCCTTGAACGGTGGAAGTCTGCGTCATCATAGGAAAGAAGGCGAAAGCGCAAATCAAGAATCGGACCTTGTCTTTGAATTCACTCGGGCGTGATAAGCTCGCGGAAAGCCTCTCTCAAGAAGTGGAGAGATGTCTTTCAAGATCGTAATCAGCACAAGCCGTATCCAAAGCCCCCAATGATGGACGTCGAACTCCCTATCCAACCTCAAATAGCATGCTATTCTCAGATTTCATGATCCACACAACCTTGTAGCCAGCAAATCACATCGAAAGCTTTTCGTCTCCTACACTACCCTTACACGGAGCCCACCACCGCAAAGAGCCCAGTACAACAGTACCCCCTCGCTCAACTCCGGAAGGACACGCCATACAAACCCACAGCGAGCGCTAGCCAACCTCACAGCGCGTCTCATACCCCTCCCACAGCGGACAATGCATCTCGCACTGCCCCTCCAACGAGCAAGCACCAGTGAAGGAGCATCCAAATTTCGACCCGTCGCTGGTTGAAGTGCCAAAGGCTGCGGTGGATACTGGAATGTTCGTACTCTTGTCGTTGTTCGCGCTGGGATAGAGAGGATGATCTGTGGGAACCGATACTGGCTCCGGAGACGTGGTCGTGTCGAAAGTAACCAAGTATCTTGGTGGGAGATGGTGGTGGGTGGTTGCTCCAGAAAAGACGTTGTGACGTCCGCAATCAAAGCCGGAGGAAGACGCCGCTTGTGCGCCGTGTAGGACTACGCACTTACAACATACGACCCACTCCGTACGTGGGCGTCCTTGTGACTTATTCTTCATTTGCTCGCCGCAAGCCAGCGTTCAGACGCCTCGCTGGCGAGACCAAACCAGTAATTTCTTCCAATGAAAGAGACACCAGATCACCTCATCCAGCAACCCCAGGACTCGCTCTATACTTCAACTTCCGCCCCTCATCCTGCTCTCGTCAGCTTCCACATGCACAAATCTCGCACAGCACCGTCACGTACCTTGAGAAACCGCTCGATGAATCCTTCGCGCGAGAAGTGCGCGTTAGAGGGTGTTATTAGGTTCTTCAGTTCGTAGCGCCAGATCTGCTGGCCGTCCTGGAAGCGCACATTCGAGCCCGGGTCGATGCAGATAGCGAGCGCATAACCCGCTTGTCGCAGACGCAGCAGGGATGGGAAAATGACATCGAGGACGCGGGCGAGGAACTGCGATTGCCGCTCTTGCAGATTCTTGGACTCTGAGAACCATGGTAGGGGGGACTGTGTTGTGATCTTGTCAGGGTGGGGGATATGGAAAAAAGATGTTCAGGGACTCACCTCAAGGATGATGTATATCCTTGCCCCCGGACGTAGCAGAAATAGAGATTCCATGTTCTTCAACAGTAGGCTCTGCGGTGAGGGGATCCCGTTCGCGTCCGCCGCAGGCCACATATCCAGATCGCACTGCAGGATCTTGAAGCTCGCCTTGCCAATCATTTCCTGCCGCTTGCACTGCAGGGTGGTGTCGAGCTGCGCCAGCAGATGCGGGAGGAAATCGAGACTCCTGTCAAAGTCGAATCGAACGGAGCGGTACCACGACTCCGTCAGCTCGCGCAGAGTCGCGTCGCCCGTGAAGTCACTGTTCCAGTAGTGCCGTGGCGCTTTCGGATCGAGGGTGTTGTAGTAGTGGAATAGGCGGGCGTGGACGCCGTCCTCGAGCAACAAATACCCAAAAATCATATCGCGGAGTTCCCTGGGGAGATGCTTTTGCACGGCCATGCACACGCTAAGGCATTCCGCTCGCGACTGCTGCTCTTCCAATAGCTTCAATCCTATTTTCTGATTCCTCAGATCCATTGCTCGGCTGCGGATGCACGCCATCGAGGGGAGGTTGCAATTGTCCATCAACGTTGAATACCGCGAGAACTGAGAATTTGCTCTGCGTCTACATAGCTCAACACACACGTAACCGGGCAAACCCGGTCTTGCGAGCAAGAATCTTCGCCGAGGGCGGCACTTGCGAATAGATCCCGTCATCGTCATGGTGTTGGCAACGGCAGGTGGCGCGAGGCGGTGTAGCCGCGTCAAAGAGTGACAGCAGCGCTCAGTCGCGGCAGAAGAAGTAAGAGACGACAGACCGCCGTAGTACAGAGCAAACGTTGCATGTGGGCGACAGTGTTGGCCAGGCGTGGCGCATCTGTTATCTATGTTGAGTGCTCGACATAATCGCTAAGTGTGACGTCGAAAATAAGACCGAACACCCTCCGTCTCCGCAGCTGGCACAAGACAGGGTCGTTCCAATGCGGTTCCCATGTGGTCAGTCAGGTACTAAAGATCTCCATCTCCGCATCTTAGGAAGTGCTGGTTGCCGATGCCGATGTCTGAACCGACGCCGTCTTCATCGCGGTGTGCGTAGGTGTACCGAGGCTTGAGGACGACGGTTTCCATACATCAACATGGCGTAACCAGAAGGACCGATAATGGTCAGACTGCCCGGGCAAGCTGAAGAGATAAAGGTAAGAAGCGGTGGACGCCAGAATTCCGGGTGAAGTGAGGAGTCGATGGGAAAGTGGAGGTTGATGGTGAGGGGGTTCGCTTAGCGCAATCACTCGGGTCAGCTTTCCGCATGCACTTCTGATATCATTTATACACGACACCCGCTAGACTTTCGTATCCCCGCTTCAACAACCCCCCGTTGCGCTTCCGCCGACACACACTGGCCCTGTGCAGTTCCAGCCCTTGTTTCCGACTACGTTTCCGCAGAGATAGTTTGGTACGACTGTACCGTTGCCAGCCCATCGTACATCAACATCGCTCAAGGCGATATCGGTACACGGGGCGACAGCACTGCATTGCAGGCTCAAAACCCTCCGATCCTTGGTCGTCCCCTTCAGACCCTGGATATTCACGTCTCTGACCTGAAACTGGGAATTCGTGCAGTTGCCCACGCCGGGCGCACCGCTGAATCTCGTACATTGACTAATGGTGAACAAGCCGCCACGGGCATTCTTGACCGTCAGGTTTTTAAGCTGCATGTTTTCGGCAAATCCGAGGCCGCCGCCGCCGCCGTTCGGGGGGTACCCGACCCGGTCGTCGGTCCAGGTCTTGACGTAGAAGGCGTGCAGCGTGTCTTCGAAGTAAATGTTCTCGGCGCGGATGTTCTCTATCGTCTCGAACTGGTCGTTGTACTGCCCAATCGAGCCAATGGCGATGCCGAGGCCGTGGTAAAAGTGCGAGTCGAGAATTGTGATGTTGGTGCTGTTTGCCTTTGCGGAGAACGAGTCGTCGCCGTTGTACACGGTCCAGTTCTTGAACAGGAGGTTGGACGAGAAGAATGTATCGGCTCCATCCGTGTTCGCTGCAGGATCTGTAAGTACGATGCAAGCAAGGGTATGACGCGCGCGGGGACTTACAGCTCGACACCACGTTGCCAGTGTTGTTGATGAAGATGTCCTGCCAGACACTATCGTAGCTGTGGATGATGGACATGGTCCACATCTGGCTGCGCAGGAAGTTCAGCCCTTTGACGATCGAGTTGGTGAGCCCGTTGAAAGTAATCTGATGCGGTCGACCGGGGTAATTGGATGTGTTGGGCTGCTTTTTGATCCACTGATACCAGTAATCTCCATTTCCGTTCAGCGTACCGACACCATGGCCGTCAATGCGGACGTTGTTGCCGCCGAGTACGAACGCCGTTGATTGATTCTGGTAGCCAACAGGGAGTGACGCGTTGAGCCAGTACTGGATGTCGGTGCTCCACTGCTCGAGATGAGAAACAATTTAGCTTCTGGATGATGTTGATAAACTTACGAGCAACTCTCCCTGCACGTCGATGTCAACATCCTCCAGGTCGGTGATGTTGAGAACCGAGTTGACAAAGTACGTCGTGGGCTCGAAGACAATATTGCCATGTCGACCACATTCCTTGAACGCCGCTCTGATGGCGGGTGCATCGTCGGTCTTGTTCGTGCCGCTTGCCTTGATGGTACATGTCTTGCGAGCTTGCGCCGGGGACGCACTACTCTGAAGCGCAAGCAGCGCCACTGGAAGAAGATAATCAATCCTCATATTGAGAACGAGTTCTTTAGTCTGTGTGTAATACTCATGGACTTTGGTATGACTACGCAGCTTTATGTTCATATCCCGGGATACCTCCACACCCAGCCTGAACTCGTCACGAACGGTTGTCTTTCTGCTTCGGGTTGTTTCCATCGCGCGGTCGGAACGCCTCGTGCCCCGAGTGACATGTCTCCAAGCGGGACGCAATATGCGGGGGACGATACCCCACGGTTTGCGAGAAGTCGCACGAATCGGTGGTTCCCTGTATTTAGCCCAGCCCGTTGATCGTGCAGATCTTGAAACAAGTATCCTCGTTCGGGCATCATTCACCCGAGATGTTGCACGGATGTCAGGAACGCCTAGCTGCTTGAGATGAGATTGTGTATTGAAGGAGGCACCTACACCGTGCGTCCGGCTCGAGTAGCGCATGCTTGTAGCCGGTTGTGGTGTGAGACAGGTAAATGGGTACTGATGTGGAACCCGTTTCGGAAGTAGAGCCGTCAGCCGTGGACCGGGAGTTAGCTGGGAAGTCAGGCACTATTTTGTTACGTCCAGCAGAGCCTGGAGATGTTAGAATGGGTCTGCAGGTAGATCTGGGGTGATCGATGTAGTAAGACGGGTGCAATTATGATGTAGACTCAAGTCACTTGCGAAACTTTCCAATACCGGCATGGTCTGCAGCTGTGACGAGCTAGAGTCAAGCGCGCGTATTGAATGAAGAAGGTCTGTAATTGCTACAGTGTTACTTTGCTCTTGATTATCGCGAGGTGTGCAGCGAGATGGACAGGGTGTAGTCGTATGAGTGAAGGCTTGGTTGGATGCGGTTAGCCCCAAATACTCACCCCGCCTTATCGATAAGACGTTTGCGAACTTTGTGACGCAAGGCGGGCATAATTTGTGAAGCGTCCAAAATCCACCAGACCACAGCACACAACATGTCTGCGCCCACAAGCACAACAGCGATACCCGGTATGTCAGGGTTCTCATAGATTTCACCACGTGTCTAACAAAATTACAGCGGACCTGCAGGACAAATTCGACCTGGGCATCTGGCACTGCCTGTTCAACTGGCCCACACTCACAGTTGCGGTGCAAAACCAATGGGGCGGGCCTGACAGCGCTGAGAAGCGCGACTGGCTTGCCGGCCAAATCAGCGAGCTCTTTGCGTCTGAGCCGCTGACGGACGCCGAAGACGTCGAGGTGATGCTGCTGCAGGTGCTCGAGGACGAATACGGGTGCCGGGTGGAAGACGAGACGGAGGTTGGCGTTGCGCGCGAGGTGATGAGAGTGCGCAAGGAGATTAGCGAGGGCAACACGAGCTCGGTGGATGCGATGCACAAGAAGTGGGAGGAGAGAAAGGGAAAGGAGATTGCGACGGGGGATGTGAGGGTGAAGGAGAGCAATCAGGAGGCTGAGTGGGATAGTGTGGATGAGGAGAGCGACGAGGATGGGGATGTGGATATGGATGATGCGCCGGCGCTGGTGGCTGCACGGCCAAGGGAGCCGAAGGCTGAGCCGGAGATTGATGAGGACGGGTTTGAGAAGGTGGTGGGGAAGAAGAGGAGGTAGTGGAGTTGTTCTGGGGAGACGAGCACGAGGGGAAGCAGCAGCAAGTGTTATGTAAGCTGCTCGTTGATGGATGTGCCTGCTCAAAGGATTGCTAGACTGCATCTGTCGAAAAGCCGCACCTCAAAAACAAGGCACATTTCAAAAATACCAATATACCGCATCATTAGTGTTGTTGTATGGTATTGGCCGAGTGACATGTGATAGGTGAGTGAGTGAGTGAGGGAGACGCACTAAGAGTTAGGCTGGTTGCGGAGCTCCCCTCTGTCATGCAGGGTCCACAAGTGGGACCTCACCGACTGGAGCTCTCACACCACGACGACCTCGTTGTGTTGACCAGCGTGGACTAGCTCAGCTCAGCTCTCACAGCTCCTCACAGCATGGATTCCGCCTACGACCACATCCAAGAGAAGAACTACCCGGAAGACCAGGAGAAGAAGGCGACGGGCGAGGCGGGCGACAGCAACAGCAACAGCGGCACCAGCACGCAGCCCACCAACTTCAACGCCGAGGTCCAGGAAGCGTACAAGGCCATCTCGAGCAGTCCGTGGGCCGCGCGACTCGGGGGATTCTGGCAGACGGCCAAGAAGCAGGGCGAGCAGTACTACGAGACAGCCGCCGCCAGCAAGCAGTACAAGGAAGCCTCGGCGGGCGTGTCGACGCTCATCAGCCATGCCCGCAACCTCTCGGTGCAGCAGCCAAACGATGGCACGACTCCCGCTTCTTCCTCTGCCTCTTCCTCTGCCGCAGCAGCAGCCAACACTGACACACCGCGCGAGGACATGACCCCGCACCCAGACCGTCCAGAGTCGCTCACAGCCGACATCGTCAAAGAAGCCCAGGGCATCGTCTCGCTCTTCCGCTCCAACGCCTCCAAGCGCCTCAAGGACCTGCAAAAGGCCGAAGACGCCGCCGACGAGGCCCTGCTGAAGTTTGGCTCAAACGTCCGCAACTTCCTCGCCGACGCCGTCACCATCGCCGCCCCAGCCTCGGGCTCGCAGGCCGAAAAGGACGGCGCCGTGCTGTTCGAGTCCAAGGACAGCACCGGCAGGAAGGTTGTCCACGCCACCCGCTTCGATGCGCAGCTGCACGTCATCCACTCGACGCTCGACTCGTTCCTCAAGGACCCCTCCAGCCCGCAGTGGGAGGCGTGGAAGACGCGCTTCGACGCCGACACCAAGACGGACGCCATTGCCAAGGACCTCGACGCCCACGACGAGCTGCGCAGTGCCATGGAGAAGGTCGTTCCTGAGCGAGTCGACTACGCTACCTTTTGGTGCCGCTACTATTTCCTGCGCCACGTCATTGAGAGCGAGGAGCAGCGTCGACGGGAGATGCTGAAGGGTGCGTTCTCTATATCTTGAATAGTGCTTGATAGTAGCTTGCTAACAGACTCCTAGCATCCACCCCCGCCGACGAAGAAGAAGTCGACTGGTCCTCTGGCTCCGAGGACGAAGACGAGAAACCCACTCCCAAACCCACCACCACCGCCGCACCCAAGCCTTCCACCCCAGACCTCGCAAAAAGCCAAACCACAATCAAACCAGACACAGCCACGCCCACATCCACATCCACACCCACACCCACACCAACACACACCCTCAAGCCCGCACAGCCCCGCCGCTCAAATGACGAAAAGAGCGTTGCAGACAGCGATGCGAGTTACGACGTCGTCAGCGGGGCTACGAGTCGTGCGCCTGCGAGTCCGGTCACCAAGCCCGTAGGCAAGGCCGAGGAGGAGAGTGATGATGATTGGGAGTGATCTGGCTGTGTTGTGCACTGACTGACTTTGTCACGGTAGTCATGTGATTGGAGTGCTGGCTCGCTCGCTATGAATTGCTATGCTATGTATGCTACACTATACTATGCTATGCTACAAAGAATCCAAGACGCTGAAATGCTCATCCCAATTCTCCTTACTTTCTCCTTCCTCTCTACTAACTTTTCTTTTCAACGCCCAGGCGGCGTCCGCGGCTCCCCCACCCCACGCAGCCCAACCCTCTTTCCCTCCGTCGTCGCCCGTCTCAGTAACGGACTCGGACTACCCACCCCCCCGCGACTGAGACTGGATACATCGACGGTCGAGCGACTCGCGGCCGTCGACGGCACGGATGGCGTGCCAGATCTGGAATACGGCGTGCTCGCTCCACTCCTGCCTCCTACGGGGTATCCCACGTAATCGTACGCCCTTGCACTTCCATCTCCATCTCCACTTTCTCTTCTTCCGTACTCGCGCTCCTCGTGCGCACGCCGCGCCAACTCTTCTTCCCCCCGCCGCTTGATCGGACTCTCATCATACGGATCGAACCCGACTCTCTGCCTCGCCTCGCGCCTCGCACGCCGCCGCACCTCCGTGTCCCCGCCTGAGCCGACGGTGCTGCTCTCCGAGAGGAAGAAGGTGAGGAACTCGTCTGGGATGGAGAGGTGTGAGGATTGCTGGAATTGTTGCAAGGCGGTGAGGCGGATGAGCATTTCTAGCATGGAGAGGGAGGTTTTTATCGTGGGGAGGGTGGTTGGTGTGGTTTGTTGGGTGGGTGGGGGGAGGAGTTGGTGTTTTGAGGGAGGGGGTGGGGTGGAGGGGGTCAGGGCCAGGTTGGAGAGGGAGGTGGTCAGGTCTGGGGATGCGGAGTGGGAGCGGGACGTGTCGAGCGCCGTGTCGTCGGTGTCGTCGAGATCAGAGTCCGAGTCGGATTCTTCTTGATACACTTCGAATGCCATCCATTCCAGGTCGAGCGTGGGCGGGAGACGCCAGGGATAGGTTGGCGGTTCTTCGTGCACGGCAGCTTGTTCTGCGAGATCGGCCGTCGACTCGCGGCGGAACTGTGCGTCGACTTCACTCTGCTCTGCGTCGTCTTCGCCTACTGTGTGCGAGTCGTCGGACTCATACCCTGTGTCTGTGGGTTCGTGTTCCATCATTCGTCGCGGAGGGGGCGCGTTGACGTCTCGTTTCAGCAACAGAATCGGGTTGTTGGCTTCACCGTCGCCGCCGATGTTGAGAATCTTGCCTGTGTCGGCATAGAAGATCTTCGACATCTCGTGGATGGGTATAATCTCTCGGACGCCAGCTTGATCAACCCCATCATACGGCCCAGGCTGGGGCTCGTCGTCTTCAAAAGTGTGCAAGCGGCCATCGTCCAAGTCCTCTACTATCAACAGCTGGTACGCGTATTCTTGCAAAGCACTCTCTGACGGAATATGGCGATGGGTTCCTTCGTCACCTTTGCTCGATCTTGACTCGAAGGGCACCGGGAAGTCATAGACGTTTTCCAGCGGCACTCTTAGCAGCGTCACCCGCGCTTTGTGCATTACTTCCTTCCACGTAGTCTCGCGCTGTCGCAGCAACTCTTCGTGGGTTGGCACGGCATATCCCGAAAACAGCATGTACATGGACAGCGTGAAGGTCGGGCCAATCTGCTGCGCTCTCGGCTTCGACATACAGTAATGCGAATCGCCAGCGGTAAGAAAGGTGCTTGCCTGCAGCAGTCGAGACGGAGAGACGGTTGGCGGGAGATTGGTTGACAAGCTGACGCCTGACGTTGTAATGGCCAGATTAATCAGCGGCACTGCGTCTTCGATGCGGGCCAGGAGCTGCCTCATTTCTGCAATAATCATCTTCAACTCCATGTCGTTCTGCGCCCGTGACTTTGCTCTCGAGCTGCCTCTCCTAGAAAGCTGCTCCTCGACAACGGCCTTCTCCACTCGACTTCCCAACGACTGGATGTCCCATCGCAGAGACTTTGTCAACGTGACTGCAGATTCCAGCGTCGTATTTCCGCGTGCTGAGATGAGTTCAATCATGTCTATGGCAGGCGAGATGATTTTGATCTTGGAGTCCAGCCGCAGTTGTAGCGCTGCAAGCTCTTGTTTTTCTTGGCCATCGACTGCCTTCATCAAGCGGCCGCATTGTTTTATCGCATATGTACTTGTGATAGCAATGCCACTGCGAATGGCATAGCTCATAGCCTGCTGGGTGACCTGTCGAACTGTCAGACATGGCTTCTGATTCGTGACCGCAAACCATGTGACAGATTGTGACTGTCCTCAGAGTCAAAGGGACTCACCTTTGCGAGTAGTACCTCCATATTGGGTATCGATGCTGACTTGCTCTTGCCGAAAACTAGGAAGAACGCTCAAATGGAAGGAACAATCGACGTCATTGTACGGAAAAGAAGACAGTGGAAACAGCAAGACAGATTCATGGAGCAGCAAAGGAGTTTAGATGACGTTGGGCACATCGCGGTGAGTCGCGTTGACTGATTGTTTGCTAGGGCTCCCCTGGCCAATCGCCGTCAGGCAGCGACTTTGGTGGGTGAAATGCGAAATGCCCCGCCACATCGAATGGGCAGCAGCGGCCCGCACTTTTCTACTTTTCCGTGACCGACGACGCCCCACGGTCTTGCACATAAAGACCCAAGTCACTCTTTAGGGCGAGCACCTGCTATTCGAACGCATCGTTGGCCCCTCGAATACCCCCACACTTCGAATTCCATTCAGCGACCGCACCGCGACCCCGCAATCATCATGGCCGAGAACTGGGAGGAAGAGGAGGAGAGGCTCGCGCAGCAGACGGGCGGCATCAACCTCAACCAGCAGCAGCAGCAGCCCCAGGCTTTCGTCCCCGGCGCGACTTCGTTCACACCCGGTGCATCCTCTTTCGTTCCCGGACAGGGATACGGGCAGTACCAGCAGGGCTATGGACAGTACCAGCAGTATGGCGGATACAACCAGCAGTACGGTGGCCAGTATGGAGGCTACCAGCAGCAACAACAGGGTGGATACCCCAACTACAGCCAAGGCCAAGGGCAGGGCGGCTACCCCAACTACGGACAGCAGGGTGGATACGGCCAGCAGTACGGCCAGCAAAACTACCAGCAACCCCAGCAGCAGGCAGCGCCCGTGAAGATTGCAAAGCGTGGCGAGGCTGACCAGGCCGCTGAGCCCAAGAAGGATGCAGCGCCCAAGGCAAAGGTTCTCTCCATCGGTGGCGATGCGCCCAAGCCCAAGACCCTCACCATTGGCGCAGACGCCGTTGCACCCAAGACCGAGAAGGTTGGCGGCACCAAGGTCCTCTCTCTGGGAGGCCCACCGGCCGCTGAGAAGTCAGTCAAGGAGACCCAGGACAAGAGCGCACCCGAGGCCGGAGCCAAGGTTGCTGCTAAGCAGGCCATTGAAAAGACTGGCGAGCCCACCAAGGCGACACCTGCCAGCTCGGGCCGCACATCACCAACACCCGCATCTGGACGAAGCAGCCCTACACCCACAGCAAAGGACAAAGCCATCCAGAAGGCGGCCGACATCGAGAAGGAGGTCGAGGAGGTTGTTGACGAGGCCACGCTTGCCGAGATCTACGGTAAGGAGCACGTCAACATCATCTTCTTGGGCCACGTCGATGCCGGAAAGTCCACACTCGGAGGCAGCATCCTCATCTCGACCGGCATGGTCGACGAGCGAACACTCGACAAGTACAAGCGTGAAGCCAAGGACGCTGGTCGTGAAACATGGTACATCTCGTGGGCGCTCGACTTGAACAAGGAGGAACGCCAGCAGGGTAAGACCATCGAGGTTGGTCGTGGATTCTTCGAGACCGAGAAGCGCCGCTACTCCATCCTGGACGCACCCGGCCACAAGACATACGTACCCAACATGATCGGAGGAGCCTCGCAGGCCGATGTTGGTCTGCTCGTCATCTCCGCGCGTAAGGGAGAGTACGAGACGGGTTTCGAGAAGGGCGGTCAGACACGAGAGCACGCTATGTTGGCCAAGACTCAGGGTGTGAACAAGCTGGTCATTGTCGTAAACAAGATGGACGACCCCACAGTCGAGTGGTCCGAGGAACGCTTCAAGGAGTGCACAAGTAAGGTCGTCCTCTTCTTGAAGGGTCTCGGCTACAATCCCAAGACCGACATCTTCATGATGCCCGTCAGTGCGCAGACCTTCACTGGTATCAAGGACCGCATCCCCAAGGAGAAGGCGCCCTGGTACAACGGTCCATCACTTCTTGAGTATCTCGACGACATGCAAGCACTGGAGCGCAAGATCAACGCTCCCTTCATGATGCCTATCGCCGCCAAGTACAAGGATATGGGTACCATGATTGAGGGCAAGATCGAGTCCGGTATCATCAAGAAGGAGCAAAAGTACCTCATGATGCCCAACAAGGAAATGATCCACATCTCCGCCCTGTACGGAGAGCAGGAAGAGGAGATCCCCGGTGCTACATGCGGTGACCAGATCCGCGTGCGTCTCCGTGGTGTCGAGGAGGAGGACATTCTGCCAGGATACGTTCTGTGCTCACCAAAGCGCCCCGTCCACTGCGTTTCCACATTCGAGGCCCAAATTGTTCTGCTCGACATCAAGTCCATTTTCACAGCCGGCTTCAACTGCGTGTTGCACGTCCACGCCGCACAGGAAGAGGTTACCATCTCGGCGCTGCTGCACAAGCTCGAGAAGGGCACTGGCCGCAAGTCCAAGAAGGCGCCCGGTTTCGCCACAAAGGGTATGAGCATCATTGCGCGAGTGGAGGTTACAGGCACAGCTGGATCGATTTGCGTGGAGCGTTTCGAGGATTACCCCCAGCTTGGTCGTTTCACACTGAGGTATGTTGCAGCACACCGACACGCTTTCGAGCGACGACCGCTAACAAAAGCACAGAGACCAGGGTCAGACAATCGCTATTGGCAAGATCACCAAGCTCATCACGGCCGAGAACACTGCTTAGGTTGCTGTACGGAGCATGATGGCGTAGTAAACAAGCGGTCAGGGGCCCGATTAGGGGCTGCACGCATAAGTGGAGGATTGCAATATAGACCAAAAAGTGAAATTGCACATATTCAATACCCATGCTGTTCTTCTCCCGGCGATTCAAAATGTGATCTCGTAGGTTGATGTTGAGCAAGTAGTCTTGTCAGGCATGCCATTATTTCCGCGGCGATGCGAGCTCTGAGACAAGCCTTTTAGTGCTGCAACTCACGACAACCTTAATCAACTTGCCGCTTCAGGAAGGAGCAAGGGCGTTGAAACACTCTGAGTGTCATTGTGGGATTTCTTGAACTGCTGCTGTAGGATAGTTTTCTGGTGTTGGCTTCTTGTACGGATGGTGGGACTCTGTCATGAGGACGTTGGGTAATGACGTCACGCCTTTGAATTGATGCGATGTATCTACGAGGTACTCAGGAGAAGGAAGCTGGGGTAATGTACGCGGCTCTATGCAATGTTATCTGCCGTACACCATGTTGGCATGCCTGACAGAATGCTTCATTCTCCCCTCTCGACTCGTTGTTCACACAGCTCAATCCCACATCTGCCTCACATTCAGATTCACCCTCTTTCCCCCCATCCAGCCGCGCCACGCCTCGTACTCAGCCCCCTCATCCCCATCCCCCGCAGGCCAATCAGTCAAATACTCAGGACACGTCCCCTTGACAATCTGCGGCACACCGTGCCACGCAAATCGACTGGGTCCCGCCATGTACACTGCACTCCCGCTCCTCAGGCGTAGCGTAACGATGCTCTCTTTCTCCTGACCCGTCCCCCGCTCTTGTCCTGGCTCGGAGGCGCAAGATGCACTCGTGCCGATGACGAACACGGCGTCGCAGCCTAGACTCACGCTCACTAGCCCCGTGCCACTCGTCTCTGCTACGTCGCGGTGCACACTCAGCGTGTCCCCGGGACTGTACAGGTTAACGATTGCGGCTTCGGCGCGGGTGCGCGTGAATAGTGATTCTAGCAGGTTTTTGATATCCGGAGGAAAGGGAGGTGGTGTGGATGAGGGGTAGCGTTTCGAAGTCCAGTCGTATTGGCCGCCGAGCGTCGTCCAGCGCATTTTCTTGTTCAGCAGTTGGGGTGTTGTGAGGGGTTTGTGGATGCTGGGGTCGAGCGGATGCGCGATGGGGGTTGTGGAGGTGGGTGGGTGGGTGAAGAATGATGTGGGGGAGGAGTCTGTCGTTGACGCATCTGGGTAGGAGAGATTGTAGTGGGTGTGGATGTTGGTGAGATGGGCTGGATTGGAGAGATCGCGGTGGAGAAGACGAGATAGTAAGAGCGTTTGAATCGAAGGAGGGAGGAGGTTGGGGACGATGAGGAGGCCTGCTTACCGTCAGGCCGGAAGCTGGATGAATAATATGATTGATTCGAAAAGTAGATTTGAAAAGCAGTATTTGAGGCGGAAAGAGACGAAACGTGGGGGGCTGCCAAAGATATCGCCAGGGATGACGAATCTGACCAAACGTAACATACGATCGTCTACGCAGTACAGTGACAAACACGTCAAGTGTAATGAAACGGTCTCCTACCTTGCATGTCTGCATGTTCATACACCGGTATCCTTGGTGGTAGGTCGACGTACGCTTGCCCATCTTGACCGCTAAATGCCCGAAAAGCAGCGGTCAAGTCATGGCCACTCCACTCCTCGACTATGCGAACTTTGTTCTTGGCTGACGTAGTAAGGCTGTCTGGCAGGTCTACAATGTCCAGGTCCTGGTCTAGATCCTGTGGCTTCATCTTCTGGTACTTCTTGTAGACATCTTTGATGCTGTCTGGAGGTCGTTGGTGAGGGTCTAAATGCTCCATCTCTTGCAGACGACTTGACCACGGTTCGTGAAGCTGTGAGCGCACTTTCAGTATTTGATCCGTTGCTACGTGTGAGTGTCTGGCTTGTCGCACTTTTTTGGGAAGTAAAGTGTTCGAGGGCGTGACGCGAAAGTGGCAGGGTTTGATTACGGGCGCGTTTGTGGCTTGATGCGCCTTCCCACGCTAGGTCTAGTGTGTTTACACCCTTTCTTTCGTATGCATAACATTTGAAGTCCCCGCCTTGCTGGCACCCACGTACGACGACTCTCCATAGTACTAACCTCTAGGTACGCCCGTTCCCGCTTGGACTTTGACGTAGACTCGCCTTGTCGCTTGCACCGGCCTCACACGCACCGACACTCGACGCCTTTCTGCGAAACAAGCGTAGCAACCACCTACCGTCTGAAAGCCTCTGCGCGTGACCGTTACCATGGAGAACTACCAGAAGCTGGAGAAGGTGGGAGAGGGTAAGGAAACGTTCTGCGGCAACAGCAGCAGCAGCAGCCGTTCGCGTAAAAGCCTCGTAATGGACACTAACAGCGACCAGGAACCTACGGAGTTGTCTACAAAGCCCGCGACCTCACAACAAAGGACCAGCGCATCGTCGCGCTCAAGAAGATCCGCCTCGAAGCCGAAGATGAGGGCGTCCCCTCAACCGCCATTCGAGAGATTTCGCTGCTCAAGGAGATGAACGACCCCAACATCGTCCGCCTGCTCAACATCGTGCACGCTGACGGCCACAAGCTGTACCTCGTCTTCGAGTTCCTCGACCTCGACCTGAAGAAGTACATGGAGGCATTGCCCGTCAGCGAGGGCGGTCGCGGCAAGGCGCTGCCGGAGGGCTCTGGACTGGCAGGTCAGAAGCTCGGCATGGACGCGAATATGGTCAAGAAGTTCATGATGCAGTTGTGTGAAGGTGTGCGCTACTGCCACGCCCACCGCGTTCTGCACCGTGATCTGAAGCCACAGAACTTGTTGATTGACAAGGACTGCAATCTCAAGCTGGCAGATTTCGGTCTTGCTCGCGCATTCGGTGTGCCGCTGAGGACATATACCCACGAGGTGAGCACGTCATTGTGGCTAGAGAAGACTACGTGACTGATCCCAATACCAGGTTGTGACACTGTGGTACCGCGCGCCCGAAATTCTCCTTGGTGGGCGACAGTACTCGACCGGCGTTGACATGTGGTCTGTCGGATGCATCTTCGCCGAGATGTGCACACGCAAGCCCTTGTTCCCTGGTGACTCTGAGATTGACGAGATCTTCAAGATCTTCCGGTACGTGCCCGCACTCGATATTGTAAACGCCATCTGACCACCTCTAGTATTCTCGGCACACCCAGTGAGCAGGACTGGCCCGGCGTCACATCGTTCCCCGACTTCAAGCCCTCATTTCCCAAGTGGAACCGCACAGATATTGCAGGCATTGTCACCACACTTGACGACATTGGTCTTGACCTCCTCGATGCTCTCCTTGTCTACGACCCTGCGGGCCGCATCTCGGCCAAGCAGTGCGTCATTCACCCCTACTTTACAGGGGCAAACACCGGCTACAGCAATGGCTACCACTGAGCGGGCTGAGGTCCTTCGCGTTTGTTACGATTGTTACGGAATCTGATGGAAGCATACTTGGTGCTGGATGAAGGGCGAGCCGCCTCATGCACCAGTGTGTAGATACGACGTGTCTTGAATACGATGAATAATGCTGTGGAGAAGACAGTGTGGGCGTTTGGGTCGTTACGATTTACTAGACTGCATCACAAAGTTGCGGATCACGAACAGGATTACAAAAAACCTACTTCAAACATTTCTCACTTTTGTGGAAACACGATTCAAGATTCGTAACAATTTAGTACATGTGGAGAAAGGCATCGTGAGATTTGTTGGTGTTGATTCACGAAACATGACGTATGGCTCCACTTCAGCCCTAATCTATGTTTGAGCCGACTGAGGGGACGGGCCGCCATGATACACGCCGTCGTGGAGAGCTCCAACTCTCATCGTCGGATGCGGTCAAACCATGACTTCATCTGCTCCCAAACTTCTCCCGCCGACGACAGGCCCACGACTCATCGTCTACCATCAGACAATCCATGATCCGCAGGGCAACTGTAATTCGCTGCTGCCGTTGCTGACCAACAACACGGGCGTCACGCATGTGATCGTTGCGGCTATACATCTCAACGATGGGCCGGGCAATATAACGCTGAACGACCACCGGCCCGACGACAAACGATTCGATCAGCTATGGGGTGAAGTAAGCTGGCTGCAAGGCAGTGGAGTTAAGGTGTTGGGCATGCTCGGCGGCGCGGCAAAGGGCACATTCGAACGGCTTGGAGGGGACGATGAGAGCGTGTGTTGTCTGGTAGTGACCTCACAAGCACAGCTAATCTGGCGCAGTTCGAAGCACACTACATCCCACTCCACGCCATCATCTCCATCTACAAGCTCGACGGCCTCGATCTCGACATCGAAGAGCAGATACCCCTCACAACGGCCACGCGCCTAATTGCCCGGCTTCGCGCAGACTTTGGCCCTCAGTTCCTCATTACCCTTGCCCCCGTCGCCACAGCACTCATTCCAGACCCAAACATCCCACCGCATCTGCGCCCCCCGCGGCCTATGCTGGCCAGCGGCCCAAGTCCCAACCCTCTCCACCCAACCTTACCACATCTGAGTGGCTTCTCATACCCAGAGCTCGAGTGCAGTGTGTATGGACGGGAAATAGCCTGGTATAATACGCAATTCTACTGTGGGTGGGGCGATGCTGCAACGACGGCCTGGTACGACGCCATCATTGCCGCCGGCTGGAAACCCGAGAAGGTCGTCCTGGGCGTCGTCACGAACCCAGGGAACGGCGCAGGCCACGTACCCGTCCAGAAATTGCGCGATGTATGCGCGCTGTTGCGAGAAAAGTATGAGAACATTGGTACCGGGTTTGGCGGTGTCATGGGCTGGGAGTACTTCAACTGCGGCGAGCATGAAGAGGATCTCGTGCACGTGACGGAACTTGACCTGAACTGTGAGACAGTTCAGGCAGGCTGGGTGTCGGCGCTGGGCAGAGTGCTGAGGGTGGAAGAGCCACAGCACCCGCAGACGAGCAGGCCGCCGCTGGGCGTCACGGCTGAACAGATTAGGCAGATGGTCACCAGGCTACCAGAGGCAAGAGCCAGCTGGCCTGAGGATGAAGTGCAGAAGTTAGTCGTACTCGGATTCGCACGACAAGAAGCACTTGCGGCGCTGAACGCCACGGACGGGAATGTGGAAATGGCTGCTGGATTCCTGTTCGAGCATTATCCGCAGTAAGGACGGGTAAGAGCCAATTGCATTACAAGAGCATTTATATTACCTGAAGCGTTTCTAGTCCCACATCGATCTACCATCTCTTCACGCGCTGACAGGATCAAACAGCTTCTCATCGTTATTCACCTCATTCTCCACCAACTTCCCTGTCACCCTTACTTCACCGTCAACCCTCTGCTACCTCACCAATTGCGGCACAGCCTCCACCTCCCACTTCTTTCTATACATATTTTCCAAATCCCTCCATCTATGCCTGACAGTAAACTCTGGATTCCTGCTCTCCATCTCGCAAAATTGCACTCACTCCGGTTTCTGCCCATCATGCACATACAGCAGCCGCGGCACATCATCGCTCGCAAACACCCTCGGCAGCCGCGGCATCGTAGCCTAAACATCAAAGGATTCGCGGGAGATAAGCCTAGAGGCCTGATTGAGTTACGTCCGCGGTTGTGTTTGCTGAGAGCGGCCGCGCACCGCACCAACCTGCCGAGAGTTGCCAGTTCTATGCCTGCTAACTTTGGGGTCCTTGACTAATGGACAAAACGCAGTCATGAGCATAATTGGGTATTAGTGGCCATGAATGGAGAGTGTTGTATCATTTCCTGGATACATGCTGATAGTTTCGGCCGTCATTGGCTATAGCGCAATATCGACAGTTGGCCCGCGGTACACCTACAGCGTTCCTATATGAATACAACCAGCAACGTCCGCGACCCTTCTCGCAGTTGATTTTTCGGCTCAGAGATGGGTCGATGTGAAAACAAAATGGCTTGCGACTTCTCGTCCTCGTGATGGTACACAGCTCCACCGAGTACCTACCCAGAGCTTCCTAACTCATACACTTAAGCAAACATGGCATCTCAGCGATGTGAACCTGAGACGGCAAATATTTCGGCCCTTGGAAAGCCTCTCGACTTCGCCTTCTCCAATAAGACTGCACAGAACCGATTCTTAAAGGGCGCAATGACTGAGCGGCTCTGCTCCTGGGACGCAACAGACCTCGAGGCTCGCGGTGTACCGTCCAGCAAAGTCGCAAACGTTTACCGACGTTGGGGCGAGGGGGAATACGGTGTCATTCTTACCGGCAATATTATGTTCGAGTATGATCATCTCGAGGCCCCTGGCAACGCTATCATTCCCCGTGGCTCTCCATGCGAGGGCGAGCGATTCGGGGGGTTTAAAGCCGTAGCAGCTGAGTCGAAGAAGCATGGTTCCTTGGTCATTGCACAGGTTAGCCACCCAGGTCGCCAGGTCTCAGACACCGTGCAGAAGACCCCCTTGTCAGCCTCCGACGTGCAACTACAAGGCAAAATCATGGGCAAAACTTTTGCAAAGCCCCGTGCTGCAACTGAAAAGGATATTAAGAATATTATAGAAGGCTTTGCGCACGCAGCTGAGTACCTCGAGATGGCCGGTTTCGATGGTATTCAACTCCACGCCGCCCACGGCTTCCTCCTTGCTCAATTTCTGTCGCCTTCCACCAACCAGCGCACTGATAAGTATGGGGGGTCTCTTGAGAACCGGGCCCGCATCATCACCGAAATCGGCCAAGAGGTCCGCAAACGCACGTCAGATGGATTCATCCTCAGCATCAAGCTCAACTCTGTCGAATTTCAAGAAGGAGGGTTTGCGTCAGAGGAAGCCGCAACGCTGTGCAAGACGCTTGAGGACAACACGTTTGACTTCGTCGAGCTCTCTGGCGGGACATATGAAAAACTTGCCTTCCAGCACAAGCGTGAGTCAACTAAGAAGCGCGAAGCTTTCTTCCTCGAGTTCGCCGACAAACTCACACCCTCGCTATCCAAAACAAAGGTCTACGTGACCGGCGGCTTCAAGACAGCATCCGCTATGGCCGACGCACTCAACACTGTCGATGGCGTTGGAATCTCGCGCCCAGCGTGCCAGGAGCCGGAGCTCGCAAGGCAGATCCTCAGCGGCGAGGTGCGCGCAGCTATCAACCAGTTGACAGACGACGCGGACATCGCTACTACTAACGTTGCCGCGGGAATTCAGATCAAACAGCTTGCCAAGGACGAGCAGCCTCTTGATCTCAGTGTGCGGAAGAATTTTGAGGCTTTCCAGAAGGATGTTGGTGCGTGGATGCAGGGTCTTGCGGCAGACAAGTCGGGAATCCAGTATGGCTACGCGGATATCAATAGTGTGCCGGCAATTCCGTATGGTACTGCTGCGCCTAGTTCATAAATCATCATTTGGTGCGAATTTGATCTATGCTCAGAGCATCAAGATGCCGGACTTTCCTTCCGTCCCTGCTCCCCGTCTTCTCCAGGCCTGTCAATCCATTCCGTGTTCCCATCAACGACTTCAATACCCCATCTTACCATCCCTCTCTTATCCCTGAACCAACCCAATCTCGTCTTGATCCCGGCTTGTTCCATACCTTCAACGCCACCTTCTCTCACGAGTCTGACCAATTCGTCGCTGCCTGCGACCATGGCCAGGACATCCGCCAGACACTCCACACGGCGAAGCATAGACGTGCGTGGATACACCACCTGGAGCGCCACGATAAGTATAACCAGGACAATGACAAGGAGGAAGAGAATCGTCAACGATAGCCAGGTCGCCACCTTGTTCATGCTGAGAACCTCGACGCGCTCTGTGACGACGCCGTCGAACTTTTCGCTCTGCTGCCGATACCCCCAGAGCTCCTCGTATGCGGCTCTTGAGACCGAGCTGGCACCGCCGTATGTCCAATTTCCTGTGGTCACGAAGTGCTTGAAGAATGTTTGGAAGGTTTTCTCAGAGTGCTGCTGGAGTATCGTGGTGTTCAGGAGCGCGGCCGGGTCTTTGTTCGCTAGAATGAAGTTGGCATAGGACATGTAGTCCATGTTCGTTCCCTTATCCGTGTCTCGTAGAGCAAAGCGCTCGGCAGCGAGGTTCTCGATTGTGTGATTGGATACCATCATGCTTGATCGCATCTGAGGCTCTACAATATGTGGAGCGGTAAGAAGCTGTGATAAGAAGAACGCACCGTAGCTGTCTCATGTCAGTTCTCATCATCGGGTGACCCTAATCAGTGATGCTCACCTGACGTTTCCACGAGAGAAGTTTGATCCGGGAGTCTCATAGACTACATCGTACGCGTAGTCCCAGGCGCCTACAGCTGGTTGGGGATCCTCCAGTAACTCGTACTTCAGGATTTGACTCGTGTCACGGGCGAATGTGATACTGGCATTCACCTGTTCGATTATGGGATCGCACTTCATGATCGACATCTGCGGTTCCTCAGTGAAGTAGAGCACCGTCTCATTAGCAGTTCCGATGGTGTTGCTGATGAAATTCGACTCGCTGCCTGGAACATCGGTCGATGCTGCTGAGCCGACGATCCACTTGATGGCGAAGTTCTTGGTCCATCCGCTCAGAACTTTAGTGTCTTCTGGTTCGTTCACATCCACTGAGATGCGTTGCCGCTCGTCGTACACCGAATTATTGCTGGACCAGTAGCCGACAACCGACTGCTTGCCGTCACCGGTACCGTTGGTACAGCACGCCAGCCTACGCGGCGCACTGAAGATGGGCGCAGCAAAGTCTGAGCTTGCTGCCACAGTCAAGGGAAGTACGTGACCAGCGGCAGACTTGTCGAATCGGTTGGGATACACCTCCTCCACATCGTCCAACCAGTCTGATTTCGACACGGCAACAGCTCGGCATTCTAGTCGACTTCGCAGCGCTGATGTGGTCAGTGTCACATTGAAAGAAGAGCTGAAAGACGCAGCATCGTTCCGAGCCTCTGTCTGATCTTGGTTCGCGACATAGAGTATGCTCGGATCGTCCCGGTTGGTCACATTGACAGGCGTGAAGACCCAATCGTCTTTAGTCCAGGCAAGTGTGGGCGTATTCAGAGTAATCTCATCCAGCGCATTGTACAGCCAATCTGTGTCGGATGTCATGAGCAGGCTGTCCGTCAAGTAGAACGGGCGCTGTGATAGCCCAATGTTGAAATCAAAAGGTTCTTGCCTTGTAATCAGTGATCGAATGGTCCTGACGTCCTTATCTTGTGTGGCTTGCGTGTGGATGACCGTATGTTGTTCGAAAACCGCCGCCATGGAGATGACGACTACTTGATCAGCAGAGAAGAGAAATCTGGCCGGGGACACTTACATATCTGAGATAGTGTGGTCCCGAGGGTCACTAAACAAAGGATCCAGTGCTTGGACCTGGCGGATTTGACAGCCGCCCAGGCCCAGTAGGAAGACTCGTAGCTGATGGAAATGCCACGCGAAGGTTCACTTGGCTCTTTAGCCATGCTCAGATACGGCTGCAAACCGCGCATTGCCTTGTCGATACTATCCCAACAGAGCCCAATCAGGACGGCGACCAAGGTTGCGAGAACAGAGTGAGGTGAGAAGCTAGCGTGGAAGAGGCTCAAATTGACCTGCTGAACGAAGGCTCGCTGGAAGAGAACTTCGTCATCAGCAAACTTGCGCAGGACCAGCATCGCAATGATGACAGCAACAAGAGCAAGTAACAGAACGGAGAGCCATGTCTTGTGAAGAATAGAAGGCCTCCATTCAGGTTTCGGAGGGTCCTGTGCTCGCCGTTTGTGCATCCAGGACGATGTCGCGGTTTTGAATTTGGTAGCCTCGCCATTATTGTCGTCGAGATCTGGACCTGAGCCGCTGATGGCCCTCGAGTGTAGAGTGTATTTCCGGTTCCCTATTTTGGACTGTATCTCTGCACGGTCGTGAGTTTCCCACGTCCTAAGGTCAGCAGCGAGCAGAGAGGTGGTGTCCGTGAGCAGCACCACACCCGCAATTGCAGCAGGATCTTCCCTGAGGCCCAGAGGCCTGCGCTGGCTCGAAGCGAACCAGAGCATACCCAAGGAGTAACACGCCGCTAGGAGCAAAAGAACCGCCAGGGCGATAGCAACGCCCGCAATGACTATAATGCGATTCTCTGATTTCAGAAACTCACCCTTCACGTCTTCGGAAGCTAATGTTTCCGCTTCCAGGACAGAAGACGAGATAAGCTCGCCGAAAAAGCGAGACCTCAGCCTGCTTGCCTCGGAGGAAAGCGTGCTATTGGACAGCAAGTTTGCAATCTTCAGAGAGAAGGACTTTGCAAGTAGCATTGATACACCCTCAAACCCTTCCACGTCAGAATTTCCAGCCGGGGCAGGGAAGAACTTGAGCCAGGCCTTGCCAAACGCGAAGTCATTCAGGCGATCCAGATCTAGTAGGTCACTGGAGGCAGGCTTAGCATTCCGGTCGAAATCGCTGGTGTCGAAGAAGACGCGCGGGGCGGCACCTCCTATAACTGCTGTAACTGGGATATCTGCCGCTGTATACTTGGGAGTGCACAGCTCGGCTCTTGCGGTGAAATTCGCCCAGTAGTCGTCCTGCCAGGAAGATGGTTTGCCTATGATCCGCTCGGCGAACCAGGGCGGTGAGACGAAGAGTAGGTCTCTGTTCTTGCACTGATCCGAGAATCCATATATGAAGGTTCGTCTCCACTGGTCGAGGATATCCGCTCCACCAGATTCAAGCGGCGGGTCTTGCCCATGCTCTTGAATCAAGCTTTGCCATGAGACATACGCTGAGGAAAGATTCGTCCACATCATGCCACCTTGTAACGCTAGGATGTCGGTGAAGTAGCCATCGATGGGGTTCGATATAACGGAGCCACCGGAGGTCTCGATAGATACAGCGATTGGAGTCTGAAGCTGAACCTCGCATCCGTCCTGCGATCGAAGCTTGAGACCTCTGGACGACTTGGAGCAGGTTCCATTGCAGCTCGAAGCACCAGTCGACGTAAATGTAATGTTGATATCAGTTTTCTCCACAAGCGCCATCGAAGTACACGCCGACTCCATTTTCAGAACCTTCGTCTTGGCCTGCCACGTTCCATCCTTCAAGATGGGCGGATTGGTGCCAGGTGTGGTGAACGGAAGCACAACGTGCGAGTCCGATACCCACAAGGACGTGGTGGCATTATAAAGAAAGCCGCTCATGGCACGAGTGTACGTGTCCCTTTTCGGAGAAAGGACAATCGATCCGTTTTGCTGGGGCGTGTATCGCTGGAGCCGAGTATCCGTACGAATGACCACGTCTCGAGTCACGAAAACCGAAGATGAGAATGTAGAGATGACGAGAACACTAACTCCAGCGGCGAGGGAAGAGAGACTCAACACCCAGCGTCTGTGACCCCCGCTTCTCTTCCGAGACAGTCCAGTGAATATACTCTTCCACCATACTTTGGGAATATAGAACAGAGTATGGTGTGCTGTGACAGGCTCAGGGCTGGCCATGCGCGCAAAGGCTTCAGTCCTTTTCACATCCTCGGCGATCATAGTAACAGCCAGTGTGAACAGGACCGCAAGGATAGTCGGCACATAGCGTCTTGCAACGTAATGACCAACAGAGCCGTCATCTGTTGTTAGACCATAGTGATGCGTAGAATACGCACACAATACTGCCAGTACAATAGCAAGCGCAAGTGCGCAGAAAGCCAAGAGGGCCAGATACAGTCGTCTCAGCGTGTATGGTAGCCAGCGTGATGGCCCATGAGTCCTACTCCCGTCGAATTCGACTATGCTCATCAGTATTACTTCGCACGTGTGCGATGGCGGCTTGCGGGGAAATCTCACGTGGATTGATCTTTTCCGCAGCCACAGCTGTCGGTACTTTGATTCCAGATGCTCGGCTCGATGTAGATGAAGTAGATCGGCGGCGCGATTTGATAGCATTGGTGTTGAGTAGGCCCTCGTGTTCCTCCGCATCTCGTATCAGCGTTTCCTCGCGCAGAGTATGTGGCGCTGTCGCAGGATCTTCGAGCGCTTCAGATGGGTCGTCTCTAAGCACTGGCATCCACGATGTCTGATCATCTTGTCGCTGCAGCGGATCGGTAGTTGAGTGCGACATAGCGTCGGTTTCGGGGATGTTGCTGCAATACTAGCAATGTCACACAGATCATCGCACAGCAAGGAGGGGCGTGTAGGTTATTGAACTCTAGAAATCAATTGTCGAAGAGGAGCTCAGCCCCAAAGTCGATGTGATGTTGAAAACAAGCGCAGTCAGCGCTGTAAGACGTATACAGGGGTGACGCCCGCCTTGCGATCATAGGGCATATGTACATTAGATGAGACGGCTAGCCTATTGGTCTGTGGCTGTAAATACACGTTGGATCGATGGAGATCCTTGTCCGGAGGCAGTGCGGCTCTCACTTATTCGCGTAGATTGAATAAGTATGCAGTAGGCGTGTCAGCCTCCTTGTACATGCAGGGCGCCTTACCGCAGCCGCGCCCACCAATGGGCACGCATGAGCCGCTCGAAGTACAGTCGAGCATCTCGCTGACAATAATCGTCGCCACAAAGAGACAATGTGATGCTGGAAGATATTGATGGATGTTGAATGTTGGCAGGGCGCTTGCCCTCGACCGAGGAAAGTTTCACATCGAGCACTCGATCGCTCCTTCACAACAACAGCTACACAGAACACGCAATCTAGTGGACAATTATTTGAAATGTAAGGAGCAGAGTATATCAGTCCCCATCCCATCCATTCCCATTCCCAACGCCCAAAATCTAAGGATATCATAATACTTCCCACCCAAAACCATCATTATCTATCCGTCTCTAACCCGTCTACGATGCCAAAAATCCCTTGTCCAAAACGCCGATCCGATGCAAAGTTTCGCGCCGACACCAACCCACTAGTGCTGTGCCACTTCACCGCTGTGCCGCGGCGACTCTCTCCTGCTGTTGATCTGTGTGTTTCTAAATGTCTCCTCGTTCAGCGTGTCCAGACTGCGTGCGGGGCTCGGTGTGGTGCCCCTGCTGCCGCGACTCCGGACTGGGCTGCCAGGTCGCGATGTCGCGACGTCGTAGCTGGGGAGTCCGACTTCTATCGGAGTATATGATGCTGGTGTGCGGACAGCTGTGTTGTAGCTCGGAGTTCGCGCGAGCGCAGACATGTCGTAGTCGTTGGTGGGTATGTCAAAGTACGAGGGCTCGGTGCCGTTCTGTGGTGTGCGGTGGTGCGGTGTGCTCTGGCCGGAGGAGTGGTTCGAGGACTGCTGGCCCGAGTGGTCGCCGTTCGAGTCCTGGCGCGAGGGATGAAAGCGGGAGTGGCGATCGTTGTGGGACATGTTGAGGTTTGCAAGACGGTGCTGCAGGGCAATCGTTGATACACCTGGCCCGTCTTGCTGATGCGCGACTGCGTCCAGTGACAAGTCCTCTGCCGAGCCACGTCGACTCTGTGCAAAGAAAGGAGTGTTCGCGCCGCTGTTCATCGTGCTGCGCCAGCCGCCGGGCGTCATGTATCCAGAGGGATCGATGTCGCTGTACAGCTCATCGAGCTGGTGGAGGCCGTACGTCGGTGGTGCATTCTGGTTGACTTCATCTGCAATCGCCTGCTGTGCCAGAATACTGTTATCCACGACCACACTCTGATCCTCATTTGGCGGGAGGTTGGGCGAAATGAACAAGTGAACGTGGTTCTTGACCAGCAGTTGACTGGTGTGACCCTCGGGGTTCTTCAGGTTGACGTAAAGCCTCAGCTTGTGCGACAAGCGAATGTTCTCCGTGTCTACAGACTGCCTGCAGTGTTTCAAGGACTTGGGGAGGTCCAGCGACATCGAGAAACGATGGGACTCGTCGAAAAGTGCGTCGGCGTCGTCGACCTCGGCGGGTACGAGGTGCGCCGAGTTGGAAGGCATGTCCGCCTCCATGACGGCGACCTGGACATCTGTCTGATGACTTATCCTCCTGCCAGCGTAGTCTGCAAAGAGTTGCCGCGATTCTATCAGCTCCATCTTGATAGTTGTGATTTCGACGCCCTTGCGAAGGGGTATTAATACGAAGTCGGCCGAGATTTGTGTGCCGATGATGTAGTTCTTCTGGGGGACGGTGATCTTGTAAGCTACCTTGTTCGCCCAGATATCCTCGTTGATCTGCGTGGTCTCGTTAGTAGAAAGCTCGCCTCTATGACTTTTTGCGACGCACCTGCTCCATGGGCATGGACTCGAGCATGTCACGACCCAGAGTGCGAATGACGCGGATGTGCGACGAGGCAGAGAGCTGCTTGCTCATGTACCCGCGATCCACAGTCGCCTTCAAGTTGTACACGACCCAATTTGTCGGCAGCCCCTCGACGCTCTGGTCGAGATTGCTGGGCATGTTGAACTTGAAGTCCCACTCATGGTACCCGGCGTTGATTTTGTGCGCCTTGGAGTTCTTGTCTGAGCAAGAGACGGGGAAAAGTGTGAGGGTGTCGACGAGGAAGTTGGACTTTTGCGTAATCGGCTGCGGGCTCACGGTGTTGGTCAAGTGCCATCTGTCGCGGGGTATCAGTCTGCGCTCTGCATTACTCTATTGGGCGGGGGTTGCCATACGAGACTTTGCGCGTCGCCGTCAGCGTGATGCGAACGCTGCGCACCGAGATTGACTCGGGGTTGTTCAGCACCAGCTTGCCCTTGAGCTCTGCATCGTGGGACTCTGAGGGCTCGCCAAAGAAGACCACAAACGGAGAGTCAGGCCTGAGTAACTGTTAGCAGCCATTCGTCCCTCACTGGTCTGTGGCAGGGCGGCTGCAACTGCACGTACTTGATCTCCAGCATAGGTGTGTGGTCCCTCCCACCAAAGATTCCGGTGCCGGGGCGAGGCATGATGTAACGAGGGACAAAGATTCAGAAAATCACCAGGAACCGAATCTCATAACACTCGCCTTTCGAGGTCTAAGTGCTATGATGTATGTGCAGAAGATAATTGCAACTTCTGCAGGGCAAAAAGTGTAGTATGGCGCAACGAAAGCAGCGGGGCGTGAGAAGATGCTGGCGTAAGAATGACCGGCGTAGTATAGTAGTAGGTAGTGAGTGGTGGCTGAGCGTTTGCGTCCGGGGAGCGTGCGAAGTACGGGCGGGTTTCTAAACAACCACCAACGCCTCGTGGATGACGATCAATGCGATTTTGCGAGCCAGCCGCGTGTCGCTGCCTCGTTCTACATATACAGCAACAGCGTGGGATGCTCGTCGCCGCAGCGGGCAAGGGCGGCCTGCATGGGCCCTCACCACCAACCCTTGCACGACATTCAGCGCGCCGCGATCCACTGCACAGGGTAGACTACCAGAAGTGGGTACCGTTGCTCGCATCATTGTCTCTCGCTAGCGGCGTCTGCAATCTGCGCACTGTGTCTTGGGATCTTGATTTTTCTGCTGGCGCGACCGAAAAGAAGGTGGGCCGATAGCCTCCCGCGAACGGCGTGATACCTGACACATGGCTGCTGCAGTGCTGCTGAGCGAGGCAAAAGCCCAGCGCCGATGCGGTTCGCCGAGCTGTGGTTTGAGCATGGGCGAGTCTGACGGCCATGACAGCTGAGACGTGCTGGGCATCGAGAACTCGAGCTACTTCGTACATTCTCGGGCGCCAGTACATGGAGGCTCAACACTGCCTGTGCAGACAGCATTCTGCTAGTAAACCATTCAACATCTGAGCCAGTTTCACGATGCTCCGGTAATGGTGGATCTACCCGGCTACTTTCCAGGAACAGAGCTTCCCGAATCAAGGAAATTGGCCTCAGCCCTTTGTTTGTGCATCTTCATCAGCCACACACGCAGTCACGGCCGTATCGTTATCATCTATCAGCACTACGGGACTCGCGAGGTGTGCTGCAGATGACACCATTTGTCTCTGATTCACATCTTAATCAATCTCCGGTGAGCTCTCCTCGCGATAGCAGCTTGTTGCTTGATGTATGTAGTGAAACATACCTTTTCACAATCTGCATCTGATCAAACCCCCTGCCCTTTCACGATAGACGGGTCAACGTCTCTACGGCCGCGGTACAGAAAATCTCTCGCTTGTTCGGGCAAGGAGCCGCACTGATCGACGTGCGACACGCTGGTATCAGTCCAGCCTCACATCACGCACGGCAGCGGAAAGCCGCTGTGGATACCTTTTCCACTGCGCTGCCCAAGAGGATGGCGCAATCTGAACATCACAGGCGACCGGACTTCTCGCCGATGAGCAGCATTGCAGTCGATGAGTGTCACACAGTCATCGAAAGATCAGTCGAGCATCAGGGCTTTTCTCGACGATGTATGACGCCATGTGATTGCGAGAGATAGAGATAAGAGTATTGTACAGCATACTGCATGCAGTGCAGCATTCTGCATGTTCCATTGCCCCTGCATACGCTGGTCTTTTGTACAGTCGAACGCCTGAGAGGATGCCACACGCTTGCACAACGCATGTGGCGCGGTGAAATCTTGGTTCCGAGTGACGTGCGGTGTACTGTTCCAGAACGTGAATACTCGGGCCTTCCCGGAGAGAAGTCTAAACAGCCACCCCTGCGAAACCGCATGCAGGTCGCAGAGCCTCATCGTAGCGCTCCAACGTCTTCAAGCAGTCCGCCAATGAGAACCAAACCCCTACACGTGTTGGACATCATGCACGTGTTGGACATCTATGGAATGCCAGCGCTTGAACCTGTCTGCGAGCGCGCTCTCAAGCTGTCGTCTGTCGACGAGCCCTCCTTCGGACGGTCCCAAGTCCTGATGTGTCCTGCGAAATAACAGTTTCGTCAGCACAGTCCCAACTCTGATCCACATCGAGAATCCTTATCAGTTCGTATGAAGTTTTGCAGCTCCCAACAGAAACACAGCGCACTCGGCGAGCGGGTCCTGCACGGCGGCGGGTGTTCCTGCCCTAGCGCGACGGCAGCGGCGAACAAGCTTATCGCATGATTTTAAGACAGGCAACGTGCGTGTGAGGTTGGGAGGAGAAAATTTCAAGATGCTGAGCGGGCGTTGACGAGATCGAGGGTACGTACCGTTCTTGCACGATGTTATTATGCAATCTTCCTCAAATGCCAACCATGTGAGAGGGTGGCTATCGACCGACTTGGTCTGCGCACGCGGTTAGCACTAGCTCTTCGTGACGTTATATGTTGTCGTTGTCCATCGACTCACCAATACTGGAGGCAGCATTGCGGTGCGTGCGCGCGGCTCGACTGGATGCAGAACCTCATCGTCATCGAGTGCACTCCCTGATGTCAGATTAGAGTTGGATCGCATGCGGCCGGCTGAGCTCTCCGTTCGTGTGCGTTGGATGCTCGTCGAGGCCATGCTGTTCCGTGGCCGCAACGAAGCAGCGCGCGGCCGATGCAGCATGCCTACACTGAAGTCCCATAACAGCAGCCTGGTATCTTCTCCAACGCTCCCTATCCGATAGCTGCGCTCGTCGCATCGCCACGGATCAAACTGCACGCCTGTGACCCAGGAGTTGTGTCCTTGGCAGCGTGCTACCAGCATACGGTCTTCCAACGACCAGATGGAAACAAGATCGTCTTGCCCTCCAGTGACTACGTATCTGCCGTCAGGCGACCAGCACACGCACATCATGCCGCCGTAGTAGCTCATGTAGTGGTGGAGCAGCTTCTCTCGCAAAAAGTCGATGATTCGGAACGAGCCGTCTTCAGAGACGACGGCGAAATGGCGGCGGTCTGGCGAAAACTCAAAGGCATTGATCTTGGAGCTCGACACCTGCCAGTAGGAAACTGGGTTTGCCTTTTGGTTCTTGGACTGGACCGACTTCTTGACTGTCAGCCTGGCTTTTCGCTCCACGTCAGACATGCCCTCGTCAGGTGTTTGATCCTCGGGAACAAACGCCACGTCCTCCTTTTCCTTGTCGTACACGATGAGGCTGCCGTCCATGTGTGCTGCCATGAATAGAGTTTCGCTGTTTGGGATCCATCGAATGTCAGATACTGCGGTTGGGTTGATGATGCCGTTTTTGTTCAGACGAGAGTACTTCTGCGACATGGGCTCGTACCAGATGATGTCGCCGGTCGAAAAGCCCATGACGATGTCGAGGTGATTTGGTCCCTTGGTTACCTGGTTTATGTCGTGACACAGCGCATGTGCCTTTGTAAAGAGGATCTTGGTCAAGTGCTCCTCCTTAGTCGGCGACGACAGGTCCAGCCATTGCAGCGCGCGATTGACGTTGGCAAAAGCATAGAGACCGTTGACGTTGTGCTCTTGCAGCCGCTTTGTCAGCGCCTCGTGCGGAATGACTCTGGAGACGAAGGAGGAATTGCTCTTGACGATGTTGTTCTTGGGCTTGTTCCTCTTGCTGGGGTCCTTGGAGACCTTGCCGTTGACTACGGTCAAGGCTGCGTTGTCTGCGCCGAAGACGGGTGTCCGCAGACCGTCGAGTGGCGCTGATACGAAGCCATTGACGCCCTGCGAGTCGGTCTCACTCGTGTGGCTGTTGGACTCGTGTTCGGCGATGGGCGGGACCTGCGAGCGTGTGGAGTTCTTGGTGTCGAGTCTCTGGAGCAGTGTCGAGGACGGCTGGCGGGGCGCAAGCGCAACGAGGGACAGACGGGTGCCCTGCGTGGGCGGTGTGACATTGGTCGCGAGCGGGTTGGGGTTGTGGATGGGCGCTTCTGAGGGGTGCGGCGGCGGGGTGGCTAGATGGAGGTCGTCGCGGAGTATGTAGGTGCCTTCTCCTACGACCAGTTGATACTCGGGCCCCGTGGGATGGGCGATGCTGTTGTTGGTCTCGATGAGCTGGCCTGGCAGCGCGCCGGGATAGCCGCCAATGGGGTAGCGAGGCGGTGGAGGGAGCACGCTGGGGGGATGGACCGTCAGCGGTCAGTCAAGACAAGACAGGACAAGACAAGACAAGCAAGCTGCTTGCGTGTGTGCAAGGCGATGGCAGCACGGCGGCGGTGTTGCTGCGATTGGTGGGGGCTTACTCACAACATGGCTGCTGCAGTGCAAGGTACCGGTACTATTAGTTAATTACAAGTCCAGCGCGTGCAGACACAGGCATGACGGGGAAGGGTGGGGCGGTTATGTATATGTCGGAGCATGAAGCCCCGTGTGCGCGAGCTGCCAAAGCGTGGAGATGCGGAGAAGGACGGCCTAGCATCGTATTTGGACGTGGCTTGCGTTGGATCTCTTGGGTGGGAGCGAGTACCGTGCGCCTGGCACACACGCCGCGCTGCTATATATTGCCGTCACGGTCACGGCTGGTGGAGACGTTTATGGCGATCACACCGTGGGAGAGCGCAAGGCTGCGTCTCAGCAACGGCGAAGCTTGTCGTGCTTCCCCCCATTCACCGTTCCAGGCGCCTGGCGCAATGCGGGGAGCTTAAGGTTGTGATCGGCCAAAAACACGTGGACGAACGTCTGCTGTCGATCGAATCATTGACCGCAGCTGCACCGAGCGCAGTTTCACAGCGTGCCTGCATCCGCCAGGCTTCTATTGGCACCAGCAGTTGCTTCTTTTTTGACTCTTCTTCTTGTTTATCTTCTTCTGCCATCTAATCATCGCCAAACAGGCATGCAGTGAGCTGTGAACCATGCTGAGATATGGCCACCGGTATGTCGAGGACCCCTTCCCCGAGCTGGTCATGGTCTTGGTCCCGGTCATGGTCATGGTTGATGGATGGTTGACTAATGCCTACCCCAGTCCGAATCTGTGTCTGCGGTGACGAGGGAGTCGGCAAGAGCTCCATCATCACCTCACTCGTCAAGGATGTCTTCGTCACCGCCAAAATCCAACCTGTGCTCCCCCAGGTAACGCTGCCGCCTACGCTCGGCACCCCAGACAATGTCACCACCACCATCGTCGACACCTCGGCCCTGCCCCACGAACGACATGCTCTGCGCAAGGAGCTGCGCAAATCGAACGTCATACTGCTCGTCTACTCGGACCACTACAGCTATGAGAGGGTCGCGCTCTTCTGGATGCCCTACTTTCGCTCGCTCGGCGTCAACGTGCCCGTCGTGCTGTGTGCCAACAAGGCCGATCTGGCGTCGCATGGAACAACGTCGCAGGTGGTGGCAGAGGAAATGCTGCCCGTCATGAACGAGTTCAAGGAGATTGACTCGTGCATACGGACAAGCGCAAAAGAACATGCAAACATCAACGAGGTCTTCTTCCTCTGCCAGAAGGCCGTCACCCACCCAATAGCGCCGCTGTACGACTCCAAAGAGAACGCACTCAAGCCTGCAGCCGTATCTGCGCTACAAAGAGTCTTTCATCTGTGCGACACAGACAAAGACGGGTACTGGAACGACCAGGAGATACACGACTTTCAGATAAAGTGCTTCGAGAAGCCACTGGGCGAAGACGATCTGGCCAACATCAAGAAGTCAATGGAGCGATTTGCGCCTGGTGCTACGGGCGAACATGGCATGGACGAGAAGGGCTTCTTGCTGCTGAACAAGATCTTCGCCGAGAAGGGGCGCCACGAAACAATCTGGATCATCTTGCGCAAGTTTCACTACACTGATAGTCTCAGTCTGCAGGACGCATACCTGCGCCCAAAGTTCGAAGTGGCACAGTTCTCGTCCGCAGAGCTCAGTCCAGCTGGGTACCGGTTCTTTGTGGACCTGTTCCTGAAATTTGACAAGGACAATGACGGCGGACTCAACGACCGCGAACTGGCCAACCTATTTGCGACAACACCCGGCATCCCCGCATCCTGGACCGACTCGGCGTTTCCATCCTGCACGGTGCGCAATGAGGCGGGCCACATTACTCTCCAGGGCTGGCTCGCGCAATGGAGCATGACAACTTTTGAAGAGCCAAAGACAACGCTTGAATACCTTGCGTATCTTGGGTTCGAGAGCAACGATCGCAGCGGCACAACGAGCGCGTTGAAGCAGACCAAGGCTCGGAAGAGGAGAAACAGGCCGGCGCGAGTAGAGCGCAATGTCTTCCTATGCTACGTGCTGGGATCGAGTGGCAGCGGAAAGAGTGCATTGTTGTCGTCGTTTCTGCAGCGGCCCTTCACGCAGACATACCATCCAACCATCAAACCTCGGTCAGCCGTCAACAGCGTCGAGCTCAAGGGCGGCAAGCAGTGCTACCTGATCCTCGAAGAACTCGGCGAGCTGGAGCCTGCGATTCTTGAGAACCAAGCCAAGCTCGACGCCTGTGACTTGCTGTGCTACACGTATGACTCGTCGGACCCGGACAGTTTCGCACATGTCGTTGAGCTGCGGAAGAAATACCCTCACCTGGACGCGCTGCCTGCAGTGTACACGGCGCTGAAGGCCGACCAAGACAAGACGATGCAGCGATGCGAGCTGCAGCCTGACGAATACACGAGCGCGCTGCGCATGGCACCGCCGCTGCACGTCAGTGCGACGTGGAGCAGCATATCGGAGCTGTTTGTTCACGTAAGTCATGAAGCGTGCTTTTGTCCACGTGATGTTTTCGAAAGCTGACCACGTGTAGCTGGCTGAGTGTGCAACCCATCCATCAACGGCGTTTCCGAAGAACGAAGACGAGGGTGGGTACGATAACATGAACTTGTATCTGGCGCTGGGCGCAGCGACGTGTGTGGTTGCGTCGGCGGTGTTCATCTGGAAGAGAAACAGTGCATCCTCGTGATAGTGGTAGCCGTGCATGCCATGTAGGTAATCACGTTGGTGGTGTGTGTACAGTACGAAGTACGAAGGAAGTAGACGGTAGTAAATAATCCATAATCCACTCTCCATCGACGAGAACACAAGGCGCGACATATGATGCAATGTTTGTACGACGTGTTCTTCAAGGCACGAGCGAAGTATACAGTAACTCGGCGTACACAAATCAGTAGTCTACCAGGTACCTACAGGGGTGGGTTGGCGCTACGGGCTGCAGCCAGGCTACTCACATACGAATGGCGAGAGGGTTAGGCGCTCCGGGGCGGAACAGTTTTGGCCTAGGTGGAGAACGCTGGGACCCTTCAACATGAGGGCTGGCTGCAGGGCCACACTTTGTTGTCGCTCACGCATCTTTCTCTGCTCTTCTCTGTGCGAGCCAGCGATGGTGGCCCCTATTGAACCACTCCTCACATGCCTACACGCTGCGTAGCACCACGACGACCATCACCACCACCACCTTACGGCAAGCAACCGCACACGGCCCACTACCGTCCACCACCTCTTCGCCCCGTCGCTCGCTCGCTGATGCCCCCCGCTGCACTCTCCACGCTCTCTCCCCCCAGGCACCTTCCGTGGCAGTTGGAGCGCCTCCACATTCCTCGCGCAAGTCAAAATGGTGAGTCCCCCTGCAAAGAGCAAGAACGCCCTCACGTACAAGGCCCAGCGCCCAGCGTCGACGCCAGCCAGTGGGCGTGCAGCCTGCCGGGCGGTGAAACATACGTCAGCCCTGCTCGCCCTCCACACCCCCCCTTGCCGCCCGCATCTCTTCCCCACGGTCGGTTGCAGCGCTGCTGTCGTGGACGACGAGCCTCTTGCTGACCTGGTCCACTTCGCAGGCACAAGACCGAGCACGAGAGCTCGAGCGAGTCTATCAGATGCGCCGCGGCCACGTCCCGCACATCTCCATCAGCGATGACAACCACCACGTCACCGAGGCCATAGGCGACCTGTACGGCAACGACAGCGACGCAGACTCGCCCAAGCGCAGCTCCCGCCCACTCAGCTTCCTGCCCGACTCCCTGAGCGAAATCATCCACACCCCCTTCAATCCCTTCCCCGACATGGCTCCGCCTGCAAAGTCGCCCCTACGTCCGCAGATGCAGCTCGACGCCATCCCCCCGCTGTCCACGAGCCCCTCGCAGCAGTTCCCTCTCAATGACCTTGACTACGAGTCGAGCCCCGCCGGCCTCGCCCAGGAGCTCAGCAATTTGCAGGCCATCCGCCGCATGTCCATGGATGTCCACAGCGCCGACCCCGACCTGCCCTCGTTCCAATCCTACTCCTCTGGTCCCGTCTCTCCCCCGCTGTCCGACAACGACGACGACACCCAGCAGCTGTTCTGGGTCCCCGCTCGCCTGCACCCTGAGCTAGCCCCTAAAGAGTTCAAGACGTTCATCGAAGAGAAGGTACACACCATACGACGCCGCTCAGGTGATCTGGGCTCTTCCCTGTCCCCGGATGGAACCATGGGGCGGCAGGATTCTGGAGGCAGCCTGCGCAGAAAGAAGTCCATGCTCTCACGTCAGATCGATACTGGCTCCGGCTACAAGGACGGTGCCGAGCGCCTCGAACGAAAACGCTCAGGAACTCAGTCCAATGGCGCACTGTCCAACTTGCAAGAGCTGGAGCATATCGTAGAAGACCCTGCGGCCGTTGTCAGACGCATGAGCATGTCCAGAAGCACCACACCCGAGTCAATAGATGGCGACGCACCAATCATCCCCGGTGGCATGGGAGGCGGCCTAGGCACACTGAAACGATCGACCCGCACAACGTACAGACGTGGCAGCTTGAGAAGTGCAGGTCGATCTGTACCGCTCTCAAGACGTCTAGTCAGCCGCAACGCTGAGACCGATACCGAGGAATCACCCGCATCCTCGCCCACACGGCCAGATATGCCTGAGTTCCCGAAGCTGCCAGGCCTCAACAGGGTACAGTCAGAGCCCATCAATGGTGCCTTCGAGCCTTCCAACTTCTCACGGCCGAGGAGGAAGTCGCCCACCGAGGAAGAGCAGCGACCCGGTTCCGCTGAGCCCCAAGCACGGCCAAGTTCAGCTGAACCTGAGCAAGAAGAGCGAAAGGGCCAGAAGCCGAGGGCTTTCCACTCGAGGATAGCATCCAATGGTCGAACAAGCGCTCATCTGCCGGGATACAATGCGCCTGCGCCAACACTAGCATCGCCTGTCCCACAGATCATCGAAACTCCTCCACCCCCCGAGCCAGAGCGTAAGCAACCGTATCAGCTTCCTGAACGTACGACCTCGCGCCAGCCGCCCCCACAGCAGCAACAGCAGCAGCAGCAAAGGCCTCAGCAACACCAACAACCACATCCGCAACAGCAGCAGCCCAGCGGGCCACGTGCTCAGGCTCAGCCTCCGCCCCAACAGCAGCGAAGTTCGCCTGGGAACAGACAAAATAAGCATGCTCAAGCTGCTCAGAACTCTCCAATTAAAGCACAGCAATCGCTAGACGACCTGACGCAGCATCCCTCTGCTATCCCTGGCAACCACAGCACGAGGGTCGACAACCTTTCCATTATTCCAAACCTTCCAGAGGAGAAAAAAGACAAGAAGTCGAAAGATAAAAAAGACGACGCGCCGAGGAAGACGAGTTGGGGCTGGCTGGTTGGTAATGACAAGAAGGAGAAGGAGAAAGAAGAGCGCGAGAAAGAAATGGCCAAGAAAGTCAAGAACAAGCTCAGCAAGCCGCAGGAGAAGGCTGACGATACTCGACTTGACTTGTTGCAGTCTGCTAGTGGCAATCGTGGTCGAGAGAGTGTTGTGTTGGACCGCGAGAGCGTCAAACTCGAAGAGGAGCGAAAGAAGGAGAGCAACCGAAAAGCGTCCGGCGACAAGAAAGAAAAGGAGCCCGGTCTGCTCTCGTCTATCTTCGGAGGCGGCAAGAAGAAGGGTGAGAAAGAGTCAAGCCACAAGAAGAATGCTTCACGAGGTTTGTCTCCTGAGCCCCCGCCACGCGTCCTCAAGCCCGACATCGACTACAACTGGACTCGATTCTCCATCCTCGAAGAGCGTGCCATCTACCGTATGGCTCACATCAAGCTTGCGAACCCGCGCCGCGAGCTCTACTCTCAGGTCTTGCTCAGCAACTTTATGTACTCGTACCTTGCAAAGGTACAGCAGATGCACCCGCAGATACAGATCGGCAACTCGAAACAGGCCAAGCTAGCTGTTGCTCAACAGAAGAAGGAGCAACAGCAGCAGCAGCAGCAACAACAGCAGCAACAACAACAACAGCATCAGCAACAGCAACAGCAACAGCAACAGCAACAGCAGTCGCAGCAGCAGCAGCCCCAGCAACCTGAAGAGTTCTCGCAGTACCAGCGGTATCAGCAGCAGGTAAGCCAGGAATCAGACGCGTGATCTGTGAACTAGGCTGACTAACCCGGCGGCAGCAACAGCAGCAGGCGCAGCAGCAAGAACAGCCTCAGAACTCAAGCGAGTGGCCCACTAGCTACGGCCAGCAAGAGCAGAGGCAGCAGCAAAACGGGTACCAGCAAGAGCAAAAGTACGGCCAAAGTCCACGTGACAGCCACCACTCGCAGCACAGCACGAATGGCGGTGGCTACAGCGTTTCGAAGAGCTCGAACTACCTTGGTCAGCCTGTGCCACTGGGACAACAAGGTCACTCGGACTCGGATAAGAGCGGAGACGACGACATGTGGTAAACGACGGAGGCAGGTCGGCCTCTTCACCCCACCACGATTGCTGAGCATCATCCTACTTTCTCAACGTAGCGGACAGCATGGACGTTTTGTCCGCAGATCGCATATTTCTCTTTCCTGTATTATATGGATCCTCTTCTACCTGGTGCGCTAATTTTTATTATCACAATTCGATCAATTTCTGCTTTTGTACCAGGAGTATAGTAGGGATGTAGCGGGCGCATACGGATGTACAGAGAGGACATTGGGACAAATGAGCTGCACGGTCGAGGATGTAGGACGCATGTACGGTTGGAACGGGCGTAGTTGTAGGAAGGTGCAGGCTTAGCCGAGCGCACCTGCATACGAATGTAGTACCGAATCCTGCGACTCACCTACATTGCTTGTCTCGAATTTTTTCTTTCTACAAAGAGCACCAAACAAGAGCATCTAACGAGAACACGCTAGACAAACGATAACAGCTGATAGGCCCGCTTTACCCCACATCAGCTCGCAAGTGACGATGGCAAGCTTACACCGACATTTCCCTTCAGAAACAATTCTGCATCCAACGCACGTGCTCACATATAGTACTTCCTCACATCTTCATCCAGCAAACCTTCTCATTCCAAACAACCTCCCAACCTCGCAAGCCCACAATGTCCTCCTCCATCAACCCCTCCCACCCCCCTCTCAGCCCAACCTTCGAACCCCACACCATCCCCCACGAAACAATCTCCACGCAAACCCTAATCGACACTTTGAAAATGGAAAAACACCCCGAAGGCGGCTACTTCACGGAACTCGACCGCGACCCCCGCACAGTCCCTAATCCATTCGAAGAGCACCCCTACGCTACAACCGCCAGTTTGCCTCTCAGCGGCGACCCCACGCGCCGCAATGCTTCAACCTCCATCCTCTACCTTCTCACCCCGCACTCGCCGCAGGGGAATTTCCACCGTAATGCGGGAAGGACCGTGCATACGCTTATCCAGGGCCGGGGCCGGTATGTGTTGATTCATGATGATGAGGAAGCGGGGGATGCGGGAGAGGCGGGGAAAAAGAGAGTGGAGAGTTTTGTTGTCGGGAAGGATGTCGAGGCTGGGGAGAGGGTGGTGTGGATTGTTGAGGGGGGGAAGTGGAAGGCGAGTTTTTTGGAGGGGGAGGAGGGGGTGGATGAGTGGGAGAGTCGGTTGTTGATTAGTGAGGTCAGTCTTCTTTTTTTCTTGCTTAAAACCCTTCTCTTAGATACACCCACACGGCTTGTTGGGTTTCGTTGCGAACCAGCTGGAAACGCGGAAAGAGCAGGCATGGGGTCCAGCTGATATACATGTGCTAACATATCCCGCAGACCGTTGTCCCAGGGTTCGAGTACGCAGACCATGATTTCCTAACCGAGGAGACGTATGAGAAGATCCTGACGCCGGAGCAGGCGGACGAATTAAGGTGGCTACTCAGGCGGGAATGAGTTGCTCATTTTCAAAACTTAAAAAGTCGATGATTCTCGTCACATGTGCATCTCCTTCGTATTTTTACGTGCGTGGTCTTTGTGCAGGTCGCGGATCGATACGTTGTCCAAGGTGTGGATTCTGCACTTTGATTTGACAGGATGTTTTCAATGCTTCAGAGTATAGTGAGGGTTTGGGGGGACGTCGGATACGTTTACCTGCATTCATCATTCACTACGATGTCGGTATCTGGATACCCTGAGCTGGCAACGCCCCCCACACGCCCACGAATTCAGCGAGTGACGAGCGCCAGCATAAGCGAGCGATCTGCATGTCTCCCAAGACCCGTCTTAGAGGCTTACCTTATAGACCGGGTACTTGATGCTGCCTCCGGTCTGTGTCTGAGCAGACTGGTCGAATACGAACATCTACTTCTGGCAGCCATGGGATCCAATTTGGTACGTTCATCTTGCGAGTCAAGGACTTGAGACGCTGCATGAGGTATGTGTATCGATTCGAAGGGGCCCAGCAATGTGTTCTCGGTAGAAGGCCGTGACTCTCCTGGGGCACGCTTGGGGCTCCTTGGAACGAGGATCGTGGGCCGCGATTTAGGAAGGACGGTGGAACTGACTTGGGAATAGAGCTGGTATTGCGCGAATCAAGCCCAAGGAATTCCGCCCAATGGTTGAACTTTCTACCTGGGCAAGGGAAGAGACGAGTGGCGTTTGACGATTTGGTTGGTGGGTGCTGAAGGCGTGGTACTTCACCCTACGGGAGTTTCTGAGTCTGATTGTATCATCAGCGCAGGCTGCTGGGAGACCACCATGGAGACGGCAACGAGTATTCTCTGTGTAAGCCGCTGTTGGAGTATGCTTAGCATAGATCCCATCGGCAGTATACCTCATGTGATGTCTGGCAGAGCATTCATCGTGCTCGCAAGCACAACAAGACGGGCTTCAAACGCCATGTTGTTCAGATATGAACTCTCGATAGCTGGCTAGACCTGGGCGACTTTACACAGGCTTGATCTCGAAATATGCTCCGTGAATAGCTTACTCTGATATGGTAAAGTCCCTTGCGAATGTAGTTATTTCTGAGAGTTGAGTCCAAGTTTGTCTCCTAGCTCTTGATAGTCATACTATAGCCTCCATTTACCTGATTAAATAGCGAGCGGAGTCTGTTCGTCAGGAAGACATTGGTCCTCAAAGGTAGCGGGTTGTACGTCATTCTCTGGTGCTTAGATCGCTGGTTTTGGACAGTGGTGCCCTTGTTAATGGTAAAAAGAGACTGGTGCGTTTGCCTTTTAAAATTGTTCCTTTTCTTGCCCATTCTCTGGAAATTTCTGAGTACATTTAAGACGAGACAGCAATAATGCAGTAATCTTCAAATCATGGAGACAGGATTGTAATTCATTGAAGTCTAGACAAAAGTTCCCCACAGTTCGGCATACCACATTGGGGTAGCTCGATCTGTCAATCGAGCCGAGGTCGCGGATGCCATCCGCTAGAGCCGCTTCTCCGCATCGTGGCCAAGTAGCTCTCCCTTGCACTTCGCACATCTCTCCGGAAGAACATCTTCACACAGTCTCCAAGGCTCAGATACTGCTAGGTCACCAAAGGATAGCCGAGAGTCCGTCAATTGAACTCTCATCCTCATAAACAACCCGCATCACTTCCAACTCCACCAGCACGCAATGACGATATCGACCGCGATTCGCATAGCGCCCTCACGCGCAGCTCGCGCAGTGAATCTCCTGCGAACTGTCCAATTCACACATCCATCATCTTGTCCGTGCCATGCCAACCCTAATTACCACAACCAGACACCATCCACCATCCACCAAGCGCGTCGGCACCTCGCAACCCCCGTCGACTTCTCACAGCAGAAGGAATATGCCTTTGAGATGGCAGCATCGAGTATAAGGTTCGGCCCCGGGTGTACAAAGGAAGTAGGCATGGACTTCAAGAACATGGGCTCGAAGCGTGTTATGGTTGTTACAGACCAGAATGTTAGGAAGCTGGACGCAATGAAGCAGGTCATTGAAGGGTTGTCGAGGGAGGGTGTGACGTTCGAGATCTACGACAAGGTCAGGGTAGAACCGAAAGATAGCAGTATTAAAGAGGCTATTGAGTTCGCAAAGCCGTGGAAGCCGGATGCGTTCCTGGCGGTGGGCGGTGGCAGTGTGATCGACACGGCGAAGTTGATGAACTTGTACACCACGTTCCCGGGTAAAGGATCCTACGTAGCTCAGTCCCATGTCTACCATGCTAATATTTTTCAGAGGCTGACTTCCTGGACTTCGTCAACGCACCCCTTGGCAAAGGCCTTCCCATTCCTGGGAAGCTTTTCCCTCTTGTTGCCGTACCCACGACAGCAGGAACCGGATCAGAGACGACGGGCACTGCTATCTTCGACCTTGTCTCGAAGCGCGCGAAGACCGGCATTGCCCACCGTAACCTGAAGCCCACGCTGGGCATAGTCGATCCTATCAACACTCGTACCATGCCCAGCGCGGTCCACGCATCTTCCGGTCTCGACGTACTCTGCCACTCTCTCGAATCGTGGACGGCTATCCCTTACTACGAGCGCACACCGCGTCCCTCGAACCCACTCCTGCGACCCGCGTATCAGGGCGCGAATCCCATCTCCGACATCTTCTCACTGCAGGCTCTTCGTGACACAGTCAAGTATCTGCCTCGCGCGGTGAAAGATCCAGAGGACCACGAGGCGCAGAGCCAGATGCTTCTCGCAGCGACACTTGCCGGTGTAGGGTTCGGCAACGCAGGCGTGCACCTGTGCCACGGCATGTCGTACCCCATCTCAGGCCAGAACCCAGGCTACAAGCACGCTGGATATGAGGTCGACCACACCATCATCCCCCATGGTGTCTCGGTCGCTGTCACTGCACCTGCGGTCTTTAAATTCACGGGCGCATCGAACCCGGAAAGGCATTTGGCTGCCGCTGAGGCTTTTGGCGTAGACATCTCGAACGTGAAGAGGGAAAGCGCTGGTGAGGTCCTGGGTGAGGCACTGGCCGAGTTCTTGGTCAAGCTGGGTGACCAGCCGCGTGGATTGAAGGCACTAGGATTTGGAAAGGAGCATGTTGACGGCTTGGTCGAGGGCACAATCCCGCAGCAGAGAGTGCTGATGTTGGCCCCGCATCTCGAAACAGAGCTTGATCAGCAGAGGGAGCAATTGAGGGGTCTGTTTGAGGAGGCACTTGAATACTAGGCTTGGTCAATACAAACTGCCATCAGTAAACATTACGACAATCAGACCTTAGCTTGCGCTCTGCGAGGTGTTCCGTGAGAAGTGAGGTCTTACATAGATCAAGCACGTACATAGAACCTCGAACAACAAGATCAATCGCGTGGACACGGATGCGGGCACGACTCATGAGCTACAGGGACTCTTCATAGATTGATACGTAGGAGAAATGCCATCTAGGCGGGATATGATGCCAGAAACGCCAGGAAATGCAAGAAGATGTTTGTTACAGGCCAAGATCCTCTCAATGAGCTTTGCTGCACCCGCATCCGCCCTTTTTCAATCCTACCCGCTTGTTCCAACTCCAGGTCATCTCTGGCCCTTTCGCCATTATCCTCATCTCCTTCACATCGCCATCGCTGAAGCCCTTATCCAAGATGCTAAACTCAGCAGCCAGCCTTGCGTACTTGATAGCCTCGTACTTTTTGCCGAAACTGCTGTACACCTCTGCAGCGTGTTTGTAAGCCGTGGCCTGGTAGGCCCACAGGCGCTCCTGGTCGTACATGCTGATGACTGCTTCAGCCATCTCAGGAGTCGCCGACGAGTTTGGCGTCCAATCATTGAGCTTCTCTACGAGCTCCGTGATCTGGTGCAGTCTTGCGTCAGATTCAGCTGTCAGACTTGGATGGGCTGTGCATGCGGAGCAGCTGCACTTGAATCCCCAATTCGTCTCTAGTCGTCTGAGGCGGTGTTCCCGGTTCTTCTCGCTGTCAATGTACGAGATCGTAATCTCCTCACCAGGCTGAATCGTCCGCATAGCATGTACGTAGTGTGTTAATGTTTCCTCGTCCCAGAAATAGGCCGCATTAGGTCTGCAGTCGTGGTTGAGCATGGCAATCTCGGGGAATAGGGCAGCTTGTGAGACATCATCGACGACTATTTCGAAGTTGTTGGTGTTGATTCTGTCATCGACAGGATCGCCCTTGAAATGGTCGAGAAGTTCCCAGAACAGCTTGCGAGATGCCTCTGGTAGAGACTCTACGCCTCGGTACATGAGCTCAAGGCGTTCAGAGTCTATGAGCTTGTACGCATCTGGGTCGGAGATCAAGAGCGGTGTAGATGCGAAGATCTGATCACCACGAAATAGCGTCTTGTTCGCAACGAGACCGCGCCCTTTGATTGGGAACTCGTGCTGCTCGAAGGGCGGGTTTGCGTGCTGATTCGACCGATGCAGAGAATCTGGGTTTCTGAAAGCCTGCTTCTGTAGCATGCCGTATGCTAATGGCTCCGTGGTCACGATGAAAATTCCGCGCCCGTTCGCAAAGCTCTGGTCGCTGAAAAGACAGTAGGGGTCCGGAGTCTCGTCGTTCGAGAAGCATTCCGGCCAGAATGTCCAGGGAAAGTTTGGCTGCTCTGAAGCTGTGAGACGTGCATCGTCAAGTGAAGTTGTGATATTGGATTTGAATGTAACTTCCGAGGGCGCTGTAAGAGCAAGGTGGCATTCGCCATCGCGCAGTTTCGAATCCGCAGGACATGCGTCCTGCAACAGCGCCTGGTGAGATATGTGATCTAGTTTGTCGTGATTGAGTGCTACTGTAGTGCTGAAGAGGCCAAAGCTGACTGCGCCTTTCATGTTGAAAACCATGACGATGGTGCTGTAGACGATGAGTATGTAGAGAGGTGTGAGAGAGGTCATATCTGCTGTGACAGGATCAAAGGTGCGAGGTCATTAAGAAGGCAGTCTTCGCGCGCAACGCGAATCTTGAATTGCGGGTGTGAAACGCGAGATCGTGGTGAAGCCAGGGGTGAAACGCATCTGCGCGGGAAGCCGTCTTTTGTCAACGGAACAGGTCAGAAACCTGGGGCTTAAATTAGAAACATGCCTTATACTTGTATCAGGCCAACAGCTAGACAGAACGTCCGCAATCCATACTTTCGGGTTAGCAGTACGACGTTCGATACACGAGAGCCATCACAATGCCAAGCGCTTGCAAATGAAGCGTACTGGTATCGATACCGCGAGTCATGGTTTTGATGCATCATGGCAAGCCTAGAGCTCGACCGTCACGAAACACAGTTGTAGCGCAGCTTGTGGGAGGGCGGCGCGAGGGTTGATGTGGCTGACGTGAGGTGTAAGAAGTATGCAGATCAAACGTGCAAAGTCTGGCTTCTCGGCTAGCGAAGTCGGAGCCCGGCAACCCCAGACAACTAGCCGTCTGTCTCGAGCAGCTCTAACCGATAAAACCTAAAGCACGCGAGCTTGGTGTTGTGAAGCTATGGACCTTGGGAATGTTTTAAGATCAGTGCGTATATGGTGGTTAGAGTTCTTCAATCGTTCTAGGTTTGACCAAGGCTTCATGTAAATAAAATAACATTTGGCAAAACGCTACATTTGTAGAAATCGACATGCTTCCCTGCCTAGGAAACAACAGCGGAGCCGGGGCCCTTATAGTTGTACACATTATTGCATTTGCTTGCAGCATCACTCGCGGATATGGCGCCTTGCTCACCATTGCAGTTACCGCTTGTCGGAGAGCTTTTGCAAATACCTTTTGACGCGGAAGAAATGGATTGCTGGCCCTGAAGAACATCAGGCGCCTCGACGATGGTTGCGGCCATACCTCCAACAAGGTGCAGATCGATGTGGCAGTGGAAGAACCAGACTCCAGGGTTGTTGGCTTTGAACCGGAGAACAATGTATCCATTGGCAGGGACCACAGTGCCATCGCGTTTCATGGGTACGGAAGGCAACGAACCTTCGTTTCCATCCCAGGTCCCTAACCCTCGAGCGACGACCTGGAAAACATGACCATGAAGATGCATGGGGTGCGGGTAAGGGTGGGTATTTTGAAGGTGGATTTGCACAACCTGACCCGATTTGACGACCCAAGGGTTAACGCCTGGGCCATACGTTGCGGGATCAAGGGCAGCGTTGCCGGTCGTAAGAGCAGTGAACAGCGAGGGTACCTTCGCCGGTACCCAAGGTTGAGGGCCAAGGCCAGTTCGCGTACCAATCCCGGAGAAGTAGGTCTGGTTTGTCGAGAGCTCAATCTTGTTATCGACCGGCGCGAGAAGCTGCTGACCATCCAACGGCTTCAAGTTGAAGTCATTAAAGGTCGCCGCTGGGACCCAGCTCAACGTAAGAATGTTGGTAATGATGCTGAGCAGGCTGCTTAGGAGACTTTGTACAATGTTGCCAATGATGGTGATTTGACTGGCTGGGGGAATGTTTCCAGTCAACATGTCCGTTGTGAGCTGGACGATGTAGTTCGCATTTGCCGATAAGCCAAGCAAGGCAGCCTTGCCCTCCACGACAACACCATAACTTTGACCTGCGCAGATCAAGATAGTATCTGCCTGCGTGGACTGGACTTGTACACCATCGACTTCAACGACGTTAAGCGTGTAGCCTTCTATGTGGAACTGCCCACAGGCTAAGCCACCGATATTAACAATTCGGAGGAGATATCGCTTTCCGGCGGCAATTTGGATGTTCGGCCCTTGCTTCTTGTCGTCGAAAAGAATTGAATCCGGAGACGGAAGGTCACCGTTAGTGTTACTGGGGCTCAGGTAGTCGTTGATGATGTCTGGCATCTGCCTGTGGTACCTGGGAATAATCAGCTGTGTCTCCAGCTTTTACGCAGTCGGTGGTCGACATACCAGTCAGACATGCTGTAGGTCATTTGAGAATCAATCTTCAGACTCGACTCCCACGCTGGATCATGTATAACCATCTTTCCACGGAGGCCGTCAGGATATTGTCCCTTATTGTGCGAGTGGTACCAATGCGTGCCTGCCGGGTTGGCGGTAAAGGTGTATGTGTACGAGTCCCCAGGTTGAATGGCACATTGCGTTAGTGATACCGGGCCATCCGACTGAGCTGTACCTTGCTGGAACATGCCATGGAAGTGAAGCGATGTAGATTGGGTACCAAGAGAGTTTTTCGCGTTGACAACGATAGTGTCGCCCACGTTCGCTTCGATCATGGGTACGCTGTCGTATGTTTAGTTCAAGTGATAGTGTGCACAGACGAGCGACTCACGGCCATTGACCATTAATACCGATGACCTGTCTGGAGTACCCATCTGGTGCAGCCTAAATAGATTAGCATATCTACAGATTCAACTTTTCCAACAGCTTACTGTAACCCAGCCAATGTCAAAGTTGTAAGTTACTGTCTTCGCAGTCGCCAACGTGGCGTAAGTGGCCAGCAAAAGTACCAAAGAATTGAACATCTCGCCTTGCAGTGGTGGAAGTTTGCTAAACATCGGTGAAGAGATCCTGCAGAGTATTATATATTGCTTAAGCTTCGGAGCTGAAGCACAGCTGCCGACTAGGCGGACGCTCATCGTTCACCATGATGCTGTCTGTCCCTTTCAGAAGTTTAGAAAAGTTCGGATCTCCATGGCTTGCTTGCTGGCGATCTATTCCCAATGGCGTTATCAAACAAAAGCCGGCTGAGGACCTAGCTACAAGGAGAATTCGCCTTGAGCCTCAATTACGACCTGCATGCTGTGGCGTGGGAACATTTGAGGCCGGCGAGGATCTGTTGGTGCAAGATGTACCTACTACGTAGTAGTGGAAGGGAGGTAGCGAGGTTCACTATGACGATCTACATTCGATGGGCAAGGTACCGACCGAACCACAGCGCTACATCTGTCGCTTCTAATATGAACCTTGTACGCAAACACAGCTTGAAATCGAGGGCACATACGTGGTAAAAGCCAAAATGTATCGGAGTGGTATATTTCCCTGACTGCGTTCTCGAATATGAGCCTCATGCAACAGAGCACAAGGCTGTTGTTGAAGCCGTGCCTTGCAGGAAGGTGATAATGCGGGGTGGAGATCAAGTGGGACAACTGTCGATCATTGCCGCCCGGAGACCTGTAGCTGCCAACAACAGCCCCTAAACTCCGACAAATCGATACCGGACTTCGCTTGGAGAGCCGAAATGTCGTCGACGGCGCGTCGCAGTTGAGCCACAGCCAGCTGAAGAGCGTACTTCTTCACACAAGGGGCCCTGACATGCGCTGCGGAGTCGCTTGCTTCGGCGCCTCGCGAGCTCGCCAGTTGAACTAGTCGCAACGAACCTTGGAAGCGTCGGCGTTCAATTATACACCTTCAATTCTATTCGACAACCGACGTAAGCATCTCGAAGTTGCCACCATGCCCAAACTCTCGCTATCCCTCTCGCCCGTTGTGATACAACTTTGCAGACCTTCACAGTCGTCATTGAAGTTGTTTGGCAATCCCCGTCTCAAACGACCTCTTGCGCTCATCTGCTTGTATTTGTCGACCGTCAGGCTGGCCATACATGATCACATGTGACGTGCAGTATTTCTCCTGCAGACAGATGAGTGCTCACGGTAGATCCCTAAGCCTTCGAAGTCAACGACTGTGATGACGCCAAACAGAAAGGGGGGCAGCAGTCGAGTAGGCAGGATGCGGAGCTATCAACACAGAGCATATCCATCGCAACATCACCTCTTGCGCACTAGGACTAAAGCTGCAATCACCAGGGGACTTGCAGACAGTCGTGGGATCTACCTCTGCCTCTGGATACTGATCGAACCCTTTTCATGATCGAATCCAGCCACCATTGACAACAGCGAAATGCGTCTCAGCCTTGATGAGAAAAGCACCAAAGCGTGTCCAACAAGCATAGCTGTGAGACATACAAGGCACTGGCCAAGAGGTAGGAAAAGGTGGGTCTACAACTTTCAAGGCGTTTTGCGTGAATGTGAACGAGAACGAGAACGAGAGATCGAGGAAAAATCCCTAGGCTGAAAGAACAAGTGCTAACGGATACCGCCGACTCCTCTTGTACGCTCATCAACACCATCACAGGTGCCCAGGTAGTTTACTTTGGAGGGATGAAGAAGGAGTGAGTACTTCCACAAGCGGTAAAAGCGTGACAGTTCTGCCTGCGCATTTCGAACCCTTTTTGCTCGTCCAGGCGGTCATCATAGCAGAGCACCGAGTTTCCGACTCCCCCGACCGTTCAGGCAACCAGGGCAGTGCAGTCCAGCCTCAGGCCACGTCAAGATAAGCAAGCCACCAAAACCAAAGCCACGCCTGAAACTGCTCAATGCGCGAGTCTCACTTCGACACAAGCAGTCCTCTTCGGTGTGCGACTTGTACATGCGCGACTCATTGGCTTACGGTTGATGGACCGGTGAATCTAAGCCCATGATGCCCGGCTGTAAGAGTCTTGCCGGTCGCGTTTTGCTCCAACAGGACAGTCCCGTCCAACACTGACTTCCGCCCTGCGGTTACTGTGCTGACTACCGGTTTCTTCAGAAATGCTTCGCCGCAACTCCATGACGCATCAAGGTTGAATGCGAACGGGCCAATAGTTGTTGGGCTTAGGCGCCACACGCTCTCTACGCGACAACCGCTAGACCCGTTAGAGTCCAAAATGCGAAGAGTCGGAGGGTTCACTATCCCGGCTACCAGCCAAGACCTCCGACAACGAGTGCGAGCATGGGAACCGCATCGCGTTTTGAACCCTTTGGGAATAGTAGAGGGACTGTCGTCAGCCTGTACGATGTCTCCACAACCTAGTCGCAGCGCATCGAAATTAGCATTGCATGCAGAGCTGTGACTGCGCAGCCAAACAACTCCTTCGAAGTTATAAGGCATTCAGATTTCCACATACCAGTTCCTATCCATCACAAACACACAACAAATCAGCCTCAACGCAGTGTCAAGGCACCTCATAATTCCTCTCCCACCGCTGACAACAATACCCCTTTGTCGAGCATCATAAACGACCTTCATCATGACCGTTCCACCCCCGAACCCAGACACATGTACCAAGATTGGCCAGATCGTGGACTGGGACGGCCTACAGATTGAGTGCACCATTGAAGGTACTCTTTATGGGTACTACCCCTCGCTCGGCGCCAACGGCTTCTTCGCTGCCTTCTTCGCGATCTGCTTTATTGTGCAGCTTGTACAAGGCATTCGCTACAAGACATGGACATACATGATTGCCCTTTGTCTGGGCTGTTTCGGCGAGGCCGTCGGTTACGGTGGCAGAATCATGATGTAAGCAGCCTTCACCTTCCAGGCCAAACGCAGATAGAACAGTGGCTGACTGTTGACTCAGGTACAATGACCCTTTCGCAGACGCTGGCTTCATGACGCAAATCTGCTGCCTGATTATCAGCCCCGCATTCGTCGCCGCCGGTATCTATATTACGCTCAAGCACATCGTTATCACCTTTGGGGAATCCTGGAGCCGTCTGCGCCCCGCATGGTACACATACATCTTCATCTGCGGCGATCTCATCTCGCTCGGGCTGCAGGGAGCTGGAGGTGGTCTTGCATCTGCCGGCGACCCAGGCTCCACCGCCCAGGATATTGGTACCGACCTGATGATTGCCGGTGTCATCTTTCAGGTTGTCATCCTGGCGTTCTTCGGGTACTTCCTTGTCGAATACGCCATCCGCACGCACCGTCGCCGCGATCAGCTTTCAAGCGAGTCCGTGAGGCTGTTCAACTCTACACCCTTCCGCTGCTTCATGTTTGCCGTCGGTGTCGCATACTTGGGCATCTTCATTCGTTGTGTTTACCGTATCCCTGAATTGACTGGCGGTTGGAGGAGCGAGCTGATGCGCAACGAGGCCGAGTTCATCGTGCTCGAGGGCGTAATGATCGTGTTGAGTGTCGGTGTGCTCACTGCTTTCCATCCCGGATATTGCTTCCCTGCGCTAGGCAACACGATTGGCAAGAACAAGAAAGCCTCTCGTGGTAAGAGTCTCGATGAAAGCTCAGACATGGAGATGGTCGCTGGGAGATAAGGGCCATGCAGCTTTTCCTGGTTTTCCTTTGTGCCTGGGCGTTTTTTGTTGAACTTAGATTACTTGGCCGAAATGGTGTATGGTGTAGCTAGAGTCCTTAGATGAAGATTTACTCAGTATCTCACGGGATTGGTTCTAATCACTTTTGTCTTATGTTTTTTGAGCGAGTCTGAAGCGTGGCTTCTTCACAGCTATGTTTGCTAAGTACTTGCGGTACCGGGTCAGCAACACGTAAATGAGACGCGAATGGGCGATGATCCACAGCAAACCTTTTCAGATACGACAAAGCGGGATTGCTGCAATATGTTAGACATGCCATTTTGAGCGCGAGCAGGTAGGTACGATCGCGAATTTCGCAAGCAAATCGTCAAAGAGCCAACTCGCACGGTTAGCACGAGGTCCTGTGATCAGAGATGCTCGAACATCTCCCGGAGACGTAAAAACCTTAGCATTGTAGCAATCTTTCTATGGCTGTACGTTAATAAGCTAATTTGGTGATGAAAAAGATCAGGAGATCGCGGTCCAATGGAAACATGAACAGGCTGGTAATTCAAATGGTGTACTCCAAGATGACCCGTCCAGTCTTGGAAACGAAGAAGCGCCACAGATACCTAGCAAACACAAGCCCTCGGCATCCGTTCTCGAGCCCCTAACTGGCGCCCTGACCACAGCCAATTGAATGACTAAGAGAGGCTTCACAAGTATCCAGCCATACCGGTGAAAACATGACACTGGTCGTAATAAGGAGTAATACAATATCTTTGCGTCACCCAACAAGATCGGCCACCAGGCTCTGTGCTATCCCTCTTTCGCTGATACGGCGCTTGCTTCGACTCATTTGCTTGCAATCGGCACGTAAGTGGTCTCTCTGGTGATAATCGCATGTAGAATTTGGTGCCACTGGTGATCGCACATGCTTCTCAAAGTGCCGACCTGTGATTTTATAGCATCAGGGGTTTCCCCCCTCAAACTTCAAATAGGCTCGACACGTGGTCGCGGAAGGCGGACCCTCGTCTTGATATCTTCTGTGATTGGGCGTATCGCGGCCACCACAACAGCCTGCCCGAAATTGGATGTGCGAGGTCCGACATGCGCCACGTCGAGCAGGAAGTATCATGTGGGTGAACGATCGTTGGAGGGTGCGCTTCGGTACTGTTACGTCGTTGTTGTGGATGTCTCACAGAGCGTTGCAATTCTCAGCATGTCGGCAGAGACCTGACAGCCGAAAATCCTGCGCCCGTCAGATCATGGCCATCCACTGACTGTTGGCAACACCAAACCAATAGGCAGCACCAAGCTGGAACCGCCCTCGATCGATTATGTAATGATGGCCACCAATTCCGGGTTGTTGCAGACGGTAGGCTTCGTCGATATCTCGGCTCGCAAAGAAAACTCGAAGCTGATCTGAGATTCTGTTGTATTCCTGCATTCTTCTGGTACTTCGAAGCCTCTCGCCAGCATCTCGGCCATCGGTTATGACATTAGCCACCGCCAATGCACACAGATCGCTAAATTTGCCGCAGCCCGCGTTTGCCCATGCCATATCGTTCAACTGCCACGCGAACAAAGGCCGAAGAGGTCATGTTCCATGTATACTTTTCTCCAAACCTAGTGGCATCGAGGTAACTGAACCTCTTTAGTGAGTATAGCGCTGAACGCACTAACAAGGTTTCATCCTGACTGGATGTTCCGCCTGGATGTTCCGCGGAGACTCGAAGTGGGAGAGCCGGACAACAACTGGTCGCAAGCAACGCGTCGAGACTCCAGGTCATGATGCTGCGTGCGACGCGCCGCAATAGAAGCTCCAGTTATTTACTTTGGTAGTAGTCGGTGTACAGCAGACCCTGGTGCTGACAATTCCGAGTTGTTCGACGATCCGGTGGTCATCCGAAAATCCTCTCTTGCTTTCAGCTTCATCGTCTCGAGTTTACGATCGACCTCGAGTCTCGTCAATGTTCCACCTGCGAGCTCGCTCACAGCCCTTTGCATGTGCGATACACCGGCGCTGCGCGATTCGAGAAGCCTACAATCTGAACAACATCTTCGCCGCCAAAAGACGGCATTGGAAGATCGCGATGATCGATAGATAACAGGCGACGTCAGAATTCGTCGCAGTATAATATGATGTGAGGTCAGACGTGTCCTCACATCTCCCATGTGTTCCTATGTCCTCGGATGTACGGCCAGCTCTTGTTTCCAAGCGACGTCGCAACGCGCTTGAGGTTTACTGTTGTTGTGTATTAATCGCCGTCTGCGGGGCGACGAACATCGAAAACGCCAGCAAGCAGACTCGACGGGCTCCTCCTGGGCCGGGGCTCTATGAAAGTTGGAAAAGAGACTGGGAAATCAGGGTTTGATGGTCCTGTGTTGAATGTCCACGCCGTCGAGCCATGCTCTGTGAAGCGTTTGGCACACCACAACATCGGAAAAGTAAGACGTCAGAGTTTGCAGCATATGGAAAGCCATTCGGACAACGAAGGTGGAAGTACGGCTGCTGCAAGGATGTTACTTTGGCGACGCCGCTGTCAGCAAGACTGCGGGTACCCGATCCTGCCCAAACACGAGAAGCAGCCTACGTGAGGCTGCGTGGGGAGGTATTCTCGTAGTTTCCGGCAGCTAATAAGCTTCCAACCCCCCTAATCTTGTATGGACAAATGCGTCCATTTACGCTACTTGGATTCTACAAAAACACGTTACGATAACTTCCCAAGTTTCTCATTGGTTGGGACAAGTTTTCCGGGGGGCCAGCTTTGTCGGTTGTTCTTACCGAGTATTCATTCGAAAATCTCTACCGAGATCTCACATTTCCATCGATCCACTATCTACTAATAAGTTGCAACTCAGACCATGCCACAAACTTCAACTGGGCAAGAGATGGAGTCAGCCTTCTGTTAAACACCAAGCGCCCGTCCAGGTCATCTTCAAGTTCATGACGCCCCATGACGACCCCATCGCCGATCCACTTAAGCGGGGATAACCCTTCTCCAAGTACACAACAAACCCAATGGACCTTCCAGAGCGATGGCAAGCCATCGCCCCAGCTTCAGATGAGCCGGGCGAGCAGCGTTCAGCACCAGGAAACAGGAAGAGACGACAAGCGGTTGCGGTCGCGTGCGTGCAATGCCGAAGCGGCAAGGCTAAAGTAAGCTCGAGAGATGAGTTGGGTGCAAGGAGTCGGGATGGTGCTTATTCATTATCAGTGTGATGGCACAAGGCCACGGTGCACACGTTGCAAAGACAACGACCTGATGTGTCAGTACGATGTCGCTGAGGGAGTATCCCGTGCTGAGCGAATGAAACTGCTGAAACGGGAAAGTATGTCCAGCAGAGTCGAGGAGTTGGAGCGTGTCATGAACGGTCTACGCTCAGGAACCGACATTGAAGCTTCGACTCTGCTGGCGCGACTTCGACTGGGAGAGCGCATGGACATGATCGCTCAGTCTCTGCCGCCCACCACTTCATCGATGCTCGTGAGTAGCCCACCAAGGTACGCAGAGGGCCATTTTTCTATAACAACTTGGGTGGCACAGCTTAATGACCATGTTTCTTAGCTTACAGGCTCAGGATTCCACAGGTACTTCAACCAGTGGCGTAAGCCAGGACTCTATGTACGCACTGAGTGAAACTCTCGGGAATCGAACATCGCGGCACGGTTCCAGCGCTTCCCATGCGTCGTCCTCAGAACAGCGAGTCAATCGGGCTACAGCACAAAGCTCGACCACAACATCTTCACGATCAGCTGGCACAAGAAGCCGGTCCCTTGTCCCTAGCAGCAAAATGGTTGACGGCCGTCAATTTTTGTCGCTCTTGTTCGACCGACAAGACTGCCTCCTTGCTATTAGCGAGAGTGAGGACGGGGACAGCACCGATGAAGATGACCTCGAAAAGACACTCGACCCAAGATTATTCTTCGAGGGCGGGAAACAGCCCATGGGGTCGCCAATGGACACCTCCGCAAGCCGTTTGCCTTCGCCCGAGAAAACAGGGAAAGAGAAGACTGTGAGATCCATACACGTTACACATCTTCGCAGCCGCCAACCGATCATCAAGACAATCCGGATACATCCCAACCTGAACCTGCGTAATCTCTTTGGCAATCTCCCTTTCTCCAGCGGCGTGAGAGCCAATAATTATCCAGAGGAAGTGCAAGAGACGCAAGTGAACAATTTGTTCCTACCTATCTGGGCGATGATGACTGTCAGCACAAGGCCAGACCCGGGCTCCATCAAGCTCGCTTTCCCGGCTATACTTCAAAAAGCTACCGCCATGTTGGACTCTGGTGCATCTCTGGAATCTGTCATCGAAACGCATCCCAATGTTGCAGCTTTGTTCGACGAAGAGGAGTTTAGGAATGCTGGTATACTGTCACGATGGGCTGCTGGGATGGTGCACAGCGTGATGCTCAAAGGTATGTGCTGTTTACCCTCATCGGATCTGTCAATATTTGATTAACTCAATCCTCGCTTCAAGCTCAACTAACCTCGGCAGGGAACGATTTCACCTGCTTCGCATATATGTACCTGTTCTGGTGTCTCATGCGCTGGATGATATCGCCTTCTCCAGAGACATACGAAACGATCCCAGAGTGGTTCCGGCCGACGTAAGATAACCTCAACCGAAGCTCGACCTACTCCGCTCACGCTCAACCATGCAGACCAAATCAGTTGTTCATGCCGCACATCAACATGCTCGACTATGTGCCATGGCCTGCTTTCCGTGAGCTTGCTGTGCAGATCCCGGCGATGCAGGAGCGCATGGAATGGCTGATGGACATGAGCGATACTCTGCGGTGCGACTGGTCATTCCCAACTGGCGAACCTATCCACAGATCAAATGAGACGGGTCTTCCGGATCTATGCCCGTCTGCACAGGTATGTCGCTAGCAACGACGCGAATGTTGGGGGCACGATTCGCGAGATCTCCTCACGATCCCACCAGGTTCGACATAGGAGCAATGCTAACATTTCTCAGACGTCCCTGCGCGACCTGTCGAATTGGTCAGTCGCGCCTTCTTTCAGAGGTTATGTAAGCAACGCAGATTCATACGTTCGCATCCGGGTGGAGGAGTTTTGAACTACTTTACGGCCCACAGTCGACCGCCGGCAACAACTCCCCATGCAAGGGGAGAATGAATAGCGCCATGGCACATTCTTTGAAGACAATGTATGGATGGATCAGATACAGAAATGGCATGGTTTATTGAGGGAGAGGCGCTCGTGCATGCAATCACGTTAGTCGAACCTGGTCATGAGCGCGAGGCCAAGGTGCTTTAGGCTGCTAACAAAAGAAAGACGCGACACACAATGCATGGAAAAAGGAGCATCTAGATAGGCATTTACGACGCATAGATTTAATACCTTGCGAAGGTTACTGAGACGTACACAATACAAAGTCATTTCCACCACAAGCAGAATGACTACATAGAGAGACAATAACGGCAACACCGACGCCAGACCAACATCACGGTGAGCCTGCTCGCATTCCTGAGTGATCCTCTTAACTGTAATCAGGAAATCTCGGCAGTTGGGCACACTTCAGCCTTGCCCTGTAAAATTGTCGGCCCGATCCTGCAACGCCAAGTCGACGCTGTTGGTGCAGCTTTTGAGACCGCACCATGGGATGCAAGTCGATAGACGCATTTGGATGCTCCCTACGTTTGCAAGTGAGGCCATCCTCGAAGTTTCGAAAGCAAAGTGGAGCTGTTGATTGCACGCCCCAGTTTTATGTACATTTTCCATCATGACAGCTGCCAGGGATCGCGCTTTCCCAAGCACCATCGACAAAGCCCGACGTTCTTTCACAGCCCACCTGCTGCCCGAAAACTAGCGCGCGTAACCCGCTGCTCTCGACGCTGTGGTTGGGGGAATAGTGTTCCGTTCGTGCTACAATCCGAGTGATTGGTCAAGGCACATTCCTCCGATGGCGCCAGAGCCCACATAGCCTCTGAGTTGTACCTCATCGGCAATGGTCGGTGCTGGCATCCGAAGAGGCTAGTTTCGGAAGGTTGCTGCTGTCAAAGGAAGAGGGTGCTTTCGAGGGATTGAGATGACGGCGAAAACCGCAATCATTTTGCTGTTCAGGACTGATTGTCTGGCATCTAGCGAATCTCTCATGCTCACACTGAGGGTGATCACCCTGTCTACTAATCTTTCACAACGCGAGAACCCAAAGGAGACCCATTCATACTTGTCACATTGATTAGATTCCAAACATAGTAAGACGATTTTCACTGGAAAACATGTATATGACAGATAAGAGTCGGAGTATATACAAGAAGGTCTACCGCAGTGTTGCCGTACAATCATCCCATCACTACTGGCATCTAATAAGAATCAAGGAAGCTTGCCCTTTGTGCGACGCGGTTGAGCTTCTTGATGTCACGGCGGACAACAGGAGCACCTGGTCCGCGGCGGGAGTTACCCTGAACGCACTGGCTGTAGTAGTCGTTTTGCTTGGTGCAAGTCCAGCCCTGGGCGCAAGCTGTGGGACCAGTCCATCCGATACCACCGCAGCGACCGTAGGCTTCAGCGACAGCAGACGCAGGCGATGATTCAGCTGGAGCAGTTGCGGGACTGGACTCGACGGGTGTGGCAGGCGCCGAAGGAGCAGCAGACTCGGCGGGTGATGAAGCATCGGGAGCTGGGCTGGGGACAACGGGCGATCCTGTGCCGATAGGCGCGACAGAAGAAGCAACAGGAGAGCCAGTGCCACTAGGAACAGCAGCGACGCTGGTAGCCTCAGGGACAACAGGGACTGCTGCACTGGTAGCCTCAGTCACAGCAGATGTGACAGGAGTAGCAGGAGCTGTTGCGTTGCTACCACCGAGCGCAAGGATCTTAGCAGCGGCCGCCTCAGCAGCGACCATGACAATGGCCTGAGTATTACCGGTGGGCAGGTCAGGGTGAATGGAAGCATCAACCACGAAAAGGTTGTCTGTTCCGTAGACCTTGGTGTCAGTGTCGACAACGACACCGGCGTCACCCTTGGTACCGACCTTGGCCGTTCCAACGTAATGGCTACCAGTCTTGAACGTCTTGATCAGATCAGCTGCGGTAACATTGGTGACACCGGTGGGCGCAACGACGCTAAGGGTAGAGTTGGAGCCACTCGTCATCTGAAGAAGACGGTCCATCATCATGGTAATGGCCTCGGTGTCCTCCTCGGAGGTCATGTGAGGATTGGTGATGAATTCGGTGGCACCGTCAGCAGTGATACCAAGCTCACCGATAGATTGAGCACCGTGGGTAAGGTAGACCTTCATCTGGATGGTGTTGTCCGAAGGACCATTGCAGGTACCCTGGAAGAACACCTCGTTGCCCTTCGAGGTGGTGACAGAGGACCACCAGTTGAGACGCTGACCGGACTGAGCGAGGATACCAGAGCCCTTTGCAAAGAGGTCGATGTTGGTCTGGTCAGGCTCAGTAAATGCAGCTGCAGCAGTAGAAGACATGTTGGTGCTGGTCTTGAACTGGACGGTGAAGATAGGGTGGTCCTTGATTTCAGCACCGACCGGAAGGTCAATCCACTCAGCTTCGTCAGGAAGAGTGACGCCGCTGCTTCCAGATTGAACGATCTTGAGCTGCTCAGCAGGGCCGATACCGGAGTTGAAGAGGATACGGGGAGTGGACATGGCACCCGCGGCGAGGATGACACTACCGCCGGCGTTGACGTTGTATATGACACGCTGCTTGTCGGCAGTCTCAATCTCGATACCAGAGACGGACGATCCCTCGCGAACGGCACGGATGACCTTGGTGTTCATCATGAGCTTGAAGTTGTCAAGCTTTTGGGCAAGGGGAAGATATGTCTTGACGGGTCCAGACCGGAGACCATTCGCAATGTTCCACGGAGGATGTCCAAAGACATCGGTCTTGGAGTTGGGATCCTTGATGAAGTCAGTCTCGGCCCAGCCCTGAGCGGCGAAGAACTTGGAGAGGACGTCGTAAGCCTCGTCGTTGTAGCGCTTGCCGTCCTCGCTTCCGTAGGTCTGTCCAGGGTTGCGCTCCCAGACGCGGTCAGCAGCAGCGGCAACATCTGCAGACTTCCAGCCAGCAGGCCACTTGTCATCGAAGTCCCTATCCTGGGGCTTTACGAACATCATGGCATTGACGCTGGTACCGCCACCGAGCAGGCAGCCCGCCATGTCCGCAGTGTCAGCACAGTAGGCAGGTGTGCCAACGTTGCTGAGGTAGTAGCCATAGCCAGGAACATCGTACATGGAGACGGTGTCATTCCAAGAAAGGTTGTCAGTGTAACCAGTGGATGCGTATGATGGACCACCGCGCTCGATCAAAAGGACAGAGGCACCGCTCTCGGCAATCCTCTGAGCAGCGATGATACCAGCGGGACCGGCACCAGCAACGATGTAGTCATATGTAGCATTGCCAATAGTAGCGGTTGAGTTACCGGTGATAGGTGTGGTCGAGTTGCCACCGCCAATAGGGGTGGTAGAGCCGCCGGAGCCGGAGCCTCCCTCGACAGCCATAGCTGCCCAGGTCTCGAATTTGGCGCTCGTAGCGTTGGACATAGGTAGACCGAAGGCACCAAAACCAGCAGTGTGGTAGGTGAGGGTGGAGCTGGCAGTCGCCGGGTCGGTAAGAGCATCATCAGAGAAAGCCCAACCAACAATGTTGGTGCTGGGAGAGTCGTAGATGACGAGGCCAGTGGCAACATCGTCACTGATGCAGTTCTTGCAGAGGAAAGTGTACGAGAATGCGGTATCGTTGACGAATGTACCATCAGGAATGGGGGCCATTGAAAAGTCACCAGTGGTGACTGCTGGGTTGGTGTAGCCAGTGGCTTTCCTGAAGGAGGAGACAACCTCACCATCGTTAGGCCATGCAACAACGAGCAAGTTGCCGGTCATAGATTGACCCATGCTGAAACCAGCCCATCCGCCTCCATTTGTGATAGGTGCCTGGATCTGGGCGATGAAGTCGGTGGTTGGGTTCTCGGGAAGAGCGATACCGAAGGTGTAACCGGTCTTCGCATCGGTGTATCCGCGGAAGTCGATACCTGTCTTTGAGTCCGTGTAGGGAGACGATGTTTGTGCAACAGCTTGGAGCGCGAAGAGCGCTGTAGAAAGGATAAAGGAGCGTGCCATTTCGACGACACTGGCGTGGTTTGGAGAAAGAAATGTGATATGAGGGCACGGCCTACAAAAAGAATGACAAAGCCGTCAAGGCTGTAAAGAATGAATCAAAGAACGAAAAAGAATGAACAAGAGAGTGTATGGAAGTGCAAGCACGTTGGTGAGTAGTCTCTAAAAGTACAACGACTTATTATGTATACCTGAGTTCTCACCAAAGCGGGCCCGAGCAACCCTCAATTTGCTGCGCCCAGCATTGAATCCTTCCGCAAGCCCACGACGCAGCCTTGCGAAGACAGCATCCCGGCTTCTAGACTATGCGATCCAGGAACATAGTTCTCCAGCGACGCTAAACATGTCAAAACCGTTCAACGGGCCGACACCAGCGCTGGGAGTTAATTAACAGCCACGCAAGCGGCTGAAACTTCTATGGAGATCGGAAATGCTTGGCCCCGTAACGACCAATATGGGTTCTGTGATTCGTGAACGGGACTTTATCGGTTCGGCAAGTGTGTTTCGCGTGTCAGTGCAGATCCTTGACGTTTGACCCGATTCGTTTGAAACACATGGTTGAGTCAAGCGCCGCAGGAGTTTCTACCCTGGCAATTTCTTGACTGTCAACGCATAGATTAGAAACACCAATGACCTCACTGCCGTGACTCGATCGTAGCTGTTCGGCACCTGGATTGAGAACCTCTTCGAGGCGTTTCACTTGATAACGTGACAGAGACAAAGTACTGCATCGCGGGAGAGATCGACAGCATTGGCGAAGGCTAAAGGAGATGAATGACTCGAAACGAGGAGGAACAGAAAGGAATACAGCATATGCATGCCCAGCAAAACGACAATGCCATATCCGATTGCCCAGGCTCCCATCCACGATAGTGCTTTGTAACGCGCGCGGTCACAGCAACCCTTCTGGCGATGAAAATTGATGGTGGGTCGAAAGAAAGTATGAGAAGAACGGTAATGTGACCGCGCTTTTCGTAGGTCCTACCAGCGAGCCTTGCATGCATCCACAACAGTACTGAGCACAAGGAAAGTGGACTCTCGAGTCGCTCGGAAGTCCTGGCCTGTCATCCGAGTCAGTGAGGGATGTGATGCGGCTAAAGGATGGGAGTATCCAATGATGAACATTGCTGAGAGGGAATAGTGGGCATTGAGCTCCCTCGCTCTTTTCGCTGGACACGCCAGACCACCCTAACTACATGATATGGTACATGGCTTACGGTCACCTTCAAAGCAACCGAGATCGAACGACATCGTAGTGTTAAGCCACGGTGGCGTTGTCATCGTGGTTCGGTTAACGAGTCGAAACTTTCAGGCAAAGAGCTGCCGACAAAAGGTGGGGAAATGCCAACCTCGGCACGTCGCACTTACCCGCAGCCCTACCGCCTATGAAGTACAACATGACTTGAACGTCACTATCTGCAGCTGGCAAGCAACGAATTTTTCCTTCTATTTACACACTCAGACAATAAGAATTGAAGTCTTTCTGCAATGGCGCCAAATGATGTCCCCGCATATGTGCTCGGCGTTGGTATCACCAAGTTCATCAAGCCGCGCCAGCAGCGTGCTTACCCAGAGATGGGGTACGAAGCTGGTGTGAAAGCAATGCTGGATGCACAGATTAACTACGATGACGTGGAGACTGGCGTTGCGTGCTACTGCTACGGAGATACGACAAGTGGACAACGGATCTTCTATCAATTCGGCATGAGCACGTATGTCTCGCTCCTCTTGGTTAGTCCCGTTGCCACTGACAGTTTGTAGTATACCAATCTAAACAAACAACGCCTGCGCTACAGGATCCACCGGTCTGCATCTTGCTCGCACCCTAATCAAGAATGGTGCCATCGACTGTGCACTTGTGATCGGATTTGAGCAGATGCAGCCCGGCTCAATCAAATCAGTATGGAGCGACCGTCCTTCTCCTATGGGTCTCTCGATGCGTATGATGGCAGACACACGAGGTGTCGAGAAATCGCCCCCTAACGCACAGTATTTTGCCAATGCAGGCAAGGAGTACATGGAGAAATACGGCGCTGAGGCGCGTGACTTCGCTGAAATTGCCAGATTGTCACATCTGCACAGCCAGAAAAATCCATACGCCCAGTTTAGAGACGTATACAGCTTGGAGCAGATTGAGAAGTCGCCCATGATCCACTATCCACTCACCAAGCTGCAGTGCAGCCCAACAAGCGATGGTGCCGGCGCGGCAGTAATTGTTAGTCAAAAGTTCTTGGACGCACGTCCGCACCTGAAGAGCCAGGCCATTTTAATGGCAGGTCAGAGTTTGCTCACAGACTCTCCTCAACTCTACTCAAAGTCGTCGATGGACCTTATTGGCTACGACATGACCAAGCGTGCTGCCCAAGCAGCGTACAAGGAAGCTGGAGTCGGGCCCAAGGACGTCAAGGTCACCGAACTGCATGACTGCTTCTCTGCGAATGAATTGATATTGCTTGAAGGTCTGGGGTTTAGCGAGCCTGGCAAAGCACACATGATGGTGCGAAACGGCGACATCACCTACAGCGGCAAAGGGCCTATTGTCAACCCCTCTGGTGGTCTCATTAGCAAAGGACATCCCCTTGGCGCAACCGGTCTTGCGCAGTGCGCAGAATTGACCTGGCAGCTTCGCGGCTGGGCAAATAATCGATTGGCCGATTCTCCGGATGTGGCTCTGCAGCACAACCTCGGTTTGGGTGGAGCTGTGGTCGTTACTGTGTACAAGCGTGCTGATGGACAAAAGGCTGTTAAAATGAGCGATGACGAAGTGAGGAAGGCCAGTCAGTTCGACTACAATCCAGCTGTAGAAGCTCGGTATGTGACGAAAGAAGATGGAGATAAAGTAAGGTCCAAGACGGTGCGCAATGAGTACGCTCTGGGGGATACTCTTGAAAAACTGCAGAGTCGATTGTAGATGAGCGGGTTCACTCATTGAACACATCACGATTAGCCATTAAATTACTTGCACATTGTCATCCAACTACGAAGTCGCAATCACTAATATGAGATTATGAAGCTTGTACCGCATGGAATACTCGCTGAGTAGACGCAAAGACACTTTTGTCAATGTCCTGCGACAACCTCTGGAGACAATGCCTTTAAGAGAAAGGAAGGGGCTCCCCTAACATGGAAGTTTCAGGGCATCCGCTGCATTTCAACCAGTGCGGTGAGTAGAATGCTCACTACTCTATAGCAGACCTCCCTCAAGTAGCGTTCCCCTCCAGCACAACAGAAAGCAGTTCCTTTGGCGGAGGAATGCAAGACTGCATCGGAAGAACTATCTTTCGCTGAGACGAGTACCCCTAATTCCTGCAAAGGACACATTAGATAAGTACCACTTATAGTGTTCATAAGAGGTGCACGGCTACCACAAAATGAGTCTTCGAGAAGCCAAGTCTCCTGGAGGCGGAGAGGATGCGTACGCGCGAGGACATTGAATCAAGCGCAGTTCTGAAATGTCGTGTCTTAGTGTTGCGATCGGTGCTTGCGCGCAGCTATAGTGTGATGTTTGATACGTGTTGTGGGCGTATGCGTAATTGGCCAAGACCGAGTTTCTTACACCTGGGAACTCTTTGAGACCGGGCCTATGGTAGGTGCGTCGTGATGATTGTCGTGGTGTCCAGGTCTGGTAAGATATAAGCGTCACATTGCACAACACATCTGGAAGCAGTTGGGAAGGAAACGATTCCAGGAGGAAGGCCAAAACAAAACAACCAACCCTGCCTAACGCTTCCTAAGATCCGAGCTTATGCCCTTCACTGCTTTCACAATAGCATGTCTGCCATCCCAGATCGGGTACAAAATGACAGCAAACATCGCCGCGAAATGCCAAATAATCGCAACTGAAACCCATCCGTCAAAGAACGACCTTGTAAAGATGTAATCCCTATACAGCGGCATAGGCCACAGCACGATAGTGGTCAAGACATTGACCACGAAGTACACGCTTGCAATCTTCCGCCATCTTCTCACGTGTCTTAACGTCTCCTCGTCGAACGGATGCACGACCTCTTCGATCGGCGTCTTCGCATTAGACACATGATGGATTGGCGTGCGGTGCTCGCCTTTCTCGTTGACAGCCGTAACCTCGGACTCATCAAGGACCTCATTACCAGACAGACTGTCAGGTGGAGTACTTTCACCTGAGCGCGTCTTGTCTTCGATGAGGTCGATGCGGAGGAATTCGCGCCAGTCGAATTTGCTTGGCCAGATGAGCGAAATAACGACAGAATACAGTGCCGGCGAGAAGAACGATACACAAGCGCCATAGAGACCTGGGAGTTGGATTTGTGTGGTCGTGATGTTTATGGCCCCACCCCAGTACCATGATAGGCTCAGCCATGTTGCGATACCTGATGCGAGGCCCAGGACTGGAGCAAGCAGCGCAGCAAGTTTGGTTTGGCGGGACCATAAAAGAGTGAGAATCAGTGGAATGATTCCAGGACAAGCGATGATGGGGCGAAAGTAGGTTGACCAGTTGTTCGTTGCACCGGCATATTCGAGCATAATGGCGAAACCGGCCATGAAGCAACCATGTAGTATAACACCCCAATGACTGACGGAGAGGGTCTTGCGATCAGATGCTTTGGGGTTGATGTAGGTGCGGAAGAAGTCGAGTGAGATGATACTGCTGACTGCGATTACTGAGGATGACACGGTACTTGTAATTGCCATGAAAACCAGCACAAGGAGTCCAGTGGTAGCGCCGTGGCCCAGAAGAGATCGCAGAACGTAAGGCATAACCATGCCAGAGTTGACTTGAGTGAGAGTGAGCGTATTAGGATAATCGAACCACACTGGAGTGTGCTCGATCGCACGGGCGCTCAGACCGATGATGGTACCGGTGCACCAAGGTACTGCTAGAATGACGACCGAGACTAGCATGTAACTCGGTACTGTTGACTTGACGTCCGAGGCGAAGGACTTTTGCCAAAAGGCAGTATCCATGAGCACGAGTGCGAGGTTACCGAACTTCAAGACGAGACCGAACAAGACGGCCGCAGGGATATCAGCATACAATTCAAATGCAGGGCTGGGGGTCGCTTACAGCTTTTGGACTTCAATGTCAGGAGTGAACCCTGGTAATTGCCCGGAATGTAGTCATCCGCGGCCTTGACCTTCTCGTACAAACCAGACACACCACCGATGTGCTTGTTTGTAAGCACTGCAAGCGAGAAGTAGATCAGAAGAATCAACGCCACGACAGTGTGGAGGAAGTCGGTAAGGAAAGTAGCCTTCAAGCCACCCATGACGGTGTATATGACCACTACAGCACGGTCAGCTCGGATCTGTCAATTTGGAGATGAAGACTGACCTCCTGCAGGGATCAAAATACAAGCAGCAATGACATGCATACCCGTCATCCCAGTGACCAGCTGCGCACCAGCTAAGATCATGCTGCCACAGCCGAAGATATTGTTGATCAGGTTAAGCAAGATGAACAGCCAGTGCACATATTTGCCATACCTGATCTTCATGATCTCCAGCGAAGTATGCGCATATGGCACTCTCAGCTTTGCGACAATGCCGAGCAAAGCCATCAGTGCAATCTGGAAGGACAGGCCACTGGCCCACCAGATAGGCAAGGCAATGCCCCATTTGTAGGTATATGCTGCCGCAAAGACACTCTCATTGATCCACATCCTGCTTTGGGTCAGTCTCCGTCAAGTCACCTTGATATGCATTAACTTACCAACTCGAAAACACAGCAGAGGCCGTGAGTCCGGTACCGACGGATCGGTTTGCAACCATGAACATCTCCGACTCATCGCTATCCTCCGAGAGATATCGCTTCTGAATTTGCACCGCGGCGACGATGATCAGACAAAAGAGGACAGAGAGGCCAATAATGATGCCGTAGCCCTCCGCTTGAGTCAAAAGTTGGACAGCCATTTTGACTGATCAAACAAGCTAAAGAGGATGCAGACCTCGCTACAAACAAGGAAAGTGAGGAATGGACAAGATACGACCAAGAACATACAAGCAATTCTTGGGTACTTAGCATCTCGGAAAAGTTCGAAAACTTAGTGCAATGGTGCCGTACCGTTGACGTGCAAACCCACGCACATGGTATCATCCAAGAGTGGCGCCGAAGATCGCAGTCATCAAACACGTGGGGTTAATTGGCTAGCAGAAACATATCTCTCCGATAAGATCGTCGCATGCCATTTGGTTGCCCTGAAAGCTCAACGGTGATGAATGCGATGTTCACCCCGGGTTAGCGCCATTGCGCTATGCGAGTGGGTCAGCACGTCAGAGATCAGCCTATCGGCATTAGAATTTGGGCTCGAAAGCCAGAATTCTAACAGAGCAGGGATATCAGTCACTAGAACGTGTGCGGTGTTCGGTGTCGATTACCTTGTAGGCTGGGTACCAAGGACTGCGAGTGCCTAGAAAGTCGAAGGAGAGAAGTTGAATCATGTCGATGCTTCTCCAACATAATCATACATTCCTTATAGGCTCTCGTCACCTCGAGTGAAATCCACATACGCCACTGGCTTCGAACGGTCGCCTCCAAGAGGCGCATCTCGCATCCTACCATTGAATCCGTCAGCAATAGCTTCGAGAATCTTGTTCGGCAAGTACATACATCAGTAGCAGCAAGATTAGAAACTTCTCAGATCGATCCAGGTGTGCGGTACTGTTGGGGTCAATCCCTTTGATGAAACTCGTTGGGTAACCTTTTGCAAATATGACAAAGTCGCGAAACACGGGGGAGATGCTGCGAAAGACATCGAAAGTTCTGAGTATTGCAGTGATATCTTATTCTGGACGCCAATGGAAATATTGTTTTTTGTAAAGCCTTCTACCAGGTAGTGCATTATTCATTGGCCAACAGATGGGCGTTGACATCGACCAGGTCAGTGATCTGGAATCAATAGCGACAGGAGAGTGTGCGTATAGCAGAGCCGCACGCTCACCTCGGTACATAGCCACGCAACCCTGATGGACTGTTTCGATCAGTAAGAGGGCATGATAATTCCAAAGACACTCGTCTGCTTGCCCGTTCCGCGTCGATCTCCGAATTGAATGCAAAGACGAAGTAGTTGGTGAGCCCAACTGGTGTGTTACGGTCATCCGCCGGTTGTTCGCGGTCGCGAAGAGAGCCTCCAGTATGTCTGGGATCAATACAAAGCCACTGGCCGGTCATCACTGTCTGTTTTCCACGGTTCCACAGATACTGCACAAGGTTTCCGTTCAGTACGCCGCCTTCGATCAAGGTTGCCTGAACCCAGTCTACGGTAAAGATGTTGTCCATCTGACTTAGCTGAATGCCCAAACCACTCTTTGAAGCACTGGTTGACGAAGTGGTTCCATGACCACCGGATGTAGCAGTGAATTGGTTGCGCTTCCGGCTCGCAAATACGATCTGTTCTTTCTCAGAGCATCATTTTGACGATGGAGGCCACCGAACGTGAGCTGTATGTTACTTGTCTGCGTTGGAGCCCAGCTGAACCGCTAATCTACCGCCTGTTGCATGCTTTTGAGCCCGGAAGGAGGACTTGTGGCCTGTCACTGACGGTTGCCGCGAAGTTAGTGTAGTCAGATCGCATGCTCAGCAATACTGGAGCGAGTACGACAAGAGTAGCGATATGCCATGTTAAAATCGGAAATGCAACACCGATCAGGACGCTAGTTGCGTGTGGGGAATTTGAAAGAGAGTGATTGGCTCACAACGTTCAACTGAGCTTTTGGCCAGGTTTGGGGTTCTGGTGTGTTCTCCTTTACAAGCTCGCTCCGTGGATATATGACAAGTGTGTAAAGAGCACCGGATATGTCGTAGCCGAAGAACTCTAAGACCTCCTTCATGCGAAGGAATTGGGCGTGGCTCACGCCAGCACCCAATATGGAATGATAAACCTCAATATAGGCGTCACTGCCGCTGAAGAACGACGTGAGGATGGTGAGAAGTGTTCACCATCTTAGCATCATGTTGACTATACTCCCATTTTCGTGAGACTGGCGTATCAGCCGGCTCACAAGCGCGGGCCCAAGCTGAGCGACGAATATCTAGCTGCGTGAGTGCTTACACCTCCAAGCTCCAGTACTCTCGTCGGGCAATCTCAAAAAGGAAAAAAGACCACTGACGGTGTCGAGGAGAGAGTGATGAGTACGCGATGAAATAGCGTCAATGGCGTGCACAGAATGGATGATGCTTTCCCTCTCAATTCATAATAAACAATGGGCGCCAGCACTTATGAGCCTCACACTGCTGCACACTTGTAAAACAAGAAGTGCATGTAGGGATATATTGGTGAAGCACAGTGCCACACACCAGCAAGCTTGCAATAACAATCAGTCAGTAACAGTCTCCTGAACAAATTGAGGATTGATGAGTAGGTTCTCAGGGAAAGCAGGGTCGCCGTTGAAGTCTAGCAATCTGAGGCGGCCGACTCGTCTGAGGAATCTTCAGGCCACTTATCGTCCTCCCAATAGTGGCTGTCCAGTACTTCTTTGCGCCCACACGACTCGTAGCCGTACTTGTGCACCTTGCAGAAGCTGCCTTGAGTTCTGAAGCACCACAGACACAGGGCATGACGAATCGGCCCGTCATCATGAACATTTGTGTAAATAGACTTGCCACCCGCGTCAACTAGATGCATTGGCCGCATCCAGGCAGGCGTATCGGGTACTGCAGGACTGGCTGGCCCGACAGGACTGGTGAATGCGCGAGACAATTTCGGTGAAGGAAAGGTTGGAAATGGCTGGCCCTGCGGATCTGCAGCAGTTGGTCTGAAAGATGACAGCTCAGGCAGTACGTCGCTCATAGATGTATTGACGGAAAATCTTGGCGTAGGTGCCCGCTCTGTAAAAACCTCATGTCGAACGAGGCATCGATTGTCGCCACCGACACCGATGAATCCATGTGGAATATCCACAGCTATACCGAAGTATCCATCATCTCGTAAATCGGGCACAGTCATCGCGCGTCTCTTCTGAGATATTGATTCAACCGGACACTCGTCAAAGAAGCGGGTACGTTTTGGGGCTGCATCGGGGTCAGCTACGAGAAGGAGCCAGAGTGATGGGCACAAGCTCACCAGCGTTGCCAGTAGGTGTCTGCCGCTCTTCAGTGGTGTAGACTGTTGCTGCGGAGGTGGGCGCCTCCGTCGGTGAAACCGTAGTCTCTGTCTGAGGCGACAAAGTGGAAGAGTCGTCAAAATAAACGTCACTGAACAAGAGCGGCGACAAAGGCGGTAGTATGGTGTTGTCTATTGGAGGCGCTTGTATGTGCGTCAGGTTGTGACCTTGGCCTTGCGACGCTGGGGATAGCCTACCACTCGCTGGTAGTAAGTCGTCCTTCAACATATGCATGCGTTGCAAGTAATCGTCAGCAACCGCGCTGCGATGCTTGTCGTGTAGCGTTGTACCCTGCTCGTCAAGCCTTGACGTATCCAAATATAGTCTAGGTGTTTTGGAGTCGAGCGCGCCATCGATGGTGTTGGTGATTGGTCTTCGCCAGTGAGCTTCATCGGCTGCTCGAAGCTTGTCATGTGCGTCTTGGGCCAGAGAAGAGCCTCTCAGCCAAGGAGAGGACACATGATTCGAGGGAGACGACCGGGATGAGGCGCTTGTTGAGCTTTGCGAAGGGCTTTCGTTGCTCGGATTCCTAGTAGACGCGACTCCGTTGATCTCCTCTAGAAGCTGCTGCAGGAGTGTGCGTGATGGTCCGGTGCTGAGCGCAGCGTTGCTGTTCGAGCGGCTGAGGGGAGTAGCCATTCTTGTAATCTATCGCGATATCAACTCTTAACGATACGCATAAACAATGCAGCGGAGTAATTGGTTGCCTCGGTGTGGGCCGGGGTGAGGTGAGAGGGAGTGTTGGGCGATCCAGTGCAGTTGAGCGTACCATCAGACTACAGAGAGGGAAAGCCCGGATGCGTTGAAATGAAGGAAGCAACAACAAACGAGTCTAGGCAAGTGTTCCTGAAGGAAGGAGGGCAACAACACAGCAGCAGCAGTACGGGGCATGATCATCATGAGGTGGATTTGGCTACGAGAAGCCATTGGCTCTCACCTGCTTTGGTATACTACAAGCCTCACGCTTCATATCGAGGCTCATCCGTTGCGCCAGAATGTATCGTCTAGTGGTCGTGATTCTCATTGCTCGGTCATCTCAGTATCCACGGGCTTTGCCAGACCGTGCTCCTTGAGCAGAGCGTCGATCTCGTCCGCGCCCCAAAGGTGGTGGTAGATCTTTCCTGTCTTGGTCTTCCCTACTGTTGCAAACTCGACTGTGGCATGTTAGCGTTGATGGATACTGGATGGTACCAGGGCTACGTACTCTTCTCGCTGCTAAGCTTGGTGGAGTCCATGGTCTTGCTAAGCACCTTGACGGCAAGCCCGCAAGCCTCCTTCAGGTCGCAGTCTTCCTTGTAGTCCTGCTTCAACAGGCTCTGCGCAGAAGCGTTGTTGGCACCCACGCTCGTTGCCTTCCAGCCGCCATAGTTGCCACTGGGGTTGCTCTGGTACAGCTGGAACTCGCGCTGCGGGTCCCAACCAGCGTAGATGAAGGACACACCGAACGGTCGCAGACCACCGTGCTGCGTGTAGCCTTGCTTCAGATCGCACAGACGGCGTACGAGCTGCTCGCAGGGAATGTCTTCGTTGTAGGTGAGAAGGTAGCGCTGGGCGGCTTGACGGGCGTAGTTGATCAGAATGTTGGCGTCAGCGGTCATACCTGCTACGGCGCAGATCATGTTGCTGTTGCCATGTTAACACAAAGAAATAGCAAGGGAAATTGGCGGACGCACTCATTGAGAATGTAAAGCTTCTCGGCGGATGTGTCCTGCTCCAGAAGCTTGCTGGTGACCTTCCTCTCGGCAGCGAGCACGATGCCATCCTTTGCTAATATGCCCAGCGCAGTTCCGGCGTGCGAGATGGCTTCGAGAGCATATTCGACCTGGTACAAACGCCCCTCGGGCGAGAAGATGGTCGTCTATGTGCACGGTTAGCTGTGGTGTCGCTGGCGGCTCTGGCGGGGCACCGACCCTTGAATCGTATCTCCTCGACATGGCGTTGGCCTATCTGATGGGTTCACGGGGCTGTTCAAGGATGTGTGCAAGTTCGAAGTGCGAGATGCGGCGGGGAAGCTGGGGTTGGTGGGTTGGTGTTGACGCGCATGAGCTTCGTGCCTAGAGCTGTTGCTCTCATCACGTCGGCGATTCACCTTCGCCAAGGCCGATCACTTTTCCACGCTGCACTCGCCAAGTCTGCATCAGCTCTCAATTCGAGCAAGTCGGAGCTGCTGAAAAGGCTCTCTCGAGCTTTGCCTTGCTACAAGATGTCCGATCTGCCTACGCGACCACCTGCGCCCGCGCCGCCTCTTCCAGCGGGCTGGACAGAGCACAAGGCTCCTTCAGGTAGCTCAGAGCTTGTGCTGCGTCATTGGTACATGCTAACAGCATCAGGACATACATATTACTTCAACAAAGAGACCAAGAAGTCGACATACACACGACCAGTCGCCGAAGTGCCCTCCTATCAACCAACTCATGTTCCCCCCGCGCCGTCACCTTACTTTGCTCCACCGCAGAACAACTTTCACAATGCTCCACACGCGCAGCAGGCGTCCGATCCTCAGCGACAGATACAAGACCTCATCTTTGGCGGTGCGCCAAGGCAGGCCTTTCAAAACGCCGGTGCACAGCGTGGCGGGCATCGTGGTGGGTTTCGAGGAGGACAGAACAATTTCTCGGAGAGACGACGCGAAAAGGACGACAAGCCGAAGCACCGCAACGACATCCCAAATTGTGCTCCTTGGGTCCTCGTAAAGACCAAGTTTGGGAGGCGGTTTGTTTGGAATAAGGAGACGAATGAGAGCCTCTGGAAATTTCCACCGCATGTGATGAAAGCAGTTGTTGAGTACGATCGCAAGCAGCGTGAACGAAAAGAGCGCCGCGAACGTGGAGAGCCCAGCGATGTGGAGGACGAAGAAGACACCGCCATGGCAGACATCGAGGCTGAGCTGGCAGCAGGCGAGGAAGATGTCGAGATTGTCGAAGTATCCGGTGATGAGGGTATGGAGAACGATGAGGAATACGAGGAGGTCGAAGTCACCGACGACGAAGGCGAAGGAGCAGAGAGCGCATTAAAGAGAAGACGAACGGAAGAGCCAAGTGGCGATCAGGCGCAAGCAGCAGAGGACGATGACCTAGCCTGGCAGTTGGCGCAAATGGAAGAGATGGAGATGGGTGGTGGTTACGAAGACGGACATGTGGAAGAATATGAGGACGAAGAGCCAGCTCTATCAGAAGAAGATTGCAAAGCCCTGTTCAAAGAGCTGCTCGACGATACACGGATCAGTCCATACACGCCTTGGGACAGGATTCTCGAAGACGGTGTGCTCTACGAAGACGAACGCTACAAGGCTCTTCCCAACATGAAAGCTAGAAAAGAGTGTTTTGACGAGTGGGCGCGAGACAAGATGCAATACCTTAAGGAAGAGAAGGCGAAGCAACAGAAACGTGACCCCAGGATACCATATCTAGCATTCCTCGACAGTCACGCAACACCCAAACTCTACTGGCCAGAGTTCAGACGAAAATTCAAGAAAGAGCCTGAGCTTAAAGATACCAAGCTCTCCGACAAAGACAAGGAGAAGCTCTACCGCGACCACATCAAGCGCCTTGGCATGCGCCAGTCTGACCTCAAATCCGACCTTTCGACCTTGCTCCGCACTCAACCACTTGCCACTCTCAATCGCTCCTCGACAATTGATACGCTTCCATCCGCCGTTCTCACAGACCTCAAGTACATCTCGCTTCCTCCATCGACACGCGAACCACTCGTCGAGACATATATCTCCACTCTTCCAGCCGCGCCGGAAGGCGCCGCGGCGTCCGCTGAAGAGGACGCTGAGCGTGCGAAGAAGCGAGCTGAGCGGGAGAGGAGAGAGAAGGCGCTTGCCGAGCGTGAGCGAAGAGTACAGGCGGAGAAGCGGAAGCAGGAGCGCGATTTGGCGTATGGAAAGGGCAGATTGAGAGAGGAGGAAGAGGAGATACAAAGAGCGCTGAATGTTGGCAAGGAAGGATTGAGGAAACATTTGGAAGCACAGGTTGAGTAATGAGATACCCGCGGTCAGACAACTAGCAACATCTCCACCTTCAGAAGCCGTTATTTGACAGAGGATTCCTCGCTTCTGCATGACAAGGACAAGCAAAACTCGAAGGGAATTACGCGAATGTTCTCATTAGGCACCTACTCCTCTCTAACCTTCAATGCCCAAATGGTCCACCCTTTTCGACGCACTCACGGCGTTGCCTTGCGCTACGGAGTGCGCTTCTTCCCGCGACTTAGTTTTCTTCCCATTCTCCTCCGCACTCGCAGAGGCGTACGCTGCGCCGGAACCGTTGGCGAGGGCATCTGCTGACGCTGTGCGGGGTTGGAACAAAGAATGGTCGATTCTGGAGAAGAGGCGAGCGTACCTTGATCATGACGGTCTTCGACGCTGGTTCGCGAGCCGTCGGCGTTGGTGTGTGTTGTTTTCTTGCTCTTGCTTGAGAGAGCGCCTGAGAGCGCACCGAGGATGTTCAGGTTCAGACCGCCCTGGACATGGATTAATTACAATCTACGGGTCTGGCTGGGGTAGCAACACGGAGAAGCAGGGCTTAGACGGAGCATCATAACATGGCATGAAAAAGCAACTGTTACGTAGGACGGCATCTGAATCTTACCGATGCGCTCGCCTTGGCATGATGCTCTTGCGTTTCGACTTCGCGAGCGCCATGGGAAGCACTCTGCTGCTGCACTTGCTGTGCTTGAGCTTCTTTGCTGGTGAGTTCGCGCGACATCGTGGAATATTCTATACAATGACCTGTGTACAAAGATATTGTACCCGGAACGTGCGCCCACAAGGGCTACCTCGCGCTTTGTACTTCAGCTGCCTGCAAGGTTGTCAACGGTGTTGTAAGTCTGGTACATGACGTCACTCGCTTTGGCGGCGCGATGCAACAGGTTTTCGGCCATGGATGTTAAGAACGCGCATGGATTGGACATCTGAAAGTACACTGCACGACGATTACATGTGAACGCCGCGCTCACTGCTTGCGTTGGAATCGTGAACGTGTACAGAAATGCATATGCTTAGTCATCACCAATTGACGCAGGGACTGGAGTTTGCTCTCAGCCCCGAGCACACCTTCTTTTGACCTCACCACATAACCCAGCTCGAGATGGAGTACTAAACCCTCCATGGACCCTTCTTGATATTTGCACACGGTATTTCAGTCCGTCCATGCGATCGGTCAGCATACCATGGCATGAGTCCTCTGTTCACGATAGCCGTTGGTGGCGTAGCCCATTTTAGACGGCATGCCGCTCGAAGGATCACGAAATTCATTTCTGGGAACGACATGCTGCATGCGGGTATCTTCCTGTGAAGAGTTGGAAAGGGCAGGTGCGACTGCACACCGTACCTCGGCAAACAAATGAGTGACTCAATCGCAGTCTGTCTTGTCCTGACAGCATCGCAGTCTGTCTTGAATAGAATGCACAGCGAAATATCCATTGCAGCTCTGACCAAGAGCAAGGAGCAGTATATAACACAAGAAAGTGCACCTGCCATGGTAAGCTATCGATTGCAAGGTCTGGTAAGATCTGGTTCACCCCATTCTCGCTCATCCTCAGACGGGGTACATGCTCGTATCTGCAAATAAGCCAGCATAAGCACTCTGGGTAATCTCCTCATTGTCCTTAGCCGCCCATCATGTTCTTGTTCTTCCGCTCAGGCATCCCACTGCGAGATTTTCAGAATACGCACAGCAGACCAGAGCTGCACCTTTGGCATATCCCACGGTGCCTTCTTTTTGCATTCCCGCAGCATTGTCCAAGCACTCCGCGTTGTTTGCGTGCACGGCTTCATTTCATTCATTTCCACTTCAGCCGCACGCCAGATGTAGACTTTGATCGCTTCAGATCTGTTCCTGGAGCGTTACTCCTTCTGGACACCGGTCTGGGCCAGGGGTGAACGCCACACAAGCCTAGCGCCCACATCCACAGACTCGCCCGAGAAAACGCACCATTCAACACCACGACTTGCTATCGCGAACTCAAGCCACGCGCAGTCTCGACAGCTGTGCCGCGCCTTATGGCTGATTCAGCGATTCAAGCCTCGGTATTGCGGGCCCTAGACGCGATGTCCGTCCAGGATTGGCAGACGCTAGACAGTGTTTGGGATACTGTGAGTAGCTACGGATGTGCAAAGCATGCGTTCCTGCAGCGGTGGCTGCACGCTTGATACCCAATACCTTTTGGTGAAGCCGAATCTGGCATAACGGACGCTGCTCGAGGTTGGCTCGAATGCACGTGGAGCTTGACAGCCTAGCCTCTACTCTGCCAGTCGACCATTCAGCTATTTGCAGAACAGCCCCGAAGTCATGGCTATCAGGGGCGGATTGATATACAATGGGTCGGTCACCCATCCGACTTGCCCTTCTCTAACGACTTGTACAGTTTGTTCGTGCGTGGTCTTGTAGAACCTCACCTACAGCCTCTCTTTTACCTCGTACTCCTAATATAGTCACTCTTTACACTAATCACAATGCCCTCTTTGTCCGCCCTCCTCGGGGTTGGCGCTGCCACTCTTTTCTCGGTCGCTTCTGCTACCAAGTACACTGCTGCGGATACTTATGCCGGATCTTCCTTCTTCGACAACTTCAACTTCGTCACTGAAGAGAAGACCAATGGTTTCGTAAAGTATGTGTCCACATCCGCATTCACATAATGGCGTCTGACTTCGACTAGGTATGTCGACCGTGCCACTGCCCAGAGCAAGGGCTACATCAGCTACGACGGTGGCGATGCGGTCTTTGGCGTGGACTACAAGTCCAAGCTGAACAGTGCGGACGGTGGCGACATCGGTCGCGAGAGTGTCCGTCTTGAAGGCAAGAAGGAGTACAACAAGGGCCTCTTCGTCCTCGATCTCAAGCACATGCCTGGCGGCATCTGCGGTACCTGGCCTGCCTTCTGGTCTCTTGGTCGCGAACCATGGCCTGTCAAGGTAAGAAGCATGCACACAGTGCCAGTACAGCAGCTGACCTCCGTACAGGGTGAGATTGATATCATTGAGGGTGTCAACCAGAACACGAACAACAACTTCGTTCTTCACACCGACACCAGCTGCAAGGTCAACGGCCTCGGGCAGACTGGCACCCAAGCTTTGTACGACTGTGCACTTGACAGCCCATCGAAGTCCACCGGCTGTGGCGTGACCGATTCTAGGGGCAGCTCATTCGGCAAAGGCTTCAACGCCGCTCAAGGTGGTTACTACGTTACCGAGTGGCAGGCCGAGGGCATCAAGATCTGGTTCTTCCCACGTGGCAGCCAGCCCAAGAGCCTGCTCTCGGACGAGCCTGACACGACTACGTTTGGTACTCCCGCTGCCAGCTTCCAGGGCGACTGCGACATTGAGAAGCGCTTCCTGGACCAGCGCTTCATCTTCAGCAACACGTTCTGCGGTGACTGGGGAGGCAACGTCTACGCCCAGTCTGGCTGCCCTATGTATCAAGGCCTAGATGGCATGGGTTCCTGCAAGAAGTATGTCGCTGAGAACCCGGAGGTCTTTAAGGATGCGTACTGGCGTGTGAGCTCGTTCAAGACGTACAACAAGCGCGTCGTCTCTAGCTCTTCGTCGGTCGCTCCCAGCAGCACCCCTCATGCTTCATCCAGCTCTATTCGCGTGTCGAGCAGCTCTGCCCACGTCTCCAGCTCTTCGGTTCCGGTCTCCAGCTCTTCAATTCCGGTCTCCAGCTCTTCTATCCGTATCTCTAGCTCTTCGGCTCAGGTCTCCAGCTCTGCTCAGGTCTCCAGCTCTGCTCAGGTCTCCAGCTCTGCTCAGGTCTCCAGCTCTGCTCAGGTCTCCAGCTCTGCTCAGGTCTCCAGCTCTGCTCAGGTCTCCAGCTCTGTTCAGGTCTCCAGCTCTGTTCAGGTCTCCAGCTCTTCAGCCCACGTCTCATCCTCCTCGGTAGCTCACAGCAGCTCTGCTCTCTCCAGCTCCGTTGCTCAATCGTCTTCAGCCACACCTACGCCCCACGCGTCAAGCTCTGTGTACCCATCATCGACTCCAGCTGCTTCTTCCTCGCATCCCGCCGATGTCTCGAGCAGTGCTGTCTCGAGCAGTGTCGTCCATGACTACTCGTCAACCGTTTCCATCTCAGCATCTGAGACGCCCTCTGGCCACGCGAGTAGCTCTTCGATTGCTGTGGACTACTCTTCTGGCATCAGCTCGTCCGCCTCTGAGACTCCTTATAGCTCTTCTTCGATCTCGGCCTCTGAGACGCCTTATGGTTCTTCTTCAGTCTCGGCCTCTGAGACGCCTTACGGCTCTTCATCGATCTCGGCTTCTGAGACTCCCTATAGCTCTTCTTCGATTTCTGCCTCCGAGACACCCTACTCGTACGACATTTCTTCGACAGTTTCCAGCACTTCCGCATCGGAGACTCCGTACGTAAGTGAAAGCTCCAGCATCTACTCTGCAGGCAATAGCTCTTCGTACCCCGCCTCTTCCGATGTCTCTAGCGTCTCCGAAACTCCATACAGCAGCTCTTCGGTTGTTTATCCTTCCGAGACTCCGTACCCATCTGGATCCTCGAGCTCCGATTATCCTGATGTCTCTTCATACCCAGTGGATGGCAGCAGCACGCCTGTCTACTCGACATCTGCTCCTGTCTATTCTGTCTACCCTGAAGGCGAAGGCTACGGTTACGGTGACAAGTCTTCCAAGACCCCTGATGTGCCCTCCAGCTCCGAGTACCCTGCTGTTTCTTCCAAGATCTCCGAGTACGACTCTTACCCGACAGCCTCCAAGATCTCTGAGTACGACTCTTATCCGACCGCCTCCTCCAAGATCCCCGAGTATGATTCTCACACATCAGCGTCTGCCAAGTCTTCCCAGTACAGCAGCTCTGTGTACGGAAACGGCTACCCGGTCTCGACCCCCAGCGTGAAGTCCACTCCTGTCTACAGCGACTACCCTGAGCTTCCCAGCTTCACACCGCTCTACAGCAGCTATCCTGTCGTCTCGAGCAAGCCTTCATACGGCGAGAACGCAGAGTCCAGCGATGTTCACAAGACCACCACTGCCTACGAGACAACCTACGTCGACGTGTGCCCTACCGGCTACACAACCGTCACTACCAAGGTCACTGCCATCCAGACCCCCGCGCCCTACCCAACAACCAACGCATACTACGCTCCTCCAGGCTTTGAGGTCACAACAAAGTACTGCGCGCAAGGCTGCGGCGAGGGTCCCAAGACCGTCACTGTCACGGTACCCTCCAAGCCAACCGACACCCCCAGCAAGCCTACCGGTTATATTCCTGCCCAGCCCAACAAGCCCTCGACTCCAGACGACTCAACCACAAAGATCACAGCCACCACCATCATCACTCTGACCAAGTCCCCCGTCCCGGAGACCCAGTACCCCGCCACGCACCCCATCGCCTCGCCCTCAGCCAGCGCAAAGTACCCAGCCTCAGACTCAGACAAGACCTACCCCAACAAGCCCCTCGCTCCCTCCAGCGCACTCCCCGTCTACCCCACAGCCTCTGCCCCCGCCTCCAAGCCCATCGCCCCCACAGCCGGGAAACCATACCCCACTGTCGTCGGGCACGCGGGCTCGAACGTGACGCTCAGCTACGGGACTGCGACGAGCGTCAAGCCAAGCCAGACTGCTGGTACGACGTACAAAGCGCCCGAGTTCACCGGGGCCGCGAGCACGTTGCGTGTCGGCGGCGTGGTGGCCGGGTTCGTGGGCGTGTTTGCCGCGATGATGATGTAGTGTATCCATTGTCATTGTCATTGCCACAGAGAAGAGAAGACAGACTGCGAACGGTGATGTTGAGTAATTTAGTTGTAATGTTTACTTTTCACCTGAGGTCTGACTATTCTGTGAGTGATATGTGTGAAATGTGTCCCGGTGTCCGTGATAAGTGACAGCGAATCTACATCGTCGAGAGACCCTCACATGAAGAATGAAAAAGGACACGACCACGCTCCACAAGCCAGGAAGTCAACATACACAAGTCCAATGGGATACAATCCACCCCCACCCGTACGATATTACGACACTGACTCGACCAGACACGGGGGGCAGCACCGCAGTGTAAAGCCCAAAACGCAAGCGGGGATACGGGAACAAACACAAACGCACACAATGTCAAAGAGCAGGGCCTAGCCTAGGCAGTCGCTGCACAGCACAGAGCAGAGGCCAACGAACGCCAGGCTCGAGCCAAATAATTAACGCGCGATGCATGCAGAGCAGCCCCGTGTTCTCTACATCTACGGCGAAAAGTCGCTCAGCGAGAACTAGTTAAGACCCGTATCGGCACCGAGTCTGTCGCAGAGTGTGGTAGTTCGTCGTTGATAGTGCTGTGCTGTGCTTCTCACAACTCTGAATGTACAGAGTGAGTAGGAGAGTGGAATGTATGGAGTGCCGTGCTGGGAGAGTGTGAGACTATCTTGAAGCTGAGATGGGTGTTGTGGTGGATGATGGTGGTGAGTTCTGCGCTGGAGGTGGAGTGACTGTGTGGATGGGGAAAGGTGATTAAGATTATTGAATACGCTGCTATACGTTTCGACGCTATGCTATGCTAAACGCCATTACAGTGTGCTACGTCAGATATTAACACATAATCTACCCAACATGAAATCACCCTCACCGCCCAGCAACCACCCTCTCCACGCCCTCGGCCCCCCGCTTCGCCACGCCAACATGCCACGGTACAGTCCCCCACCTACACCCCCTAACGCCCTTCAATCTAGCCAACAGCCCCAACCCCCTAAACTGCGCGAGAATCTCCTTGAGCAAATTCTCGGCCGTCGCGCGCGTCTGCGGGTTGGGCGTCCACATTAGGCTGCTCGTCTGCTGGGGTCCGTGGACAGGGGTCGGGGGCGCGCTTGCTGCTGTAGCGTTGTGAGCCGAGCCCTGAGGCGGGTAGGCTGCGTTTTGGGCATGGGCGGGTGGTTCGCTGCCGCCTGGTGTTGTGGGAAAGGGACCGGCGGCTGCGCGTGTGCTGCCCACGGCGCCGATCCAGAGGATGTTCACTGCGACGGTGATGGGACCTTCTTCGTTCTCTGCTCCATTGTCTTGAGACGAGGGCGCGCCGCCAGTTGAACCGCTGGGTCCACGTTTCACGAGCAGGCCTGAGATGAGGGCGGGACTGAATTGCGTTGTCGAGTTGCTGTTCTGCAGGCGGTGCGCGAGGATGACGCCCCACGTCTCATCCGTCACGTCGACGAGGCGGGCGTCTGGATCCTGGGTGGGATCTGGTGGCTCGGCCGTCGACGGGGTTGCGGCTGGCGTTAGGCCGAGGGTGGGATCTGGGGACACGCCAGGCGTCGCTGCGGGTGTGTTGGGATTGCTCTGGCTCGCTGGGCCGGGAGGCGAGGGAGTGAATTTGTAGTTTGGGGTTGTGTCGACGGTGAGGAGGGTGATGAAGAGGTTCAACGCAGTCGGGTAGGAGATGATGTGCACCCACGACTCCAGCTCCTCTCTATCCATGACGCCCGCGCGGGCGACGCAGACGCGCCAGTGCACCTTGCGGGCTTGCAGGATGGAGATGGTGGTCGCCCAGATTTCTTGTGCGAGCTCTTTGAAAGAACGAGTCCCGAGGTGGTAGGTGCTTGTCGCCTGGCTTTTGCCGCAGCTGTCGGTCCACGCTGCATTCAGCCACGTGCCGTCGAGACTGATGGCGTAGGCCAGATGCATGTACGAATTCTCCCGCAGGAGATCCTGAGGAGGTTCTGACTGTAGCTTGAATGGAACATTGCGGGGAATTGGCTCTTCAAGCTGAAAGGCGGGAGCAGACGCAATGGGAAGCGGCGTTTTGTCTTCAGGTTCGGCGCTGGGCGGGCTGCGGCCGTATACCTCGCGTGCCAGGTTGATGTAGGTTGAGCTCGAGAGGATTACCGGATGATCAAACGAGGCGATGTACTTGATGGGAATGATCTGCAGGACAAGATCCGGCTTCTGGGGCTGGCTTGGGTGGGCTGGTCCTTGTCCGTAGGTTTGGAAGAGCGTCCAGAAGGCGGCACAGAGGTCCCACAGTGCCGATGGACTGTCAAAAGGATCGATCATGTAGATGATGAAGGCATCCACCCGTTCGCCAAGTGATTCGCGGATATGAGCGTGTCTTGCTGCAAGGACCTTGCCAAGCTGGACGCAAGTGTCGCGCAATGCCCTGTACACAGCACGAGGGGCTGCAGGGGTGGGAAGCCTGCAAGGCACCAAGCCGCTCTCGTATTCACTCACTGTCTCGACACGTGTATGAGTTCCAAGCTTGCAGCTGTCGTAGGCAAGTTGCATGTGAAGAAGAAAAGTCTCCAAGCAAGGCCTCAGCGAGTCGCTGTGTGGGTATACGCAGAAGGCGACAACATTCTTCGCTCCGTGAACAGGCGCAAGTCCGAGCGGCTCCCAGAAGGCCATGGCCGGCGGCAGCAAGTCCCAGGGTGTCTCTGCTCGCCGAACTCGGATGAATGGCGGATTGATTGGGTAGATCTGGCTGCCGGGGATGGCCGCCGGTTCGTTCGGTTTGCGTGCTGGAACTCTCTGTTGCGCTTTCGCGTGCGCTGGTCCCTCGGGGAAGACATCGTTGACAGCGGCTAGGGCAGGGAGGGTACAGTCGACGGCTTTTGGAAACAAGTCTTTGATGACTGCAGCCCAGCGTAGCTCCGTCGACGAGCGACTGGCGTGTTGCGGCGACGGTGAGAGGTCTTCGTCGAGAATGTCGAGAGTGGCTGAGATGATCTGCTCAGTGACCATCTGCGCGATGTTGATGCTGTCCGATGCGCTTGGGTGCTTTTCGTCTGCATTCTCAAAGCTCATGTCTGGCTGAGAGGTAGGCGTGTCTGGCACCTGGCCTATAGGGTGCGGGAACAGAGGCATGCTGTAGCGGGAACCACCAGGTGGCCTCTCGACGGGCGGGGGAAGTTTCAGCAAGGACCAGTCCCAGCTGCCTGGCTCGAAGCTGAGAAGTGAGCTGTCGTCGAGATGCAAGTTCTGGAGCTCGAGCAGATCCCCACCAAACGAGTCAGCGAAAGAGGTGACGGACAAGGGAGTGGCGTTTCCATCGGTTGGCAGCTTTCTCTTTGCGGAGACGACAGAGTTGGCTGTGAAGGATGTGGGAAGTGCGGGAGGTAGTTCTTCGTCGTCTTCGTCAGATACGTCTGAACTCATGCTGTCGGTGTCCGTTTCCGACTCGGACTCGTCGTTGAGACCCTGAATGGAAGGCGTGATCTTGGGGAGGCTATCTGCAGAGGCGACTGCAACGGCATAGCGGAGCTTGGTCAAGAGAGGGACGTCGCGTAGGCTTTTCGGCCGAGTTGATTCAGGGTTGGGAGGAGACTGGTCCTTGGCGTTGGTGACTGGGTGTAGACCATAGCGGCCGTCCTGGTACTTTGCGTCGGCCGCGCTCATCTTGCGACTGAACGTGAGTGGGCCAAACGCGCTCCCTCGGCGATGTTGGGCGTGGTTGTCCGGTATGTGCAGAGTCAAGGCGGTCCTGGGCGATGCGGTGAGTGTGTCGATGATTTTGCTCGGACTCAACGGAGGTGTTGGGGCTTTGGGACGTGGCTCGTCTTGCTGCTGCTTGTTTGTGGTGACGTCGGAAAGCACCGCATCTTGTTTGACATGGTTTGCAGCTGGTGGAGGGTGCTCTTGTTCGAGTTTTTGTGTTGGGTCTCCAGACGGCTGACTTGTTGCAGTGGCAAGAGCTTCTTCCAGAGCAGCCAGGGGGTCAGAAGCATCGTCCTTGTCTTCGGCCTTTACTGTTTCGACTGCTGCCTCCTGTTTCTCTGAAGGTTCGACTTTCGAGTCTGACGCAGCCGAGACGTCAGCCATGTCGACGTCGCCATCGTTTGGACCGTCGAAAAAGTCAAAGTCGTCTTCGCCGACGTCGTTTTCTTGACAACCGTCTTCGTCCATGTCGTCGCCGAAAAGATCGTCGCCGGCAGATGTATTGAAGTGGTCGTTGTCGGTGGCGAGTGCGGGAGACGTCGAGGGTTGCTGTGGGGTCTCTGCTGGGACGGTGTCTTGCGGGAGGGAGAGGTTGATGGCCGGGTTCTTGCCGCCAGGGGCGAGGATGAGGTTGGACGGTGCGCCCGAGACGCTGGGGGTGTCGCCAGCAAAAATGGAGGCGCCGGGTGCTACGCCGTCGGGGGGCGTTGGGTAGACGCCACTGATGGGCTGAAGCTCGCCGTACGTGCCTATGCGGGTGTTGAGTGGTGACGAGGGGTAGAGACCGGGATTGTCTTGCTTGCGGTGAAGGGCGTCGTCTTTGGCAAGTTTCGCTTTGCGGTGTGCTGCGGCCTTGTCTCGTGCAGGCTTCCCTGTGAACCACTCTTGGGCGACATCGTATGGATCTCTAAAGCCAGCCGAGTCGGTGGACTGGAACCATCGCAGGACGCTGTCGGTGGATGTGGAGACGTCGTCAGCGTGGACTGTTGGCGGGGTTTTGCTGGCGGTCTTGTGGTAGTAGCACAGCGCGCGTGGCCACAAGACGTCTTGGTCTAGAGCGACGGAGGTGGTGAGGGTGGTGCGTAGCCTGACCCAGGCAGTGGTGGTGTCGAGGTTGGGTAGGTGGTAGCCTTTCCAGGCCAGCCAGCGCTTGACGGCCCTTTTCCACTTGTCGAGGCTTTGTTCGAGGTTGCTTCTCCTCGGCTTCTTGCGGCGCGGTCGGTGGGCAGAGTCGTCTGTGGTGAGGTTGAGATGCAGAGGGTCATCGAAGCTCATGATGGTTGCCAGCATGCCATTGGGGGCGACGCGGATGCATGTACCGAGGAGTTCTTTACGTTGGGCGTCGGACGAAAGGTCATCGAGGCAGTATATGTCGTTGGATGTTTCGGTAAAGGTGGAGATGATGAGGGTGCCAGAGCTGGCCCAGTGGACGTCGAGGCTGGTCAGCCAGTGAGCGTCTTGGTCGGCAGGGTGGGAGACAAAGGTGCGGCAGTTGAGGAAGGTGACGTTGCATTGTCTGACGAGCGAGAGAGTGACGAGGGCGAGGACGGAGGAGGTGAAGAGGTCGTAGAGGGTGAAGCAGTCGGGGGTGGTGGTAGCAGTGTTCTGGGCGTTGGTGGTGGAGGGGTGGCGGGCAGGTAAGGGTGGACGTGCGAGGTCGAGGGCTCTGAGGAGGCCGGACTGTTCGGCTGCGGGGGTCAGTGAGTGTGGTCTGAGGGTTGAAGAGGTGTGGGTGATTAGTCATGTACGTACGCTGCAGCAGGTAGCCGTCGACGTGGGGCAGGTCGGCGGAAGTGGTGGAAGAAGAAGTAGTAGTAGTAGTAGTAGAAGAAGAGGAAGAAGAAGAAGTGGTAGCAGCGGCGTCAGTGGCAGTCGTGGGGGTGAAGAGCCACAGGACCGAGGACCTGGAAGCGTCACGTGCTACAAAGAGCTGGCGCTGGCGCAATTCGGCTTCAACAGCGCGCGCGTCTTCGGCGGGGGACCAGTCGCGTATAGAGGACGACGAGGACGAGGAAGAGGCCGAGTCGCGGGCAAGAGTAACGGCGTGGTAGGCGAGGGCGTCCAAGTCGCGGATGGCTTGCGCATTGGTGGAGCAGGACCGGGGGAATTCCATTAGACGGAGTGGTGGGTGTGGAGGGTGTAGTCGCCAGCCAGCCAGCCAACCGGCTATGGAACTCTCCGGTGGTGGTCGCGTGGTGGATGCACTCGCAGGCCGACGTGAGCCTTCATCAATGGAGGTGAGGTGCTTGGGAGGTGTTGGCGACGGGGGGGGGGGGGGAAAGCGGGAGTCGATGTGGGAGTGAGAGCTGTGAGCTGTGAGCTGTGGGGGAGCTGAGGCAGGCAGGCCTGAGCTGTCGTCGGCGGTCGGCGGAGGACAAGAAGAACAGAGCTACGGTAGCCCGGCCCACTCTTTGCGGCCGGGCCTGTCAGCCCTACGGATAGCCGTCTCGAACTTTTTTGTGTGCCCGTCCGTCCTCGACTTCGACTTGGACCTCGACTTCCACCACTACCACCCCCGCCATGAAAATCACAAATTCTGCGGTGCCCGTCTACACCGTCAGCGGCAGCGAGGCCCGTCCACTGCCCGAGTGGCTGATTCGGCAGCGCAAGAGGTGCGACTCCCCTCCTGCAACCACTCACACACGTATATTGTGACCACTCTCACACACGTATACTTACATGACATGAAGGAGCCTCAAAAATGACCCCGAATTCGCCAACCGCGTCGAACTCCTCCAGGACTTTGGCTTCGACGAGGCCAGCCAGTGCGTGCGGGTCAGCGACGACGGCGACTGGGTCATGTCCACAGGCACCTACAAGCCCCAGATCCACGCCCACTACCTGCCCCACCTCTCCCTCTCCTTTGCCCGCCACACAAACACCCTCAACGAGACCTTCCGCCTGCTCTCCTCCGACTACACCAAATCTGTTCACCTCCAAGCCGACCGCGTCATCGAGTTCCACACCGCCGGCGGCCTGCACCATGCCACCCGCATCCCCCGCTACGGCCGCGACCTCGTCTACGACAAGCGCTCCGCCGAGTGTCTGGTCCCCTCGGTCGGCGTCAATGCAGACGGTCTGGGCGAGGCCTTTCGCCTGAACCTCGAGGTCGGCCGCTTCATGCGCAGCTACGAGATTGATGTCGGGGGCGACGACCTGTTGGCTCCCGGTTCACTCCAGGGCGGCATCGAGGCTGGTGCAGTCAACACAGGCGCCATCGCCGAGGAGAGCCACAACCTACTCGCCTTTGGCACTTCGCTAGGCACCGTCGAGTTCTGGGACTCGCGCTCCCGCAACAGAGTCGGCATCCTGTCCGCCCCCAACGACGCCTTCGAGGGCCGCGCACAAGTCACCGCCCTCACCTTCCCCCGCTCAGGCCTCAACCTCGCCGTCGGCAACTCCAACGGCCTCGTCCACCTCTACGACCTGCGATCCCCCACCCCGCTGCTCAAAAAGGACCAGGGCTACGGCTTCGCCATCAAGAACATCATCTACCTCGAGAACGCCTCCTCCGCCCGCGGCCAGGTCACCGAACCCAAGATCCTCACCGCCGACAAGCGCATCATCAAGATCTGGGACCCCACCAACGGCACCCCCTGGACCTCGGTCGAGCCCGCCGTCGACCTTAACCACGTCGAGTGGGTCAAGGACAGCGGCATGCTCCTCACCGCCAACGAGGGCAAGCAGCAGCACTCCTTCTTCATCCCACAGCTCGGCCCCGCCCCGAAATGGTGCGCCTTCCTCGACAACATTGTCGAAGAAATGGCAGAAGATCCAAACGACCCCAACGCCTTTGGCGCCGGCGCCGCAGGCCAGGTCTACGACAACTTCAAGTTCCTCACCACCGCCCAGCTCAAGACGCTCTCCCTCGACCACCTCATCGGCACAACCAGCCTCCTGCGGCCCTACATGCACGGCTACTTTGTTGCCCAGAAGCTCTACGAAGAAGCAAAGCTCATCTCCAACCCAGACATGTGGCAGGAGCAGCGCGCAAAGTCCATTGCCGAGAAAATCAACAAGGAGCGCGAGTCCCGCATCCGCGGCAACAAAAAGGTCTCGGTCAAAGTCAACCAGGCCCTTGCCGAGAAGATGCGCGCCCGCGAAGACGAAAAGGAGCGCCGCCGCGCAAAACGCGTCCTCAAAAAGGGCGGCGACGACGACATGTTGCACACTTCTACAGTCGAAGCCCCTGCGGTCGAAGCACCAGCCGGCCTGCTCGGCGACTCGCGTTTCGCCCGTCTCTTCCAGGACGAGGACTTTGAAGTCGACGAGCAGTCGCACGAATTCCGCGCCATCAACCCGAGCACAAACCCCACCAAGATCCCCAAGGGACTCACCGCCGCCGAGCAAGAAGCCCTCGACTCTGCGCGGGGTAGTGATTCAGATTCAGACTCGAATTCCGACTCTGACGTGGATGAGAAACCCCGCAAGACACCCGCCGATACACGCATATCCTCATCCTCGTACCGCAAAGCCGGCCACAACAACCCCATGCTCCCAAACCAAAACCAATCCCAGCCCCAGAAACGCACCCCCCAAATGCAAATCTCCTCCTCCAACAAACCCCGCACACCCAAAGCAGACAAATCCTTCGCCACCCGCGTCTCCAAACTCAAACACACCGCCCCTAAACAATCAAACACTACTGTCGTTGGCGAGCGCGAGATTACTTTTGCGCCAGAGGTTAAGAAGAAGAAAATTGATAGTAGCAAGGCCAAGGGGGAGAGGCATGATAGGCGGAGGGAGGGGAATATTAGGAGCGCGAGTGGGAATGCTTTTAGGGGGATGTAGGAAGTGTATACAAGCTGGAGGGGAGGATAGTTATCTGGTTGGTCAACGTGTGGAGAGGTGGATGTGGATGATAATGATACCCTTTGTGTTCTCTCTTGTTTTTATTCCTTTGCGTGACTTGACATTACTCGACATGACATAACGTGAAGACTGTCTTACAAACCAAGACAGTAAACTTCACTACACAACATGTCTCTTCAGCAGGAACCACGCCTAGAATCTCCTTTGTCCAGACAAGCATTGCTACATGTATAGTGTGTTTATATAGACTTAGTAGTTATAGAGGTACACTACACTACACTATAAGCGTAAAATAAGAGCTAAGATCTATTGTATTCTGCCTAGCTCTGCTTCTATAAAAGGCGTTGTTTTCAACTACGCACAGGACATTACTTGTTACTACGTAGTATTACTTAGCATTACTTGTTACTACTTATAAGAGTTTTAATACTTACTCCTTCTCTTTTAAATTTGTATTTATAGGAATAATGTGCTAACTATACTAAGTACTACGCAACACTATCTCTTATACCTGCAGCAGGCATGTACTGCTAGACTTACAAAACCCTTTATAGTGCGGTAAGTAGTTAGAAGAATTGTAGGGTAGGACTTTTCCTTCTCCTTCTTCCCTCGTTTACTTTACGTTTACATTCACGATCACATTCACGTGAACGCGAGCTTGTATTGTCTGTGAAAACAAATCAATGTATTATGTGGTATCTTCACATCAAATCCAACCAAACCAGAGCTAATTAGGTACTGCGCAACACCGTCTCTCATACCTCTAGAGGGCTAGTACTTGCCAGGCTCGCCGGGGACGCCGCTTGTAGGCGCCACGCCAGCACTGCCTGGCACACTACCTGCACCTGCACCGCCAGCAGCACCGCCAGCACCAGCACCTACACCGCCAGCACTGCCCGGCACGCTCCCCGTCGTGCCGTGCGTGGGCGTGTGCTCAAGACCCTGCGTCTGCAAAGGAGCTGGTTGTTTCTCCCCAACCACACTCCCGTCCAGACTGCCCTGCCCGGAGACAGGACTCGTAGGACTGACCGGCACCTCGTTCGACACCTTGCCCGCGGCCTGGCTGACAACGCTCCACCACTGCTCCGCCGCCTGTGCCGTGTGCGCCTTAAACCCAAACTCGTGGTTCATGGAGAAAGTATTGCCCAGCTTCCCCTTGCTCACGTCTTTACCCTTGACGTTGAACTTCTGCCCGCTGACGGCGCCGACGATGCAGTCCGGCAGGTAGAGCGACATCTCCGGCACGGGATCGCGGGCGAAGTCGTCGTCGGTCTTGAACTCGTGCAGGAACTTGCTGGGCGTGACGACGTAGTAACTGGTGTCGTACGAGCGCATGATCTTGCCCTTTTTCTCGAGCGAGCCCGAGATCAGCGGCTGCGTGGAGCGGTGGTTTTGGTTGGGGAACTTGATGTCGGCGACTGTGCGTGCGGGCGCAGACGGGTCGATCAGCACCTGGTTGTTGCGCTGGATGAAGCCGTTCCATTCAAAGTCGAGGGGAATCTGCTGTGTGGTGCCGACCATGTCGCCGTACGCGGCCTTGGTCTGCTCGGCTTGCGCGTTGACGACTTGCATGAATTGGCCCATGCCTTGCTGGATCGTCTGGATGATGTGGGCCTCGAACTGGGCGAACGAGTTCTGCACGCTGATCAGATCCTGGCGGTTGTTGTTCTCCTCCAGGACCTGCTTGTTCAAGCGATGCAGAATTCCGCGCTGCAGGATGTACGGGTCGTCGGTCGCCGTCATCTTGCCGCCGTGCGACTCAAACGTCGCTGTGTGCTGGCCGAGAAGCTCAATGTGCTTCTGCGTGCTGGCGCGCGCCTTGTCGACCTGCTTGCTGCCCTTGCCCGCGCCCTTTGTGAGCTCCTTGCTCTTGTTCTTGATCTCCGTGTGCAGACGATCGAAAATGGGCAGGATGACCGTCTTGAGCTGCTTCCCCGTCTCGTAGTGCTGGTTCGACATGCCCTAGAAATGCGTCAGTCACGCATCAGCCGCTGTGCTCGTGCTGCTCACCTGTGTGTTGGACCTGATGTTCTCAAACATGCCAGCGATGCCGCCCAGAGACTGGTCAAAGTGGTGTCCCTCCTTCAGCGGGTCCTTTACTGTCTGCCCAAGTCAGTACCAATCATGCTTGTCATCTCAATTTACCCACCTTCAGAATCCTCTCATACTCCTTTCCGTGCGCTTGGTGCGTCTTCTCCGTCGCTGTGATGTAGTCTTCGAGGTTCGAAGTCGCGTGTTTCCATGCTTGCAGGCGCTCAGCAAAGAGCTTGGTGACCTCGGAGGTATCCTCTCCAGGGATGGCCTCGGCGTCCGAGGCGTTGGTGAACGAGCGCGTGGGCAGCTCGCTCGTGGCAGACTGTGGGACGCTCATGTTTGCGGCGGTGACTGCTGGAGTGCGGTGTATCGTGATCTGGCGCAAAGAGCGGATGCGGTGTAGTTAAGTCGCTAGCTACGTTGAGCGGTTGCGGGGCTCGTTGGCAGGGGGAGTAGGAGATGGTTCCGCGGACAACAATATCAAAGCGGAAGATGAAAAAATATAGCGTCTCAAGACAGCGCACGCTAGGGCATTATATACAGTGTTCAAGGCTGTGACGCCAGTCTAGACCAGCGAGATCCCCAGCAAGGTTGTCAGCCATCTGAGCTCGAGGCCGACGTGGGAGGCGTCGATCACTCAGGGTTCAACCGCGCTAGGGTCCGCGTGATGTCATCGCCCATACATTTTGTTTTCCCAGCCCGCGACCAGCACACCACCTCGTGCAGATCGACATTTCCAAATGCTACCGTTCCCTGCTGCGCCACGATTTGTGTAGAATTAGTGCGTTGCTTGAAGCAGTGAGGTGTGCACTGACGGACGTACATGCCACCAGTCACAAGACGCTTCCGCTGTCCACAGACCTGGCTTTCGGTACGAGAACAAAGCCCAAGAATGCTGGTGATCCAGTCCAGCTCTAAATACGAATATTCAGACTTACGACTTTGCTTCTTCACTCCATACATGAGTTCAGCCGTGCAGCGTTCGTCGAAAAACGTGGTGCAGGCTGGGTTCTTGCAGCTCTGGGCGATCAACAGGTACCTGTATTTCTACCGGCGCTACGGCTGTCAAGTCGACAATCAGACTTCACTAGGAGAACTCTCCGAAGTCTTGTGATTGGCATCGAGTGGCGGCTGAGCGCCAAAAGCTGCCGATGTTCTCAGTCACTCAGTCCACAGCAATTGCACAATGAAGCTTATACCAATCTCTAAGAGGCAGCCTCTATCCAAAGCATATATTCATTTCATATCCATATCATAACTATCGTAAGATGCTAGAAAGCGTGGTCAAGACTATGCTAACGATGTACCGAAAGCCCAAACAGCAGCACGACTCTGCAGTTGTGCCCAAATCAGAACGCCACCCAATCCGTCGTGCCAATTTCTATCCTTTCTCCGTGTCACCCCCCCTCTTCCTCGTCCTCTGCTCATGATCAATCGTACAAGCCCTACTGTCTAAACTGCTCAGCCGAGACGCTGACAGCACCAACCTCGCCGACCATGTATCCCTCGGGATCCGCACCCACTGCAGCACCGGAAAAGCCAGCACAGCTCATCACAAGGGTGATGTCCTGGCTCGCGCCCTCGGCCCCAGCACCAGCAGTAAAACGCTCCGTACGTGTCGTCCAGCTGGTCTGTGGGGACGCGGTGAAGACAGAGTTGCTGCCGATTCTGAACTGCACTGTGCACCCACTTCTAGTTGCCCGCTGTCTTGTCAGTCCACTCAGCGTGTATTGTGTGCCTGGGCAGAGCGTGAGGGGCTGGGATAGCGCAGCAGTGCGGCCAGGGAAGGCAGAGCGGAAGCGTGCAATAGTACCGTTATCTTGAGTGACTGATGAAACAGGAATGGTTGGGTCGAATCGGCTGATGAACCAGCCTTCAGTGCTGTTGTTCGGTTGGATGTTCAGCGTAGGCGAGAGAATGAGGTTGCCACTGTCATTGCATGCAGCATCGATCTGTTCCTGGGTAGCCAGAGTGCCAGAGCGACGGAAGCGGGATATGGGTGTAGCGGTAGCTTGAACGCCAGCATCCGAGGTTGTGGAAGCAGTCAGCTCAGACGCGACGCTAGAAATAGCACTCAAGATGGCCGACACCACTGGGGCCGCCTCAGAAGGCGTGGGAGTTACATCGGTCGCAGTCAAGCTTTCAATCGCTGATGCGAGACTCTCGACTGCGGAGGAAAGTACCGCTGCGTCGCTGCCAGTTGCAAATGTCCCATTAAGACCAGTCGGCGCAGCGTCGGTTGAGATACACGAAGAAGCAATGATGGGGATAGTCTCAACAGTGTAGGTGGTAATAATCACCTCCCTAGTAAGTGTAGCAAACTCGGTCGGGCTCGGGCATGCCTCTGTTGTCTGTGCTGTAGGCCCTGAAGGTAGCGTAGAGTTGCCAGTGGGGAAAGGTGGTGGGGTGGCCGTGATGTTGCCCGAACCGGAAGAACCAGTGGTCAAGATCAAGGAAGAGGCTCGGGTGCGAGTAAACGTCCCGTTGCGATCGCCTTCACTGTTGGTGAATCTTGGACCAGTCGAAGTAGAGTTAAGAGACGCCGGAGGGATCGTAACCGAAGGGGGTGGTGCAGTAGTGGAGTTCAATGGCACGAATGGTGTCTCGACGATGATTGTGATGTTGGTAGTTGGCGAGGGGATGACAATCGTGATGTTGCTTGTCGATGACGGTGGCAAGATGGTAGAGAGGTTGCCTGTCGAGAAAGAGGGCACAGTCGACCAGTTGATCGAAACTAGCGATGTGGTGGAGATGTTACCAGTAGGTGTGGGCAGTGGCGCGGTTGAATTAAACGGCCGAGTTGTGGGTGGGATCAGAGTAATGTTACCGCTTGAAAGAGAAAGTGTAATGTCTGTAGTGGTAGTGACGACCAGGGTGGATCCAGACTCGGACGCTTGAGGCGGAGGCGTAGTCTCCACAATTGGGTTTTCGGGGGTCTCGACAGTCGATCCTGTGCTTACGGGGAGAGTCAATGTCGACGTAGTGTTCGAAGCAACGGAGCTACTCCTTGAGATGCTGCCAGCTCGATCCGGCTCGCTAACGGTACGGCTGAAGACGGATGAAGTCACATTGGCTGGAGCAGAGGGAGTAGGGGTCGGCGGAGACTCTACGACGATGGTCGAGTTGATGATGGGGATACTGAGTGTTGTAGTAAAGCCCGTTGAAAGAGGCACAGTTATCGTTAAATTCGCCGAGGGCGTGGCGAATCCGCTCGAGCCAGTGGAGTTCGCTGTGGAAGTAGTAGTCCTGATTGACCCGGTGCGGTCGCCCTCGCTGTTGGTGAAAGCTGGACCAGTCGTTGTGGAGTTCGCAGACGCGGGCGGGATCACGCCACTTGCACCAGTCGAAGTTGTGAAGCCTGTCTCAAATCCGGTCGAGAAATTGCCAGCGCCTCCGGTTGAGACGCCGCCAGTAGGAGTTGGGACCGACAGAGTGGTATTCAGCGTCTCGGTAACAACCAGCGTACTTCCAGGAGGAATGACACCCGTCCCTCCGGTGCTGTTGGCTGTGGCAGTACCGAGGGTGATTGTAAAGTTGCCAGTACCAGTGGAGAAGCCGCCAGTAGGAGTTGGGACCGGCAGAGTGGTGTTTAGCGTCTCGGTAACGACCAGAGTGTTTCCAGGAGGAATAACACCCGTCCCTCCGGTGCTGTTGGCTGTGGCAGTACCGAGGGTGATTGTAAAGTTACCAGCGCCTGTGGCAGTTGTGATAATTTCAGTGATAATGGTCGGGGGAACAATTCCCTCGCCGCCTGTAGAGTTCAAAGTTGCAGTGGAGGTAGAAACCGCAAACGAGCCGTTGCCAGAGATTGTGGTGTTGCTAATCTCAACGATGCGCGTCTCGGAAGAGACTGCAGTGATGACAGTCGGCGTCTCGACACCACTAGCACCCGTCGACGTGATGGTAAGTACCTTACTCGACACAATAACTATGGCGCTAGTCTTTGGTCCATATGAGATCTCGCTGTCCCACTCTTCTTCCTCCGTGGAGCTGGACACAGTTGAGCTTGCTGATACAGAGCTAGACGCTGGAGGCGAGATGACCCCGCTGCCGCCAGTAGACGTGACAGTGGCGTTGGAACCGCTGAGAGTAAAGGTAACAGCGCCTGAAGACACGATGGTCTCCACGATGGGGTTCTCGGACGGAGTAATGACACCACCACTTCCAACGGATGTAAATGTCGAGTTCGCACCAGACAGCGTCAAGGTGGTGGCTGTGGAAGAAACGATAACAACCTCAGTTATAGAAACGCTAACGCTGGCATTGGGCGAGACAGACGCGCTGGGGGTGATGATACCCTGACTTCCCGTGGAGTAGAAGGTTGAAAACTCTTCAATAACGGTCACATTGCCCACACCTCCGGGAGAAGGTGCCGGTGTAGGAGTGACGATGCCGTCAGAGCCGGTTGATGCCTGGACGGCAGTGGAGAAGAAGGTAGTGAGCCCCGCATCGCCCCCAGCTCCAGTGGTAGAGGCAGGAACAAAGGTAGCGCCTCCAGCACCGCCTCCACCTCTGATGGTAGTGGTGCTGTCACCGGAGATTATCGTCGTGTAGCCGTTGCCAATGATCGTAGTCACAATGACCGATGTAATGGTCGAGCCTTCGATCACAGTGGTGGCCGGCTGCTCGATTGTGCGCGTGAGCGTGGCGGAGCATGCCCAGGAAGTCTCGTAAACAGCCCACCAATTTGCAGACGAGGCGTAGATCTCATACCAGCTGTAGTGGACGAAACCTTGCGCGTCGGTGGTGTTTGCTGAGACGTAAGTACGCGAAACGCCGCCTCCGGAACTCTGAGTAACGAGACCAGGAGTCTCGATGACAATGGGGCCGTCGGTGATGGTTGGGACGATGGAGGAGGTTGTGGCGTTGAGAGCAGCGCACTCGTCGCCGTTGGCAAAAGTTCCAGTGTGGACAATCGCCACTGATCCAGGCGCTGGCGTAGTCTGGAGCCCGCTGTTTTCCTGAGCCGAGAACAGCTCGCAAGTGCCACCTGCAGAGGCATCGGTGGAGTTGGATGGCGTGAAAACGGCAGATTGGCAGGCGTCCTGTGCTCCCTGGGAGTTGAGAAGCGAGCACTGCGCAGCACACGAGGTCGGGTCAGTCGCGGGAAGGGGCCTTCCAACGCGGTCCTGGCTGACGAGCCCAGTGTTGCAGTACACAGAGTAGCCGAGACGAAGTCCGCCGACGACCTGGTCAATATCCTTGTTAATGTCGTCCTCGTCGCAGGAGAATGGAATCGCAGTGACGACAGCCGCGCCCTCAACAGCAGTCGCTGTAGAGTTTCCGGTCTCGACTGATGTGGAAAAAATGGGTACGGTCGTAATGGCTGGTAAGCTTGATGGCGTCTCTGCACTGCTGGAGGACGCGGAGCTGGACTGTGATGCCGCACTGGCTGCATCTGCGCTCGACTCTACGGCAGCGCTCGAGCTAGCGCTGCTCGCTGCATCACCGCGAGAGCTAACCTCGTCCGTGCTGGACGCAGCAGAAGTAACATCTCCAGAGGCTGTGACAGTAGCAGGCTCACGCACTGTAGTAGTCGACGTGTACGTCTTAGTTTCGGTCTGTTGAACAATTCGTAGGACTCGAACACCAACAGTCTGAACCTTCTTCATGTCAGCATCGTCCACGAGCGTCCATTCATCACAAGCTTACCACTGCGTTGGGAACTGTAAAGATCTGCGTTACCGTGGACGTAGGCTGTACCTGCTTGCACGAGCAGGCCGTAGCCAGACCACGTTCGGCGGCGAGTCTGTTGGCTCCTTTTGAAGATGCTGCGATGGTGCTAGTCGGGGTTCCGCTTGCAATAACAGAGTCGACGATAGAAGAGGCGATGGACTCAATAGCAGCAGCAGCAGCAACCATTCGGCGGCGAACAGATGCTGAAGTAGTGACGGTCGCGGTTTCGAAGACAGTCGTTGTTACCACGGTGCGCGAGGTGATTGTCTGGGTTGTAGTCACGGATGAGCCAATAGTCAAGTAGCTGAGAAAGCGTCAGTGGTGTGTCCAGGTCCTTGAACACCACGCTTACCTTGTAGGCGTAACCTCAGCGATCACGGTAGCTGGGGCAAGATTGAGCCAGTCATTGCAAAAGCCTTGCACGTCGTCATTCGGGGCGCTGTCGAGTAGTGCTGCAAACTGGTCGTTAGGGCAGTCCAAGATCAAATCTTGCCTCTTTGCAAAGAGACTCTTCCAGGACCATGCGCCCTGGGCCTCGTCGGTGGCGACTCTTTTTACTTCGACATGTTCGTCCGTGTTGCGATGCAGGACCGAGCCTTGGGTTGTGGCAGAAAAGGAAAGCAGGGCGGCCGAAGCCAGGACTGAGCGAGCGAAGAACATGATCGAGCACTCGAGTGAGTGAGAGTTGCTCTGACCCGATGTTCAAGTGGTTCCGAGAGGGGTTCGGTGGACTACAAGCCATAACCTACCGCCATGTGCACTTATATGAGAAGATGGTGGAGCACCGAACCGTTAGCCGGGCTTCCAGCCATCCCAGATTACCACCATTTCGAGAAATGTGCCTTGCAGGGAGCATTGGAGTACTGATCTGGATCAGAGTTTGCAGGCTGGATCAGTTTCGCGTGAAGGATGATGGGCCGTGGTGACCTTGCGTGGAACGTCCCGTTGAGAATGTTGGCTCAACGGGAAGCGAAGCTGGTGGCTTGCCCCCATTGACAATGGCTCAGTGAGGCTTGGCAGAAACCATGCTCTTCATGGGGGATTGGAATGAAAGGGAGACCGCCAAGACGTGTCGTTGACGCATTTCGCACCCCACCATCTACCAGATTTAGAGCGCAGTGAGAACATGAGAAGGGAGAGAACGCGTAGCGGATACCGGCAGCGCGTCCGGGTGTTGCACGGTAGTCAGAACAAGAGACAGAAGAGATGGCCAGAGGGGCGGCGCAACGGAGGAGGGAGTATTGGTGTCATATGCTTTGGAGAGAGGAGCAGCGCAGATGAAAGGACATGGTCAGCCAGGTACGAGGCGGTGATGAGGGAGTGAGCGTAGCATGGGTCACAGCGCTCACAGCGCCAGTGGCCATGACAGATGACGAAGCGGTAGTGAGGCTGTCTACAGTCTACAGCGGCCTACAGTAGCCTACCTTGTCTCTAGCGTGGTGTTGGACTGGAATGAAGGTGGTGCAAGATCAAAGATTTAGCGATATGTTTCAGATGTCCATGGCGCCGAATTGGGTGGCGCGGGGTTCGTCAAAAGTTGTCAGGCGTTCAGGCACGGATGACGGTTGTGCGGCTCCGCGGCTGCTTGGAGCCAGTCAGTTGCTCTCCCCATCTCACCATCTCATGCCAAGAGGTCGGAGATTTTGCACGCCGAGCAGCAGCCATCGTCACCCCAGCAAAAGACGCACCAGCCTCTTTTGAGTCTCTTCCCCTCGGTGCAGTTAGGAAGTTGAGCGCTGCGACATGCCTCTGCTGGACGCGCACGCACACGCACACGCACACGCATTCACGCCCGCCATATCCATATTCTCGTGAGACACGCACATCGCCGTCACCTTCCCCGCTTCCCACGGCATCTCGTCCGATATCACGACTCCTCCCAAACTCGCATTCCATGGGCATCTGCACATCGTGCCTGGGTGGGCGCGCCGATGAAGACGTGAGTGTCACCGTTGTCCGTATGCGTGCGCTGTCTCTCTGTGCTAATCGCGCCCTTGCAGCAGTCGGACGCCTCGCAGCTGCTCGGTGACGGTTACCAGCCGCAGTACGGCACGCTCGAGTCGCGCCCTCAACACCCTCCTCAGCCCGATCCAGCAGAGCTTCTCCGCGAGCGAGAGGCGCTCGAGCACATTTGCGCCGAGACGTCCAGGTTAGTGTGTCCTGCGCGCCCCACCCCCGGCTGCCCAGCTGCTTCTTTCCAGTCAGGCCGTGTCGCTCATCCCTTGCAGCCAGCTTATAACCGTGATACAACCAACGGCCCAACTTGATGCAGGTCAACCGCACGTCTCAGAGACGACCGACTTTGCCCAGCACTTCAGCAAACGCTTCCCCTCGCTACGCGGCCTGAAAAGGGACCCCGCTGCGTCTGCTGCCGAGGCCGACATGGATGATGCCGCATGGCTCGATAGCGTCCTCGGTGGCGACGACGACGGCGAGGAGCCAGTCAAGCCTGTCCAGGGAGGTCTTACACGCCAATTTGGCAAGTAGGCCCAGGGAGACAGCCGTTGCAGCTAGGCTGAGGCTTGTGGCGCTCTTTCATTGCTTGTCTTAATACCCTTTTGGATACCCATAATGTCTTTCCACCATCACTTCTCTTTGTCACAACATCGCATGGGCCGGAGTCAGTTGCGCCACCAGGTACAATACTACATCAATAACTTGTCTGATTATCTGTCTCGCCGACAAGGTGGTGCACGTTGCTTCCTGCTGATGAACTTCACTCATTATAGACTTCCGTTCTGGCTACAGATGCATGAGACACCAGGACCGTTGAGCCGCGTAGTACACTATCGCCACCACAAAATGCCACCTGACACCTGCAAGATCGAGAACCACAATCCTCGTTATCTCATGCAAATCATCCGCCGGTCATCTTTCCCGCCTTGGCTGGCTTTCTGGACCTGACTAGCCCAGCAATATTCTCAGTTGTTGCCCTCAGCTTCTTCTGTCGACCTCATCAACGCCAACTTTTCCTTGACCTTATCCTGTATGTTCTGCTGTATCTCCACAGCGCTCGGTCTTGGCTTGAACCCGCGCTTCACAACAGCCGGGATCTCGATGACAGGATTGGACATCACAGGCTCGTGGCGACTGAGCAGATGAGCCTTGTACGGGTTCTCGGGGGTGTTGACGCCATGGTGTGTCAGAAGCTCGTCTGTTGTCATCGCATCGAGCGTCTTTTCAGGTACCTTGGAGTCCTGGATGCGGGTGGCCCTGAGGAACGGGGAAGGTACATCAAACCTCGAGGTGAGCGCTGTGCGTCGCCGCTTGTGGGCGGTAGGTGAGGCCGGGTCCAACGCAAAGTCATCGTCTGAAGAGTCGTCTGACGGCGTCACTTCCTTGGGCTTTGATTTCACGTTCGGCTTCGGCTTGGGTGCTAGCTTCACCAGGCGCTTCTTCCCGTTACTCTCCACTTCCTCTTTCCTACCATCGCTCCTTTCATCCTTGATCACACTCTTCGCCGTCGACACCGGCTTCCTCCTCACCACACCTCCACTCGCCCCCGGCGTCGCAATCCTCGGCGTGATCATATTCCCATGCGCCAGGCTCCTGCCTGCTGCTTCCCGCCGCTCGCGGCACGGCTTGCACACTTGAAACGTGCACCCTGGACACCGCAGCATGATCTCCAGATTGCGCTTGTCGCATTCAGAGCACTTGGCTGTGTGCACGGTGACCTTGGTGAAAGACGTTGGTGACGAGGAGCAGATTAGCGCGATGCTGCTGGGCGTACGGGGAATTGAGGATGTGCGCCGGTGGCCGCCAGGTGTGGAGGGGACTGGGGTATTGCGTTGGACGCGCATCGCTGGGGCACCGTCTACGTGGATGCCGGGCGTGCGTGGTGAGAAACCTCTGTTGGTAGCAATGCTGGCGCCAGGGGTGCTTGGTGGTATGAGGTCACTGGGAATCGAGGTCGGTGTGGGTGTGGTTGGGCGCGACATGGTTGACTACTCTGGCTGGCGTCTCTGGTGGTGAGGGGGAGAGGGAGGCGCATGTGGGCGTGATGAATGGAGATCTTTATGTCATGGTGCAACTTGGGGTGCGAGTGAAGGGGGGCCATTGTAGGCGGGGTTGTGCAAACGGTTGAGAGTGAAGTACGAGTGGGCTCTCGAGATTGTATTTCATAGCGGTCTCCAAAGAGGTCGTGGACTTGAGAGCTCTTCACGGCGTACTGGCTGTTCATGCTTGAATTAACAATCAACTTACAATTATGGCCCTTCAGATTACCATAGCGGTTCAAGCATGAACTCCGATCGTGCAAACTTTGCTTCTCGTCATGAACTTGAGCCATGGACTCTGGACGATCACAATTGGGCTTGCGCCAGAGGTGAATGAGCTATGCGAGCCGTGCAGCAGACGTCTTGCAGTTCTGCGAGCTCTTGCTTCCCACTAGCATCGCGTCTGTCTTCCAAATTTAGGGCACGTGGGCAGGCAGCAGCGATCCACCACCGTCCTTTTTCGTTCTGCGAATCATGATAGCTAACATCACCTTTACCATCATACTCCTCAATGCCTGTGTAGAGCACAATACTATAGGCAGCACATACGGCTCGACTATGCCTACAGATGACACGGATGAAACTGAAAACGCGGACGATACATCAAATCTGCAAACCATACAAGGGCAGAAGAAGGTGTAGGTAGAGGTGTGCGACCGCACCTGCAGATGACGCAACGACTCATCGCTCACCGGTGTCTTACTTGCAGAGATATCTCGTCTGCTGCTCTCCGATCTGACTCTCGCGATTTTCAAATGACTGCCGCCTAAGACGGCTTGCGTGGGGAAGAGTCATCTTTGCGGCCTCTACACCATATCCTGCATTCGGGAGACAGGTTGTGCGATACTTACTGAGCGGCCTCTGAGAAAGATGACGAAGAAGATGTCGAATCCAGCAGCTTAAACATTGGGTGACTGATGATGCTCGGGTGAAGAGTCGACATTCGGCGGTGAGCCCTGAAGGCTCCGCAAGGCTGCAGCACTAGCCACGCGGGTATGCACCCTAATCCTTCAGCTAGCGATGGTTTGCAGGTTCTTCAGCGGAGAAGGGCGCCCAGTAGCGGCTCTTCATTGAGGTGCTCGCAGCCCCGTTCACCGCAGCTGTCACCGCGTCTTCTGTTGGCGCCAAACACGCAATCGCAAACGTTGCTGCAAGCAAACTCTTCAGTCCCTAAGTGCCACAGCCAGGCAACAACACCAGCACGTAAGTGCTCGATCCTTGATCGCCCAGATTACTTATTACTCCATACGACCCACTTACGGTCAATGCGCTCTCATCGTTGCTGAAGTCCCATAGCATCCGGCACCGACCGACTTTTTGCGGAGAAGGCGAGTCTGTGGCAGTGCTCAGCCTGCATCGACAGCACCCGGAATAGACATCCCCGTCCTCATCGCGGTCTCCGCGCCTAAGGCACCCATCATCGTCGCAACGTCGTTACGCGTTTAGCTGAGCTTGACACGGGCCTGGATCTGATATACATTACAGCAGTCTTTCTCATTTCACTCGCGACAATCCTAGGACGCGGGAGCTTCGACGCCGCCCTCGCTTTACACACCGCAAAAGTCCCGTCGACTGCAAACCGGAGCATTTCCTTGCTTCACATTCTTTGGGCTACCACTCGGGTTTGCACAACATGGATTCCTCACCACCAGCATCGTTATATCCAGCGATGGCGCTCCTTCACTACATGCAAGCTCCAACCGTAGGGTTCACCTTCCTGGGAGCTACAGCATTCAGCCTATGCATTCTGCAAAAACCATTACCAGTCTCACACAGACGACGAAGAGGCATTCTCGCCATCACTGCTCTAATATTCATCTCCTACGTAACAGAAGTACTCTATTACCTCAGCCGATCACTTGCGGATGCGCAATACACAGCACCAGAGCCTGCAGCAATCAGGTGTCTGGGATCTATCCTTGTCTGGGGCTCTCTCTCATACGCCTTGTGGACTTCCCGATCTCTCAGATGGCATCCTTACTTTGTCGCATACGTCCTTCAATTTGCATTCGAAACGACAATCTGCCTTATGAGCGCTGCTTCGATTCCTCAAGAAGATCGAGCCAACAGCGCACCATTCGTGCTAGACTGCATCAGGACCATCGTCTCCTTGGTTCTTCTGCTCGACAGCTTTGCGATCACGATCACCAAGCATGCGGAGAAAGCCACCGATGAGGAGAGCCAATCGCTACTACCGAAACCTGCCAATGGCGCTGCAACTCAAAATGGCCATGCAGACTATGGTAGCATTGAGCAGACTGCTTCCGACGATGAAGAGGAATCGCCAAAGGATAAAGACAAAGAACTTAAAGAGCAGCAAGCAAAGCGCCTAGAGGAAGAGGGTGGCTGGTTTGGCTATCTCAAATCATTTGCGGTGTTCTTACCGTACTTGTTCCCTCGCGATGACTGGAAGGTCATGGGAGCTCTTGGAATCCGACTGGTCCACATGCTTGCCGAGCGCGCTCTCAACCTACTTACGCCTCGGCAACTTGGTATCATCACCAACAAGCTGAGTAAAAACACAGGCGTGATGCCGTGGAGGGACGTTGGACTTTGGGTCCTATTTCAATGGATTGGCAGCTATGCAGGTCTCGGCTTCATCGATGGTATTGCGAGTATGGTTATCTCGAATTCCGCATATCGAAGGATTACTCTGCTAGCATACGAGCATGTGCTCAGCCTGTCCATGGACTTCCACACATCGAAAGACTCTGGCGAGGTTCTCAAAGCGGTCGAACAAGCGTCATCTCTCAACTCGCTTGTGGAGATGGTGCTGTTTGACATTTCACCCATCCTCTTGGACTTGGTAGTAGCTATGTGGTATGTCACGCATCTATTCGACGCTTACATGGCCTTTATCATCCTCTTCATGGGCTTTGCATACACCTGCATTGGATGGTATTTTACAACGCTCTCACAGCCAAAGCGCAGAGACTATGTTGAAAAGCAGCGCACTGAGAGCTCGACTGTCAACGAGACAGTGCACAACTGGCAGACAGTCGCATACTTCAATCGTCTGACTTACGAACACCAACGCTATGCATCCAACATCATGAACACAATAAGTGCGCAATATGCTTACTACTTCCGATCGATGGGTGGTCACGCAGCACAGGATATGCTTACCACATTCGGGTTCGCCGCTTGCTGCGTCTTCGGCATGACCCAGATCGTTGCTGGACGCAAGCAGGTCGGCGATCTTGTCACTCTGATTATGTACTGGCATACTATGACTAGCCCTCTGTACGTATTGTCGTATAGCTACAGGCACATTTCCAGCTCTCTCATCGACGCAGAGCGACTACTCCAGATGCTAAAGACCAAACCCACGGTTGCCGACCAAGAAGGCGCCATAGACTTAGTCGTCGACGCCGGCGTAGTAGAATTTTCGGGCGTTGAGTTTGCGTATGACGAACGCAAACCAATCATACAAGGTGTTGATTTGAAAGCAGAAGGTGGTCAAACCATTGCCTTTGTTGGCGAAACAGGTGGCGGCAAGTCGACCATGCTCAAGCTGCTCTTCCGCTTCTACGACGTCACGGGTGGTTCGATCACGATCGATGGACAGGACCTACGCTCCGTCACTCAATCTAGTCTTAGAGATGCTCTGGGTCTTGTTCCCCAAGATCCGGTTCTCTTCAATCAAACCATTCGCCAGAATGTACGCTATGCCAGACTCGAAGCCACAGACGCTGAGATTGAAGATGCGTGCCGCGCAGCGGCCATTCACGACGATATTGTTGGCTTCCCGGATGGCTACAACTCTAAGGTTGGCGAGCGTGGAGTTCGTCTCTCAGGCGGCCAGCTCCAGCGCATCGCTATCGCGCGCGTCTTGCTCAAGAACCCTAAGATTGTACTCCTCGACGAGGCCACTTCAGCTATTGACTCGGGAATCGAAGCACTGATCCAGGAAGCGTTCCGCAAATTGAGCAAGGGACGCACTACATTCGTCATCGCACACAGACTCTCGACTATCGTCGACGCAGATCAGATTGTGGTCATCGAAAAGGGCGCAATTGTCGAACGAGGAAGCCATCAAGAGTTACTGGAGATGGGCGGCAAGTACAATGAGCTCTGGACTAAGCAAACTGCTGGGCATTTGTCGAACATGGGTAGCAAGATTCCAAGCAAGGCAAATTCTACAAATGGTGAGGTAGACGAGAGCGCGCCGTTGATCGACATTACGCCCGCTGCTGAGGATGCAGCTACTGCGACAGGGAGGAGTGAGCAGGGTAAGGATGGGGTGGAGAGGCGGAAGTAAGCTTTCGTTTTGGTTGACGAGGGTACTTGCTTGACGAGTGCGATTTCGATTTGCATGCATCTCTCCCGTTGGAAATACCCATATAGCTGTATCGGCCGGGGAGAGCTGTTCGTTAGTCTTCTGAGTAGATATGCAATGGAAGGTCAGAGAGAGCGGCAACCATCAAGTCGATAGTCTATGGACGCGTATGACATAGAGACGCAGACAAAGCAACTACTCTCGTGTACATGGCCACTGCGCTCGTTGTCTTATTGCGCTGTTTCGATCTAGAACTCAATTTAAACCTCTTTGAGAGCACAACAAATTTTGACTCCCTTGACAAATCTTACGGGCCAGCTCTCGATTCTACTTTAAAGATCTGACTATACCAAGGTTGGTGTCCTCAGATCAGTGTGACACGATAGACAGGCAATCCTTCTAGGATAGTGTTCAAGACATCAGTCTTCTCCTGTCGATAAGTCGTAAGCCTGTCATACTCTTCTCGGTCCGCCATAAGCCTATTATAACCAGTGGCATCTCTGGAAGGACTTGTCAGCTCATCCAAGAATTCCGGGATTCGAAGCTGCACGAGACCGATTCTCTCGTAGACACCCTTCTCCTGCCTTGAAAGCAATACAAGTGCTTCATGGCTGTGATTCAACTTATCGACTCCAATAGGAGCTATGAATACTGTGGCGGGCAAGGAGATATGGTACGGACCAGGCGCCGAGACGTCATAGTCCATCTTGTAGTCGTAGACGGTGATATAGTCCTGGGAAGGTACGTTGGGATCCAGGCGCAGTTCGCGACTCTCGAGTCTGGCTTTGAGTAAAGGGACATGCAGGGTTATCGACGACTCCTGCGTTTCGCCCATGCAGGCTGGGCCCGTGGTGACACAGCGAATGTCTGCCACTTCAACGCAGCTCAGTACATGGTCTACGCTGGAGCCCCACATGACCTGAGACTGGATACATGCCCAAGACCACGTAGGTGCTCGCCACGTTGCCAGCCGTCCCGTCTTCGGCGTCGGCCAGACCATCCACAAAAGGTCGAGGATCAGAGTCTTCTCCCAGAGCCCTACTAAGAACCGGTCGTCGACCCGCAGCGCCTCCATGTCGCGGGTCAGCGCCGAGAGGGCTGGCATCTTGTCTTCTTCGAACGTGAGCTGCAGGCGCGAGTACTCTTGGACAGTCTTGTACCACAGCTTGCGCGCATCGTCCATAAGCTTTGAATAGGGTATCGCGTTGTACATAGTATGTACGTATGTTTTGGGGTCGCTGCTACCGAGGGGTGTGTCGCTGCATCCGCTTTCGCTTCTCCTGGCATGTTGACATTCCCACATGACTTCCTGCGAGCAGAAATGCAGAATGCGGCGTGAAAGCCTCATCTCTTGATAGATCCAGCCTCTGTTCAACAGAGGCCATTCCTCGGGACTTATCTCAGTCCAGTGCGTGGGGAACTTTGGTGGCTGTCGGCGAACGTAGATATCTGTACCAGGAACGACTTCAGCGAGGTGATCGGCTTTTGTCGCACCATAACAGCCCTCGGAACTCCCTCTCGATTTTGTTGCTGCGATGGTAATGAATGCGTTTCTATATATGCTTGCCATCTGGAGGGCTTGCTCATTCCAGTCGTCCTTGCAATTTTGAATAATGCACAGAGAGTCGATCCAGAGGAAATCGATCTTCATACGGCGGCAAGTCGTGACTGCATCTCGGTATGTCGCGGTCATGTTTTCCCATGGCACCTCAGTCTTGAATGTTTCGATGTTCTCCAGTTTTGTCTTGGTGATTGCATTCGGGTAACCCCAACAATGGCTCAGACACGCGTAAATAGGTCTATCGGATAAATTCTCGCGAAGTACAACACGGGAATCCCTAAGGTCAAGAAGTCTCTTCGGAGTGGAGCAAGTATCGTTGGAAGAGGCAATTGGTGAGTTACAGTCTGTATGATTGGCAATACAGTCTTGCATCCAGTCGGCGATAGTTGTGAATGTCACAGTTGAAGATGTATCCCCAGGAAGTAATCTTTTCGTAGGAATTCTAGGGAACGGAGTCGAATTCTGACCTGATGTTCACGTTCGTCAGCTGTGAGATCACGAGCGTTATGAGCGCATGCCTAGACTTGGAAGCTGCTTACCGGGAAGCGCGAAGATGTCAAGCGCAAAATTATCACACTCATCGCCGCTATAGACCCTAAGTTCACAAAGACCAAAATCGCTCCAAACCCGGAAACCGTTTTCCTTTTGGAAGATATCAGGTGCGAAACATGCAACACAAAGTGCGAGAAAGGAGCATCGTATACATCCGTTGTTGGCGGCGCTTTGTAAATCGTCAAGAGTACCATCCCAATAGAATGTTCTCAGTGTCGTCTTATCAGCATTACAGCAGGAGCACAAGTCTGACACTTCTCCACTGTGCGTGACCGGCCCTCTCTCTCTTCTAGACGTTAGATCGATCATGTCGCTCTCTTCGTACGCGCTGGAGTAGTTTTCGGAATTGATTAGCACGCGTTTAGATTGCGATGCGTCAGATGTCTGTGCAACAGGTCGGGAGAAGGCCTCTCGGGCAGCGCGGAATTTTTGCTTGTAGAGTAGAAGCCTTCACATTAGCTGTTTGTGCACAACACTGAATCTTGAGGTTGGACAATACCTATCGGAAAAACGAGGTATGATCGCCATGTTGGTCGTGTTCATTAACATGGGCTATCACTGGGGTTTTGTAAATAATATACCTCTCTTTGGGGTCTGCCTGGGATCGCTTGGCAGAAGCGCCAGACAACCACACAGCCACACCGCCACAGAATTGGCGTCAGCAGCAGTCCTGTGCATCTAAGCTAGCTCAAGCAAGGTATGCTGGACTGACTCTGGCACTCTCTCGAATGTAGGCCGAAAAATGCGTGGATGTCGATGGCTATAGGCAAGCTGGGAGTTTATCATCTGTCAACAATCAAGATAGATGAGCTCCCAACGCAAACCCCATGCTCAATTGTCATGTCACAAGGTACTTGAAATGTACTAACGGGCGGTGTCCATGTAGTGAATTGTAATACGAAAGGATTAATGCACGTCCGAAGTACTATCGTGATGCTTTCCACGCTGCGTGTTAGCTTTGCGCTACTGAGTGACGTCATGCTATGACGAGCTTTAGAGCTCTCCAACTTTTGAACTCGATTGCTTGCACATCTTCTTCTTCCACTTGCACCGCATCAAAGCATATTTCCATAACCAATTACCTCTTAGCATTTGCCAAATACTCCAAAACTACACGACTCAACTACAATGGCTCCCCGCGCTCTCATCTCCGCTTTCCGCCCACTCACCTCCTTCTCTCCCATCACACGCCGCGCTCTTTCCACAACACCGCGCATGGCACTGAAGGAAGACGGCAACCGTACCGCCGAAGAACTCGAGCAGAAGAAGCAGGAGCAGCTCAAGGAGCAGAAAGAGGGCAAGGGCCGATGGCGCGAGGACCTCGCCAGCTCCGGCGAGAGCAACATCGCGGCCGATAAGCAGAAGGTCAGCGATCACGACAGCCACATCAAGGAGTTGCAGCAGGAGGGTAAGAAGAAGAGCGAGAAGGGCGAATTGTAGAATGAACATATCTTTGAATCGTGGCAGAGGGTAAAGTTGAGGCTCTAGATAATGGATCATTCGGCATATTTGAGTTACTCAGCGCGCGGCATCGATATCCACACCAATCAAGTCTTGTACTGCGAAAAGGCCGTAAAGAAATTTGGACCCTTCCTGTGTACCCATTCGGGCCAACGTTCTCCCATCTTGGACGTCCCTGCAGGCTACATGCAGCCGAATCCTCGGCCTCGGTAACGTCTTCGTATTGATGATCTGCAACACAGCAGCCACAAGCATACCGTAAAACCTCACAAAAGTCGCCTAGCAACCATCATTCGCGCACTGTACAGCACTCGAGGCGTCTTCACCGCCAGCCAGGCTATCTCCAACGAGTTGAAACTTCGGTTGAAACGCTGCAGCCAGTCGCGGGACAGTCGCAGTGTCCCCCGTGGACCATCCCTTACCCCGTTAGACTGCGGCTGTTAGCGGGGACTATGATGACACCCGCATGTGCTCCTCCGGCCAATTCAACACTGTCGGCTCATCCGCGTCGCTGGAATTCCCTTTTTCACTATCGCTTCCTCACTTCCACGTGCAGTGACACATCGCCAACACCTTACTCATGCCCAAAGCCCAAAGGAGCAGAGCGTGCACCCAATGCCGTGAGCGGCGTGTAAAGGTACTATCGACAGCCCTATGGAGATCGGCCGGGAACTAAGAGCGATAAAATAGTGCGACGAGACGCCAGAATTCTGCAACCAATGCCGGCGTCTGGGGCTACAATGCTCAGGGCCCATCATAGGCTCGGTCATCATTGACATGACTGACCGTGTCACAAAGCCCCGAGCGAGAAAGAAGAAGGCAGTGACCAAACAGAACCTTGTGGTAGCTGCTCGCGAAGGCAACGCGCCGGCGACGCCTTCTGCTCGGAGAGACTCAGCTTTGACGACAAAGTTGGAAGCTTCTGATTCAGAAACATCACTTCACAATGTGCCGTTGTCGGCAATATCCAGTGACGAAGAGATATTGTCGCCAGAGGCAGAGCGGGCCATCGCGACAATACGGTACCAGTACAGGGCACCCCAGTATTATCAGCCATCTAAGATCCAAGGGGATGCTTTGGACACGGCATTTCTTTTACACTTCGTGGAGATGAATCAGAACACTCGAAATTATACACCTGAGATACCGTGGCTCACACACTTACCAGTAATACATAGCAAGGCAATTAAGCCTGCAGTCAAGCTGTCGATACGAGCAGCATCTATGGCCTTCTACGCCAAGTTACACCACGACCCGACCATCTTGGTAGACTCATATCGCTGGTACACAGTGTCGCTCAATGCGCAGCGCATGTCACTCTCCCGCTTGAATGGTGCCAACCGGATCCCAGACGATGAAGAAATCTTAGTGCCGATAATATTAGGTCTATACGAAGTCTACGCTGGGACGACGTCTGACAGTGTACTGCATCATGTAGCTGCGGCATGCGAGATCATCAAAATGCGGGGACCGGCGAACTGCAAGTCTGGTGTTGTTTGGCCAATGTTCAAAGCCATGCGAGTATCTGATGTAAGTTCCATTCGCAAAAGACTGTCACAAGTATACTCATACCTCACCAGGCACAGAAAGCCCTGATCTTAAACAAACCCTCCGTCTTCTCCTCGCACGACTGGATGACAATACCTTTTGTCAACATGCCTCGCAATGCCCACCACGATCTTGCAGACATCATGCTCATGATCCCTGGATGCACTAGCCTTTGTGGCATCGATGGTAGCTTGCGCACTTTCTTCAATACCCGATTTCCAACAGCTGTAGATCTTGAGCCCTGTCGAAAGCGAACAGGAGAGTTGATTGCCGACCTCAACGAGTGGGCAGCAACATACCCGTATCTTGCAAAACCCTCCTCAGGGCTGCAAGTCGTAGAAGCGAACATGGCGAACCTTTCCGTCAGTGGTGTCAAGCCTGCTTTCGAGGGCTCGAAAAATGTCATACTTCCAGACAGTTTCATTGCACTCACGGTAGCAACATTCCAGGCTGTCCAGATGACTCTCACACTGCTATTACACAAACTAAACACCGAGGACCCAAAATTGCTCGGCACATCTGCACAGTCCTCCCCCTTTTCAACATCATCCATGTCGCCGCCGCCGTCTCCGCCTACTTCAGCACTGCTTAATCAAGCTGAACAGTCGGCGGAGGTTATTTTAAAGATGGCGGGCCATCTAGAGGGCACAAAGACCGTCGGGTTCGATTTCATTAGAAGTGTGACGCCGATCGTTGTCGTGGCCATCCTTGGCCCGACCGCCGAGATGATGGAAAACGCGATGGCCATGCTGAAGAGATGGGGCGAAAAAAGGGGAATGAATGGGCTGGTGGGAGCGTGGATGCATTTGTGAGCTCACCGCCAGCTGTTCAGATCGTGCATGGTGGAGAACGCTTATGCGTGCAAGGCATGCATGGAAGCTAGTCCATCCACTGTCTGCTTGCAACGCGCAAGGATGGCATTGTCAGCCAAGCAGCCATGATATGCCGTCAGCACTACAGCTACCCAAGCGTGATAAGAGCCGCTATCCCAGCCAGAGAGCGACGATATCTCCAGAGCAGTCTTTGACGAGTTTGCCTGAGGTTGATCTGTGGCCAAGTTGCCGCCTGGGCACTTATCTCATCAGCACTGTCTCGCAGCTTCACCCTCGTTCGGCCAATCTCAAGTGCTTCCGATTCACGAGCACAACATGTCAGTGCGAACGAGCTTCCTGGTCGCTTCCTGGTCGCTTCCACCGATTCTGTAGACCAGGAGGCACTCTCCCCACTTATCACTCCCAGCCACCTCGTCAACACTATCGTTAACGTCTAATCCGTCCTTACGCCCACATCCATGTCCACGAAATCTCTCTGTTCCCGTCCATCCAACCCATTTCACCTCACGCACATTTCTGCCCATATCCACAACGCTCCTCACGCCAGATCCGCGGACACTCCCGCGAAGTCTATTTAGCCTCGCACGTACGACATCCAGGGATTCAGTAATGGAGGTCCTTTGATCCAGGGCTGACGAACAGCTGCTTTGCATAGCTTTGGAACTCGCGAAGATGGAAGAGTAGGCAGGTTGCTCGCGGCTGCGTGATGGGCAAACCTGTCTTGACTTTAATATGGAGGCGGGGAGCACAAATGCCGTCAAACAATGGCACTCGCTCGAGTGTCAGCGAAGCACTGTTCTCAACTTTACTCTAAGCTCATGGTGGAGGGAACGCCAGCTTAAATAAATGGGGCACCCGAACAGACTAAGCGGTCCGTACAAATGTAACAAGGGATTCGCTCCGACTTCTGTAGGGCTGCTCATGCTTTTCCTCGGGACTTTCACGGGTACTGTGTATATCGTACGACAGCTCCCAAAGCAGCAACTTACCAAAACCATCGATTGCAGCACGGGTACGGCATCCGTCCTTCTCTCCAATCAATACATTACAATAAAGCCTTGTTTTCCATCCTTTCGTGTCCTGATTTGCGTCGGGTCCTTACTTGCTTGGCTGCACTAAGTGTTCAGTAATCATGCCCCTGCCACACTAGCCCCGCGCCAGTTCGCGCCGCAGGAAGCTCCAGAAAGCGGGAAATTCACTTGAAACGGCAATTTTGGACTTCAGTGTGGGAAGTAGGCGCTCCCGTCTCCGTCATTCATACCAATCGTGTTTGTCTGAAGGATTCGCAGCGTTTGCCAGTGAGGCTGAATGCAGGGCGAGACTGGGGCCTTGTCCGACCTTACCGTCAGAAAGCCCCGGGTTCGTAGACTTTTGCGCATGTTATTGACTATCTGCTCTGAGGCCGTGAAGTGGTGTATCTTTCGAGATATCGCTGTAACATAAAGCGGTGTCGTCAGACTTCGAGGATTTCAACGCGGGGTTGTGATTGTGGCTGAACGCTCGCTGCGGTGGGCTTTAGCTGAGACAAGGCTTCCCAAACTTAAGCGGTCCACAAACGGAAAGTTTGGAAAAATGCGTCAGAAGCAGGCGTGAAAGAGCCCTGTCTGCAAGGCGAACACCCGACGACGTTGGCAGCGAAGATGCATGTATCGAGCGGATGAGGCTGAATGCAAGGCTAGGCTTGGGGACCAGCTCAAGCACTCTGAACAACTCAACTTTACCGCGTGTGGCAAGTATGTAGACAAACGTCGGAAACAGGCGTAATAGAGCCCTGCATATAGCGTCGTCGAGATTTGGGGCACATGGTTTGTGACTCTCACGTCGCACGGTTTGGAATTGCTTTTTAGTGGTTGTGCTGAGCGCAGGGCTCAACTCGAGGCTGTTGAACATCTCAATAGTCCAAACTAGGGAGTTTAGGCGCACAGCGTCGAAAAGAGGTACGAAGAAGCCCTGTCTGTAGGATTATTGACTGTTGTAGCGCACGACTCGCGATCATCTGCAAATGAGCGACCCGGAAATGAAGCTGATCGCTGCACCTGAGGACTGGAACGCAGCGATTCTGATTGTCCACATGGAGAAAGTCCGTTGGGAAACATCGAATGTTGGGTTGGAAGCGGCCTGGCTTGCGAAGCAGTGCTATTGGCTGCTGGAGTGAAATTCACTACACGAGACAAATTCGAAGATTCACCATCACGTGATGTTTGAGAGGATACGAGGACACTGAGCGAATGAGCAAAGGTAGCCATTTCTGCGTTAGACATATGATTCCGTTGGGAACAACTTCTTGGAGATTGGCTGTTTCTTCTGAATCATACCGATCAGACGCGGATCAGAAGGCTTGGCCGTGATCTGGCGGTGAGGTCGAAGCAAGGGCACGACTGGCACACCAAGTCTTCCGCAAAGGGCAGGTTTCGAGCAAAGTGTCGAAAGAAGGCCAAAAGCGACCCTGTACATGGTACTATCGAGCGTTGAGGTGCATGACTTAACTTCAAACTGCGGTCGTGAAGGTGCGAGGACAAGGTCGACAGGCGCACTTCTAAGACCACGGTTCGTTGAGTCGTTACTTCTACAACAGGCAAGTTCAGGTCGAGGTGTGAAAAGTAGGCCATTTTCGCCCCTGTGCGAGGACTATCGACCGTTGGAAAGGCAGGGTTGAACCATCTTCGTGCCTCGTAGTAATTGCCATGGCGCGGTGCGGCTGAGTGCGCTGAAGCGTAATTTCTGACTGTGACTGGAAGCGACTCAAAGTACCCCAGATTGGAAAGTTCGTATCGCAGGGTGGAAACGAGGCCGATTTCCACCCTGCATGTTCGATTCTCCAGCATTCAATCGCAAGGGATGAAGCCAGACAACAGCAGTTTGGCGACAGGGATGAGGGCTGAACCGGGCCTGCAGGTGAGTCTGTGAAACCTCCCAAATTTGGCAAGTTTGAATTCAGCGTTGGAAGTAGCGAACTGTCAAGCGAGCTTGGCGCATTTGCGAAACTGTCAAGACAAGACTATAGGACATGGAGCCGAAAGACTCGCAGAGACGAGTGCTTTTTGAGTCTCGGTTTAATATTGCCTGTGTCGACTGTGACAGACGTTCGTCCACTGAATGTGCCAACCACTCATAATGAGTACTAGGCTAAGCCGAGCACGTTAATCATGACAACAGATTGGTTTGTCTTTGACTTCACCACCTAGCACCATCTTGATAGATACTTATATCCTCTTAGTGCATATCGACTGGGAATGTGGTTGCAGATTCGAACAATATGTTCAGACGCTACCAGCCTGCTGTACCATGAAGTGACCATGTCTACAAACAGCGTGACCGCGAATTCGCTGTACGACAGGTGTTTCCGCTCATCAACAGCAGTCAGCTGCTTACTGCGACGTTGTTATCACGTCAAGTCTGTTTGCAGAGAAGGCCATAATGTACAGGTAGCAAAGCCAGGGAACCCCAACTGTAAGGACATGAAGTAGGGACGAATGGGGTTGACGAGAAGATGTAGGTTTATATGCAAACGCAGACGTCACCGACTCGATTCGTCGTCCACCAGCTCTGAGCTGCATATGGCCATAATACAAGCTGTTGTGGATCGAGTATTATTGTTGAGCAACGAGGGATACAGGTCTGCGTAGATGTATGAAGTTGCGAAGTACCTTCCCCAGAATCAGATCCCAAACGCAGGGTCCACCGCCCCAGCGCAACGTCACTAGGAGCACCCGCCCAGAGCCTCACCTCCACAACACCAAACCCACGCCTCACACCACCCACTAGACCCACCTCACGACTCCCACGCACTCCGCGACTTCTGCGCCAGACCTCTCAACCCTCGTACATACATACACCCACCCAACCCCACCGTAGCTCGCCAGCTCGCCAGCTAGCTCGTCCGTGCCGCCATGTCCGACGCCTACGAACGCGAACGGCAGAATAACTCGCGCCTTGATGAGCTGTCTGCCAAAGTCTCTGCCCTGCGCGGCGTAACGATTGACATCTACGACAACGCGAGGGATCAAGGGGTAATCGATTCGACGGTAAGGTGTCCCGCCACACGTCCAGTCGGCGCAGCGCAGTCGCATGCCAGGTCTCTCGCGCAAGCGGACTTGTGCGTGGGCTGCGCCGCTAGGCCGTGACGTAGCGTGAGAGGGAGATGGGAAAGCTGACTGTGCGTAGAGCGAGACGTTTTCCTCCTTCAGTACGTCTCTCAAGGGCTCTGCTGGGCGGCTGACCCGCATGGCTGCCTCGGGCAACAAGGTCGCTGTGCTCAAGCTGGCGGGCATTATTATCGGCGTTGTGCTGGTCTTGTACTTTTTGTACCATTTGGCGTTTTAGGTGCGTGGATCGCGTTGTCACACAACCGTCTGTGTCGTGACCTTCGCTATCGAAACGAATTACGAAGCGCCTACCGTCGTGGTGGTTGAGTTGATGTACGATCAGCTAGTTGAGGGGATATGCGGCTCTTGGACAGGATGCTCGTCTGGATGGTCCGTCGATGCTGTGACCCCGCCGGGAAGACAGAGTCCAAGAAGCGGCCTAGCAAGGTTGGACGAATGAAAGATGGGGCGGCTGTTACCAAACACAGGCCGATCAACAGAACGACAGTGTTGCATACACTTCGGACGAGCCGGCCTCAGCGAACACGATCACGGTTGGCTGTTCTTGGCTGTTGAGGAATACATTTGCTGCATTTATGCGATCGGGTACAAAGCAACTGGCGTTGAGCGGATCTTGTGGGATTTGTGTGTGATTGACCGAATGAACACGGACTGTAGTCATACTGCACGCGCGCTCTGCGCGATATTGTCAGCGATATCATTTTAGTTCTGTACATGTACAGCTTCTTCCTATTCATCCTGCACTTCATTCGTGATCTATGCAATTACTCCAATACTACCCAAAGCCTATCTTCCCTATACTCTCTCCCGTCCATGTTTCTTACTCCCATACATTCGAGAACAAATCATCGTTCCCTCCGAACCCGCCCGAAGGCTTACTCGCGCTCGTCGTGGTGTTCTTCGTCGTAGTCGTGGCGGGCGCGGCACTGCTCCAGCCACCAAAGTCGTCGTCTCCACCCCAGCCGGGGCTCTTTGCAGGCGCATGTGAAGTGGTCGCCGCAGCAGGTGCAATAGGAGCTGCGGGTTGACTAGGCGCGCTCGAAGACCACGCGTCGTTGCTCCCCCAGGCGTCCATGTTTCCGTAGTTGACAGCAGCCTGGCTAGGTCTCGCTGCGGGCGCAGCGGGCTGAGATAAGTTGAACGCTGAGGACGCAGGCGGGGGCGACGCGACTGGTGAGAATGCCTGCTGCGGTGCGGGCGCTGGCGCCGAGGGCATCGAGAGGTCGAGCAGATCGCCCATGCCGCCCATGCTGGAAGAGGGTGCGGGCTTTGATGACGCGGGGGCGTTGAAGGAGGAGAAGTTGCTCAGCCCGGTTGAGGGGCTTGTCGTACGGTTCTGGATTGGGGGTGATTTGGGCTTCGAATCGAAGAAGTTGCCGCCGCCGCCGAACATGGTGGACGAGGATGTCGAGGCGGGCGACTTTGTGCTGGAGAAGGAGTCGAGGCCGGAGAAGGGGGAGGGCTTCGGCGCGGGTGCGGCGTTGAAGGAGAGGCTGCTGAAGGCATCGTTCATGCCGCCGAAGGCTGACTGTGTGGGAGAGGTTTGCGACTGCGGCGAGGCAAGACCGCCGAATGATTCTTGCCGTGCATGTTGCTGTGGCTGCGGCGCTGCTGCTGGCTTGGGTGCAGAAGCGTACAGCGACAGAATCGACTGTTTGAGATCTGGCCTCGATGGGGCGGCAGAATTGCCAGCCGGACCTGTGCTTGAGGGCCTGGGTGGTGGAGCAGAACTGCCACCTAAGAAGTCCAAACCCAAAAGCGAATCGCCAGCCTTGGTCTGTTTCGGTGGAGCGGCCTCAGCCTTTGGCGGTGGTGCTCTTGCCGCAGCGGGCGGCCCGGTGCTCGATCGAGGAGGGGCCGGCGTTGAGTCGCCGAAGAGGTCAATAACGGGCGCAGGCTTCGCTTGCGGGGGAGGAGGCGGTCTCGAGACAGCGGCGTTTCCACTCAGACGTTGCGAAGCTGACCGCTCGACTTGAATCTTCTGCTGCACCTGTGACAATGGCTGTAGGTAGTCGTTAGCTTTAGCTTCCTCCCCTAGCTGCTACCGGTGTGTACGCACCACGTCGTCATCGTCCTCGCCCAGTGTGGCAGGATCTGGGATGGCACCGTCCATGACCCAGCGCTTCGACTCGTACTTGGTGCGAATAAAGTTCTCAATCTTGGCCTCGGACGGTACATGTCCTGGCGCCAGCTTTGCCTCCCAGTACTTGTTCGCCCTGGCATTGCCCCACTTCAGCACGCTCTGCAGTTGCTCGTCTGTCCATGTATCGAGGTCGACCGATTTGACTTTGGAGATGTGCGTTCCCATGCCACGGTGAATGCCCGAGCATCGAATGCATATGAAGACGCCGAGGTTCCAGCTGGCCCATCGTGGGTCTGTATTGGAGTCAGTACACGGGTGAGGCTGCCGTTGAGTGGTGTCCAAGTACGCTTGTTCCTCTTGCAGTCAGAGCATGTCTTGTTTCCCTCGAGCTTCACCAGGTTCTTGAGCGTTGCGCGGTTCTGCTCAGCGCGATCAGCGGCGGGATTGGGCCGCCTTGACATTGTGAAGTGTGGGGTTGAACGTCGTGTGCGCGTGTGGCGGTGTGGACTTTTGATATGCACGAGTGCCACTAGTCGAGTCTGGGGAGGGCAGCACGTTTGTCGGCACGCGGCTGTCTTTTGAAAGGAACAGGTGGTAAGAGAGATGCTGTTTCGGACTTGGGAGAGCTGCCTTCGTGCCCGAAACTGGCCTTGGCAAGGGTATTCGGCGACATCGCGCCTTGATTGGCCATGGTCTGTTACTGGTCTTGAGGATTAGGTTCGTGCAACAGTGCAGGATTAGCTACGTCAGTTACCGAATTATCACAGACAGCAGCGCGGTTGGTAGAAGTGTACTTCGTATTTGTGCAGGGAGCGCCCTGCTGTGCCAATGATCTGCGCAACGCTTAATCAGAAGTATGGCTACTTTGCAGCCACCTTGGGTATCATAGTCTACTAGTTTTGTTGTACAATGTATTCTCACAACCAGATCATTGCGCCGTCTACGAGCAGTTCATGCGGGACGAAACCTCCAGTCGTCCCAATCCTCATCGTCTTCGTTGTCTTCAGACTCGCTTTCCCTGTCATTCGGCTGTGGTGGAACCATTTCTGCTTCAGTAGATGCTGGTAGCTGAGCAGACTGGGTTCGCAGTGCCTCGCGCTGTTCCCGTAGCTTCTTGACCCTCTCGTCCAGCCCTTCCATCTCCTCGAATTCATCCTCGAGCGCCCTGGCCGCCTCCTCCTTTTCGGCCTCCATGTCCTCGTCTCTCCGCGCACGTTGCGCGCTCTGCTCTTCTCGTGCTTGTGCAGCAAGCTCAGCGGCTGTCATTGGCGCAGCTTCTATCACTGCACCCGAGGAGTAGTTGTATTTGGCCTGAGGCTCTGGTTCCTTGTTCATTTCCGTCAAGAAGGCGTCGAGTTCTGCTTCAGCCGTGGGATCGAGTGTCGGAGGGGCAGACTTTTGCGGTGCTGTTGGTGGTGGTTCTGGTACTGCTTCAAGCATGTCTTCTGCCAGAGGCTCCTGTACTTCTGCACCAGCATCGAAGAATCCTGCTGGCACGCCGGCGGCTTCTTCTGTGCGCGTCCTCTTCTTGTCCTCTGTGCCATCATCTGCCGCCTTTCTTTTCTTGGAAGCAGGCGCTGCTGCTGGAGCTGAAGCTGGTGGCTGCTTCTGGGCCTTCTTTGCCTGTTCGCGTGCAGCTCTCTGCTGGCGCAGCAAAGTTCGTGCGTCGGCCATTGGTGAGACTGCAGCTGTAAAGCAGTCTTGAATTTGGTAAGATTGGTAAGCAGGATGGCCTTGTAGTGCGCTGTTTCAGAAGACGGCGATTTGTCGTTTTGATTTGCTGTTTCTTTGCTTGCGCTCGAGAGCTCAAGGGAGTGCGCCGAAGCATAAGCCCACGAAAACGCCCTAATAGAATGACGCCGGTGGCCGGTGCCAGCTCCCGGCTAACGTAACGTTCTGGAGAGTCAAAGCTCACGTCTCCTCACGCTCTCCACCACACGACACCTGCGACCAACGCTCCCCCCGCCACCTTACTCCATTGTCTCTCAACGCTGCGCCCACTGCAGCGCGCACTTACTGATATACTTTCGGCGCGCTCTCACCGCGTGCGACGCGTCTTCACATCGTGTGACGACAGCCTCGAGCTTGGTGGAGATCTGCCACGGAAGGCACGTCCTTGAAATCAGCAGGCGCATTCCCAGTCGCGCCTTCTGCTCTCGAGATACGGCAAGAGCGCGTGTTTGCGCTCGTCACCCCTAGCTAGACGCTCACTTAGAGCCCTCGTTTGCCCGCGCAGCTGCTTGTTGCGCATCGGCCTGGAGCCCTCCATAGAGAGATTGTGACCCTGCTTGAGCCCATTCTTTGAAAGCTACTGCACCCGTCGTCGTCGTCGTCGTCGTCGTCGTCGTCGCGTCGCGTCCCTGATTGAGCCCACATCGTCTGCATCAGACATCATGTCCGGTAAGCAAAACCCAGCAGCACGCGACAGCACCTCTACAACGGGCGACTGCGCACTACGCACTGCACGCCCCTCCTCGCCACCTTTGCGACGCCCACAGCGGCGCTCGCGACTGGTCCCGAAGAAAGCTGACACACGGTCTGCAGACGAGACACGCCGCTCTGGCCGGGCCAACAAGGGCCACCACCGGAGCAGAGACCTGGATGAGCCGGCCGCTACGAAGCCAAAGGGCAAGGCCGGCAAGGGCAGCAAGAAGACGGCGACGCCAGTCGAGTCACCGGCCCAGTCTGTCGAGCCCGAGGGGGCCGACGAGGAGGGAGAAGAGGATGAGGAGGAGGAAGAGGAGACCATCTATCGCTGCGTCTGCGGCGTGCAGCGCGAGATTGGCGGGCGCGACATGATCTGCTGCGACAACTGCGACGCTTGGCAACACAACATCTGCTTGGGCCTGCCCTCGAGTGCCGAGTGGGGCGAGAAGCCCTACTTTTGCGAACAGTGCAAGCCCGAAGACCACACGGAGCTGCTGGCCGCCATGGCGCGCGGCGAGAAGCCTTGGGCGCGCAAGAAGGGTACAAAGACAAAGTCCCGCGCCAGCGACGTCAAGGGCGAGTCCCAAACGCCTCAGCCCAGCAGCGCGCCCAAGCAGTCTGAGCCTCAGCCTTCTGTCGAGCCAACCCCAACGCCTGCGCCCGCGGCCAAGGAGGCCTCCAACGGCGCTGCCACCAAGGTACGTCATAACAACCTAACTTATCTACTCATCCTATCTCTCGCTCTTACTAACAAAATGTGCACAGGTCGAAGAGGCATCCAGAAGCCAGCCCCAGTCCCCAGTGGGCGAGAAGCGTCGCCGCGAGTCGGTTGCTGAAAAGGACACCAAGAAGACGAAGCGGCGCAAGTCGAGCCAGCACCAGGACAAGGCCGCCGCCGCCGCCACGCCCGTCACGGACATTGCCTCTCTTCCGGAAAACCAGCGAGGCATCGCAGACAAGCTGCAGAGCAACATGGCACCCTTGATCACAACCGCCTCGGACACTAGAGGCTTCCGCATACCCGACGGACAGACAGCCAAGTCGCTCGCCACGCGTTTCGTCCTTCAGATCTGTCAGGCTGCTGTTGAGCACCACGGCGAGCCATCAGGCCCCACTTCTCCTTTCGCCGAACGCCTCCGTACCATCTTATTCAACATGAAGAACAACACCTTCCTCATCGACCGTCTGCTGTCTGGCAGTCTCAAGGCGGACGAATTGGCCACCATGGCCACCGAGGAGATGGCGAGCGAGGAGAAGCAGAGGGAATACGCTGCCATCAGAGAAGCCGCCGAGAAGCAGCTGATCTTGACCGAGGACACTGCGCCTCGAATGCGCAAGACTCACAAAGGAGACGAGGTTGTCGACGATGAAAACGCAAACGACAATACCGAGTTCCGGGCACCACAGCTCCGGGAGCGCGAAACCGAGGACGAAGAACAAGGCGTACGCCCTAGATCTCCCGGTCGCGACCGCCCCTCGCAGACGCCAGTCGATGCTGCCAACCCCCTTTCGGTCGATACCGACGGTGCGCGTCGTCCATCTACAAACTTTGACATCAACTCAGTCTTCGACAAAGTCCGATCGCCGCAGAACAATCAGCATGCCTTCATTCCCCGCAGACAGAGCTCGATTCAAGAGAAGCCCCACCAATCTGTTGATGACGCAGATGTTGATCGCCTACTCAAGGACGAAGATAACGATGTAGAAATGTCCGGGTATTCAACTGACCCTACTGTCTGCTGGCAAGGATCCATCAGCATGCAATCCATGGAGCCTTTCGACGCCGTCGCTCGATTTGTCGCTGGTGGCGATTTTGGCCAAGTCGTGCCTTGGGAGAAGCTCCTTACGAAGCAGGTCTCCATTCAAGGCCGCATAGATCACGCTAAGGGCGATGACTACATTCGCGGCATAGCTAGGTCAGAGAGCCACGAGGTAGCTGTTCTAGCGATTAGTCCTGTCACATCAGAAGGTCGGGCAGTCTTTGACCATCTGTATGAGTACTTCCACTCTCGACACCGCTGGGGTGTTGTTCCTGTTGATCCCACAAGCGAGATCTTGCGCGACCTCTACCTCATCCCAGTCGAAGCTGGTGGCAGTAACCTGTCGCCGTTCATCGACATGCTCGAACACTGCACTATCGAGACCCCCCGCAAGGAGCACATGTTGTTGCTGACCCTCATTGCTAAGCTCCCTGAGGTCAAGCCGCAGCTACCTCCCACAGAGCATTTCGAGCGCTACCCTGTGCAAGGCAATTCTACCGGCCAGATCGCTCAACCCGCACCACCAATGGTCGCACCCCAGAACGGTCCTGCCAACGGCCCCAGTCCTTCGCCGGTCTCCACAAATCCACACGCACCGCAGTACTCGCCAATGGGCAACAATTTTCCACCTGCACCGTATGGTAATCCCTACGCTGCAGCTCCTATGGCTCCTGTACTGCCCCAGCACCAACCTCCTGCAAACACGCCGGCCCACCACCGCATCCCCAAAGCACTCGAGATCCTTGGCCCCTACATTGATTCTCCTGTTGTGGTCCAGATGCTGAACAGTTTTAGCCAAAACGAAGCTGTCGCACAGAAGCAAATGTCGAGCCTTCGGGATATCTTCGACCAGGTGCCTGAGGCCAGGGAGAATATGCAAGTACTAACGGATCATCTGCAACGGAAGAGCGAGCAGTCGCAGCAAGCTCAGCAGCAGAACGCGTCTTAGAAGAAGCGCGTTTATCTAATGACGCCAGACGAACCATCGTCAATATATGCACAATGCGATGCGCTACAGTGGAAGCTAGAAGCACTGAGGAGGAAGACGCATCTCTCAGTCGCAGCGAAGAGATCAGCGCCCGGGGAGAATCGCTCCCCAGGGCTCAAAATAAAGGAGGAGAGTGATTGAGAAAACAGGTTCGGGGGGAAGTCGTTCTTTGCACATTGTTTTCGTCTTGATACCCCATATGTGGAGCGGCGATGGGGGCTCTGTGTCGATGCGTATCGCTTTGGATATTGAAATGTTATTTGTACTGTCAACTCGTTCGCTCATTCTCTTATGACGTGTCTCATGATATATTTGACATGTTCTGGTTCGGGACGTTGCACAGCCGTACAAACATCTCCCGCCTGGAACGGTATCTCTTAGAAAAAGACGCGCTGATTGAAGTGCCTTATCCTTTCGTTTCTATTGGATGTGAATTTCCATCTTCTTTGACGTGGCGGTTCAGCATCGTCTGGGATGCTATGAGGTACCTCGACCTTGACCGTGTGAGATGTTAGAGTATGTCAGTAGGTGTTAAAAGGTTATCTTCTCATCGTTTGTTGAGCGCTACCGCGACCCCATGAAGGTGAATGTATGCTACGCCTAACAAGACCCAACAGTACTCGCGCCCATTGGCTGCTGCCCATCATATAGGACGCTCTGATTCACCTCCTGCGTACTCGGCGCAACATCCAAGCCCGGGTTGCCCGTGAAGAAGTTCACCGGCTTCAGCCCAACAACCATCTTCTCGCACGGCATGACGGGCCAATCCTCCACCCTCGGGTTATGCGTCGACCCAAACGTATGCCACACCACTACATCCTCGTTCCTGACGTTGGCCTTGTTCTGATCCCCAGCCCGCTTCTTGATCGCACTTGCAATGCCCTCGCCGCCCATGGACTGCATCGTGTACTTACCAGACGGAAACATCTCATCCTCGCGGTACTTGGTCACCCACACCGCGTGCTTTCCGTACTCGGAGCGCCGAGCGTGGAACGATGAAGGATGCGCGAGCAACATCTGGCTGTACGACGGGAGTAGCTTGAAACCTCTAGGCGTCTGTGTCATGTCGTTTATACGCGCTTCGTTGACAATCTTGAACATGCGGTTCCTGGCCACGTCGAGATCAAAGCCGCCTTCGCGCTCAATGTAGCTCTCGCGCGTCTCGTAGCCGACACCGAAGGAGTTGTGCACTTCTGGGTCGTCTATTGGCATGGCGTGTGATTCTTCCATGACGACGGAGTTCTTGTGCCCGTCTATGGCAGGGTCGATGCGTAGGCAGAAAAGGTGCTGATGGTATGGCGCAAGGACACCTGGAGCCACGATGGTGCCGAATGAAGGCTTAGGCTCACCGAGGGCAATGGGCACGGTAGAGAGGATGCCCGTTGCTCGGACTTCGTAGTGGATGGAGGCATCCTGCCCAAAGTGGAAGGCGAAGATGTACTCGTAGTTGCTGACAGTGATGATCGTCTGCAGGACGAGAAGGCGCGAGCGCGTTACCACCGCATGGCCTGTGCGGAAGTTCGTGTGCTTCCAGAGGATACCGTCGTCTTGCTCGTGTACGCAAACTGCATTGGGTAGCTTGAGTGGCAACCCAGACGCAGTGTTGTGCCAGCCGTCGAAGTATTTGATCGTACCTGGCTCGTCGTTAGTGGGTGCTGGCAAGGACTGGCGACATCGCTCACCCAGACAGTCACAGCCTAGTCGCAGGTTGTTCGCGTTGATACCCGCACCGTCGTTTCCCAAGTCGAATGCCCCCTTCCTTGGATACGGTGCACGAGGATCACCATACGGCACGAACATCTCCGCTAGCGACAAGCGGTAAAACAAGCTTCGTCCATCATATCGAATGTCATGCAAAGTCAGTCCTTCGCGATAGTTGAATCCCACCCGGAGCGTCCACTTCTCCCAGCTAATTTTCTGACCGTCAATCTGAAACGAAGGGCCTTCAGGCTGAAGGACCTGGTATGGTTTGGTTGTGGTACGTGGGCTTGGCCGTAATTCGGGATGGTACTCACTTGTCTCCGTTGCATGGATTTTCTGGCGATCAAATGTGCGGATCTCATTGTGGATCTGTTCTTTGGCTGAGGAAGGCAAGCGGTAGACTCTGGTCACTTCTAAGTCTTCCGAAACCTCGGCGCAGATATCGAGTGGATACGCGTAGTAGTTTGCGTCGGCGTGGGAAAGAAGCCGAAGGTAGAACCAGCACTATACTGCACGTCAGCGTAAGAAGACAACAAGCCGATGTTCATGACTTCTGACCATGGAGATGCGGTGAGACATATCGTTCGAGCCGTCGGTAGCGTAGGCCCAAGGCTCAACGATCACTGAGGCTCCTGCCGGTAAATCGAGTGTTCTGATTTCGGCTTGCACCTTGTTATCTGCCATGCAAGCCGCTTCGACCTCTTTCATATACTCCGAATCGATGTATGAGTGTTTGCCTTGGAGATGCTGTTGTGTGACGACGACCTTCTGAGTGATATCGACAATGATCTCAATCAGATCTTTCAGCCCCTTGCTGTTCTCTACAAGTACCTCCACGCGAGCACAGCGATTGATGTTTGGCAGCGTGCGATCTGCACAATGCTCCGCTTCGAGATACCTGACTAGCTCATCTTTCGGTGGCTCTCTCAAAGTTATGACTCTAAAGTTCAATTCTCGGCTTTCAAATGATGGTCGGACTATGTTGGCTACCTAATCCAGAGTCAGTTCATTGCGATTCAAGAAGTAGGCGTTAAGCAACCTGCGTTATCTCATCTGGTGAGAGAGGATCGAGCGGATGAGGCGTCGACAGCGTCATCGTATACAGCGAGTGTATTGGAGTCTAGAAGGCCGCGAAAGGGGAAAGAAGCTCCAATCCTCCTTTTTGAAGGCATGTACGGCTCTTATACACGAGCATCTGAATCTGGGTTGTCCTCAAAAGGCCTTGCTTCGTGATTGGTCGGACGTCTAGTGCGCTGTCCTCTCGCCTGCGCCTGCCTCCAAAGGTTCAGCGTCGGTCATCATCACCTCCAAAGGCAACACGCATCTCCACAGCACCACACCTCCAAAGGTAATCCGGATAGAAACTGCTTCGGCGAGATCGTGGTGTTCTTGACATCCAGTTACGTTTTACGTAATGGATGGGTTTGATGGATATCGGCTGCCTGGCGTCTGGGCACTGCAAACAAAGTCAGATTCGCGGCGACGCCATCAGCACCCGTCTATATCAAACTTCGAGTAACTGTTGCAACATGTGGCTCAATGCAGCGATGGTTCACTGTAGTACTCGAGCAAGCATTCGATGAATCGATCTAGATTCGAGAGGTAGGGTCGAAAGAGCGCCTTCTCCACTACTTCATGATTAGTCTTACAGTCTCTCTCCAATGGCCCTGCAGTCTACATCGCGCACACATTTTGACTGCTTCAAGGACTGATCTCGACAATAGGACCGTGATAAGTCTTCCTCGCCCACACTAGGTAGTACACCGCGCTCAATAGCGCGATAGCACCCGTGACCAAGATCGACCAATTCATAGTCGCAACTGTAACTTCTTTGAAACTCGGCCAGAAGCTGAAGAAGAACACAAACGCAAGATACACACAAGAGAAAGCGTTGTTGGCGATTCCAATCGCACCAGGTAGCTTCCAAGGACCCCAAATCGCACGTACCATGCCATCGTCGGTCACTGAGGGTGTTGCGTTGTCAAATGCGGCGCTACTGGGAAGGATCGCACCGGTGCAGCGGCGGTACAGGAGGAGACAGGACGTGAGAAGGTAGGAGGCGAAAAGCCCAGCGATGGAAACGGAGATGACGCCGTTGAAGGCAGTTGTCGAGCCGATGTTGATCAGAGCAAGGAGGGCAGCAATGATGCTGGTGGCCGCAACCGCATTAACAGGTATCGAGGTCCTATCACTAACCTATTGCAATGTCAACCGAACTCTAGTCTTACGGGACTAATGACCTTACCTTGCTCAGCTGACGCCAACCTGGTAAGCCCTTGTCTCGCGCAAAGGCCCAGCAGATGCGCGAAGTTGAAGCGGAGAATCCGACATTCGCGCTGATCGTGAGAACCATGACAATGGATGCCATGACAGCAGCACCAGTTCGGGATTGCACGGCTTGATGGAATATAGCCATGAATGGGAAGGCAGGGTTCTCTGTCAAGACAGCATCCATGTCGCCAATGCGTAGCAACACAGTAATTACCATCACGAAGCCCAGGGTTCCGTTGATAGCGATACCTGTCATGATTGACCGAGGTACGACTACTTGGGCATTGTGGATCTCTTCAGACAGCTGCGAGAGTGTGAGAGATTTTCGATATGGGTGACTTTCACCAGACTTACATGGATTGGGCCATCGCCACCCACGAACGCAAACACGCTGCCCATGATGCCGATACAGAACGATAGACCTTGCGAGTCCCAACCACCCATGTTGACAAACGTTGTGAAGATTTCCTTGGCATCGCCCTTGGGACCAAGAACATGAAGAGGGATGAGGATGGCGAAGAAGCCGAGGATATGCAGAACGAGCAGGCCTCCTTCGAACTTCGGCAGAAGCCATCCAGCCGCCACGTTGATGAAGACGCAGAACAAGATCACTGCCCAGTATAGTAGTGTGACGTGCCAATTCTGAGGGATGTAGGTGTCCGGTTGACAAAGAATGAGAAGACCTTGGATTAGACCGCCAGTGAGGAAGCATCCGGAACCAAGAGAAGCCAACCAGCCGCACAACGTGAGCCAACCTGATATGTAGCTTAGGACTGTTGAGAGACGTCGAGGTGCTAGCATTGACACCCAGTGGTATTGGCCGCCAGACGTAGGTGCGATGGAGACCAGCTCAGAGAGGACCATGAAAACAGAGACAGTACCGAGCCAAACGACTAGGTAGCCGTAGATGACACCTGCAGGACCTCCATTCTGGAATCCCACAAGAAAGAGTCTGTTAAGTGTCAGTGACTGTTACGGGCTTTGATGCAAGCATGCAGACTCACACCAATGAACCTTCCCAGGTGATCAGGACAGTGCAACTGAAGCCAAGGATTGAAAGAAATCCGAACCGCCTCTGACGATTGTTAGTCCGTTCTATAGAGCCCAGCAGTGTTCAGTCTTTACCTTCAATACAGTTTTCTTGCCCAATCGCGCAAGTGCAAGCTCGTCCCTTTGATCAGTTGTGGAGAAGCTTGGAGATACAGTCATCTCAACATCGTTGCCCTTTACGGAGGGAGTAGACGCCATTGTACCACCGGAGCAACGCAAATGCTGCAGAGTCAATGACCAGTGAGGTGCGTACAGAAGAAAATGAAAAACTGCAATGAGATGAGAGGTATGGGTGGTACCACATGTAAGAACGATGGCCTAAGCTCTTGCAAGCGAAGGAATGGTGCCCCGTAAGCTGTACCTCAAGCGTGCAGCGCGACATTGTTCAAATGGGATACAAGCCGTCCCGTCCCGCCTCTCTGGAGCACCTGCCGAAAAGTCTTAGGTGCATATGTACCACCGTGTAGGGTCGTGCAGGGGTAATCGCCACAGAAGGAACATCCAAATGGGCCGGTCCGTCACGGCTCAGGGGAATCGAGTGAAATTGTTGCTCATCTCAAGCATGTGCATCTGAAATTGCGAGTTTAGAATTTTTGAGTAATGGGGGCTTGCGTGAACAGCCAAGTGTGCCAATGCTCATGGTGTAGGCTTGTTGCACAATCGCTGCTTATATCCTGTATCCCTGGAAGAATCATGCGAAACTCCGTGTGACAAACTGAAGCTTACATGGTCCGCAAACGGTCAGCTGGTTCCACCGAAACAGCCCAGCTTTTCGAGACGTTTATAGATCTGTTTTCTGTAGATCGCTGTGCTTGCGACGAGCGCGAGACATCCATCAGTTGATACTCTCGCCCACTGTAGCCTTTCGAGGCGTAGTCTTCTCTGCGGCGACTACCGTCGACTCGAAATAGCCCAGATTCAAAGCCCTCCATGAAAATCTTGGTGTAGGGTAGGCAAGTCGTGACGATGGCGAGACACTGCATGATCTGGTTGCACAGGGCTGACCGCCAGTAGCCGAGCATCATATCGTCTTTCGTTTTCGGATTGCTATTCTCTTGGTGGAAGTAAGCTAGCTGGATTGCAGCGGCTACCATTACTCTGTCAAGGTCAGCTGCATTCACGTTACGATGATGGGAAACCTGCAAGAATCGGCAAGCGAACAGGCTCATGATCGATGCCTTCCTTTGTCGAGCGACACGAAGTTGCGCAGTAATCCCTAGTTCCAGAGCAATGATGGCGAGCTCTGTGACAATATTGAGGACAGCAATGGCATTCCACCAGGTGAACTGCTCGCAGTCAGAGACCGGATGTGCAAAAGATTCAACACGACTTACTCTGTCCACGCAGGAATCGAGAGTTCTATCCCACATGCGAGGTACTCGACACTGGAACATTGCAACGAGAATTGCGCAAAGAATCCACAGGCACGCGAGTGCACCGACACCGTGGTTGAGAGTGCGATGCAGCTTTGAGGGCGTTAGATTGTGTACAAATGCCACGATAGCTAGCTTCGAAAAGCCAATTGACATGAACAACAAGATAGTTGCTGAATATTCAGCCTGTCATAATGGTCAATACCGTATGATTTGCGAGAAGTTTTGCGCAAGCACCTTGAGACCTGACTGGATGGCAGAGCCACTCAGGGTTGCAGATGGCTTTCCAAATCCATAGGCACATTGGAACAGCACTGCAACCGACTGTGCTATGCAGAATACCTGTTGATATTGTCAGCAATCGATTAGAAAGCGCCTTGAGAACATACTGACCAGAGATGCAAGTAGGAATCCTGACTCGGCTCTCAAAGCTCGGAAAACGTAAAGTTTGATACCGGCATGAGTGATGAAAGCTAAGAAACTTGTCGTAAGGCAGAACCAGACAAGAATCTGGACAATTGGGGTTCGATTCGAGTCAGACAGAATGACTTGATCCAGATGTGTCGCCATGTCTGTAGGGAGAACACTGACTGCGGAGAACGACTAGCACTCACAGCGAGGTGGGCACTTAGTGTTGCTCGTGTACGACAATGCTGTCTTCGCCCGTGCAGGGCTCGCGCGTCGGGCAAATAGCCACTCAAATGCCACATCCCGTACTAGGTAACAGCAAGATGAAGTTTGAGCCGAGACGCCAGTGCGACCACTCAGGGTAGGCAGGAGGACGGCTGACGCCAGGTCTGGCAAGTCTTTCAGATAATGATCATTGCGTCTTCTAGTCTATGACTTTGCCGTTTTTTTCTGGTTATGCCCGCTACGTGTGTTAGACAGACTTCGATACATTCCACGACTCCAGCAGGAGCTTGCTGCCGTGTCGCCGTACGATGCTGATAGTCAGTCCCGGTCTTTTCCATGGAACGTGCGTGATATCGAACGGTCGTACTGTGCAAAGCGAGTGAAGTGAGTGATTCGATTGTAAGAAACTGTTGGGTCGCAGACGGCCCGGCTGAATGCCATGAGCCGCAGGATTATCAACCAATGAGGACATTGCTCCGGGATGCAGAGTGAGACAAGTCGGCTTCTATAGGTACGCAGTATATGCATGAGCGGGTGAAGAGCAGGTCTGAAGTGGTAATTTGGTGCAGCCGGTAAGCCGGCCTATTGGCGGAAGTGATATGCGTCTCAGCCACTGAAAGCAAGCATGTGTATGGCGGGTCGCTAAGCCTCGCAGGAACGTCCACTCTGTGCGGCCCGGAAAGTCCTTGAAGCTTAAGTGGCCGCAGCAATACCTAGGTACATGCAATCTGAAGCATCTAGCCGACAGGGTATCCATTGGTGGTCAAAGGGTAAGCTTCGACATTTACCTATTCCTCTTTGATCTTGCATGTGTGCCGCGCTGGCGGTTCTCAAACATCAAGCACGGCCGATGGTAACGCAATCTGGCTTGTCAGCTTCCTGTAAGATGCATTTCGCATGGTCATGCCAATGATGTTGTCCAACAAAGCCATGGACCGACAGTGGCCTGCTCTCACACGTTGTTTCAACTATGTTCAAAGGCACATTTAGTTGACGTCGAATGCTCCTAGGATTGGCGTTGACTGGTTGCTCGCCGAGTAAAAAGCAAAGCGCAAAATCCGGCTGCAACGGCAGGGCCATGCAAGTGGCTGATCTCAAGTGCACAATATGCACGAGCGCTTGTTGTGAGGTGGATAGTTTTTCTCGGGCGCGTTCAAGCGCAAAGTGTGCAGCTTAGGTACAGCCTTGTGTCTGTGAGAGATCTGGCCCGATCATGTGATCAGCCTTGCTTGTGCAGCTTTTCGTCCGCTTTGACTGCGACCCGCTCAATGTTTCGCTGTGAGATTGTAATGGCGCAAGAATGCTGATCTAGCTGGAGGCGTTAAGACTCAGCACCATACTGGTACCAAAACTGTGATGACGTAGCACGTGAGTGAGGAAGTTGTGAACTCCTCTCCACCTCCAGTCAAACTCCGCAACAACCTTGAAGGTGTTTCCAGCCCCAACACTCCTTCGAACGAGATTTGCGCGCCGCGCACCCACCGCAGCCATGCAGGGCTTCAACATGGGTCGGTACTACCCACCCGACGCCTCCAATGCTCCGACCTTCAACAAATCGCATCCTCTCGGCGCCCGCGCAAACAAGATCTCTCAAGGCATCTTGACCGTCCGCTTCGAGCTCCCATTCGCTGTATGGTGCCAGCACTGCAAGCCCGAAGGCATCGTCGGACAAGGTGTGCGCTTCAACGCGGCTAAGAAGAAGGTCGGCAACTACCACACTACGCCGATATGGAGTTTCAAGATGAAACACACAGCATGCGGCGGCGAGTGGGAGATACGCACCGACCCAAAGACCACGCAGTATGTGTGTGTTGAGGGCTGTAGGAAGAGGGAATATGGGCCTGATGACAGTGGGGAGCAGGATGGCGAGTTGAGGTTTTTGAGCGAGGCTGAGAAGGCTAAGAGAAGAGATGATGCGTTTGCCGGATTGGAGGGAAAGTTGGAGGATAAAGCGAGGGACAAGGGTCATAAGGAGAGGATCGAGGAGCTCTACGAGAAGGCTGAGGTCTGGAGGGACCCTTACGACGTCAATGCCAGGCTTCGAAAGGAGATGAGGGAGAAGAGGAGAGTGTGGAAGAGGGAAGAGAAGCACAGAGAAGGGATGCAGGACAAGTTTAGTCTGGGCCTAGACATTTTGGACGAGACGGATGCAGACCGACAACAGGCTGGGTTGATCGACTTTGGTAGTGTCGAGGACGAGCCGGAAACTTGGAAGCCGCTCTTCGCTGAAGCCCACTATGAGAACATAGATGAGCCGGTCAGCAAACCAAATACGAAGAAGTTGAAAGCAGAAGTAGCTGCTGAAAAGAGCTTGAGGGATCTACAACAAAAGCTTGTAGGCAACACTCGCGCTGTGGTCGACCCTTTCGCCTCCAGAGAAGCCAGCTCGAAAACCAGACCAAATTTAGGCCTGCTGAAGAGGAAGAGGAAGGATGAACGAGAAGCTGTGACGCCACCCCAGAGCTTGCTCCCAATTCCCGTCTCAACAGAAAGGTCGACACCGGTAGCACAAGGTCTTACGGCACTGGTAGGCTATGACTCGGACTGATTCCCCACCAAGCTCTACAATCATTCAAATCTGGCGTTTGCTTCACATGATACCCCTTTCCATTGCTACATAGAGATACCGTTCATGATGAACATGAGCAACGAATCAAATCTTTTGCTTCGCCATCCACTCCTCAGCCTCCTCTTTGAACTCCGGCCTCCACCTCGTCAGCGGCGGCCTTCCATTGACAATATCGCCTACGCTCCACAACATCCTTTTCTTGTCCGTCTCCTCGCTCACATCGTTGTCTGGGCAAATGATGTAGAACTTGTCCTGCTCCATCTTCTGCACCATGAAGTCTGCGACTTGGGAGGGCGACCATGCGCCATCAGGTTTCTTGGCTTCTTGGCCGGGATGGTTGCCAGACTACAAAGGTTCAGTAAGTGACAGGCGTTGTGAGATGGGAGCAGGAGACCTACCAGGCCAGTGAAGGTCCATCCTGGAACCAGCAGGTGGACATTTGTGTTTGTGTCTTTGAGGTCAAAAGAGAGATGCTCGGCCAACGCCTTCACGGCGGCTTTACTTGCATTGTACGCTGCATTGCCCGGTGGGTTTGTGATGCCCTGCTTACTGCCTGTGATCACGATGGCGCTTGGTGTGCTGGAGGAGCGCGATTGAAACGAGGGAGCATAGGTATTCAGGCCGTTGATCACTCCGTAGAGATTCGTATTGAGAATCTGTCCGTTATCAGCGCGCTCCGCACTGTATCACCTCCAGTCTACCCAGGGAGTGTTACCTGGTTGAAATACTCGCTCTCGCCCCAGCTTCCCCTCACCATACGCCCGGCGTTCAGCATCAAGAAGTCGACATCGCCAACCTTCTCCTTGAGGCTGTTCCAGGCCCCGAGGTCGCTTACGTCGGACTTGATGCATTCAACATCGCCTTTGAGGTTCTTCTTCGCGTAGTCAAGCGTCTCCTGATTGTAGTCGACGACGGTCACTTTCATTGAGGCTTTGAGGCAGAGCTCAGCAACGGCGTAGCCGATGCCAGATGCGCCGCCTGTGATTAGGGCGCGGGAGTTGGCGCGGAAGACAGACATAATTTCCCAATCGTGAGCGTGAAGAACGAGGTCACCTTTGATCTCGGAGTGCGATATGGCACGTCAATTGATGTTTCCGGCTCTTGTAGTGAGGTCCCAAGAGGCTATTTGTATTCTGAGTACCTGAAAGGTGGGGCTGGTGACGTTGGCATGTACTTTACTTTGGAACCCCGCGATTGTTTCCGGTATCTCCGACTCTAACCACTCTATCTTTAGTGAACATTGTACAATGTCTATGTGACTCTGGGGAATCTACCCAAGGAAAGGGGGTATCAAACAAGATATTGTTCCTTTCACGCCTTCTTGTCAGCGTTGGCAAGAGTGCTAAGGTCCTCCTGCGCAGTCTCAAATCTCTCAACACCAGGTCTCTCTAGCGCTGGCGTTTCTGCCTCAGTAGCTGATGTCGCCGGCTGCCATTGTCCACTGAACAGGCCTGCACCTGGCGCATCAAAGTATTGCTTGTTCGACGGAAGGATTGGGTCTGCTGAAATGTGTGGCGTAGGCAACGTATCACCAAGCTGCTTCGACTCATGTACAGCTGCTGGCGTCAGGACGCTGTCATCGAAGAGTTGCTTGTCATCCTCCACCGCTGGGGGTGTCGTGATCTGTACACTCTGCAGCGTAACCGTGCTTGCATTTGCGCGATGGCCTTGACCGTCGACCTTCAAAGAGAAAGGGTAAGCAATACCGCCCTTTGACGGGCGCGTGCTTGTGCCATCCGTCCCAGGGACAAGGGTTGGCGGCGAAGTGGGATCATCCGACACGATGATGCCTGGTGTATGCGCAGTTGATTCGGCTGATGCGGTCATCTGAGGCGGAAGCCCAGAATTTGAGCGTTCAGGTGCGATGACTGTTGCTTCTGCCAGTCCAGACGAAGGAGGTGCAACTCTGGAAAATTCCCTGGACAATTTCTCGAGATCGTCGGTTGACTTATCGGTCTGGCCGCGATCAGTCACAGTCGAGTGTCTGGATCGTGACCGGAATCGTGAAGGCTTGACAGGCGCGAGACTAGCATCTCGGCTACGCTCTGTGCTACCTGTTGCTTCTCCTGAGGTGGCTACATCCTGCTCAGCATTTGTGGCCGTTGCCTTTGACGGCGGTGACGGCGTTTGGTCTGCTTTTTCTTCGCGGTCAATCTGTGCCAAGTCAGCATCTGAACGACTGTTTGTTTGCAAGTTTACTCACTGTCGACTTATCGTGCTTGCTACCCCACAAACTCCAAAGACCTAATCCAAAGCTCTTCTTTGCGGCCTTCTCTTTCTTCATACCCTTCATCCTCCTACCAGCGAGAGCAGTGGGAGGTGGGGTCTCGCCTTCAAACCTTTCGAAACCTGCCTGCATCTCCTTTACTCGCTGCTGCTGGATCTTGATCTTTTGCTTCGAGAATTTGCTGTTCCATTGCTGCGACGCCTTCATCCACTTGCTGACAGGACCTGGCTTAGGCACACCGACCTCGGAAATCGGCAGGTTTAGAGCAACCAGCTCTTCTTTGGAGGCGAGGGCGTAGATGTAGCCATGTCGGTCAACGCGTTGACGAATCATATGATGGTCAAACTGGGGCAGAGGGTCACCGGCTTTGCCAACTCTACCATCGTGTTGGCCCTTGTCGATAATCCCGTCAGTACCCATGTGTGGCCCAGTCGGACCATCTGGTACCTTGCTCTTTTTCGACTTCTTTTCGTTGCCGTCAGACTCTGAGTCAGTACTGACGAAGGAGATATTGTCATCATCGAGGATGTCAATAGATGTTTGCTGCGCCCTAGCCAAAGCCCAAGCACCAAACTGCGCGATACTGCGGTACATGTGCTTCGCTGGTCGTGTGAAACTGAGCGTAGGGGTGACATGGCAAAGATCGTCCCAGACCTGCAGCTGAACGTTGGTTGGCTTGTATCTTGATGCTTGCACCTCGATTTCTTCAGCCGTCTGGTTGTTTGAGGGAGGTGGCAGGTAGGCATCCGGATGCGCAGCCTTGTGCGCAAGGTATATTTGCTCGTCGCGAAGCAGTTCACCGCCACCGGTTTGAATCAGCAGAGGTGGGAGTCCGCCGAGCGAGGGCTGCAGAGCAGGTGAAACCAGAGGGTGGGTGATGAGGTGATTTGCGGTATACAGCTGGATCTGATCCTTGATCTCGACCCGCCCCTTGTCCAATTGCACGGACAAAATACCTTTTGGCCCGATGCCATATTTGCCATCCGACGAGATCCAGGTGTCGGAACCCGGATTGAGGATATTATCCAAGTCTGGCTTCTCCGTAGTGACCGAGTAGCCTCGCACACGCTCAGCCTTTGCCTCCTTTTGCGCCGCACGATCCTCTTTATCTTTACCGGAGAGCGAGACTCGCGGTGAGGTCTTGCCCGTAGCATGCTCGAGTGCCAGGAGGTCATCAGCGTTTGGGGGCGCTGTTGTGGTCAGTATGCTATGAGCAGGAACAGGACATGTACTTACGCCAACTTATGCTTGGCTTATGCACAAAACCGTGAGCTGGAATGTAGTCCAGCTTGTCGTCACCACTAAGACTCGGGAAGCTGTGTGTGAGGTCTACCCAAGGACTGATCAGGACGGCACCTGCTGGCAACGGCACCCCTTGATCGCGTAGGGTCACGAGCATGCTGACAACCATACCACCGCCAGCCGAGTCTCCGGCGAGAAGGATGGTGTTGGGATCGTGACCCTCTTCGAGCAAGTACAAGTATGCTGCCAGACAGTCCATCAGACCGCATGGAAACGGATATTGAGGCGCAAGCCTGTACCGTGGAGCCAACACGCGCGCCTGCAGCTTACGTGCATGTCTTTGTATCTGGTAGCGATGCTCGTCCACACTGCCAAAGAAGTACGCGCCGCCGTGGACATACAGCATGATGCGCTGCCCCCGTGGCATGCTGGACTTTTCGCGCGCATAGCGGTCTTTCTTCATCTCAATCCACTCGGCCTCGAGCTTTGCTCCTTCACGTCTCCAATGCCACCATGTCGGACCGCCCACCGCCTCGATGCCCTTGGGACCGAGCTGTGCATTAATGTACTGCGCAGCGCGTTGCAGCTGTCCCTGCGGTATCTCGACCCTGTAGTCGTGCACCCAGTGCGGTACAGGTACCCACTGCGCTGTGAAGGCCTGCAACTCCTCGACCGGGTGGAGCGACGCGTAGTGAAGGAACCGTCGGATCAGCTCGAGTCCTTCGTGGTACGAGATGTGCGCCGTCGGCTTCTGTCGTAACGGACTGCGATTTAGGTAGTGCAGGATGTACGTCTCGATGACGGTCGGTGCAACAGCCGCGCCTACAGAAAGCGTGTTGACTGGCATCGGAACGCTGCTACTGCTGCTTGCTTGCTTGCTTCAATCAGGGGTTCGGTTGCGGAGGTAACGGAATTAGCTACACGCGACGATGTTCACTCGCAAACAGAGAGAGGTGGGATTTTGCGGAAGTCCAGAGTCAGCTCCGCGCGTATGTAACAGGACAAACAGAAGGGAAGACCAAAAAGAAGAGGGGCGCAGTATGTTGAAGGAAGACGGCGAGTATCCTACGTGGGATCACTTCCCCAGACACGTCGATCTTCATCGGCGCAGGGGACCGTCCGCGAGCTAAAATCCACTTTGGCTACGTCATCGACCTTGCATCGATTCAGGGTCCAATCCATGTAAACACAACCCCAAAACTTCGTCTTGTATATATCTCTGTTGAGCCAGCTTTGGTGTATGGATATACACTTCAACACCACGCGATCTGGTGATTGTTGCACGGCAGAGCAACGTTTTAATTCTCAAGCTCAAGTCACACAATGCTTATCACGCTGCGACTCAGCGCCTCGCTGCCACGCGAAAACGCCGTCCTACGCGCCCATGTTGTACCTCATTTAGTGCAAGACACTCAATTAAGCCATTGACCTTTTGTAGGACTATAAGGTAAAACAATGGTGCCTACTCCCCCGCCACAATCGCACCTTTTGACCTTCACATCAAATCATTACATTGTTGACCGCCGTTCTCCCGGTACTTGTTGCCATTGTAGCAGTTTTTGCTTTTGAGCTGGCACCCCATGTCGACCTTGGCTACGCAGTATACGAAGGTACCGCAAACTACACATCTAGTTTCAGGATCTTCAAAGGATTTGTCACCTTGTAGTAGTGTAGCGTCTTACTGAACATGACAGCGTCTGTTTCGTAGCTCTCCTAACAGGCTCACTGCGCTGGCAAGCACCTCAACCCCATCCCATAGATTGCAAATCTATCAACCCGGCAACTACCTTTGGTGCAGCATGCCCTCAGAACCGGAGGTCTGGTCAAGGCCAATGGTGATGAGTTCAATCGTGTTGGAACTTAGTGTCGTGTACGTCATACACACTCAAGCTCGCAAATCTTTCCTGATTGTTGGGATAGCTTGGTGAAATCTGATCTAAGGCCAGTTGACATTCGTCTGCCACGGTTATTGGGCAGCTGAAAGCTTTTCTTCCCGTCGAGACGGCGGATATATGTTCTAAACCTTGTCGCATGTTGCACTGCACGGAACGGATGACACAGCGGTCTTCAGAAACAGGTCTCTTCCAAGCTACGTTGACGCCGACATTCGTGCCGTGCAGAGGATTTGGGGGACTTCATCAAGACCGTCCATTCCTCTGAGATAAGCATCCATGACACGTTTCTGGGCCTTTGATCATTGGCCCGAGTACAGTTTCAGCAATTCAAGAACAAGGAAACTCAACCAAACGGGTGGAACGCTGGAAGTAGTCAACATCACACTCGTCTAGGTCGACGCCATCTGGACAATTGGACTAGGACTCAAAAACAACATCACCATTATGGATGCGTACGCTTGGGAGGGTGGACGTGGAGCTTGATGCGACTTTGACCGCAGCGTTGCGGCATAGGTGCCGACGTCAGCCCATGGCCACAAACGTTCCAGACAAAGCAGTCCTCTCTGCTGCAGTACTCTGAGCCTACGATTTCGAGTAGTCGAGGGAAGGTGAACGGGGCTTATCTTGTCTGGCGGGTATCTAGCTTCTCCAATTTGATGAGGGCAGACATCTAATTCAGCAGCACGCAGTCGCACGTACCATGCATTTGACTTGACATCTTCCGCTTGGCAATCTACGATTGGGCTTTCAAATTTGGAATGGTAGACCATTGGACAAGTCGTTTGGCTTCTCAGTTAGGTGGTGCTACTTTATCCAGGTCTAGAGGATTAGATCCTACATCTATCTTACATCTCTCGAATTAAATTCCACTCAGCCACTGTGCCGCCTGCTGTAGCGTGCTCACCATACTGATTTCCCTTTACGCCTAAATGCGCGTAACGTCCGCTCCACACGCATTCGCTCAACGTGATGTTCGTCTGATTGCCTACATACGTTCTAATCTCGTACGCTGTCACAGGATCCCAGGGCGCACTAATGTCCACTCTCCCCGCTGTAACATTCCGAACATCCCCGCTGATCGTCTGCGCAGAGAACGGCGGTTGTGACGAGTTTGTGAAATAAATCTCGAATTGTAATGGTGGTTGCTCGCCCCAATCCATTGCGATCTTGTTGATAGGGTAGAAGGATGAGCTACCGAGATCGACAGTAAGGTAGCTGGTCACGTTTGATGCTTCGGGTTGCCATTTGGTGCTTGCCGCGCCATCGATGGCTGCAATGGGGAATTGGCCGGGCTTGTTGGCCTGGGGAGGCGGGAGGAGGGTGCCACATTGCAACAGGTTGCCCGCAACGGTAAGCGTTTCGCCCATAGGTCGATTAGGCACAATAAGTGGCTCATCGCCAAGTTCCATGACGGTGCTGTTGCGACCACTGCGGGTACCGATAGTGACTGGAATCGGCTTGTCCAAGTATGTAGTGTTCGCCGTGGGGAGTGTGTACTTGTCTCGAGGCAGGCGCACAAGGGTCGTATGAGTGGTATTGGATGTAGCATTGATTCCATGCCCCATCCAGTAGAATGTTCGATAATCCAAACGCTCGATTTGCGGAGGCAAAGAAGGGTCGATATCGAGCCGGTCGTAGTACAGTCCAAGGCCCAGATAACCAAAGATTGCTACACGGTTTGTGCCGCCCATGCCAGTCAAAAACGGAAATGCAGGATGTGTACCACCATTCTCTTCGACATTGTCGATCAGCTGCTCTGAATACTGATACCAGGGTGCTCGAACATAAGGAGAAGCTGAGTAGAGATTGTATGTGAAACTGGAGCAGCCGGAAGGTGAGACTTCGTTCGCGACGACCGCGAAGGACGAGTATGTCATGGCTGGACCATCAAGTGATTGCTTTGCGGCGTAATAGTCGAGATTGGATAGACTGTATGGGTTCGGATAGTGCAACAGATCGTCGACTAACACGACGTCTGCTTGCTTGACCTGAACCGAGCCATTCATACCTGCATACTCCACGATGATGCCGGCGTTTTCGTTAACGGGGAGGCGCATCTTTGCGGCTTTCTCAGTCCAGCTGGCGTTAGTGCTGAGGCCAAACCAAGTGTTGAATTCGTTGGTCTCAAGAAAATGACGCTGGATCAGTGCAGTCGTGTACCCTGCATTGTTGACCTGATTCGCGTACTCGTCGGGATCGGTGGCATTCCAAAGCTCGTATGCGCCGGACGACTTGTTGAAGTCCAGCACTTCCCCGAAGAAGTGTGCGATAGCATTGGAGATTGGCAGCAGAGTGTCCTTGAAAAACTCTTGATCGCCAGTTATGATCATATGATTATTGAATGCCAAGCTGATGTCACCATTGAGATGGTACTCGTAGTCGAAGCACGCCCCAGTGCCTGTACAGTTCCCAAATCGACCGCTCGTCCACGGGTAGACTGCACCACCGGATGTAAATCTTTCTGTCTGGTTCTTGCTGGACGTGTAAGCCGTTTTAACATTTCTTTGTGCCTGCTCAAAGTGCTCTACTCTGTAGTTGATGACGTTCTGTGCGTGTTGCGGATGGGATACCTGAATGCCGGGTGCCATCCAAACGTCAGCGTCCCAGAAGATCATACCTGCATAACAATCAGAGCCCAGTCCGCATACTGGGACACTGTGAATGTTAAGCTTTGTATTGTTGTCGGCTGCCGCTATGGCATTCGGACCAATCATGTTGGACAGCAAGTAGAACGGGTTGGTTCGGGCCAAGATGTGAAGCTCCTGGATATTTGGATCCAAAGGAAGAGAGCCGTTCTGAAGATGATAGTCGTCAACCGAATCGGGTGTTAGGATGGACTCCCACTCTTCGATGTGGGAATGCAACAGCGAATAGTAGCCGTCTTCTACACCTGACTGCGAAGCATTCTTCGCGACCGCTTGCGGATCGGGAAAGGCATCGGTGGACGCAATGCCGACAAACTTGGTAACCTCGGTCGGTCTCCACGCTGTCAGCTCCAGCTGTACAGACTGTGCAATACTTGAACCGTTGCCGCTGCTGAAGAAGCCTTCCTCGACTTGCTCCCGACTCCCGAAATCTATCCAATCGCTGCCACTGAGCGTTGAGTAGACGTAAGCAGTGACATTGGTGATATTGCCCGGCTGGACAGCAGACCAAATTGTCGCTGAGTCTTCCTCGTACTTCTTGTCGATGAAGTCGGAGCGGACGGCGCAGTCACCATCCAGCACGTCGTACACAGTAACGTTGATATCGCGTGTCGCTGTAAGTCGCAATCGAACGGCAGCCTTGTTGACGTATAGCTTGTGCACAAAGAGCTGGTAGTCCACATCGATAACACTGTCGCCAAGGCCTCCAGGCTTCCAGTTATAGCGCCAACTGGCGATGCCTGCTTTTACATCGAGGCTCGAAACGAAATCTGTGATGTGCTCTGCATTGACTGAAGCGTTCAAAATTTCTCCGTTGGCCACAACTTGGAGCCCGCTCCAGTGCGGGATGCCAGCAACGAAGCTTTCCCAGCCATATTGGTACAGCCAGGGGTAATTGGTGCCATTCGTTCGAGGCTGACTGTTCCAGAACCCGGCGATTGTTGCAAATGTTTGTCTTCTACTGAAGAGGGGCCATCCGCTAATGATATTGCCGTCCACCGGTTCGTCAACTTCGAAAAATGGCCCAATAGAGGCGACGTTGATCCCGAAGTACCCGTTTGCAAGCGTCAGGCGTGACTGGTAGTGGCCTTGATCTAAAGCATGAGTATAAATCGTCCAATTGTCATCGTCCCATTGCACGTGCTTGAATTGATCCTGCTCGCTGCTGCTCGAGGCGAGAACCAAGCGAGTTGTTGCTGAGAAAGCGACGAGGACTCGTGCTAACGGCGCGAGCATGTGACACTATTGGCTGTAATGTCGAAATTCAAAGACAGATGTGGTTCGTGACCATATGCAATGAGTGCGGGTGCGCGATCTTATACTCGCGCAAAAGCAAGGTGGAGCGCCACGACGATCCGTTGAAGCGCTGGGACCCATCGACTGTCACACGACGAGCGACTGTTCGCTGCTCTACCTATCCCACTCCACCGCCTCGCCGCTAGGTCGACGGACTGGCGGGTTCGGTGGCTTTAAGATACACTATCTCTCCGCTACGGCTCCACCCAGCCCGTCAATCTGATAGGTCTAGCGTGCTTGCCACGTTCTGCATGGTGGAAGCGTGCAATCACGTTTGCAAACATACGTGCGATGGAAACTCGAAAACATAAGACCACAAAACGAGCAAGGTGGAAGCAAAGGGATGATGCATCGCCGAGTCTGGATGAATGCGGCGAAACCATCTGACGCTAGCCGAGATGTTGTTGTCATTGGTCCCTTCAGCGACATGCGATCTCGCACCTTCCCACAGGGACCCGAACATCGGATTGCCGTCTCACAACAATGCAGTCTCTACGAATCTTCAACGTTCTCATGCACTCAGTATCACTTGTGGCTGATTTGACCCGGCAGATGTGGAGGTCACCCGCCTCTGCATGGTCCACTCGCAGCCAATCACTACCATTCAAGTCAGTCACACAGCTCGCGACATGCTGCGTCAGCCTCGTAATATATGGCCGTTCTCGCATCTGAAGTCACGCAAAGAATCGATGAACGCTACTGCAAACTCGACATTAAGCACTATCTCGCTGCTGCGCAGCTCAGTCAGGCCGACGAGGCGGCGCACACTTACCACTTGAAATGCAAAATAGCAAGCCGTTTTCAATATAGCCTCTTCAGTGAGCTTTTGGATTATGGCAGCCCTGAAGCGCTTGGTCCGACGGACATATGGGCCTCTGATAACATATTGGTGAAATGTCATGTTGAAGATGCAGCACTGTCTCGGCCACTGGCCTTCAGGCTCCGACAAACTTGCCCCAACGCGCTTTTCTAATTAGGTATGGTACCAGTGCACAGCAACACCTTCTACGATGCCATCGCACACTAACAACAAACACTCACCGATCGGATGGAATCACTACCAGAAGAGCTCCTTGTGCAGATTGTGTCGCACGTCGAGCAGCAACATGGCCTCGCCGGCCTCTGCCTCATGAACCATCGCCTTAATCGCATTGCCACCCCCATCTTGTACGCACAATACCAGACCAGCTATGCCAGTATACCTAGTCGGTATCTGGCTACACTCATTCAGCGTCCCGACTTAGCTAGCCGTGTCAAGTCGCTACGATGGGACTACAGCACACTCGCGAAGCACAGAATCTCGGTATTTGATTCCAATGACATTCAACACACATTGCGTGCCTTCGGTTACCCTGTTTCGACCATTACAACGCGATGTGCAGATGCTATCCTGGGTTCTAAAGGCAATGGTGAGCTGACGGATGCCTTCTTCGCGACTACGCTTCTGCACACACCGTACATCGAAGAAATCGAGATCATCGACAAATGGTATGGCGACGATGTAAGGTCTACGCGAAGATGGATTGACCCTATCCGGATGAAAGTGCCACATGGCTTCCATCACCTAAAGTCTGCCAGTGTCACAATGGCATGCATGCAGTTCGACGATGTCATCGTTTTGATGCGGTTGCCTTCTCTGCGGCGCCTGCAACTCTGTAACCTCGTTGAACCCGAAGTACGTGCTGTGGGCCTCGGAATCCCTCCTCAACCATTTTCAAATGTCGATGACCTAAGTTTTCGATCTTGTCGGCTAAACTGGAAGACCGCAGCTTGGATGATGGCACCTTGTAAGGTTTTGCGACGCTTCAGCTACGTCAGCTTCAACCTCGCCTTGCTGCGCTTATCGACCCCATCAGATCTAAAAGAGCTCAAGGAGACGCTCGACAGGCACAAGGACGACCTCAAGTACTTAGACATCGAGGTTGACGTCTTGGTCTCGAGCGGCGAAGATCACGGCGAGATTGGCTCTTTCGCCGCCTACCCTCTGCTTCGCCATCAGCGAGTGTGGTTGAACCCCTTCAAGCCCTACCGAGAGCTTGGTCTGCTTACACCATAAGCTCTGGATATCACAACACCATTTGCAGCACTTCTCTTGCGACGCCAGAGATGACGTCACATCTGACGCTGAGCATGGCACTTCTTCTCCTCGCCAAATTCGCATCGACACTTCCACCCACCACAAACGCTCGAAGCTTCAATGGCAGCGATGACAGTACGTCTTCCTAAGCCGTTCGTCGACATACCACGGGCAGCCTTGATGTACCCTTTCGCTGCGCACATCGAGGCTCTCCAAAACCTCACCAAGCATCTTCGAAGTGAAGCAAAAGCGCCACAATCGATCCCAAACCTGTGGATCAAGCACGAAGACACGAACAGCGCGCTCGCCTACGGTGGCAACAAAGTTCGCAAGCTTGAATACGTCATCGCGGACGCTCTTGCTAAGAATGCAACCCACCTTGTGACCGTAGGCGGCGTGCAGAGCAATAGCCAACGACAAGTCGTTGCGGCAGGGAACCGATTTGGGCTGAGAACAGTACTTACGCCGGATCTGAAGATAGGTAACCCGTCAAGCCAGGATCGGGCGGCGTATGCCAGCGCGGGAAACGTACAGATCAACCATATCCTTGATGCGGAGTGGAAACCCTCTAACTCGGCAGATACAGCGGAGGCGAACAAGGAAGGTGGAGACGGGCTGGCATATGAAGTCGCTGCAAGAAGGCAGATGAATAGAATCAGAGCTGAGGGTGGCACACCGTACTTTATCCCATCCGGTGCGAGTCTTCACAAATTGGGCGGCCTGGGCTTCGCAAGATGGGCGTACGAGGTTCACGAACAGGAGAAAGAGCTGGACGTGACGTTCGATGCTATCGTTGTTTCTACAGCAAGTGGCTCGACGTTAGGTGGCATGGCGACGGGCTTCAAGTTGTTGCGTCATGTCACAGAGCGGAAAAGGCTGATTGGCATCCAAGCGACAAGTTGTGACTTAGAAGAGACGTCAAGGGTGGTCCTCATATCGGCAAGGAACACAGCGAAATTAGTAGGGCTGCAAGAGGACGACCTGACAGAGAACGACTTTGAGCTCGACGGGCGGTTCAATGGAGGGGCGTATGGTCATTTGAACGATGAGACTAGAGACGCTATCAAGCTTTTGGCGAAGACGGAGGGCATTTTGACCGACCCCGTCTACACAGGCAAAGCCGTCGCCGGTCTCCTTGGCCTTGCAAGAGAAGGTTCGTTTGGGTCAGCTCAAAATGTCTTATTCGTGCACACAGGTGGTACACCAGCACTGTCGGCATATCCATCATTCCATTGAACAACGCCTCTACTTTTCCAGATGATTCACTATCACCACTTCAGCACACTCTTAATAGCAGCTGCCAATACCTTGCCCTCAGCTGCGTGCGTCGCAGCATTGGGATGATAATCACACCCAACATCACTCCCCTGTGATGGCCAATCGACAAAGTGCGTCTTCGCACCAATCTGCTTCACGGCATCCTGAACCGCCTTGGTTTGGTTCGTCTTCTGTGCGTCCGCAACTGAAGGGTACCCGTCACTCAGCATGGGACTGTTGAGAAGGAAGAACTGTGCAGCAGGATACTTAGTCTGGATCTGCTTGACGAATTTGACCAGGCCTGCAGTGAAAGTAGCCGGGGCGAGGACCTCGCGCGCCGCGTATGACTGGCCCGACGCGTTGAAGCCGAGATATGACCAGTCATTCGTGCCGAGGTTGATGACGACGGCGCTGGGCTTCCAGCTCGAGGGAAAGGGGTAGTTTCCACTTGCGTCGTTTGCGCCGTAGCGCGTGTACAGCTCCGGAATCAGGGGGGATGTGTCGGGCTGGTTCGCCACAATGTTGCGGACGAGTCCCTTCCCGCTCCAGGCAATGACGTTGTAGTCTGCGTTGAGGGCGTTTGCGGCGAGGACACCATACGTCTTGGGGTTGTTAGTCACAGCGGCATTGTTAGTGCAGGGGTTTGTGCCATCAAGCCCGTAGCCCACAGTGATGGAGTCGCCGATGATTTCGATTTGGCGGGTCAGAGGCTTTTCAGCAACAAAAGTACCGTCTGTGGTGACGGTATTGAGCGACACAGTTCCCAAGGCGGTCTCGGAGCGGCGGCGCAGGACGACCGAGTGCGTGCCTTTCGTGAGTTTTGGGGTTGAGATGGTGGTGTTGACGACCTTTGCGATCTCGGTGGGCGCTTTGCCATCGATGACCAGATCGAAGCTGTTGTCGCCAACAACATTGGCCAGGCTTATGGTGGCGGAAGTTCCCCTGAATGTGAACGATACGCCTGTGCCTGGCCAGGTGAGCTCCTTGGTAGCTGGGTTCACCCGTCCAAGGAATCGGTACCCAGCAGCAGCAGGAGCCGGTGCAGGTATAGCTGTGACCAGCCCGAGGAGGAGAAGAAAGGGAGTGAACATATTACAGGCTGACGTCAAGCTCGAAGATGTTCAAGATGCTGCTGGTGTTTCTCAACGTCCAAGCAGGTTTCTCTTTGGGTCTTGGGCCTGCCAGATCTAAAGTCAGTCATCGCGCTGGGGGCTCCTCTATTCTTGAAGCAAACCATGAGATGAGCACTATGGAGAAGATGAAGATCTTAGCAAAGTTCATGCCGGCTCCATAGTCGCAAGAGCCGGTTAATCTGTAAGAAATGGGGCTAGTAACTCAAAGTACCTCTCTGATTGGCTGGGTTAAATTGCCCTCGGTGTAAAGGATACAGCGATCTGCCTAGTTCGAGCAAATACATACATAATGGCTGTCAGGTACGGAGGAAGCGCTCCGTGGTACTTGGATCTGGCCAAGGCTGTGCACTTCCTGTGGTACGTGTTGAAGTGAAGAGCTATCGCTGTACGCCAGGGGGGCGAGGGGGCTTTGTTGGGAGCTGCCGGAGAGCTGAGCTCTCTTTGGCGCCACGTGAACGATTCTGCTGTGTTGTCGACTCAGGTCGGTTGTAAGGATGGGATGTGCTCTAGCTCGGTTGGGAAGTGTAGATGTTGTGCATATAGTACATGGTATTATCGAAAGTCCTAACGGATGCGGAGTCTGCATTGCCGAAGTCTTACTGCTTCAACATCTTCCTCGTCGCGCCCTCCATCCACAGCTTGGTGTACCATCTGTGCGCTAGCTGGAAATTCCATGGCAGCGGCTCCAGGCCCTTGCCCTCGTTGGTGGTGTTGACAAAGACGCTCTTGAGATGGAACGTCGCAGTGTCCGCCTTTTCGTCGGTGCTGACCTCCATCGAGAAGAGACCATCGCTGGCACGCTGGTCCTGGTTCAGCGGAGAGTCACCGCAGCGCACAATGACCTTTTCTTCACGTTAGAAAACCCCATGGTACAACGTCTTTCCAGCTCCAACATGGACATACCTTATTTGCATCGTGCTGCACCACCTCGAAGTGATCCACAATCTTCTCTCCCACGGGGTACTCGCTCTTCTCCAGCTGCTTCAGGTCCCAAAGATGGTCCTCCCTACCCGGCAGCGCGCGGTACTTCCTCTCGAGATAGCGCCTCTGCACTCTGAACCCAATGCCGCTCCAGATGCCTCTGCAGAAGTCGGTCGTCAAGCGCTCCACCGGCACCGCCGCGCCGTCCTTCAATCCATAGCGTTCGCGGAACTTTTGCAGTGGCAGCGTCTTGATCGCATGGTCGATGCAAATAGGCGCGTTTTTGAGGGGGTTGTGTTTTGTGAAGGTCGGCGTGAGGAGGTCGGGCGAGGACGTGTCGTACGGCACAAACGTTGTGTTGCGCGTGTAGAAGCTGAAGACAGAGTAGCCGAGCAGGGCATTTGCGCCTGCTGCGCCCGCGAGACCGAGGACCACGCCAAACAGCCGCTTGGTGCCGGATATGCGCTTGAACTCGGGTGGAGGAGAGATTGTGTTCATTCTGGCGGCACGTGGGTGGAGGGTGCAAGCAAAGAATAGATAGAATAGAAGTTATCAAGCTTGCTCGTGTCGAGCTCTCGTGGAAGATTGTGGACCCTGTCGGGCTCTCGGTAGTAGTCGAGAGCGAGCTGTCTCTAACACGACGCCCGCGCCGGACTCTAAAACTGGCAATCCACAAAAATACACTCGGATTCTGACTCGAGTCAATCGTACGACATGCTGAGTAGTAATTTTGAGAAATGGGTGCAGGCTCGATCTGCAGACTGGTCACATCGTGTCTGCGCTCGAAGTCGCAGCTGTCACTCTGCACATAATACGGATGGAAGCATCGAGTAAGCCGAAGCGTGTCGGTGTATGAAGAGCAGATGCCGACAAACCGCGTAACATCGAGTGTCTTGTGTGTGATTGATATGACAACCGCATAGCTTCTAGCTCCTGAACAGCATGAGCCCTGCCTCCTCAGCATCACCTTCGATCTCCGATTCGCTTTCGACATCCTCTTCTCCCAGTCTCAGGCGCTTGCCAAACAAGCTGCCAAACAGCTCGTCTCTCTGCCTCTCGCCCCACTCTCCTCGCTCCTCAGGCGCCATGAAGTTCTGTAGCTTCTCCTGCACCGTGTATCGCAGCCTCCTTCCCTTGCTTGCTTTTGTGTCGACTATCTTCTTTGTCTTTGCTTCTCTTGCCACTTGCCATGGTGCTTGCACCACAAACTCCGATGTGCCGTTGGCGTTGACGTCTGCCGAACGCTGCTCCAACAGCTCCTTGAGGAGCAGGCCGTAGAAGTCGGCGTCATCGTAGATGTTTGCGTCGGGCTGCGCACCCTTGTGCGCTGACTGCAGAGGCGCACAAGAACGTGGTGTCTGTGTCCGGGTGACAAGGTGCGAAGATGTCAACTGCGAGTCGAGTACCTCTGTAATCGTCTGTTGCGCTGAAGCATTGAGTCGCGCCTTGTTGTTAGTGACGGTCGTTGCCTTGGTCTTGTTGGACCAGCGCTCGAGTACGACCTTTCTATGCGGCACCGCTGCCTTCTCTGTGCTCTTGATCGAAGACCAGATGTCACTGGACGAAGTATCGGCGTTGAAAGTCGTACGCTTACGCTTTTCGCCGGTTCGCGACTCCTCGAGTGAGATGCGCAAATCAGTAAGGTTGTTGAGCAGGGTGATCGCAGCAGCCTCAGCGGCTGAGACAGAAGCATCCGTTGCAGAAGTGTCCTTGTGTTGCTCCGCGGCCATCGAGTTGGTTGAAATGAGAGCCTTCTGCAGGCGAATGCGCGTGTTCAACAGTGTGTCGAAAGTCTTGCGCTGGGTCTTGACAGCTGCACCCTTTGCAACGTCTGCCTCTGCTCCAGCGGCGAGTGTCGAGGTCATGGACTTGGCATCGTTCATGAGGTCGCGCACAGCGGCAGCGCCTGACTTGCTGTCGTCGCCAGACTCCTCCTCGTCGTCGTCGTCGTCGTCATCATCATCATCATTGTCGTCGTCGTCGTCGTCGTCGTCGTCGTCGTCGTCGTCGTCGTCGTCGTCGTCATGGTCATCCTCTTCGGCCTCCATGTCCACGTCTGTGCTGTCCATATTCTCATCCTCGTCCCCGCTCACATCCTCATCTGAGCCGGCGTCGCCGTCGATCAAGGCGTTGAGGCCCTCTGAGAACTCTGCCTCTTCATCCTCGCCTTCGCTATCGCCTTGGCTGTCCGTCTCGCTGCCTTCTCCGCCGAAGCCTCTGGCGAATGGATCGTCGCTGTCACTGTTCTCGAGCGCTTCTCGGCTAACGCCTTTTCCTGCATACTGCTTGCCGAGTGGCTTGGTCTCTGGTTTCCTCAACTTGCTCTTGCCAACGGCAACATAGTGTTCGCGCCCCGCGTTGGCATCTTCTTCTTCAGACTCGGAAAAACCAGCGTCTGAGCGCTCGTCTTCGCTCGAGCTTGGCGCGGGATCGAGTAGCGACTCTGGGTCGAAGTCTGCATGGTTGTTAGTCTGACCGATGAACACTTCAATGCAGAAGCGACCGACCTTTGAGCTTTGATTTGCCCATCTTATGCAGAAGTACGAGTTGCGGCTGTCAGGCTGGAGCAGCAAATATCGTGCCTTGGGGCCCACTGAAAAGTTCAGGAACGCACGGCCCGTCCCCACCGCCGAGGCGCGTCACTTCCGCGCTCGCCGCAACCACGTTGACAACCCGCGATGCTGAAGCCAAGACTGTTCTCAACGCTGCGTTGCCTGCAGCATGAGAATCCTCTCGTAAGTGGCCATGAGTGGAGAGCAGTGAGACTCTGGCTGAGCAGCTGAAAAGGGCCTCCCACGCTCTGGCGCACCGCCGCAGCTGCCGCGCATGCAGCGAGGGCTGCCGCAGAGACGAAGCATAAAAGACGTGAAGAAGGTGATTGCAGTGTCTTCGGCAAAGGGCGGGGTGGGCAAGAGCACAATCGCTGGTACGTTGATCCCACATCAACATCATCATGTAATTACCGCTCATAAACCATAGTCAATCTTGCGCTGAGCTTTGCCCGTCGCGGATACAGAGCAGGCATCCTCGACACCGACATCTTCGGACCCTCGATACCCACACTCCTCAATCTGTCAGGCGAACCACGTCTGTCATCTAGTCAGTCACCATTCTGCACCTACAGCATGCCCGCCTTCTGACAGTAAACAGACAACCAGCTGATACCCCTGTCCAACTATGGGCTAAAGTCCATGTCAATGGGATATCTCATCCCCGAATCTTCGCCAGTAGCATGGCGAGGACTCATGGTGATGAAAGCGCTGCAACAACTACTCCACGAAGTAGAGTGGGGCGGTCTAGACGTGCTGGTGCTTGACATGCCGCCAGGCACTGGCGACGTCCAGCTCACCATCACTCAGCAGCTCAACCTGGACGGAGCACTGATCGTGTCCACTCCACAAGACCTGTCGCTCAAGGATGCCGTAAAGGGTGTGGAGCTGTTCAAGAAGGTCAATGTCAACCTGCTTGGACTAGTCTGCAACATGGCCGGGTTCAAGTGTCCGGGCTGTGGCTCTGTCCATGAGGTCTTTGGCAACATGAACAAGATTCGGGGCATGTGCGAAAAGTACGATTTGAAGATGCTGGGCGAGATCCCTCTGCACGCTAGTATCAGCGATGATGCGGACAAGGGGAAGCCCACCGTGGTCGCAGAGCCCGAGGGCGACAGAGCAAAGGCGTTCCTGGACATCGCTCGCGAAATCGAGGCGGCAATCGGGTTACCAAAGTAATCCAACGATGCGAACGATCATCTTAGTGCACACACCTGCATCTACTCTTTGCCTTGGAGTAACTCATCGGATTTCACTGTGATAAATAATGCATGCAGACAGTACCATAACCTTGGACATGCTATAAAACATGCCTTGAAATGCACCTCCTGATAAGACAAGGGGTCTGGTGGCAAGGCTGGGCCAAGAAGGATTCGAGGTTTACCGATCGGGGCAGCTCAGCTCACAGCTCAGCTCGTCGGACTCGACCCAATCATTCCGCGTCACCAGATGTACACAGCACGGCGCGCCGTCGACCCACACACATTGCATAGCATCAGCCCCCAACCGTGGCTTTTGTTGGCAAGCCCGCACAGGCCGCGGATTTAGGATCACTAAGACAGGCTATCGGCCTCGTAGCATAATCTCTCGAACGAACACACCACTTCCAGGTATTCTGCCGTTGCGCTTCCTCAATCTGTAGCAGATCTACCCCATGAGATACCATGGTGGTAAAACGAAAACTGACAGGGTATCGCAAAGTGCGCAGTGAGACAAACCTGGACGACGATGCTGACGACATTGAGCTGCTCCAGCACCTAGGGTAAGAACTGACCGCGCCTTTGTCGCATATCTAATGACTAAGAAAGCTGTCACAGAAACTCTGAACAAGACCAACAGCTGGATGGTGTTGGGGATAACATCCATCACAAGATTACGCTCAAGCGACAACAGCCTGCCTCTGAAACGCACACCCAAGTCGCGGTCCCAGATGGAGACTTCCTCAACCGGAGGTCCCCGGGCCGACATCACCTCCTTACAGGCTGGCGTGTTGGTGTACTTGCTGCATTTGTTGGCACCACAGCGGTAGGTCTCTTTAACATCATCATGACCGCATACGTTGTTGCCGGAGGTTGGGCTTCTCCACAAGGCGCCTTTGGTCTACTCTACTCAGGCAATTGCGACAAGGCGAGATCATTGAATGTCTGGATCCATCTGCTCGTCAACATCCTCAGCACACTTCTTCTCGGTGCTAGCAACTACTGCATGCAAGTTCTGAGTGCACCCACTCGAGACGAATTGGTTCGGGCGCATGCGCGTCAGCTATGGCTTCATATTGGCTTGCCCGGCTTTCGTAATCTTCGTTTCATTGCGCGTGAAAGGGCCTACATGTGGCTAGCATTGTTCCTCTCCTCCGTACCCTTGCACCTTTTGTTCAATTCGGTCGCAGTCACCTCCCTGCAAGCGAACGAGTACATGGTCATCCCAACCACCGAGAGTTGGCTCAGTGGTGCCGCTTACAACACTTCCGGCTTTGTCAATATAACTGGAACGGACGCCATCATATCTAAGATTGAACTCTATAGACTGAGCAAAGTTTCTGAGCAAGGCATCTATACCTATGGTAACCACAACGACACTGGAATTCGAGCCACATATCACCAGGTGGCGGCGGACGAATGTTTCAACATGTACCAAAGCCAATACGTGTCGGCCGTCGGCAACGTATACATCGTTCAGGAGAGCCCGGCAGTTTGGCGAAATCTGACTGTTTGGTGGCCACAATTTCACAACAACCAGACTTTCACGTGGACAAGAAAGGTGTCCGAGACACACGACAATGCACAAGGAAATGACTTAACCAAAAACGCTACTTTTCCATTTAAAAGTGTGCCTGATTTCTATCAATCCAATGGCTGGCGATGTCCGTCCCACACTCCGAAAACTTGCAATATCGGAAACCCGTACGAAGTGCCCCGGAGCCGAATTGACTGGCAACCCTACGAATCACCTATCAAATACTGTCTTGTTGAGGACGTTGAAGAGCGCTGCAACGTCATTTTCAGCATCCCAATTGCTGCTCTCGTGATATTTTCAAACATCGTCAAAGCTGTCTGTATGGGACTCACGCTGTACAAATATCGCCGGTGCTCGCCACTTGTGACACTTGGAGACGCAATAGCACACTTTCTCGATCACCCAGACCCACAGACGAAGGGACGTTGCTTATTTTCCAGACGACATGTAGAGACTCAGTGGACGTGGGAGCGCTGCCGTGGTGCCAAGCACAACGAGCTAGGAGTTGAGCCAGAGAGATACAGTCCGAAGCAGAAGCTGTGGCAGACTGCTCCCAGTGGCCGCAGATGGGCTGCTACCTACTTTTCGTGAGTATGCAATCCTCCAAGACGAGGACCCGCTAATGCGATTTCTAGATTTTTTCTTGCCACACTCCTCGGAATTATTTGTATAGGATACTCCTTAATGGGCATGCCCAAAGATTTGAAGAAACTCTGGAACATTGGCTTTGGCACCATCTCTGGCAACAACCTCCTCGAGATCGACGTCAATCTAAAGGGGCCATCTTGATTGCGAATATCCCGCAAGTCTTATTGTCATACCTATACCTCGCTTTCAATGCGTTGTACACCAGCATGTTCATTGCACGCGAATGGTCGACCTACTTCCAGGAGCCAAAGCCGCTTCGTGTTACGTCGCCACTTGGGCAACAGCGGGGCACGTACTGGCTGCATGTACCATTCCGATACGCGATACCTATGCTGGTCATCTCAGGTCTCTTCCACTGGTTGACGTCCCAAAGCATATTCGTGGTCTCGATCTTTGTCTTGGAGCCCTACCGTCGTTTGAGCTCACGTCAGATCTCGACTTGCGGATTCTCGCCTATCGCAATTATTTTCTCAACTTCTTTGGTAGCTGCAATGGCGATTGGTGGCTTGGCCATCGGCAGGTTCAAGTTTGCAGGCGGCATGCCAGTAGCGGCCAGCTGTTCCGCTGCCATAAGTGCTGCCTGTCATCCATCGTTAGAGGATGCGGACGCAAGCCTATTACCCGTAAAATGGGGGGCCATTACGCACGAGGGCCGCACTCACGTTGATGAGAACCCGGTAGGACATTGCGCTTTCTCAAGTCTGCCGGTTGAAGAGCCCATACCCGGTCAATTTTATGCCTGAAAAATCTCGCCACAAAAGTTCATTGCAGCACTTCACCATAAGCCTTAATGAATCGAGTCTAACATTATGGTGTGAACAAAGTAAAACGTAAACGACACCAGCAAGTTCTGGACAACGCCAGAAGTCGATATTCACGGTGTACGATAGATTGAGCTTCGGCTGTTGGCTGCGGGACTTTTCACATAGGCTGACAGAGCGCGTTGTTGGGGCTCTGGCATTTCATCATGTACAATTTGAAGAATAGTAATGTCACCTACAGTATTGGAGATCATCGTTCAAGGGTCCTGTCAGAGACTAGTTGGAGGTGTAGCCTGCAACTAGGCGAAGCTCATTGTTAGACAAGGAAGCCGTAAGAACAGTGATGACTTCCTTAGTACTGTCTCAAAGTAACGGAAGCCGCCAGGTCAGTAGCAGTAGCGAAGAGGCACAAGAAGGGACAGACGTATAACTTGAAGATCAACAGCGAGGTTGCTAGCGGATATTTGTATTAACAAATTACACGCTCAGTGTCTTCTACCTCAAGCGTCCCGCCTATCATTGAGTTTCTAGCCAAGAAGTGAGGCAGCCTTGTAGATCTGGTAGCCAGTCAATCCAGCACCAATTGCCCAGAACGCGCTGCGAATGAAGCTCTTGTTGTGATCCGCAATGTGGATGTAGGCAATCACGTAGGCAGCACTGTATTCGATTAGTTCTTTGCGTCTTGTTATTGTAAACAGCTTAACTGACCGAACAGCCATGAATGCACCGACGAACGTAGTCAAGCCAGTTACATCGTCGCCGACCGCCGCATTGCCTAGTCCCCTTGCGGTGACCCTCTCAGCAATAATGCTGGCTAGTACAGCAGTAGCGTATAGAGGCAGTTGCTCATTGTTGTTACTTTGAGCGTTCTCGGCCCGCTGATACTTCTGGAAGATCTCATCGGGGACCTTGCCTTTCACTGCACTTGGGGACAGGGAGGCCTTGGGATTTGCGTTGTTGACCTTATAGCCGGCGGAGTTGAGGATAGAATTTGCGTACACGTGTGGAATCAGCGAAAAAACATAGTATGCTGGTATGGAGAGAAGAGGGTAATTGAGGGACGAGGAGGCCATGACGATGCTGCGTAGTAGTTGCTGAATGCGAACTGTTGGTGTTGCGAACTAATCGAGTGGCCTCCGCTGATATGTCGTTTGCGAAGGGCTGATGTTTGTTGTGTTATGACACATCGAGTCGCGTGGATGCTGAGATGATGTACGTTATTGTTCCTGCACGGCTCACTATGACGTATCTTCGTTATCAGTTTTGAAATCCCGGAACCCCGACACAACACTTTTGTCTAGGAGTGCGTTGTATAAGACATGCCACTTTTGATCACAACACCCAGCCAGGCAACTATCCGCTCGATGCGAGAAAAGCGAATGTAGTGCTGACGGCTGACATGCGGGGTATCATGACCGAAACATAAAGAATCCGCTCCCTCAAGATATGCACGGAGCAACTACCTGACCAATGTCTTCTACCGAAGAAGTGAGTGTTGCAACGCGAATATTCCATGCGACATGTCATTGTCGAGCATCGACATTCTCCTTCAAGATCCCCGTCTCTGATCTGCCTCTCCCGGTCCACTTTTGCCACTGTAGCATTTGCCGTCATTCTACAGGCACCCTCAGTACTGCAGGCGCCGTCATACCGGAGCCCGTCTTAGGTCTCTCGGCTCTGACAGCATACAAGAGTTCCGAGCAGATGACACGCTACTTTTGCTCGATGTGTGGCGCACACTTCCTGGGCTCTCTTCAGGTTGGCAACGTAACGAAGTGGTTTGTCTCGGCACCCTCCGTTGATGCAGAAGAGGAAGTCTGGGACTATTCTGGACACGTTTTCGTCGGAAGTACTGGGGATGGAGGACTTGCCATATTGATGCAAGACATTGGCGGGAAAAAGCTAGGATTGTGGGACACCTGGGCTGGTAAGAGCGCTCTGTGGCACTTATCAAGAGAACCCGCCGTCGTGGAGCCAGCATCTCGACAACCAGACCGTATGTACGCTCATTGTCATTGCGGCGGCATCGAGCTTTACATTCTGCGGCCAGATGGCGACGAAACTTTCACCGACATCGATGAGCACAACGTTCGCAAACACAAAAACAAATGGCTTGGTATCCATGACGTATGCAACTCATGCCGACTAACCGTTTCGACTTGGGTCGTCTCATGGATCTTCCCTTCACGCAACAAGATCACGCTGGCAGATGGTTCCCCATATCCCTTGAACGGCATCTTCGGGACTGCAAAGGCGTATAGTAGCTCACCGGGCGTCGATCGGACCTTCTGCGGGAAATGTGGGGCTGCAGTAAGCTATACCACTGACGAGAGACCTCACGTGGTGGATCTCGCTGCAGGTTTGCTTCATCATGACCAGCAGGATGTTAGGGCTGAGGATTGGATCGAGTGGAGGATCCACAAGCTGGCTTGGGAAGACGATGCGATTTGGAAACGGGCCCGGGAGGGGTTGAAGAGAGGTTTGCAGGCTGATGAGCAAAACCCGTGAGTACTTTCAGGTCTTTGGCACACCTCTCAAAGCGACGCGGAAGTCACGGCCGATGTACGGGAGATGCGGCTCTGTGTCGGAGATGAAATTTAAGATCTGGATGCTCGCGGCCAGTTTTGATCTTAATTGTAGCGTGTTTCAGCATACCGCAGACCATCTTCGGGGAAATGATTCACATCTCGCTTACTGGCGCCCCCTGTCACTAAACCCTCGATCCGCTCCTCGCCAGCATTATCAAAAGCTCCGTTCCCCGGATGGCTTTGTTCGACATACTCACATTCTTTACCTCCACTCCTTTATTTTGCTGCTCGTAACTATGCTCACTAAGATTCTTTTTTCACTGGCGCTGGTAGCCCCAATCCTTGCGCTGCCTGCTCCGCAGCCAATGGTCATCTCGGATACAACAAAGCAGAAAGCGACGTCACTATGTGGTGTTTCCGACAGCGTTGTTTTGACCGACACACCCTGGATCGTCTTCAACATGATGTACAACCAAGCTTTGACAGTTGGAACTCAATGCACGAACTACAAGAACGTTGCCACCGGCTCGGATGGCATCAAAAAGATCAACTGGAGCGCTGTGTCAAAAATCGACTATGTCAAATCAACGTGAGTCCAATATCGAGATTAGTCGATATTCTCGCATACTCACAAGAAACAGCGACAACGTCCCCAAGGGCTACTCTTTCATCGGCCTAACACAGAACCTCGAGACCAAGCTCTCAGCCATTAAGTCCATACCCGCCACCTACGACTGGACTCGCACCAATACCACTGCCTACAAGGGCAACATCTGCTTCGACTTTATGACATCTGACACGAAGGGTGATTCGACCTCCAATAAGGCCCAAGAGCTGATGCTGTGGCTCGAGTACACCGGTGGTCAGCTTCCCATCGGTTGGACTGCTGGACCTAAGGCTACCATCAACAACCTTTACGGTACTAGCTGGAAGCTGTACCAAGGAAAGAATGAGGACACTGGTATCACTGTCAGCAGTCTGTTGCCTGATAAGCAATTCTCGGGTAAATTCAGCGGTGATATCAAGGACTGGTTGGAGGCACTCGTGAAGGTTGGTGTGTTCAAGGACAGCACGTATGTCAACGTCGGCAACGCTGGTACTGAGCCTTTCTACGGTAAGGCAGTTATGGATGCCACCTTGGGTCTGCAGATTAACTTGTAGATCTTGGGCCTCTTCCAGACACCTAAACAATACGCATTGAGAGCCGAGTGCAATTTGATATCCAAGCCCCTTGGGAAAGTTTAGTCTGTTGGGTACTGTGGAGGACCAATTTGATGTGCACTTTTGCTTGCGTGTAGATGAAAACTCTCTTGCTTTGCATTGATGTCTATACCATGCCTCATGCTGAGACAATGGCATCCCTAATCTTTACTACTCACCGGCGCCAGCAAAACCCTCATCCCCTGTGTTTGGCAAGTATTCGCCCTCCACGCGGTGCTTACCTTGACGGCCTTGAGACCTGCCTATAACAAATGCAAGCCCTACAGCGTCCAGCGGTAATACAACGTTGAATCTTGCCATGTATACATCGTTAATGGTGCTATGCGCGCGACAGAATTTATAGAGATCTAGATCAACATCACTAGCCATCTTTCCTTGATACCACATACCTACCATGCTAGGTCGTCTGAGTTCCCAGGAGTCTCACAGATGGGACTTGCCTTATGTCTCGTCAACGCACACCCGAAGTACACAGAACCAGGCAACTGTAACATTAGCACTTGATTGAATTAACTCCAATATCAAGAAGCATAGCCTGACATGTAAAGCAACAGCAGTGTAATTGTGGATAGGCTAACAACGCCTGCTATATTCTTGATGGGTTAGCAGATACAGACCAAGATGATGGATTTAGAGTTTTGGACGTGAGAGTGGCTCCTTTGTGTAAGATCTAATCAAGCGTCAAGGTCGCTCTTTATATAATGAATCTTCGCCTGTCTTCTAAGTGACCTACATCTGCACATTTGAAAGCTACAGTAAGCATTGCCAAGACTCTCCCAGGAATTGCCTTCCTCTTTACTCATGATTCGAAAATGTCTTCCTGCCACAGTTCCTAAGCAGGACGTGTCAACCCCTCTAATCGTCGCAATGTTTGTTCCGACCCTCTTACAGCGTAGCTCTGCTGGATCATAAGTCTTACCCATGCACTATCCGGCAATTTCAATCCTTAGAAGAAAGTTGCTTGGAGAAGCAAATCTATGTAGGACTTACTCAGAGAAATTGGTCACTTTGATGGAAGAATACATCACAATAGCTTTCGTTTCTGAAGGCGTTCAATGACTGATGGGTTACACACCTGCAGTCAGGAGAAACAGCGTGCTATTCAGGTATACAAAAGATCAACGTCCAATCGAATGATCTAATATGCGTACAAAGGGTGCTATGAAGCCCCACAACACTGTTGGATCGGAGCACAAGCCACAGCAGCAGATGATACGGGTGTACGAATGAACTTACACTACTCGCACCTGGTCAGACCGGACTCCTGTCTAAAGCTTACCAGTAGTAAGCGACGGCCTTCTTCCATCAACGATGGGTGCTGGCTGATCTTCAGTGGGAAGGAATGTCGGTGCCTCACCATCACTAGAGGAAATGTCGTCGACCTGCTGTGCCTTTCTGCGCCTGCTGAGTTTGTCTTCAACGTAGCGAAATATAGCGATGACGAGACCGAAGGCAAGTACTGCGGCTGCGACAGCAAACGCGCGTCGGTAGCGAGGATTGTCGTCGGCGCGGAAAATCTGAGCGCCGTAGATACCTGCGATGTTGGCACCCATGATAACCCTTTTGTCCGTCAGTATGGCTGTGAATAAAACCCAGCGTAAGCTACTCACAGTGCCATAGCAAGCGCACGTTCCTCAGAGTCGGTACAAGTCAAGGACATCCACGTGATGTTGAGAGGATGTGAGAAAGTTCCGAAGACCTGTGTCCACACCACACCAAAATACTTCGCACCCTGGCTGTTTGTCTCGGTAAATATACGGTTGAAGATGTATCCCAGCAAATGACAGCTGAAGCCAGCCATGACCGTCTCGCCGCGGCGATTGAAACGGTCAGAAAACCAACTGAATGAAAATGAGACGGGAATCTGAATAAACAGACCGACGGCAGCCATAGCATTGGATCTTAGGGCGCCGAACCCAAAAGACCTGACAATAGAGGGTGCGTAAGTGTCGAAGCCACGTTGAGGGCCGTTGTTGCACAGAGTGATCAAGAAATGAGCCCACATGCGCCAATTGCTGAACGCCTTCTTGAAAGCAGAAAGGCCAATTTTCTTCTTCTTTCTGCTCTTCGCCGGCTCATCGAGGTGCACACGACTGCGCAAGATGTGGATCTCGCGATCGGTGAACATCTGCCACTTCGGTAGGAAGGTAGGATGCGGTTTCTTGAATGAGTCGGGCAGGAAAAATCCCAACACGAAGCCACTAAGAATTGTAAAGCCGCCCATTAGCACGAATAGCCAGAACCAACCTGCCTTGCCACCGACGCCGCGCATGTGTAGGATACCATAAGCGAGGAGTTTAGCTGAGGCCTGACCGAACTGATTGCCGAAGTAGAAAATCATGACGCGCTTTGCGGTCTCGGAGCGTGTGTACCAGGTGGAAAGTGTCCACAGACCTCCAGGAATGAAGCCAGACTCTGTGATACCTAGCAGGAAGCGAGTAGCGATAAAAGAGCCGTAGTTATTCTGCCATGCCTGGAAGGTGCTGACTGTTCCGAACAGGAACAGTTGAAGAGTGAGCCATTTGCCAGGACCGACACGATAAAGGGCCATGTTCGCGGGAATCTCGAAGAGCACGATACCGAGAGAAAGCATCTGCTGACCAACGTTGAATTGGTCTTGAGTGATCTTGACATCTTTCATGAAATTATCTGTGATAGCGTTCGCAATGTTGCCACGGTCGAGCTATTCATGTCAGTGAGGTTTTCCAGATTAGAATCGTCACCCGAACGTACCTGGAGGCAGAAGAAACCGAGAGTAAGGAGAGGCATTATGATGAGATCAAGCCTGTAAAAATAGAAGTCAGCCATGGTGTCGAAGCTTGCAAGCACTCATTCAACTTACTTGCGCTTGGCCTTCTTCTCCTCCTCGGCGGACCAGTCACGAACCAGCACTGGGTCTGCGACATGTCCATAACTGTCATCCTTGGTGTATTCGACATCTTTAGTATCACTACTCATTTTGCTGGTATCTTCTCAGCGTCGGTGCGAGTCGCTACCTGCGTGCAGCCCAATTTCAGGCTGAGCGTACTAGATATTTATAAAGGACAGGCCCTGTGTGCCTGAAGCGTTACGGCCCCGATAGCGCAGCTGAACGTCTGAGATCAACCCAGAAGTCGTATCGCCAAGTGCGGTCGAAGCATGGCATACTCTGGGAGCCCGTCGCTCGGCGTGCTGGGCTCACAGATTTGATATAGTTCGACTGCTCGGCGCGCTCTTATTTGGTGATGAGGGATGGTCTCATTGAGCCGCTGACAATTAGTAGTAAATTCATCACTTTCTCCAAGGATTCGACGACTATGAGGCGCTGGCCTGGATGTCTTGACGTTGCCCTGAAGAAATCTTCGCTTCCTAGTTGCGTAACCGTATGGTCCGTCTAAGACAAGCTTTCGCCAACGCAGAGCATCGCGTTGACTGAATGATGTCGCTCCTGCGCTCGAAGCATCTCTTACAGTCTCAGCACTCATACGTCGCAACTTTCATGTGTCACAGTAGTTTTCAGTTCCCTTTGCCGGTATTGCTTTTTGCGTTGTAGGTCGGTGAGTTTGTTCTTGGCCTAGGCAGTACCCAGACTCCAGTTGTCCTGGGCATGATGTTGCTATCCGTTGGCTTGAGCACGTCATTCCCAAGGTTAATCATGCTGGCCAATGGCAGCTTCCGGACACATTCTCCGTCGAACACAAGAACAAATCCGCAGCCGCAGCTCAAATAAAGGTCTTGACAACACAGCATCAGGCTAGAGTGCATCGACAATCATCCTGATTCGCTTGTTGAAATGTTTACCAAACCCACCGTGACAGGTGCCACTGGACGTGCATGGATCGCCGCTCATTCTTGTTACTACAGTCCAGGTGCCAATGAGCTTGTTGTCAGTGTCAATACAGCGACGCATCTCGATCTCACAAGATGCGAATCGATCTCCTGCCTCGCCAGAGACTTGGAGGTGAAGGAACACGACCACAAAGTAAAAGCAGTATAGAGCAACTTCCCAAGTAGTTGGAGGCTGCGAATATGGGTGTGAGAATCGCGCCGATCTAATCTGATGCAAATGCGACCGAAGTACTACTGTGGTGACCACATGTCCATCCTCCGAGAGGATGTCAACAAGCAAGTATTCGGCGTCCCACGGTAAGGTCGCTAGATCTTTGACCACAATGCTGACGCACAGCTACTGGGGTGGTTTTGCATTGGCTTCTGACAAAGTCCATATATCTGCAGGTAATCTTAGTGGAAAGTACATGCAGGAGATTACATCGTTCTCCTGGAGCATCTGGTTTTGCCTGCTGTGATCGTGACAGTGGCAATTGGCAAGTCTTTCTCGATTATCTGAGGCGTCAAGGCGGTGAGAAAGCTTTCATAGTATGTCTGTAATGTGGTCTACTCGAAACCTAAGATCTACATGCAGCGGACGACTTCTCAATAAACTGCTGGTCCGAAACATTGGACTTCAATGATGCGCCGATGAAGATATGTCAGCGCCTCACTTGTTTAGCCACAATCGAAAACTAGTGCACTTTGAGTTGCTGAATGCTGAAAGGATTGATTCATTCTCAGGTAGCGTTGCAATACGCGACGAAAATTTTAGCTTATCGCTCACATTAGGGTTGTATACTCTATTACTCATCATGCTCATGTAAAGCAATCCTCACCCCTAAGAACAGCCAGAAGGCACTTTTGCCGGGCATGCTCGCTGGTTGGATGTTCAGATCATGCATAGATGTAGCAGAACGGGCCAGCAAGGGTGCTCATTGCATCGCCCTGAGTTATGTTGGGGAACTGATCCGTGAACATGTCACCGAGAGACATGGTGTCTTCGAGAGTACCGTTACGACTAGGAGGGGAGTTCAAGAAGGTAAGAGTGTCGGCGATGGCATTCTTGCGGTTTTTGATGTCCTGGTTCTGCCAGATCCACCAAGTGCGGTCGATCTGCGCATGATGGACTATATCATTGTCAGTCTGAGCTCACAGAGCACTCTCTTATGAAACCTACAGTAAAAGTACGGGTCAGATGGCGAGTTGAAAAAGTCAGTGCCAGCATCACCACCGATGGTGTAGTGCCCAGCAGAGTGAACGCCAATGTACTTGTTCGGGAAGTCACCTTGAACCAGGCTGGCTGGTGTTAGCATTTTGGAAGACAGCTCTGAACGGAGATCATACTTCTGGAAAGTGCGGATGTCCTTGCTGTTTTTGATGAGGTCCGAAATAATCTCATCGGTGGCTCCCCTAGACGCGTCCTTCATCAAGTCACGGCTGAGACAGCGGGGATTGTAGCCAAGCCCGTCAGCAGAAGGATTTTTAGGAATGTTGGGCCACTTGGTGTCGATAGGGCCGATGTTCACCGTCCAGCTGTGGCAAGGTTAGCAATGTGAGCTGTGCAAGGAATAGCGCGGATCTACTTCGCCATTGGGCCACTCTTTACGCAGCCTCCTCCCTGGCCGGGCTGGAGCTTGATGTAGCAGGATGATATCTGACCCACACAAGTGTAATTTCTCCCCGCAATGTACTCTCCATTTCCACCAATGCTGGTCTCGCTGCCGTCGAGGAGGGGTGACTTTGATGGATCCTCGGCCCACCAAGCCCAGTTGTAGTAGGGCAGATAGCCCTTGTAGCCGCACTCGTTTCGCAGGAGCTGCTCGTATGCCCAGATGTAGTAACGGTGCCAAGCAAGGAAGTTGGCCTGACGCGTTAGTTCGACCAATAAATTTCAAGTGCAAGTCAAGCAACTTACAGTTCCGTGAACCGAGAAGGTCTGTAGAACATGGGTAACGACAAAGTCATCGAATCGGCTCTTAGCTCCGGCAGCTTTCGCTGTGGGAGTCAAAGCTGGCTTTCGGTGAAGACACTTGACAGCATCAATGTAGTTCAGCTTTTCATTCCTGGACAAGGTCGACCTAGAAATTGATTAGAACGGCGTCCACTAGAACCAATTGGAGAAATCACCATTCCCGACGTATTGCAACGTTCTTCAAAGTACAGGTATTCGGGCTGGGATAGCCGTTCAACGCCGCGTCGAGTCCAATGTTGAAAACAGCGTTGGCTGCCAACGCTTCCTGCTCGCCAAACTTGAGTGTCGCGCTGGCGCTGCCAATGAGCGTTGCGGCTGCGATGCTGGAGAAACGCATTATGTTATCGGGGAGATGGGCGCTTGCTGAAGCACACGTTGAAAGAGTGCAGACTGGTAGGACTTGATGGTGTCGTGGATCCGCTCAACACAGGAATAGCAACTGACTTTATACCAAGGGCCTGATGCAGATTCAATTGCGTGCCATGTGGAGTCCTCGTGGCAAGAGGGGCTCACCACTAAGCTTTTTGCACTTGCGGACTGATGCTTCCCGAAAGCAGTCCTGGATCAGGGCCGAAGAGTCAAGTTGGGGCACCAACACCTCGCGCTCTAAGCTTCTAGTCAGTCAGATGGGTCAGGTGTAAGTCCTGTCAGTCGATGTTCATGCAGAGAAGAGTCAGGAACGGGGATGACTAGGCGCTAGGTCTGTAGCATCCGCGCGATGGATTCTACAAATGCAGTGGTAAGCTGCAACGATATCATGAGTCCAAGAATTCCAGGCATGCATCGTTCTGAATGATCCAACCGGCCAGTTGGCGTTTGAAATGAGATAGACTATCACCATGTAAAGAGGCATGCAGTACCTATTTGATTGACCTTGCCTGTGCTGCCGTGTCATCTCATATACCGGCACAATCGATCAATGTGTTTCGTACCCCATACCCACCGACTCTTCTGAGGTACAGACCCACACATGTTGGCGAAATCCTTGAACGGACTCGGAGCTAGTGCTCAGGATTAGCTGCGCCGCAGAAGAGGACCTGAGATTCACGGCTGCGTATGCACGTCGGCCAGGGGTCAAACATAACTTCACAGACGTTCATTGGTGGCTCCAGTGCTTACATTGTTATGGCAGTCGAGTCTGCATGGCGTAGAATGTAAGAGCAGCACCCGCGAAACAGCCTCCAGTCTTGCGGCCCCCATGTTCATGCCGCGCCATCCACGGCAATCTGTCGACGGACGGTGGAGCGCTATGGAAAGAATTATGCCTCAGATTGCGTTTTTGTGACCTTGACAAGGTTGCAACAGCGGAGCAGTTGATGGCCGAGGAAGGTGCAAATTGACCCCTGCACGGCTGCGGGAACGTCAGCCCCACAATTGGCGCCTTGATCGAAAGATTGCCGTTTCCCGTTCAAGAACAGCCGCCAGCGGCACAGTTTGTCCCCATAAATGTGGGAAGGATGCTTGCTATTGTTCTCCGTCACCGCCGCGCCCGCGCCGCAGTCCTTTTGGCCTGCGAAGATACAATCCTCGCAGTGTAGCCGAACAGAGACGATCCTTCCTCCGGCACGATTGCCACGTTCGCCGCCTTCCTATTGTTCGAGCTCGAAGCTTGCGAGTCATCGTTATGATATGCCTATTGGCCGTTCCAAGCATACCAGGATCCTCGCTGAGCTCCGCGGAATCTCGTTCGAGCAAAAGAACAATCTGCGTGGAAGACAATGCTGAACGTGTCAGATGAAAGCCGGACCGATGAGACCGACGGTATGAGCTGTCTTCACGATTCACGAACGGACCGACTTCATATGGCAGGCTTAAAGCTGTGGCGCCGTTGCAGCAAAGTCCATATCTTGACTCCAATGCAGAAGCCCACTCCCTTCATTGATCATCAACATTTAACTTGTGATTGTTCTCCAGCTCCCACAGGATGGATCGCTGGGTACACGATGGTGCATCCCTGGTCTAGGGCAGCCGCGGATCCTGGCTCCGCAGGTAAAGCTCATCCATAGCCGGTAGTCACAGCCAATTTGCGTCAGAACGAGCAATCCAGACGATCTCCTAACGAACCGATCGAAAGCTTCTAGCTCTACACGTGAAGATTATCCGTGCTGTGCCACATCTGAGTGTAATGCAATGCATCTGAGCAGAGTCCCTCGCAGAGTTAAGTACACCAGGTGTCAGTAACACTTCAGTTCACCAGTAGTGTTTTAGCCTTCTTTCATCTTTCAGCTTCCCTCCTTTGTCTCTCCACCTTCAGATCATGACCGCATTGGCTGCTGTTCCTGACCACACGGCCCTGACGCCGGAGTTCATTGCGTTTACCAATGCTCCCGTTCTCCTCACGCAATTTGGATCGCTTTTCGCCGTCACCTCTGTTATCGTACTAGCACGATGCTGCGTTCGTTGTTTCATGATCAAGTCTTTTGGCAAAGATGACTGGCTCATGCTCCTTGCCTACGCCTTTGCAGCCGCGACATTTGGAACCTATGTCGAGCAGACCAAAGTGGGCATGGGAAAACATGTCGCTGTAATCACAATGGACGAGCAGAAGTACTCGCAATTCTTGAGACTTCGACAAGTGTCATCTATTGTTGCCGCGATTGGCGTAGCCCTGGTCAAGATATCCATCGGCTACTTCCTATTGAGACTTGTGGTTCACAGAGGCTATGTGTACTTCTTGCACGGACTCAACATTTTCATGGCACTAGTCACACTCGCTTGTGTCGGAACACTGGGTAGGTGGCTGCGCAGACCTTCGTTTGAGCACGGCTGACAGCAATTTAGTGAGTTGAATCACTGATTGCACATGCACGACCTACTCTACTCATCCAGAGATCGTGACTTCGTCTGGAAGATCTTGATATTTACTTCCTCTTACAGATATGGCAATGTGTTCCTGTCGAGGCTGCATGGAACATGAAGCTTCGGCCGCCACCGTTCGGTACTGGGACAGCTAAATGCTTCTCCCCAGAGACATTCACAAACATAGGTCTCTTCAACACCGGTATGCTAGGGAACGATACCGCCACTATGAGCGTCAAACGCTAACACAAGTAGTCACCACCATTATTACCGATTTTATGATCGCCCTGCTGCCGGTTCCACTTGTGTGGCAGCTGCAACTCAATCTTCGTGCAAAGATATCCCTTATCTTAGTGCTATCTCTAGGCATCTTTGCAGCTGCTGCAGCTATCGTCAAAGCAGCGATCCAGAAAACGATCCTTCAGCATCCCGATCCTTACGTTCACGATCGTTTCACACTGTGGCGGTTCATTGAATTCGACGTAGGCATCATCGCCGCCTCCCTGCCCGCCCTCAAACCACTTTTCAATTGGTGCCTGGGAGCGGCTCGTAGTCTGACGACGAAAGGCCAGAGAAACACCGGTGTGCCCAATTCGCTAGGCTACGAGAAACAATCGGAGTACTCTGACAAAGGCATCGTCCTGAACGAATATAATCCCTCAGCCAATACAGTCCGGATTTCCTCCAGACCCTCAGACGGGAAATTTTGGAATGTTGCATCTGGAAAGGAAAGCGACGAGAGCATCCTACCGTTGCATGACAACAATGAAGACAAGCCTAGGGGTATCGTTGTTACGAGAGGTGTACACGTGGGCTGATGAAAACATATAGTTTCCTCGTTATCGAGTTTAGCAGATATCCAGGAAGCGCACGTTTTAATGGGAGTAGCCGTTCAGTCATGCAATTACATAGCTTAGCACTCATAACTAAGATCAGTATTACAACAACATCATCATAACAGCACTACAAAGGCAGCTTGCTGTCGGATATCGCATCTGCGGCTGGTACTGCAATTCCAAGCAGCCGTCAGAGACAACGGATGTGTGAGATCTCGCTGACAAAAGTCGTTGCCTGAAGAAGGTCCAATCAAACTCAAGAGTTATTCACTTCGAATACGAAATGGTTAGTGTCGTCGTCAAGATGGTGGCGCTTGTGAGCCTCGGGAGTAGGCTACCCCTCAAGTCCCCGCAAACACTAGAGTTGGCCTGACTGGAACAATCGATTCATTAGTGTTGGTCGCAACTCGACGACATCTACGATGGGATGCGTTCACTATGACCGAGCCAGTTCCCCGAAGGAAGATACTACAGGCCGCTATGCACTTGAGCATTGATTTCATCAAAATGCAAGATTTGTCTGCTGCTCGTCATGTCAGTCGATAACCAAGCATTTGTGTGCTTTTTGAAGTGCCGGTTCTAGGCCACTGCTATTGACAGTCCTTGGCCAGTCGGCAGCATGAACGGCGCGTGCTTGTAGCAATGACATGTCAGCTTAGAGTGGGGTAAGGTGCCCACTCAATGTTGGTCCTACCCGGGGTGCTATAAAGAGCGCCTTTATGGACCCTTCCACCTCGTCAAATTCCTGCAATCTATCATGGCACCAGACCTCAACGCAATCGGCAAGGGCGAACGTTGGGACTACTCCACACCAGGGTCCACTGGTTATGAGATCCCAGATGTCGTTTACAATGTAAGCGCAAACTCAAAAACATTGACTAACCGCCTCTTGACATGTATGATAGGATCCGTCTAACCGAAGGCTGAGGGTCATAACCATCGGGGCTGGACTGTCTGGTATTCAAATGGCCTACCAAATCCAGAAACACTGTGAGAATGTCGAGCACGTCATTTACGAGAAAAATGGGGATATTGGCGGCACATGGTTGGAGAACCGGTACCCAGGTCAGGAGTATTGATGATCATACTCACAAGGGCTGACTCCTACCAGGTTGCGCCTGCGACATTCCCTCTCATGCCTACACTCTCAATTTCGCTCTGAACCCTGACTGGCCCCGCTTTTTTTCGTACGCACCAGACATCCAGAAGTACCTTCTCAAGGTAGTTGAGGTGTTTGACCTTCGCAAGTACATGACTTTCAATACTGAAGTTGTACGCTCAGAATGGCAAGACGAAAAAGGTATCTGGAAAGTCTCACTCAGGCAGAAGTCACCTTCCGGAGAAACGAAGGAATGGGCTGAGGAGTGTGACTTGCTACTTTACGCTACAGGAATCTTGAATAATTACAAATGGCCGCAGATCAAGGGCATGGACAAGTTCAAGGGGCGCATCGTGCACACCGCTGTCTGGCCGGAAGAGTATCAAGAGAAAGAGTGGGAAAACGACAGTGTGGCCGTGATTGGCTCAGGTGCTTCTTCCATCCAAACAGTGCCTAAAATGCAGCCGCATGCGAAGCATCTGGACATATTTGTGCGGACTGGTGTATGGTTTGTCCAAATTGCCAACAACTTTGGGCAAAACAAAGAGTATTCAAAAGAGGAGCGTGACGAATTCCGCAACGATCCCAAGAAATTGGTGGCGCATGCCAAAGATATCGAAAATCAAGTTAATGGACTGTGGGGCGCATTCTATGCCGGCAGCGAAGGGCAGAAAGCTGCACAGCAGATGTTCAGGGAAAGGATGAAGGAGCACATCAAGGACGAGAGACTTCTGAAGGGCTTCACACCTAAATTTGAAGTCGGATGTGAGTGATCAGGGTTATCGCAACAAAGCATTCAATCTGATAGCTCACAGGCCGTCGCATTACGCCCGGTGATCCATACATGGAGGCCATTCAGAAGGAGAATGTCGACGTACACTTCACCGCCGTGGAGGAGATTACTGAAGATGGCGTGGTAGGTGGTGACGGCATCGAGCGCAAGGTCGACACGATTGTCTGCGCCACTGGCTTCGACGTCACTTACAAGCCTCGCTTCCCGGTGATCGGCAAGAATGGTGTCGATTTATGTGAAAAGTGGAAGAAGGAGCCTCAGTCGTACCTTGGACTTGGCTGTCCGGACATGCCGAACTGGATCATGTTCGTAGGACCAACATGGTAAGTCAGATACCCCAGAGATGCAAAGCAGTAGCCTAAACGACTGATGCAAAAAACAGGCCTGTGGAAAACGGATCTGTTACGGGGCCTCTGCTGAGTGTGTGCGAGTACAGCGTCCAGATCATTAAAAAAATGCAACGGGACCATATCAAGTCGTGGGTCCCGCGTCAAGAAATCACAGATCGCTTCAACGAGCATGCGCAAGAGTGGATTAAGCACACTGTCTGGAAGAGCGATTGTAGATCTTGGTACCGCAACAATGAGACTGGCCGTGTCAATGGTAAGTCCTTCCCAGCATGCGTTGATTCCAAGGCTGATGACTGCGTAGCTGTCTGGCCCGGCTCATCCAACATGTATGCCGAGGTCATTGCAACCCCGCGCTACGAGGACTTTGATATCGAATATCAACACAAGAATCCATGGGCGCATCTCGGCATGGGATATGCAATGTGCAACAAAAACTTTCCCGAAGCAGACGTCTCGCCATATCTGCAAGTGGAGAACATCGATCCGAAATGGTTGAAGGCTATTGAAAACGATAGTTCTGCTAAGGAAGTACAAGAGGCGTAGTATCAGAAAGCTTACTATGAGAGCCACGGATTGGCATACTTCGGGTTGCAAACAGTGTCGTTGACAGACGATGTGAACCCTTGAAAGCCTTCAGATTACATCTGCGTATCTCAGACAATTGCGTTGGCTTCTTTTCAAGCCACTTGGGAAAGATCCAAGCGATGTCTAGTCCTTGTACCGCCTGAGCAGAGTATCCTATGAACAGATGAGGCCAGGCTCATTGAGACCATCCCTCCCACGTGCAGCACCTATGTTTACAGAATTGAACTCAACCCCTAGCCGTTGGAAGACCTCTGCAGCCATTTTAACGTTATCCTATGATCTGAACTTATGCGGTGGTAGTCTCAACTTCAATCGGCGATGTCTACCACAACTTTGTATCCGCTCGAGCTTGCGTTGTCGACTGAGTTGTGATGTGAATCTGGACATTGAAGAGACCATAAAGCAGCAAATGTTAAGGGCTGTGCCGTCGGAAAGGTGGCAGTGTTGAGGAAAGGTGCGCTCGTATTCACTACTTCAGCATCCAGTTCGTGAAAACGGTCAGCTCTCAGACAGAATGATGCAGTACTAGCCACTGCTATACAGACTGATGTTTCAATGGCACCGGGTTATATTGCTAGTCTTGTCAGCTATATGTGTGCTTCAAAAGATCCACGGGTACTGCGGCCAACACGACAAGGATGGTTGGGCTGGCTACACTGAGCGAGATCATCGGGATACAGGGCTCTGCAAAAGCAGACAGCTTTAAGCAGCGACCGTGGGCAAGTCGGTCAAGAAAGGAGCTCAGAAACTCTTCGATCTGAGGCCACGCGTCGCATGAGAAGTATCCGGGAAGAAACGATACACGATAAATTAAAGCAGTCCCTTTGTTCTTCTCGAGACATTATCATCACTCGGTGGGGTCGCGACCATCGCGCTTTTGCATCTCATTAAAATAGTCCTCGTCAGTCTCGAGGTCGAAAGGCACAGGGCGTGTAAGCGGCAGGAACGGCAGGCCTCTTTCTTCAAACTCCCTGAGTCGCTTAGCAGTGCGTGGCTTCGACGTGTTGACGCTATAAAGCTTGACTCGATGGCAAGAAGAGGTGACGTGTAAGTCCCAGTTCCATGCGCTACGGACGTACGTCGGCTGCGTCTGCGAACCTTGTAAGTATAACATTGCAGTATAGAGACAGCTTAGACTTACGTTCAGTGCATCATCCCAACACCTGACACAGAACTCAAGCCAACCCTCTGCATCGACTGGACATTCGAAAGACCAGGTTCTCCAAGCGTGAAAATACTTCTTGCTAAGATTCTCGTCTGGGACCTCATACCAGACACCTCCGCCGTCGTTGCTGACTTCGACACGCTCAGGCCACCCACTGCCGCTGAACGCCCATCCAGTGAAAGTAATCTTGCCAGGGTGAATGATGACATCGTTGTTGACGGGCGTCATGATTGCGGATGAGACAGGCATAGTCTGGATACTGAAACCATTGCTGTATGTGACGTTTTGCTTGCCTACTTGAGGGGTGTAGTAAAGGTATTCCTTCATCTGAACGGGAGCCATAGACGGCGCATTGATGACGTTGATGCGAGTGAGCCACTTGCACGAGCGAGCACCAATGTAGCCCATGACCACAACTCGGAGCGGATAGCCATGTATAGCGGGGAGGGGCTCACCATTCATCTCCCATGCGAGCAGGACTTCGTTGATCTTCATCTTTCGTACGGGAACGGAAACGGCGTAGTTGTACACCTCACCCTTCTTGAAGTAGGTGTCGGCACCGAAGAACTCAAGATGAGAACCGCCGTCCTTTAGCCCGCCGCAGAATTTGATGACCTTTTTGAGGGAGACACCAGTCCAGCGGGCGGTGCCGATGGCACCCTCGCCCCATGGAGCATTGATGAGCTCGTCGCCGTCACCAGGATATTCGTGGATTTGCTCGATACGTCGAGTACCGGAGCACTGCAGGCTGACGACGGTCGATTGGCGAGGAAATAAGGATTTATCTTTGAGCATTTCGAGGGTGATCTTCTTAGGGTTGTTCACGAGGCCCTCTACTTCGAAAAAGTACTTGTTGTGATCAATCTCAGGGATACCGCCATGGTTGCGCACGAAAAAGTCGGGGTTATTTGTTATCTCGGTCTGCATTGGTAAGCTTTAGGTCTGAAATTGCTCTGAGAGGCGAATACCTCAACCAACCGTTTCTGCGCGTGCGTTAGTGTTGATTCATAGCCAGGTTTTGGTCATCTAGGAAACCCACCCTTGGTGGCTCGCCATTATACGGAAACTGTAGAACATGGATCATATCCTGGCTTTTATCCTTCTTTACGTGATTCCATGAGCTTTCAGGCATGCTGCTGATTGTAGGCCCCAAGGCGTAGTGGTAATACCTATCTTCTATGAGCGGCGATCTGGTAACACTTATGGCGATTGTCGACGCACTTCCAGCGTACTCCCTCCAAAACAGGGTTTTGCTTGGGCAGTGGCTCAAATTGGAACTCTGGAGGCTACCGCAGGTGAGCAATTTCTAACAATACCCAGATTTTGGGAACGATTAGGCACTGACCACCGGGAAGTCGTATTTTGCTAGAATTTCTGCTGCCCTCTTCTTCTTCTCTGGGTATCTTTCCCACTCGACATAACCCTTCCATCCTTCCAGCTCCTCATCAAATATCGGGAGCTCGCCCTGGACCTGGAAGGGCTTGTGGTAGGGCTCCGCAGGTGCCATTGTGGGATTCGTTCGTCAGTTGTAAAAGTACACTAAACACAAATAACGCGAACACTGCGGACGACCGATTACTTATGGATGTTTTCGCAGGCATTCCAAATTCAGTCGGTCATGACTTCAGACTTACCGTCTGCTTAAACCAGGGAAGGTGTTGACAAGCAACGAAGCTTGTCAGAGCTTGCTGCGGGTTACCCATGCGCTGTCATGTAATAGTTCGCGGCCCATGATGTCTGGCGAATGGGAGTGCGTAGATAAGGCCTGCTCATATGGAATTAGCAGCATATCCATCTGAAAGCTGCGTCATTGTGATGACCGTTAGACCGTTGCCAGACAGGGGTGCGTCTCCACTCCAAGCTCGACTTGCGTTATCCTGAGATCCGAGTAGATTGTCGAGTTGGTTGAAAGATACCGTAATAGATTTTCACCTGGAGCGCAAGTTTATAAGAGAGGGAAATGTACGGAAGAATGCTGGGAGCCGCAACTGCTTTGCTTGTGATGCTGACAGACAATGAGCAGGAGATACATGCGCGTCCTTTCTGAAATTTGTGAAAAGACCGTTGGCTAAATACCGCACTCTAAATCGACTGGTCGCGAACTGCCGTGATCAGGGACGCTCGTGGCAGGGTAGGATTGTCATGGTGTTGATCGAGGACGGCACGCAACAAACACGGTAATTGTTCGGCCAAGTGCAGACCACCCTGCATGGCTTATAAAAGTTTAGCGATGGAGAGCTCATGTATACCGGTATGTCAAGCACATCCATCAAGAATCAAACGTCACCAACCGGAAGCTTTTGGAGTTCCGGGGCTTTTCTGCCTCAGTAGTCATGACGAGTGAAACACGTGGGACTGCTGTTGCACGCGCCGCATCGTACCACGCTACCGGGACTCGGTTGCAACAAACAAGTGATCCATGAAGAAATGGAATCCGTAGATGCACGCGGACCTTTGATCTTTTATGAAACCCTTCACTATGTTGACCTAAGCTAAGCAGCAAAGAGACGGTTAGGTTCCCTGATGTCCATGGCGAAGCTAGGCATGCTTCGCCCCTCTGATAGACAAACACGATTGAAGGGTATCGTCGCTCTCGAGAGGTGTTGGAGAAACAGCGTATCGGTACCTACCGTAGTGCACGTCGCGTCATGAGCGCGTGGAGAATGCCGAGGCTTCAACAGCCGATTCGTAAGCACGGGTCGACAACCGTGCAGCTTTACGCACCGACTCGAGAGATCACGGCTCCTGCAGCCGTGAGTAGTCTGTGATTCGAATCTTGCATTGCGACCTGCTGCCGAAGCTTGGGTGCAGCTTTCTTGACTACAATATGGGCTGGCGGAACACGACCTCGCGAGAGCGCCACAGCCAAGGGGTGCCGGTAGAGGGTCCGGGCAATCGGCAAGCGCCGCTTCACTGCACCCTTCTCCATGCTCCATGCTTCACGACAGTCGCGCCTTCCTTGCGACGATTGCGCCTTTCTGGAAAGCCGTCATGACAGCACGACAACTGAGTTGATGTAGCGCTCGACATCGACAAGCTCAATTCTCGTTCGATCGCTTCGAGAGCCTATCATCCATCATCGCCTTCGGCCGCCGCCATGCGCTCCCTCTTTACGCCCTCCCGCTTCATCGTCGTCGTCGTCACCCTGTCGCTCATCACCTTTTTCTGGACGTTTGGGCTCCCTCACCAGGTTGCTGACCCCTCGCTACCTATCATCGAGCACCCCGCAGAAGACACCAAGGTCAACCACCCAGTTGCGCCTGAGCCCGTTGCCCACACTTCGCACGCGCCTGTCTCTAGGACCAGTTCCACGGTAACACCGCTCGGGGCCTGGTCCAAAGAAGGAGAGGCTTATAGGTGGGATGACGAAATGAGGAAGACAAGCCATACGGCTAAGCACACACCCTTGCCCGAGCCGAAGGAACCTGGCTCCGCTGGTCACGATGCTGACGGCGGAAGATGGAATGACAAGAAGGAATCGAAAATCAGTCCAAAGACATACAGTGTAGTGCGAGTCAGTGCAAGTCCAAAGCCTACCGAAGGGCCGATCTCGGGCCTCAATGCGACGACTGCAACCTCTACCCCCGTTTCCTCTCTGCCACCGTACCGCCACACAGCTGCGCCTGTCAAAGGGTTCTGTATGGACGTCAAAAATGCACAGGAAGTCATGATTGTCGTCAAAACTTCCAAGGCGGAGGGCCATGACAAGCTCTCCGGTCACCTACAAGGCCTCCTGTCTTGCGTGCCCAACTTCGCCATCTTCAGTGATCACGAGGGCAATATCGACGGCATACCAATTCACGACGCGCTGCAAGAAGTCAGCCCTGAGACAAAGCAGAAAAACGGAGAGTTTCGCGAGTACATGATCATCCAGGCCGATTCCGAGTACAAGCCAGACGCAAAGAAGACGAAAGACTTGGACAAGTGGAAGATCTTGCCCATGGTCTACAAAGCATACCAGATGAATCCACACGCCAGATTCTACGCCTTCATCGAAGCAGATACAGGCTTGAGTTGGACGAACCTGCTACAGTGGATTGGCAGGCTCGATTACCGCATTCCGTACTACAGTGGCGCGCAGTCCTTTATCAACAACGTGCAATTCGCCCAGCGCGGTCCCGGCATTCTACTCTCGCAAGGCGCGCTACGACAGTATGCCAGATCATACGAAGAACGGTGGGCAACTGAGTGGCAGAAGCGCATTGGCAAGGAGTGCTGCGGTGACTACATCCTCGCTACGGCGCTAAACGACGCGCACGTCGAATTATATACATCATGGCCGCTCATGCAAGGTGAACAACCCAACACGCTAGACTATACCCTAAAGCAATGGTGCACACCTGCCGTCTCATGGCATCACATGAATGGTGAGGCGCTCAATCAGAGCTGGAACTTGCAAAAAAAATGGACAGACAAGCACGGCTGGGAGAAGCCGTACCTCTACCAAGATGCGTTCGACGAGTACGTACTGCCACGTATAACAGCGCAATTGGAAAACTGGGATAATCTAGGATCGGATACCAAGATCATCGCTGAACCAGGGCGCCAAAAAGACATCAAGGCTGCAATGGGTCATGAGCGTGCGACGAAAGAGATGCACGGAGACGCTGCTAGCTGGTCGGCTCACAAACGTGAAGAGAATAGTATTGGCACAAAGAATGATAGAAAGCCCACTGACGAAGCCAACGAAACAATTGACTGGGCGGCTATTGGCACCATGGTCAAAAATGGCGCGGATGACCCAAAATCTTGCGCGAAAGTCTGCCAGGAAGTCGAGGACTGTCTGCAGTGGCGCCACACATTCAAGGGCGACGGCGAGTGTCATCTGAGCAAGGTGATAAAGCTTGGTAAGGCTGGCGAGGACAAGGAGGGGGCTCAGCTGTGGACGAGTGGTTGGATGGTAGACAGAATCATAGAGACGACTAAGAAGTGGGATTGCAAGGAGATTAACTGGAAGTTCTATCAGTAGTTATATAATAAAGTTTAATTGCGCAGCCTGGTTAAAGTAGTATTATGTCTTCTAAATAAATTAAACATAGCGACAACAGCTAAGAATAAGCATAACCTTAGAAGAATAGACCTCTATATAAGCTTAGTAGACTTTATTAAACACCTAAGTAAAGAGGTAGTAATAATAGACTTACTATATTCTTAGTTTATGTTCTTAGTTTAGATAGTAATAAAGTTAAACTAGAGCTTCTAAAACTTAATTATCTATATAAGAATTTTAGTAAATTGTTTTTAAACTATAGCTGCTTTAAAGCTCTAAACAAAGCTATATTCTACTTATTAATATAAAATTACTAAGTTTATAAAAAGAATACTTTTAGTAATTTTGCTATAATCTTTAATTTCTCTTTCTCTATTAGGACTAGTATAGTATAAGTTTCTATTTAGAATCTCTTATACTATATAGTTCTATATCTACTATACTTACCTATTTAGGCCTAGTATTTAGCCCTATAGAATTATTTCTAATTATACTATTTTATACTTGTTACGCAATTGCTCTAATTAGTACTTTTAGTACTTTTACTATATTTCTTTATTATAATTCCTATATTAGAGCTAGTATATAATACTTAGTTAGAACTTATTAATTAGATACTACTAATTCTAATTCTACTTAGAATAGCTTGCTAGTATAGATATTTATTACTATTAAGATTAAGAAGACTTATTAATTTGCTAATCTAAAGTAAATAGAGTAATTAGTCTCTATTATATAGTTACTACTACCTAGAGTAGGCTTATATATTTGCCTTTAGTATAATTTCTCTTTAGCTAGTAATTCTTATACTCTATAATCTATAGTAATTACTATAATCTAGAGTCTATTTAATCTTAGGTTAGCTAATTATATATAGTAATCTTTTATAGTAAGCCTTGTAAAGAAAGTATAGAAGTATTGTAATAAAAGATATAATACTATAAGTATTATAAAAGTACTTTTTTTGTTTTTTATAGTAAAAGGCCTAGATTACTAGAAAAAAGATATTAATAGAAGTAAGCTTTAGATTATAAAGCTATATAACTATAATATAGAATATATTATAGTTATAGACAAGAGGTTTATAATAAGTACTATTATATAAGTAAATATAGTAGTATTACTATTAAAGATAGGTTGCTAGGTACTAATTCTACAAGTAGAAGCCTTTTTACTATATAGAAAAAGCTTAAGAATCTAGACTTCTAACTATCTCTTTGTAGTAATAAACTATTATTATATAGAATTACTATAAATAGATTTAGAGTAATAAATGCCTTATTTTATAGTATAATTTTCTATTTTTAAGATATAAAAATAGTATTATTACTATTTATAATATAAAGAAAACTATTTTTATTATAAATAAAGAAATCTACTTTCTATAAAAAGTATTAAAACTAGAAAACACTCTAGCATAATAAGTATCTATGCTAGTAAGCTATTCTTAGCAGAATTAGAATTAGCAGTATCTAATTAACAAATCCTAACTAAGCACTATATGCTAGTTCTAATATAGGAATTATAATAGAGAAATATAGTAAAAGCACTAAAAGTGCTAATTAGAGCAATTACGTAACAAGCATATAATAGCATAATTAGAAGTAATTCTATAGAGCTAAATACTAGGCCTAAATAGGCAGGTATAGTAAATATAGAACTACTTAGTATAAGAGATTCTAAATAGAAACTTATACTATACTAGTCCTAATAGAGAAAGAAAAATTAAAGATTATAGCAAAATTACTAAAAGTGTTCTTTTTATAAACTTAGTAATTTTATATACCTTCTTAATCTTTATACTATCTCTTTACTATAATATTAAATTATAGTATATTATAAGTACTATAAAGTTATTATAGTATTATAAATCTACTAGATTAATTCTAGATATAAAATCTAAGAATTTAGAAGGGCTAGTAGATTTAGTTAGATTATCTACTAGTATTATACTAGTACTTTTATATACTAGATTAATATTACTAGCTAGTAGATTTTCTCTAATAAAGTAATAAGTTATATCTATATACTTTATTCTAGCGTAATAAATAGGATTTTTTGCTAGTTCTATTATACTTAAAGAATCTATTTTAATAGTATTAATATTACTAAATAACTTCTTAAAGTTAAAAGTAGTATTATTTACTAGTAATTTCTTAATTATATTTTGTAGATAAATAGACTCTTTAGTTGCTTCTTTTAAAGCTATATATTCTGCTTCTATAGAACTAAAAGCTACTATTTTTTATAGTTTAGAAATCTAGCTTATAGCAATATTATTAATACTAGTATTATTACTAGTAGTTAATATAAATAAATTGCCTATTATAGATTTTCTAGAGTCTATATTACTTTCCTAATCTAAATTAGAAATACCTATTAAATTAATAGGTATAGTAGTATTAGATTGTTTATAGAGTATAGATAAATCTAATCTTTTATTATTAGCTTTAACTAAGTAACTAAATATATAATTAGATATTTATAGTATTCTAGGCTAGGATTAGACATAAATCTAGCTAGATAATTTACACTATATACTAGATTAGGCCTAGTAAATATAGTTAAGTAAATTAAACTATCTATTTCCTTTTAAAAGTTTTTAATTATAGTACTTTGTTCTAGGTATTTACTTAATTTAATTTCTATAGGTAAAGAAATAGATTTAAGTTTATTATTAAGTTTATTAAACTTAGTAATTATCTTTGTAATAAAAGATCTTTATATAATAATAAAAGATTTTTTAGATCTATCTTTTATAATTTCTATTATAAAGAGGTACTGTAATAGCAAGGTAATAGTATAGGGCCTTAGGTAATTATAGAGTAACTTATACTATTCTACTTATATATTTTCTTCTTTTTATATTCTTTACTTTGCCTATGCCTAGGCCCTATAGAGCTAGCGTATATAAAGCGCACGTAACTATACTTTTATAGGCTTTCTAGCCTTACTTTAAGCTCTATTATAACTATTTCTCTTCTTCTTAAGCTACTATTCTAGTAGCTAAGTAGACCTATACTATATAATATTTCTCTACTTTGTTTTCTTAAAGTAAAAGTAAGTAAAAAGTTTCTATATATATTTCTATAGAAACGCGCCTTATTTACTTTTATTATAGAAACCTATAGTATTACTTATGCCTTTATATTAGTAATACTTGCTTACTACCTTTATTAATATAACTTCTATAGTAGTATTATGCCTGCTCTTTGCTATTACTATATTATAGAATACTTCTACTTATATAGGTGCTCTACTAGCTAATCTAGTAAGTTAGCGCTTTATAGTTGCTCTACTATTACTAATAATATATATAGCGCATGCCTATTACTTATTATATTAAGCTAGAGAATAGTTTAGGCAAGAATATCTACTTTTACTATGCTAAATATACTTCTATTACTTATATTATTAAGTATAACTATAAGTTTGCAAAGTAGTGCTTATAATATACCTGCCTCTATAAGCCTTACTTTCTATTAGCTGCTAGAGATATTTAGTTCTAGAACTTCCTAGTTGCCTAGTATATACATATTATTACTTAGAAGAAGTGCAGAGAGAATATAAACAAGCGCTAGAATAAGTAAGTAATATTAGTATAATATTAGATTACTAATATTAAGGCAGCATAGTATAAGGCTATAAAGTATAGTAGCACTTATAAGCCTAAAAGTAATAAAATCTACTTACTATAGGTTAAGGCTTCTAAGTACATTGCTTTTGCCTTAGAAGGTATTCTTAACTACTTTTATTATTTTATAAGTTCCTATATAGCTTTTTTTCTTTTCTCTACTATAAGTAGTATTTTGCTATTATATTAATATTATCTAGTAATATTTTTCTTCTATTAGCTCTACTAATATACTAGCCTTTTATAAGTTATTTTAGACTTTTTACATTAACTTCTCTAGTAATAGTAATAATAATAATAATAATATCTCTTCTATATAACCTACTAAGCGCTATTATACTATTCTGCTAGAGAATAAGGTAGTAGACTAAAATAACTCTTCTATAGCTACTCTAACTCTATTATATACTATATATTCTTCTATTACTACTTCTTCTACTATAAAGAAGCTCTACTATTATAGCACTACTTCTTTAAAAACTATTATAAAGTAGTTATTATACTCTTAGTTTAAGTCTTATATACTCTTACTATACCTAGGTAACACTACTAAAAGTACACTTCCTATTTTATCTTAGAAGCCCTTAGAGCACAATATTAGTAATACTAAGTACTAGATAACTAGTAGCCTAGGTCTTTCTAGTATAGAGAAGGCTAATAGTTTGCACTCTCTATCTAAGAAGAATAAAGTTATAGTACTCTATTATATTTATAGCTATTCTTATAGTAGCAAAAATAAAAAAAAGTACTAAGCTATTATATTAGTATTATCTTAGGTACATAGTGCTGCTAGTCTTTTATTGCTATAGTATTACTTTGCTATATAATAGTTATTAGATATTATAATCTTTTCTTATATTCTAAAACTAGTTCTTTATCTATATACTCTTATAAAACTTATTTATTATATTTGTCTAGCTAGCCTATCTATTTAATAAGGTATTTTATAGCTTAGCCTATTTTCTACTTATTTAGTATAGTCTCTACTTTATAGTATAGATCCTACACGTCCCTATTATCTAATTAGACTAGTTCTAGTAATAGTTTAGAATTACTATACCTATAGTAGTATAGTCTTAACTTTAAGGTGTAGAAAACTAAGTAAATAGAGATATTATAGAGTAGTTTAAGCTTATAGGCTTAGTACTTTATAGCTATAATAACTTTAAAAGGTTCTAGAAATTATAGTACTAGCTTCTAGCTTAGAAAGCATAGTTATAGGTACTTTATAGATAGAAAGACCTTATTACCTTCTCTAAAAACCTATAGTCTATAGTATGTATTATAGTATTTTTCTTATAATGCTATAGCTTAGAGCTAGTGTTCCTCTAAAGAGGCTCTAGCTTTTACTAGGCTTTCTACCTACTTAGTAGCCTCTAGAACCTTTACTAGCATAGTAGTTTTATAATTAATATGCAGGTAGAAACTATAGCAAGTATAAAATAGCAATATCTTAAGAGTAGGCTACTTAGAGTTATTATATACAAATTCTACTAGTAGTAGAAGGCTTACCTACTATTACTATTTATCTCTAATATAGGCCCTAAGATACTGCTCTAGAGTTTAATTCTACTTTTCTATTTAGCTATCTATTTATAAATAGAATATAGTACTAAGCTATTACTTTACCTTTATAATATAGCAGAATTTAGACTAGAATTTAAATATAAAGACACTACTTTAGTCTATAACTATACTCTTAGGTAATCTAAAAAAGTATATAATCTAGTTAATAAATAAGTCTACAAGGCCTACTACTATTAGAGTTTTTATAGTAGGTATATACTATACTATTTTTATATATTAGTTTACTACTACCTAAATTACATTATATATAATACTAAAGTACTTACTAGGTAGTAGTCCTATAATAAAGTCTATTATTAGCTCTTGCTATAGGCTGTCTAGTTATAGCAGCGCTACTAGAACACTAGGTAGGCGCTATTTTAGCAATTTTGCCCTTTAGTAGATAGAGTAATATTTAATATACTCTTTAATATCTTGCTCTATATTTAGCTAGTAGTAGTTTTATAATAGAAGTTTAAAAGTCTTTAACCTTCTAAAGTAACTAGCTAGTAGGTTATTATAGTATTTTTTAAAATCTCTACCTAGAAGGTAGGTTTAGTAAGTATATAGGTTCTTTTTTTATACTATAAAACTTCTTTAGAGCTATAGTCCTAGCATAAACTTATAGATTTATAGAGTTTTTCTATTTAATAGATTTTACCTAAAGGTTTTATACTTAGGCTTTTCTAATAAGGTTTTAGAAAAGTACTTATATATCTTTATAAGCTTCTTAGTCTATAGCAGCTACTCTTACTATAGTATGCATAACTTGCCTAGCAAGTACTAGTACCTAGGTAATAGTATTTTTATAGTTAGGTACCTAGCGCACTACTATTATATCTTCTTAGAATTTATTCTTAGATAGAATACTTTTCTAGAAGTATAGCATACCTATTCTATTAGGAACTATTATCTAGCTACTACTTCTAGCTAAGGCTATATCTAGCTTATTTACTAGAGCTTCTAAGAGCTGTAATTTCTTATATAGAATAGGTAATATATCTAATATATGCTCTTTATACGCAGTGCTGTAGCCTACTAGCTATTATAATAGCCTATCTATAAAGTTACTAGTCTCTAACCTATGCTTAATTTTAAAATTATATTAAGTAAGCTTTAGTGTCTACTCTACTTACTTATATAATAGTTTTTATATAGTTATAAACCTTCTTAGGTTATTATAGTTTATAAAAACTTCTAGTCTTATATAAAGTTCTTCTATATAGTATTGCTAGTATTCTATTATTACAATAATAGCAAGAAGCTCTAAGTTATATATATAGTAGTTTTTTTCTACTAGTAATAGCTTATATAACTAGAACACTATAGAATACTAATTACTATTATTATAGAGCTAGAAGAAAATACTTACAATACCTATTATTAAGGTATTAGTTTCTAACCTAGACTATAGTACTAGGTTATAGTGTCTTAGAATAGGCACTACTGCAAATACTATATATAGTTATTACTTAGCTATATCTACCTTAGTAGGCTAGTTAAAGAGTCTTGTCTTTTTTCTATTACTAGAACTTTTAAGCAGGTTTATAATAGGCGCTATAAGAATAGAGAACTTTTTAATAAATTGCTAATAGAAGTTAGTAAACTCTAAAAATATCTAGATATTCTTAAAAGACTCTAGTATTACCTAGTCTTAAATTACGCGCACTTAACTTAGGTTTATTATAATGCTATTAGTATATACTATAAACTCTAAGAATTTAATACTAGTAGTTATAAAAGTAAATTTCTTTAAGTTAATATATAGTTTATACTAGCGCAGCCTATTTATAATTTTCTAAATATATTTCTAATAATCTTTTAGGCTTTATAAGAAGATAAGAACATTATCTAGGTATACTATATAGAATATATTAAGATATTCTAATAGTGCCTAGTTAATATATTTCTAGAATATTATAGAAGCGTTAGTAAGCCTAAATAGCATTACTATATACTTAAAGTAACTATAGTAAGTTTAAAATACTATCTTCTACTTATTACTATAATAGATTTAGATTCTATAGTATATATTTTTTATATCTAACTTAGTAAAGATAGTAGCTCTACTAAGCTAATCTAGAGTCTTTTCTATTAGAGGGAGTGTAAGCCTATCCTTAGTAGTTACTTTATTAAGGCCCTAATAGTCTATATATAACTATAGAGTACTATTCTTCTTAGGCATAAATAGAATAGAGGCCCTAGTAGAGCTAGTGCTTTTCTAGATCTACTTAAAGTATTATACTATTATAAAGTAGTTATAGAGTATCTCTAGTTCTTTAGGTAATAGGTTATAGAAAGGCCTATATAGAACTAATACTCTATTCTTAATTTTAATTATATAGTTGCCTCTATAGTATTTAAGTAGTATATTAGTAATATTACTACTAGTAATATTCTTATATTTACTTAGTTTAACTAGAAGCTATAAGGTTTCTATTATTACTATTAGTGTTCCTACTATAATAGCGTATATATAGGCTTTAGTATTAAGTGTTTTAATAAATCTTTTAGGCTATTCTAGGCGTATAGCTTAAGAGTTAAGCTTATAGTACTATTCCTTTATTTTATAGTTAACAAGAATATAGGCCTATTTTAGGCCTAGAAGGCCTAGTAGTATTAGTTTTACTATATTCTAGATACTATATAGTATTATAGTAAATTCTTAGTCTCTACTCTAGTAGTCTATTACCTTAATATATGCCTAGTATGCATAAAAATAGGGTGTTATAGTAGAATTAGGGAGCTAGATTATAAGTAAGTTAGAGTTGTTAATTTCTTAAAGTTCTAGTTATATAGCTAAGGCTTTATTAATAGTGTTAACTTTAGCTCTACAATCTATAAGCACTATTATTAGCGCCTATCTATTAAGCTTCTAGTGCTTTACTCTTGCTTCTATAGTAATATATTACTTTATTATAAGTACTACCTTCTAGTTAGAAGAATCTATTAGGCTAGAGAGTTTTTTAACTAGATAGTATTAGCGCCTAAAGTAGGGCTTATCTGTTTATACTTCTATTTTAAGTAATTTCTAGCCTAGTAGCCTATTCTTCTATAGTAAAAGCAGGTATTTAGCTAGTTTAAGCTAGAGGTATTTTACTATAATATTATAGTTAGTGTACTCTACCTAAGTCTCTAACCTATATTTAAGTTTCTTTAATATGCTCTTTATATACTAAAATTATTCTAGTATATTATTACTAGTAGTATAATAGACTAGTAAAGGTTATCTTCTAGTATTACTACTCTCTTAACTAGTTCTTAGTGTATTATTAGAAACTTAGATTAATTTAGAAGTGTAATATAGATTTCTAGGCAGAGCTTGCTATATAAGTATATTACTAGATATTTCTATTTATAGAGTAGGTTAATCTAGTTTTCTAGTATTAATAAGTATATAGCAAAATTATTTACTAACTAAGTATCTTTCTATACTAACTTCTAGTATAGTATTATAACCTAAAGTTCTCTATTTACTAGGCTCTTAATCTAATTTAAAAAAAAGGATATTATTATGCTCTATAATAGTATTATACTATTATCTTCTAGTTCTTACTAAATCTATAATTATTAGAGTGTAGGCTGTAGATATTATAATATAAATATAATTTTCTAGTCTTCTAAATAAAATGCTATAGAGTTAAAGTAGAATATAATTTATAGTTAGAATTTAAAATTATAATACTTCTAAATACTTTTACTCTTAAATACTAGTATTTTTTTAATTTTTAGTCTATATCCTACTATTATATATATAGTAGTATTAAGTTAGTTCTATAGTAATTATAGTTTAAGAAAAAGTATAACTACTAGGTATTTACCTATTAAAGATACTAGTGTTTCTCTTTCTAAGGCTAGGTTTAGTTTTTATTATTTAAGTTTAGCTATCTCTGCCTAGAGCTATTAAAGCTCTACCTACTTATATAGTTCTTATTACTAGCGCTGCAGCTACGCTAGCTGTTCCTAGAGTGTTATAAGTATATCTATAGAAAGAGAAGATTCTAAGTTTCTTAGTAGATTACTACTTTTACTCTATATTTCTATTACCTAAGCTATTACCCTACTAAGTAAAAGATAAGTTAAAATTATAAAGGGGTACTATAATAGTAAGGTATTAGTATAGAGCCTTAGGTAATTATAGATTAACTTACACTATTCTACTTATATATTTTTTCTTTTTATATTCTTTGCTTTGCCTGTGCCTAGGCCCTATAGGGCTAGTATATACAAAGCATATATAACTATGCCTTTATAGGCTCTCTAGCCTTACCTTAAGCTCTATTATATCTATACCTAGAAATTCTTTTATTTCTTCTAAATTAGTAATTTCTAATTTAGAAGAAGTAGCTAATTCTTTATATAGATTATTTACTAAAGTAATATCTTTAGCAAATACTAGAATATTATCTATGTATATAGCTAGAATTATAGGCTTAATAGTGTATATAAATATACTATTATCTATTTTAAAAAACTTAAAATATATTTCTTCTAGTATTCTAGTTAAGAATAATTGCTATTGCCTACTAGCCTATTTTAGACTATATAGCGCTTTATTTAGTTTAGAAACTATATTAGAATAATTATTATTCTTAATTATAGTATTAATATAACTAATTAGGCTTTTATTTTTAATTTCTTTTAAAGATTTCTCTAGTGTAAAAGTACTAACCTAAGAAAGTAGTACTAGTATAAAGTTATAGATTTAATAAGAGTTGCTAATAGTTATCTATAGACTATTTATCTACTATATATTAAGTAAATATTAGAGCTTACTTAACTATTAAAGCTTTATTAGAAGCTTATTAGGTAGTTATTAGAGCTTTAGTTTTAGAGGTTAGTAAAGTATTAAGTAGCCTAAGGCTTACTCAGCTAAAGTATAGACTAGAGTATAGCCTATTATAAAATCTTTCTTTTTACTAAAATTTATTAGAGCTACTATATACTTAGAAACTTCTCTATATAACTTACCTACTTACTTACTTTATTTCTATTATATAGATCTTTTCTTAGTACTACTTTACTACTATACCTACTAAAGCTAAGCTTAAAATTAAAAATAAGTCTATAAAGTATAAGCTTATCTAGGTTCTTAGTAAGTCTAATAGTAATAAAGAAGTAACTTCTATACTTTTATATACCTACTAGCCTCTATATAGCACCTTTCTATAAGTTTTAATACTTCTACTTATTTTAGCAATAACTATAACTAATTTTTCTATTATCTACTAGTTTTTATATAGTTATTATATTATTTTAGTAGCTTTCTATAGGCTTTCTAGTATTTTTCTCTTACTTAATATATTTTTATATTACTCTACTATTTATAAATTTTTATAACTAATAGCCTTTATAGTACTTTTCTAAAAAAGAAAAGTACTTACCTTTTTACTTCTACTACTACTACTACTACTATTACCTCTACTTAGATTAATAGTACTACTAATACTATACTTTATAATAGTAGTAACATACTTTATATTTACTACTTAATCTACTATAAAACCTATACTATAGATAGTATCTTCTATACTACTTACTAGAGTGTGTATAAGTATTATATTACTATAAGTTTTACTTTCTAAACTTTTTTTTTTTTTATAGTATAAGAATTTTACTAATTATTCTATATAGCTACTAGTAGAGTATAAGCCTACTACTATTTTAGTTTATACTTACTATAATAGCAAGAACTAGTTTATTATTACTTAGTATAAGAATAAGATTAAGTAGCTAAAGTACTTGCTTAGTAAGTATATTAAAGATCTTCTTTCTACCTATACTAGTTTTATTAGAAGTTAGGCGCTTACTACTTTCTTTACTTATACTTTACTATCTACTACTAATATATTAGGTATTTTAGCTCTAATTATTATAGTTCTTAAAAAGTAGCTTAAGGTCTTTACTAGTATTTATTAAGACTAGGCTTAAGCTTCTTAGGTTCTTATAGATAGAATTAAGTAGCTTAGAAGTATTATTACTAATACTTTTACTAGTATTAGAAGCCTTTTATATAACTATAATATAAGTTTTTTAACTTTTTACTTTTTTTTCTTATTCTTTAGCTAACTAATTTCTTTAGGCTTTTACTAGCAAATTCTTTAGTACTTTTTTTATAGGTATCTATAAGTATATTATTACTATAGAGTATAACCTATAAGCTATAAAAGCTAGTTATAATAGTTATACTAGCTATTGTTCTATTCTGCTAGAGTCTAAGTCTAATTCTAATTCTAATAAGTAGATTTATACTCTTTAAAAATAAGGCTTCTATTATTACTAGTTATAAAAAGCTCAGTTCTACTATTCTATAGTAGTTATAGGTAGTTTATTAGGTTTTTTAGTTAAAGTTTTTATAGTACTAGTATACCTAGCCTTTTAGCTATACTAAATATCTACTTCTAGGTACTATAGTTAGTTAGTAGTTTATATAAATATTAGAGTTCTACTTTTTAAGTATTAGCTTTCTTTATACTATAATTTTACTTTTATATTTTTATTCTACTTATTTCTACTACTTTATACTCTTTTCTTATTAGAAACTATTTATTTTAACTACTAAAGTAGCTATTTCTATTTCTATTTTTTTAATTTTTAATATTCTTATACTTTTTCTATTATACTAATAGCCTATTCTAATAGCTAAATTCTCTATTTATAGCACTATTTTTATAGTTCTAACTATTATTTACTACTTCTACTTTTCTATTCTACTTTTTTTTCTAACTATTCTACTAAACTTCTACTTATTCTTTTTCTACTTCTACTTATTTCTTTCTTTTTTCTACTTATTTATACCTATATTTCTAGTAGAAACTATAGAGTTTATAAGTTCTTTCTAACTTCTACTAGTAGAATACTATTATTATTATATTTTTCTACTATTTCTACTATTTATATATCTAGTACTTTATAGTCTTCTATATCTACTTATAGTTACTATATTAAAGCTATATTCTCTACTTATTTAACTAGGTACTTTTACTAGTATTTTCTTCTATAAGTAACCTAGTATTCTACTAGAATTACTTATACTTTCTATTTATCTTTAATAGTCCTATTCTTTTACTAGACCTAGATTAGGCCTAGTTACTAGTTTAATATTACTTGCCTAGGTAATAGGTTATTAGAATATAAGTAGAGCTTATTAATATAGAACTTATTAAAAGAGCTATAGATATTAAGTTCTACTATATAGAAAGATACTACTCTAGTAACCTAAAACTTATAGTTCTTCTAATCTAGCTTTTTACTAGTTCTACTATTAGAAAAGTAGTAATTAAACTATAGCTATACTTTATCTTTTTCTTATAGTACTAGTGCTTTTTTCTAATATTATTTACTCTTATATTTCTATTTCTATTAAGCTTTTACTATTTTAGCTTATATAAAAGTAAATATTTCTTTAAACTTCTTAACTATTTTTTTAGCTAAGTAGACTAGCTAGCTGCTTATTTAGTAGTATTCTATAGTATCTATATTAAAGTTATTCTATAGTAGGTTTATATTATACCTATATTAAAAAAAAAATAGGCTTACCTCTATAGAAGTTATATTCTAACTTTTAATTACTATCTAGGTAGTAAGTAGCTACTTTACCTAGTTATTCTAATTCTAATTAATATATACTTATAGGTATTACTTAATAGTACTATTTATTTATTTAGTACTACTATTAGTCTATAAGTAGTAGAAAGTAGATAGTTATTAAGTAATTTCTAGTAACTTATATAGAGTTTTGTAGAAGTCTCTAATAAACTATACTTTTTTATTAAATACTATAAACTTAAAAAGCTAGTAGTAGGCTACTATATTCTTTATAAATTCTATAGCTACTATTTTAGTAGAGATATTAAGTAATACTACTAAAATAATATTTTTGCTTAGGTAGTTTATTACTACTATTAGCTATTTATAGCTTTTGCTTTTAGAAAGTAGGCTAATAAAGTCTATAGAGGCTTTTTTCTATATATAGTTAGGTAAAAGTAGTAGTTTTAGAAATCTATACTCAAGTTCTCTCTAAGGTTTTATTTATCTATAGGTATTATAGTTCTTAGTAAACTATTAGTAAGTAGATAATATACCTAGCTAAAAGTATATATATAAAAGTATTATATATATTACTTCCTTCTCTAAGTACTTTACTACTAGAAAGTTATAGATATCTACTATTAGAAATATCTATAGTTCTATATTATTAGAAACCTATTATCTCTAGTAGAACTATAAGTGCTTTTTACTATTAATATTATACTTAGAGATAGAATACTTAAGGCCTAAGTATAAAAAAAACTTATACTACTCTATTTTAATAGTAGTTAAAGCTTTTTAATGAGTACTATTAGAGTTTATTATATCTACTTATTTTAAAATCTAGTTATCTATAGCATTTTAGCTTTTAATATTTTAGGTAAGTAGGTTAATACTACTATTACTATTATCTAAGATAGTATTTATATAAGTAAGTAGAGCTAGAGTAGCTTTATTATTTATATCTATAGGCTTTCTAACTAATATAAAAAAGTATAGTAGTTAGAATTCTCTAGTAGCTAGTTAGGTGTCTATACTATTAGAAATTTTTTTTTTTTTTTTAATAATATATCTACCTATCTATTAACTTTCTCTAGCCTATATATAAATATAAGGTTAAACTAGCTAAGTAGGCTAGACTAGTAGATAGATCTTTCTAATAAAAAGTAAGTTTTATAGAAGTATTCTAAGTTTTTATAGTTAGTAATAACTATAAAGTATTAGACTTATTTTAACTCTATAGACTATTTATTTAGGTACTTAATTACTACTAGAAGTTTCTTATTATAAATTATATAGTTAACTTCTAATTTTAAGTTTTTAGTAAAAAAGTAAGTTACTATATAAAGTATCTAATTACTTTAATATTATAATAAAACTCTACTTATAGCCTATCTAGATATATCATACTCTAGTACTATTTTTAATTCTAGGTTAAAGTTTACTAGTATAAGTTATTAGATAAAAGCTTTCTTAAGCTAGTTAAATATAGCTTATTATTATTAGCTCTATTAGAAATTAATATTTTTTCTAGTAAGCTTTATTAGTAGAATTATAGTCTTAGAGAATTTAGTAATAAACTATTAGTAAAAGTTTATAAAGCTTAAGAATAACTATATACTTCTTATAGATTTTAAAAGCTTCTATACTATAATAGTAGATATATTATTAGAATCTATAGTAATACTTTTTCTAGCCTTAATAATAAACCTAAAGTATTTTATATATTAAACTAAAAATTTACTCTCACCTATATCTAGGTATAGGCTAGTAGCACTAAGCTTCTAGACTATTATTTTAACTTTTTTTTATAGTCTACTTTTAATCTATCTAAATATATAAAGATATTATCTATAGAAGTAGAGCAGTACTTATTAAAGTAGTTCTATAGTATCTAGTTAATATATCTCTAGAAAGTGCTTAGTATATTAGCTAAGCTAAATAGTATAACTAACTATTTATATAGTTAAAAGTAGGTATAGAAGGCTATTTTCTACTTATCTCTATTTATAATTTTAATTTTATAAAAAGCCTAGATTATATTAACTTTAGTAAACTAGTAAGCTTTAGAAACTTAGAAAAGTTTTTTCTAGATTAATAGAAGTAAGTACTTATTTTTTTTAGTAATTATATTTAAGTTCTAATAGTCTATATAGAACTAGAGTCTATTACTAGGTTTCTTTATAAAGAAAACTAGTATAGAAGTAGAAAATTTACTAATATAGATAAAACTCTAGTTTAGGTAGGATATTAGTTTTTATTAAAGCACTAGAAGTTTTTTTCTTAATATATTATATAGTAGTCTCTAAGAAATTTTTGCTAGTTTTCTATTTTTACTAACTAGTTTAATTAAATAGTCTACTATTAGTCTATAGTATAGTAGAAGCTTATCTACTTCTACTTTTATAAAAGTTTTATATTTACTTATAAAGTATTCTAGAAGCTTTATTTATAGATCTACTACTATTTTCTTATAAAGTACTTTCTTACTATCTACTATTAAAGCTATAAATACTTAAATACTTAGGTTAGACTTAGCTCTATTCTTCTATAGGTTATAGGTCTTAGTATTTACCTATTATAAGTTATAAAAAGGTTTTCTCTTTTTCTAACTATAGATATAAGTATATAATATATATATAAAAATTAATTTTTTTTCTAGTACTAAAGTAATACTCTATTTTTTTATTTCTAGTTTTTCTAGAATTAAGTTATACTTTTTTTCTTTATTAAGAATATATATAAATTTTTATTCTATATATCTATTAATATTAAGTAGTAGTTCTATTATATTAGTTATATATAATATTTTCTTTACTACTTTAATAATAGCTTTTTATCTAAAAGTTATATACTTAAGATTTTTCTTTTTATAAACTTTCTAAAGATAATTCTATAAGTTAAGTATCTAGTATTAATTAATATATAGGCTATAGCACTATTGTTTATAATAATATATAGAGATAATAGTTTTCTATCTAGCTATTATTATTAGAATTTTCTAAAGTTTTAGATTATTCTTTATTTTTTTCTTTTATACTTCTACTTATATCTTTAGATAGAAGTAACTAGTTTTCTAATTCTATTTTAGAGTTAGGTATTTTCTTAACTATTCTACTAACTATAGAGTAGAACTAGATACCTTTAGAATAGAGTAGGCTATAGTACTTATAGTAGGTAATATAATAGCTTTTTTCTTTATAGTAGAGATAAAAGTTATTTTATTTTCTCTATTTCTACTTTATATATATTACTTAGGCTACTTATAGGCATTTTCTTTTTTCTCCTTTACTATTCTAGTTCTAGCTAGAGTAGGCTTTTATAAGTTTTTAGTTTATTTTATTTTTTTTTATTTTATTAGTTATTATAGAATAGAAAAGAGTTCTTTATCTAATATATAATAATATTAATACTTATAATATAGTCTATTAGAGTATAGAGGTTCTAGTTATTAGGTATATTAACTATAACTATTTCTTTTTAGAAGTTAGGTTAGATAGTATTCTAATAGAGTATTTTTAAGTTTTAAATACTTTCTTCTTTTCTAGTATTATATATAAGCTAGATAAATAGTATATTAAAGAACTTAATTAATTATCTAAACTTTTTTATTTATAATATATATAGCTACTATTAGGCTTTTTTACTAAAGAGAACATTACTAAACTATCTATCTAGAAATACCTAAAACTCTAACTCTATACTATTTAGGTTTTTTTCTTTCTATAATAGCTTAGTATTAGCTATACTTTTTCTAGTCTATTAAAAATATAAGTAACTATATAGCCTAGCTAGTTTCTAATCTATTATAGGTTATTATTTATCTATACTTAGAATATCTAATAGTTCTTTTATATTCTATTAAACTTAGTAATATTAAGTAGTTTCTAGAGCTTAACTATAGTAGTAAAACTAGAGGTTATTTCTATATATATTTTTTCTAGTATTATTCTATCTCTAGTTCTAACTTTCTCTATTAGAATAGAGTAGAGCTACTTCTCTATTACTTAGAAAAGGTTAACTAACTAGCTATTATATAAGTTAGGTTTAGCTTAGTTATTAGGTACTTTATTTAGTAGTTCTTTAGTAGTATTAGTACTTTATTTTATAAATATAACTTATAAAAAGTAGATAGAAAGTTCTATAAAAACTCTTTAGAAGGCTTTGTTTTAATATTAAACTAGTACTATTATTTAAAAAAAGTATTCTAAATAGGCTTCTACTTTAGTTCTATTTTTTTTATTAGCTACTATTTCTAATACTTCTATAACTAATTATTAGATAGTATCTTTAAGTAGTTTTGCTATAGCTTTTCTTTATCTAATTTTCTTATAATAGTTAGATAGAAAGATTAAATCTAATTACAAAAGTACTAACCTAAAAGAGTAGTAGTAGTATAAAGTTATAGATTTAATAAAAGTTACTAATAGTTATCTATAGACTATTTATCTACTATATATTAGGTAAATATTAAAGCTTACTTAACTATTAGAGTTTTATTAGAAGCCTATTAGGTAGTTATTAGAGCTCTAGTTTTAGAAGTTAGTAAAGTATTAGGTAGCCTAAAGCTTGCTTAGCTAAGGTATAGACTAGAGTATAGCCTATTATATCTAGAATAAATTCTTCTAAGCTTATAAGTAGCTAAATATAGATATTATCTATATCTATATTTATATTAGGAAATACTTATTTTATATCCTAAGCATAGACTTCCTAATCTAGGTAATTAAATATAGATAATAATAATCTAATTAAGCTAGGTTTAGAAGTAGAAGCAAAGGTTTCTTTATAATTAATATTATATTTTTGTAGAAATCCTTTAGCAACCTACCTAGCTTTATACTTTTTAATAGTATTATCTAGATTATATTTCTTATTTAATACCTATCTACCTTTAATAATAGATACTCTATTAGGCTTAGGTATAATATTCTAAGTATTACTTTTAAGTAAGTCTTCTACTTCTAATTATATAGCTTTAAAGTAGAAATTTTTATTTTTTTTTAGTAATACTTCTTTATAAGACTTAGAATCTTTAAGTAATTTACTATTAGAAGTTACTAGAATATTTTCTAGTATAGATTTATTATATAGAGAGATCCAATCTTGCTTACTATTACTTATATTACTAGTATTAAGAATAATCCCTTCTATAGAATTAGAATTAGATTCTTCTATAGTAATATAAGTACTATTAGCTAATTTATCCTCTAAAAATTTATCTATATTATCCCAAGTAATTAACTTAGAAGAATTAGATAAATTACTATTATCTATAGAATCTTCTTCTATAGAAATAGGAGTATTAGGTGTATTATTAGAAGTATTAGAAGTATTAGAAGTATTAGACTTAGATAAATCCGCTAAATTACTAAATACTTCTTGTATATTACTATTGTTATTAGGTTTATAATAGTAACCTTCTATAATAACACAATCTCTAGCAGTAATAAGTTTATTATTAGTAGGATTATATAGTTTATATATATTATTACTTATAAATCCTACTAGATAATAAGGTGTTGCTCTAGAGTCTAGTTTTTTAATTAAACTAGTAGGTTCCTTATAGTAAGTAAGAGAACTAAAGATTCTAATATTATTAATATTAGGTAATTTATTATACTTTAAGTAGTGAGGTGTTTTAAAATCTATAGAACTACTAGGAGTTCTATTATATAAGTAGGTAGCTGTTAATATAGCTTCTCCCTACAAATATTTAGGTAGATTACTAGTAATTAATAGAGTTCTTACTTTATTAAGTAATATTCTATTAATTATTTCTGCTGCACTATTTTGCTTAGGTGTATAAGGAGCAGAATATCTAGTTTTAATACCTTTAGTAGATAGATAACTATCTAATTCTCTAGATTTAAATTTATTATCTAGCTACAAAGCTTTAACTTTATTATTATTAAAGTTATTTACTTCTTCTAGTTCTTCTATACTATTATCTTTAGTATTAGAATTACTAGAAGGTATAGAATTACTAGAATTATCTTTTGTTTCTAGTTCTAGTTCTGTAATAGTAGATTTTATAATATCTACTATACTTTTTCTAGATTTAAGTAATTTTACTTCTAGATACTTAGTATAAGCATCTCTAAAAGTAATATAATACTTAAATCCTCTAAAGGTTTTAGGCCTAATAGGGCCTTCTATATCTATATATAATAGATCTAGATAACCTTTAACTTCTATATTAGCTTCTTTACTAATATTCTTAGTTAACTTAGATTATATACAAGAAATACAATCTCTTAAGCTAATAGAAGCAGTATTTATATCTTCTAGATTTATAAAATCTACTTTAGTAGAAGTAATAAGCTTCTTAATTACACTTAGATTAATATGCCCTAATCTTCTATGTGCAAGTTCTATAGTATTCTTATTTAATACTATTTCTTCTTTATTAGAAGAATTAGAACTAGTATTACTATTAGAAGCATTATTATTAGATTCTTCTAGATTATCTAGATTAATAGAATCTTCTATAATAATATTATCTTCTTCTATAGTATTTAGAATAGTAAGTGTTTTACTATTATACAAAGGCTTTTTAGTACTAATAGTACTAAAATAGCTTACTTCTTTCTTATAATTACCTTTAGCTAGTAAAGTATTATTAGAAGAGTAAATACTACAACTTTCTTTATTAAAGTTTAAGTTATAGCCTCTAGAAGTAATTAAACTTAGACTAAGTAAGTTTACTCCTAGATTAGGTATAAATAATACATTAGTTAATTTAACTAATTGTCTTGTACCATTAAAGATAATATTAATACTACCTATACCCTCTGCTTTAATAGTTTTACTAGTATTACCCCACTTAATAGATATATTAGTAGGTTTAATACTAGTAAAAATTTCTTTAATATAGCAGGTGTGTATAGTAGCACTAGAATCTAAAATAAAATCTATAGTATTATTACTATTAGATTTATTAATACTTTTATTACTAATAGAAGTAGCTAGGATTTGCTCTTCTTCTTTAGTATTAGTATTATTAATAGATTGCTTTTCTTTTCTTAGGTTAGGAAACTTCTTAAAGCAAGTAGATTCTTTATATCCCTTATAATTATAATAATTATACTTAATATCCTTATTAGGCTTAGTATTTTTTTTTATTATAATTTTTATTCTAAGTAGAAGTATTAAGACATATTTCTAAATTATTAGAATAGTTAGAATTCTTATTAGAATTACTATTATTACTATTCTTATTATTACTATTCTTATTATTACTATTCTTATTATTACTATAGTTATTACTATAGTTAATATTACTATAAGTCTTTTTTATAGACTTAAGTCTTCTAGATTTATCTAGTAATTATAAAATTATATCTTCTAGATTAATTTTAGTGTCTGTTGTTCTAATAGTCTGTATGATAATAGTAACAATATATTTATAATCTTTATTAAGATTATTTAGTAGAAGGGCTGTAATAAACTTCTTAGGTAGTATAATATTTCTAGATTCTAGATTATTAACTACCCTTTTAAAAGCGTTTATATAGTCTTCTAGATTTCCTTTATATAGATTTAAAGTAGTATTAATTAATTCTTTAGAAAGAATAAATTTACTACTAAATCCTTTAGCTTTATATAGATTTTCTAGAGTAATCTATAAGCTATAAGAATTATTAATAAATCTAGTTTATAATAAAGGGCTATTCTCTAGAGATAATTTAATAATAGCTGTTATTTTTAAAGCATCTTCTTCTAGTTGCTCTATATTATTAGAAAAAACAGCTACATCTCTAGTAATATAGTTAGAATAATCTTTTTCTATAATAATAGTAGTTATTCTAATAGACTAAATATTGTAGTTTAGACTACTTTTAAGTTTAGGTATCTTAAAAGCATCTAGCATCTTAAATTATAAGTAATTAATAGTAATTAATTAAATAATTTAATTAATATACTCTTAAATATGCTTATAATCTAGCAAATTAACTAATTTTAGAGGTTATAAGTAAAGAATACTCTTATAGCACGTTATTATAAAGTTTTCTAGTCTTTATAATAAGCTAATTAAGTTCTTATAACTTAAAATAGTTTAATTCTCTGCACAGACTACTATTAGTAATAATAATCTAGTTTAATATTACTTAGATTAACTATTTCTAAGAATTACTTATTAAGTAATATACTTAGAAATTATATATAGATTGCTTAAATTAAGTCTTATATCTATTTAATATAGCTTGCCTATTAATAATAAGTCTTAATAGCTAATTATTATAGGTTACTTATATATATAAGATTTATACCTAATACTTATAATCTTACTTCTTAATATAGTAAGATTACTTAAAAATAGAAATACCTTAATAAGGTTTTATATTCTAATTTTAATTATACTTCTAGATTTACATTTATAGACTATAGTATAGGTAACTAAAAGTCTTGGCAAAAATTACCTAACGCAAAATGCGTACTAATATATTATGTTTTATATATTAAGTACTTAATAGATAATTTTCTAAGTATAAAAGCTTAAACTTTGTTTAGAGGCTTTTTAATACTATAGTAGCTTATAGAAGTTACTTTAGATAATTAAATATTTTTCTAAAAGGCTAATTACTAAGTATATTATATAATATACTTAGTTAATATATTACTAGTATACTATAAAAGTATAATACTATATATTGAAATAATAGTTACTGTTTTTACTAACCTATAGGTATAAGAAGAACTCTAGCTATTATAATAATAATAGTAAATATAGCTTTTATATAGTTTTCTAGTTAAAATAGTATATTTTTATAATAGATACTAAGTAAATAGTAACTTATAATAGTTTACTAGACTATTACTAAGCGTAACTATAGATAAACTATAGCTTATACTATTACTATAGTATAGCTGCTACCTAGTTTATTCTTAGGTCTAGAGTTTTCTAGAGCTGCGTTATATTATTACTAATATAACTACTCTAAAGCAATGTCCTAAAGTAAACTTTAGGCCTAATAGTATTATATAATATAGTACTACTAAAGTTAAGTTATATAGAGTGTTAATTAGATAGAAATTCAACTCTAGTAACTTAGATTACGCCTTATTACTAAGGATCTAAGGAATAGGGACTAATAGTAGAATACTATTACTTACTAGACTTATAAAGTCTAAGTAAAATTTAGTGCTTAGTTAATTCTACTTAAATAAGTAGTAGCTAATAAGTAGCTAGAACTAAGGCTTAGGTAGAGCTAGGCTTATAACCTATAAAGAACGTACAGGGGTGTTGTAATAAAAGATATAATACTATAAGTATTATAAAAATACTTTCTTCCTTTTTTGTAGTAAGAGGCCTAGATTACTAGAAAAAAAATATTAATAAAAATAAGCTTTAGATTATAAAGCTATATAACTATAATATATAATATATTACAGTTATAGACAAGAGGTTTGTAATAAGTACTATTGCATAAGCAAATATAGTAGCATTACTATTAAAGATAGGTTGCTAGGTACTAATTCTACAAGCAGAAGCCTCTTTACTATATAGAAAAAACTTAAGAATCTAGACTTCTAACTATCTCTTTGTAGTAATAAACTATTATTATATAGAATTACTACAAACAGATTCAGGGTAATAAATGCCTTATTTTGTAGCATAATTTTCTATTTTTAATATACAAAAATAGTGTTATTACTATTTACAATACAAAGAAAACTATTTTCATTACAAACAAAGAAATCTACTTTCTATAAACAGTATTAAAATTAGAAAACACTCTAGCGTAATAAATATCCACGCTAGCAAGCTATTCTTGGCAGAATTAGAATTAGCAGTGTCTAATTAACAGATCCTAACTAAGCACTATACGCTAGTCCTAATATAGAAATTATAATAAAGAAATATAGTAAAAGCACTAAAAGTGCTAATTAGAGCAATTACGTAACAAGCACAAAATAGCGTAATTAGGAATAATTCTATAGGGCTTAATACTAGGCCTAAATAGGCAAGTATAGCAAATGTAGAACTACTTAGTATAAGAGATTCTAAATAGAAACTTATACTACACTAGTCCTAATAGAGAAAGAGAAATTAAAGATTATAGCAAAATTACTAAAAGTGTTCTTTTTATAAACTTAGTAATTTTACACACCCCCTTAATCTTTATAGTATCTCTTTACTATAATATTTAATTATAGTATATTATAGTATTATAAATCTACTAGATTAATTCTAGATATAAAATCTAAGAATTTAGAAGGGCTAGTAGATTTAGTTAGATTATCTACTAGTATAGTACTAGTATTTTCATATACTAGATTAATATTACTAGCTAGTAGATTTTCTCTAACAAAGTAATAAGTTATATCTACATGCTTTATTCTAGCGTAATAAATAGGATTTTTTGCTAGTTCTATTATACTTAAAGAATCTGTTTTAATAGTATTAATATTACTAAATAACTTCTTAAAGTTAAAAGTAGTATTATTTACTAGTAATTCTTTAATTATATTTTGTAGATAAATAGACTCTTTAGTTGCTTCTTTTAAAGCTATATATTCTACCTCTGCAGAACTAAGAGCTACTATTTTTTATAGTTTAGAAATCCAGCTTATAGCAATATTATTAATACTAGTATTATTACTAGTATTTAATATAAATAAATTGCCTATTATAGATTTTCTAGAGTCTATATCACCCCCCTAATCTAAATCAGAAATACCTATTAAATTAATAGGTATATTAGATTGTTTATAGGGTATAGATAAATCTAATCCTTTATTTCTAGTTTTAACTAAGTAACTAAATATATAATTTAGATACTTATAGTGTTCTAGGCTAGGATTAGACATAAATCTAGCTAGGTAATTTATACTATATACTAGATTAGGCCTAGTAAATATAGTTAAGTAAATTAAACTACCTATTTCCTTTTAAAAGTCTTTAATAATAGTACTTTCTTCTAGGTATTTACTTAATTTAATTCCTATAAGTAAAGGAATAGATTTAAGTTTATTATTAAGTTTATTAAACTTAGTAATTATCTTTGTAATAAAAGATCTTTATATAATAATAAGAGATCTTTTAGATCTATCTCTTATAATTTCTATACCTAGAAATTCTTTTATTTTTCCTAAATTAGTAATTTCTAATTTAGAAGAAGTAGCTAATTCTTTATATAGATTATTTACTAAAGTAATATCTTTAGCAAATACTAGAATATTATCTACATGTATAGCTAGAATTATAGGTTTAATAGTATGTATAAATATACTATTATCTATTTTTAAAGGCTTAAAACCTATTTCTTCTAGTATTCTAGTTAAGAATAATTGCTATTGCCTACTAGCCTATTTTAGGCTATATAGCGCTTTATTTAGTTTACAAACTATATTAGAATAATCTTTATTCTTAATTATAGTATTAATATAACTAATTAGGCTTTTATCTTTAATTTCTTTTAGAGATTCCTTTAGAATAAACTCTTCTAAGCCTATAGGTAGCTAAATATAGATATTATCTATATCTATATCTGCATTAGGAAATGCTTGTTTTATATCCTAAGTATAGATTTCCTAATCTAGGTAATTAAATATAGATAATAATAATCTAATTAAGCTAGGTTTAGAAGTAGAAGCAAAGGTTTCTTTATAATTAATATTATATTTTTGTAGAAATCCTTTAGCAACCTACCTAGCTTTATACTTTTTAATAGTATTATCTAGATTATATTTCTTATTTAATACCTATCTACTTTTAATAATAGATACTCTATTAGGCTTAGGTATAATATTCTAAGTATTACTTTTAAGTAAGTCTTCTACTTCTAATTGCATAGCTTTTAAGTAGAGATCTTTATCTTTTCTAAGTAATACTTCTTTATAAGACTTAGGATCTTCTAGTAATTTACTATTAGAAGTTACTAGAATATTTTCTAGTATAGATTTATTATATAGAGAGATCTAATCTTGCTTACTATTACTTATATTACTAGTATTAAGAATAATCCCTTCTATAGAATTAGAATTAGATTCTTCTATAGTAATATAAGTACTATTAGCTAATTTATCCTCTAAAAATTTATCTATATTATCCTAAGTAATTAACTTAGAAGAATTAGATAAATTACTATTATCTATAGAATCTTCTTCTATAGAAATAGGAGTATTAGGTGTATTATTAGAAGTATTAGAAGTATTAGAAGTATTAGACTTAGATAAATCTGCTAAATTACTAAATACTTCTTGTATATTACTATTGTTATTAGGTTTATAATAGTAACCTTCTATAATAACACAATCTCTAGCAGTAATAAGTTTATTATTAGTAGGATTATATAGTTTATATATATTATTACTTATAAATCCTACTAGATAATAAGGTATTGCTCTAGAGTCTAGTTTTTTAATTAAACTAGTAGGTTCCTTATAGTAAGTAAGAGAACTAAAGATTCTAATATTATTAATATTAGGTAATTTATTATACTTTAAGTAGTGAGGTGTTTTAAAATCTATAGAACTACTAGGAGTTCTATTATATAAGTAGGTAGCTGTTAATATAGCTTCTTCCTACAAATATTTAGGTAGATTACTAGTAATTAATAGAGCTTTTACTTTATTAAGTAATATTCTATTAATTATTTCTGCTGCACTATTTTGCTTAGGTGTATAAGGAGCAGAATATCTAGTTTTAATACTTTTAGTAAATAGATAACTATCTAATTCTCTAGATTTAAATTTATTATCTAGCTATAAAGCTTTAACTTTATTATTATTAAAGTTATTTACTTCTTCTAGTTCTTCTATACTATTATCTTTAGTATTAGAATTACTAGAAGGTATAGAATTACTAGAATTATCTTTTGTTTCTAGTTCTAGTTCTGTAATAGTAGATTTTATAATATCTACTATACTTTTTCTAGATTTAAGTAATTTTACTTCTAGATACTTAGTATAAGCATCTCTAAAAGTAATATAATACTTAAATCCTCTAAAGGTTTTAGGCCTAATAGGGCCTTCTATATCTATATATAATAGATCTAGATAACCTTTAACTTCTATATTAGCTTCTTTACTAATATTCTTAGTTAACTTAGATTATATACAAGAAATATAATCTCTTAAGCTAATAGAAGCAGTATTTATATCTTCTAGATTTATAAAATCTACTTTAGTAGAAGTAATAAGCTTCTTAATTACACTTAGATTAATATGCCCTAATCTTCTATGTGCAAGTTCTATAGTATTCTTATTTAATACTATTTCTTCTTTATTAGAAGAATTAGAACTAGTATTACTATTAGAAGCATTATTATTAGATTCTTCTAGATTATCTAGATTAATAGAATCTTCTATAATAATATTATCTTCTTCTATAGTATTTAGAATAGTAAGTGTTTTACTATTATACAAAGGCTTTTTAGTACTAATAGTACTAAAATAGCTTACTTCTTTCTTATAATTACCTTTAGCTAGTAAAGTATTATTAGAAGAGTAAATACTACAACTTTCTTTATTAAAGTTTAAGTTATAGCCTCTAGAAGTAATTAAACTTAGACTAAGTAAGTTTACTCCTAGATTAGGTATAAATAATATATTAGTTAATTTAACTAATTATCTTATACTACTAAAGATAATATTAATACTACCTATACCCTCTGCTTTAATAGTTTTACTAGTATTACCCTACTTAATAGATATATTAGTAGGTTTAATACTAGTAAAAATTTCTTTAATATAGCAGGTGTGTATAGTAGCACTAGAATCTAAAATAAAATCTATAGTATTATTACTATTAGATTTATTAATACTTTTATTACTAATAGAAGTAGCTAGGATTTGCTCTTCTTCTTTAGTATTAGTATTATTAATAGATTACTTTTCTTTCCTTAGGTTAGGAAACTTCTTAAAGCAAGTAGATTCTTTATGTCCCTTATAATTACAATAATTACACTTAATATCCTTATTAGGCTTAGTGTTTTTATTATTATTATTATTCTTATTCTTAGTAGAAGTATTAAGAGACATTTCTATATTATTAGAATAGTTAGAATTCTTATTAGAATTATTATTACTATTCTTATTATTACTATAGTTATTACTATAGTTAATATTACTATAAGTTTTTTTATAGACTTAAGTCTTCTAGATTTATCTAGTAATTGCAAAATTATATCTTCTAGATTAATTTCTATATCTATTGTTCTAATAGTCTGTGTAATAATAGTAACAACATATTTGTAATCTTTATTAAGATTATTTAATAGAAGAGCTATAATAAACTTCTTAGGTAGTATAATATTTCTAGATTCTAGATTATTAACTACTCTTTTAAAAGCGTTTATATAGTCTTCTAGATTCCCTTTATATAGATTTAAAGTAGTATTAATTAATTCTTTAGAAAGAATAAATTTACTACTAAATCCTTTAGCTTTGTATAGATTTTCTAGAGTAATCTACAAGCTATAAGGATTATTAATAAATCTAGTTTGTAATAAAGGGCTATCCTCTAGAGATAATTTAATAATAGCTATTGTTTTTAAAGCATCTTCTTCTAGTTGTTCTATATTATTATAAAAAACAGCTATATCTCTAGCTATATAATTAGAATAACCTTTTTCTATAATAATAGCAGTTATTCTAATAGACCAAATATTGTAGTTTAGACTACCTTTAAGTTTAGGTATCTTAAAAGCGTCTAGCATCTTAAATTATAAGTAATTAATAGTAATTAATTAAGTAATTTAATTAATATACTCTTAGATACGCTTATAATCTAGCAAATTAACTAATTTTAGAGGTTATAAGTAAAGAATACTCTTATAGCATGTTATTATAAAGTTTTCTAGTCTTTATAATAAGCTAATTAAGTTCTTATAACTTAAAATAGTTTAATGCTCTGCACAGACTACTATAGGTAATAATAATCTAGTTTAATATTACTTAGATTAACTATTTCTAAGAATTACTTATAAAGTAATTAAGTAATATACTTAGAAATTATATATAGATTGCTTAAATTAAGTTTTATATCTATTTAATATAGCTTGCTTATTAATAATAAGTCTTAATAGCTAATTATTATAGGTTACTTATATATATAAGATTTATACCTAATACTTATAATTTTACTTCTTAATATAGTAAGATTACTTAAAAATAGAAATACCTTAATAAGGTTTTATATTCTAATTTTAATTATACTTCTAGATTTACATTTATAGACTATAGTATAGGTAACTAAAAGTCTTGGCAAAAATTACCTAACGCAAAATGCGTACTAATATATTATGTTTTATATATTAAGTACTTAATAGATAATTTTCTAAGTATAAAAGCTTAAACTTTGTTTAGAGGCTTTTTAATACTATAGTAGCTTATAGAAGTTACTTTAGATAATTAAATATTTTTCTAAAAGGCTAATTACTAAGTATATTATATAATATACTTAGTTAATATATTACTAGTATACTATAAAAGTATAATACTATATATTAAAATAATAGTTACTGTTTTTACTAACCTATAGGTATAAGAAGAACTCTAGCTATTATAATAATAATAGTAAATATAGCTTTTATATAGTTTTCTAGTTAAAATAGTATATTTTTATAATAGATACTAAGTAAATAGTAACTTATAATAGTTTACTAGACTATTACTAAGCGTAACTATAGATAAACTATAGCTTATACTATTACTATAGTATAGCTGCTACCTAGTTTATTCTTAGGTCTAGAGTTTTCTAGAGCTGCGTTATATTATTACTAATATAACTACTCTAAAGTAATGTCCTAAAGTAAACTTTAGGCCTAATAGTATTATATAATATAGTACTACTAAAGTTAAGTTATATAGAGTGTTAATTGGATAGAAATTCAACTCTAGTAACTTAGATTACGCCTTATTACTAAGGATCTAAGGAATAGGGACTAATAGTAGAATACTATTACTTACTAGACTTATAAAGTCTAAGTAAAATTTAGTGCTTAGTTAATTCTACTTAAATAAGCAGTAGCTAATAAGTAGCTAGAACTAAGGCTTAGGTAGAGCTAGGCTTATAACTTATAAAGAAAGTACAGGGGTGTTGTAATAAAAGATATAATACTATAAGTATTATAAAAGTACTTTCTTCCTTTTTTGCAGTAAGAGGCCTAGATTACTAGAAAAAAAATATTAATAAAAATAAGCTTTAGATTATAAAGCTATATAACTATAATATATAATATATTACAGTTATAGACAAGAGGTTTGTAATAAGTACTATTGCATAAGCAAATATAGTAGCATTACTATTAAAGATAGGTTGCTAGGTACTAATTCTACAAGCAGAAGCCTCTTTACTATATAGAAAAAACTTAAGAATCTAGACTTCTAACTATCTCTTTATAGTAATAAACTATTATTATATAGAATTACTACAAACAGATTTAGAGTAATAAATGCCTTATTTTATAGCGTAATTTTCTATTTTTAATATACAAAAATAGTGTTATTACTATTTATAATACAAAGAAAACTATTTTCATTATAAACAAAGAAATCTACTTTCTATAAACAGTATTAAAATTAGAAAACACTCTAGCGTAATAAATATCCACGCTAGCGAGCTATTCTTAGCAGAATTAGAATCAGCAGTGTCTAATTAATAGATCCTAACTAAGCACTATACGCTAGTCCTAATATAGAAATTATAATAAAGAAATATAGTAAAAGCACTAAAAGTGCTAATTAGAGCAATTACGTAACAAGCACAAAATAGCGTAATTAGGAATAATTCTATAGGGCTTAATACTAGGCCTAAATAGGCAAGTATAGCAAATATAGAACTACTTAGTATAAGAGATTCTAAATAGAAACTTATACTACACTAGTCCTAATAGAGAAAGAGAAATTAAAGATTATAGCAAAATTACTAAAAGTGTTCTTTTTATAAACTTAGTAATTTTATACACCCCCTTAATCTTTATAGTATCTCTTTACTATAATATTTAATTATAGTATATTATAGTATTATAAATCTACTAGATTAATTCTAGATATAAAATCTAAGAATTTAGAAGGGCTAGTAGATTTAGTTAGATTATCTACTAGTATAGTACTAGTATTTTTATATACTAGATTAATATTACTAGCTAGTAGATTTTCTCTAACAAAGTAATAAGTTATATCTACATGCTTTATTCTAGCGTAATAAATAGGATTTTTTGCTAGTTCTATTATACTTAAAGAATCTGTTTTAATAGTATTAATATTACTAAATAACTTCTTAAAGTTAAAAGTAGTATTATTTACTAGTAATTCTTTAATTATATTTTGTAGATAAATAGACTCTTTAGTTGCTTCTTTTAAAGCTATATATTCTACCTCTGCAGAACTAAGAGCTACTATTTTTTGTAGTTTAGAAATCTAGCTTATAGCAATATTATTAATACTAGTATTATTACTAGTATTTAATATAAATAAATTGCCTATTATAGATTTTCTAGAGTCTATATCACCCCCCTAATCTAAATTAGAAATACCTATTAAATTAATAGGTATATTAGATTGTTTATAGGGTATAGATAAATCTAATCCTTTATTTCTAGTTTTAACTAAGTAACTAAATATATAATTTAGATACTTATAGTATTCTAGGCTAGGATTAGACATAAATCTAGCTAGGTAATTTACACTATATACTAGATTAGGCCTAGTAAATATAGTTAAGTAAATTAAACTACCTATTTCCTTTTAAAAGTCTTTAATAATAGTACTTTCTTCTAGGTATTTACTTAATTTAATTTCTATAAGTAAAAGAATAGATTTAAGTTTATTATTAAGTTTATTAAACTTAGTAATTATCTTTGTAATAAAAGATCTTTATATAATAATAAGAGATCTTTTAGATCTATCTCTTATAATTTCTACACCTAGAAATTCTTTTATTTTTCCTAAATTAGTAATTTCTAATTTAGAAGAAGTAGCTAATTCTTTATATAGATTATTTACTAAAGTAATATCTTTAGCAAATACTAGAATATTATCTACATGTGTAGCTAGAATTATAGGTTTAATAGTATGTATAAATATACTATTATCTATTTTTAAAGGCTTAAAACCTATTTCTTCTAGTATTCTAGTTAAGAATAATTGCTATTGCCTACTAGCCTATTTTAGGCTATATAGCGCTTTATTTAGTTTACAAACTATATTAGAATAATCTTTATTCTTAATTATAGTATTAATATAACTAATTAGGCTTTTATCTTTAATTTCTTTTAGAGATTCCTTTAGAATAAACTCTTCTAAGCCTATAGGTAGCTAAATATAGATATTATCTATATCTATATCTGCATTAGGAAATGCTTGTTTTATATCCTAAGTATAGATTTCCCAATCTAGGTAATTAAATATAGATAATAATAATCTAATTAAGCTAGGTTTAGAAGTAGAAGCAAAGGTTTCTTTATAATTAATATTATATTTTTATAGAAATCCTTTAGCAACCTACCTAGCTTTATACTTTTTAATAGTATTATCTAGATTATATTTCTTATTTAATACCTATCTACTTTTAATAATAGATACTCTATTAGGCTTAGGTATAATATTCCAAGTATTACTTTTAAGTAAGTCTTCTACTTCTAATTGCATAGCTTTTAAGTAGAGATCTTTATCTTTTCTAAGTAATACTTCTTTATAAGACTTAGGATCTTCTAGTAATTTACTATTAGAAGTTACTAGAATATTTTCTAGTATAGATTTATTATATAGAGAGATCCAATCTTGCTTACTATTACTTATATTACTAGTATTAAGAATAATCCCTTCTATAGAATTAGAATTAGATTCTTCTATAGTAATATAAGTACTATTAGCTAATTCATCCTCTAAAAATTTATCTATATTATCCTAAGTAATTAACTTAGAAAAATTAGATAAATTACTATTATCTATAGAATCTTCTTCTATAGAAATAGGAGTATTAGGTGTATTATTAGAAGTATTAGAAGTATTAGAAGTATTAGACTTAGATAAATCTGCTAAATTACTAAATACTTCTTGTATATTACTATTGTTATTAGGTTTATAATAGTAACCTTCTATAATAACACAATCTCTAGCAGTAATAAGTTTATTATTAGTAGGATTATATAGTTTATATATATTATTACTTATAAATCCTACTAGATAATAAGGTATTGCTCTAGAGTCTAGTTTTTTAATTAAACTAGTAGGTTCCTTATAGTAAGTAAGAGAACTAAAGATTCTAATATTATTAATATTAGGTAATTTATTATACTTTAAGTAGTGAGGTGTTTTAAAATCTATAGAACTACTAGGAGTTCTATTATATAAGTAGGTAGCTGTTAATATAGCTTCTTCCTACAAATATTTAGGTAGATTACTAGTAATTAATAGAGCTTTTACTTTATTAAGTAATATTCTATTAATTATTTCTGCTGCACTATTTTGCTTAGGTGTATAAGGAGCAGAATATCTAGTTTTAATACTTTTAGTAAATAGATAACTATCTAATTCTCTAGATTTAAATTTATTATCTAGCTATAAAGCTTTAACTTTATTATTATTAAAGTTATTTACTTCTTCTAGTTCTTCTATACTATTATCTTTAGTATTAGAATTACTAGAAGGTATAGAATTACTAGAATTATCTTTTGTTTCTAGTTCTAGTTCTGTAATAGTAGATTTTATAATATCTACTATACTTTTTCTAGATTTAAGTAATTTTACTTCTAGATACTTAGTATAAGCATCTCTAAAAGTAATATAATACTTAAATCCTCTAAAGGTTTTAGGCCTAATAGGGCCTTCTATATCTATATATAATAGATCTAGATAACCTTTAACTTCTATATTAGCTTCTTTACTAATATTCTTAGTTAACTTAGATTATATACAAGAAATATAATCTCTTAAGCTAATAGAAGCAGTATTTATATCTTCTAGATTTATAAAATCTACTTTAGTAGAAGTAATAAGCTTCTTAATTACACTTAGATTAATATGCCCTAATCTTCTATGTGCAAGTTCTATAGTATTCTTATTTAATACTATTTCTTCTTTATTAGAAGAATTAGAACTAGTATTACTATTAGAAGCATTATTATTAGATTCTTCTAGATTATCTAGATTAATAGAATCTTCTATAATAATATTATCTTCTTCTATAGTATTTAGAATAGTAAGTGTTTTACTATTATACAAAGGCTTTTTAGTACTAATAGTACTAAAATAGCTTACTTCTTTCTTATAATTACCTTTAGCTAGTAAAGTATTATTAGAAGAGTAAATACTACAACTTTCTTTATTAAAGTTTAAGTTATAGCCTCTAGAAGTAATTAAACTTAGACTAAGTAAGTTTACTCCTAGATTAGGTATAAATAATATATTAGTTAATTTAACTAATTATCTTATACTACTAAAGATAATATTAATACTACCTATACCCTCTGCTTTAATAGTTTTACTAGTATTACCCTACTTAATAGATATATTAGTAGGTTTAATACTAGTAAAAATTTCTTTAATATAGCAGGTGTGTATAGTAGCACTAGAATCTAAAATAAAATCTATAGTATTATTACTATTAGATTTATTAATACTTTTATTACTAATAGAAGTAGCTAGGATTTGCTCTTCTTCTTTAGTATTAGTATTATTAATAGATTACTTTTCTTTCCTTAGGTTAGGAAACTTCTTAAAGCAAGTAGATTCTTTATGTCCCTTATAATTACAATAATTACACTTAATATCCTTATTAGGCTTAGTGTTTTTATTATTATTATTATTCTTATTCTTAGTAGAAGTATTAAGAGACATTTCTATATTATTAGAATAGTTAGAATTCTTATTAGAATTATTATTACTATTCTTATTATTACTATAGTTATTACTATAGTTAATATTACTATAAGTTTTTTTTATAGACTTAAGTCTTCTAGATTTATCTAGTAATTGCAAAATTATATCTTCTAGATTAATTTCTATATCTATTGTTCTAATAGTCTGTGTAATAATAGTAACAACATATTTGTAATCTTTATTAAGATTATTTAATAGAAGAGCTATAATAAACTTCTTAGGTAGTATAATATTTCTAGATTCTAGATTATTAACTACTCTTTTAAAAGCGTTTATATAGTCTTCTAGATTCCCTTTATATAGATTTAAAGTAGTATTAATTAATTCTTTAGAAAGAATAAATTTACTACTAAATCCTTTAGCTTTGTATAGATTTTCTAGAGTAATCTACAAGCTATAAGGATTATTAATAAATCTAGTTTGTAATAAAGGGCTATCCTCTAGAGATAATTTAATAATAGCTATTGTTTTTAAAGCATCTTCTTCTAGTTGTTCTATATTATTATAAAAAACAGCTATATCTCTAGCTATATAATTAGAATAACCTTTTTCTATAATAATAGCAGTTATTCTAATAGACCAAATATTGTAGTTTAGACTACCTTTAAGTTTAGGTATCTTAAAAGCGTCTAGCATCTTAAATTATAAGTAATTAATAGTAATTAATTAAGTAATTTAATTAATATACTCTTAGATATGCTTATAATCTAGCAAATTAACTAATTTTAGAGGTTATAAGTAAAGAATACTCTTATAGCACGTTATTATAAAGTTTCCTAGTTTTTATAATAAGCTAATTAAGTTCTTATAACTTAAAATAGTTTAATGCTCTGCACAGACTACTATAGGTAATAATAATCTAGTTTAATATTACTTAGATTAACTATTTCTAAGAATTACTTATAAAGTAATTAAGTAATATACTTAGAAATTATATATAGATTGCTTAAATTAAGTCTTATATCTATTTAATATAGCTTGCTTATTAATAATAAGTCTTAATAGCTAATTATTATAGGTTACTTATATATATAAGATTTATACCTAATACTTATAATTTTACTTCTTAATATAGTAAGATTACTTAAAAATAGAAATACCTTAATAAGGTTTTATATTCTAATTTTAATTATACTTCTAGATTTACGTTTATAGACTATAGTATAGGTAACTAAAAGTCTTGGCAAAAATTACCTAACACAAAATGCGTACTAATATATTATGTTTTATATATTAAGTACTTAATAGATAATTTTCTAAGTATAAAAGCTTAAACTTTGTTTAGAGGCTTTTTAATACTATAGTAGCTTATAGAAGTTACTTTAGATAATTAAATATTTTTCTAGAAGGCTAATTACTAAGTATATAATATACTTAGTTAATATATTACTAGTATACTATAAAAGTATAATACTATATATTAAAATAATAGTTACTGTTCTTACTAACCCGTAGGTATAAGAAGAACTCTGGCTATTATAATAATAATAGTAAATATAACTTTTGTATAGTTTTCTAGTTAAAATAGTATATTTTTGCGATAAATACTAAGTAAATAGTAACTTATAATAGTTTGCTAGACTATTACTAAGCGTAACTATAGATAAACTATAGCTTATACTATTACTATAGTATAGCTGCTACCTAGTTTGTTCTTAGGTCTAGAGTTTTCTAGAGCCGCGTTATATTATTACTAATATAACTACCCTAAAGCAACGTCCTAAAGTAAACTTTAGGCCTAATAGTATTATATAATATAATACTACTAAGGTTTAGTTATATAGGGTGTTAATTGGATAGAAATTTAACTCTAGTAACTTAGATTACGCCTTATTACTAAGGATCTAAGGAACAGGGACTAATAGTAGAATACTATTACTTACTAGACTTATAAAGTCTAAGTAAGATTTAGTGCTTAGTTAATTCTGCTTAAATAAGCAGCAGCTAACAAGTAGCTAGAACTAAGGCTTAGGTAGAGCTGGGCTTATAACCTGTAAAGAAAGTGCAGGGGTGTTGTAATAAAAGATATAATACTATAAGTATTATAAAAGTACTTTCTTCCTTTTTTGCAGTAAGAGGCCTAGATTACTAGGAAAAAGATATTAATAAAGATAAGCTTTAGATTATAAAGCTATATAACTATAATATATAATATATTACAGTTATAGACAAGAGGTTTGTAATAAGTACTATTGCATAAGCAAATATAGTAGTATTACTATTAAAGATAGGTTGCTAGGTACTAATTCTACAAGCAGAAGCCTCCTTACTATATAGAAAAAACTTAAGAATCTAGACTTCTAACTATCTCTTTGCAGTAATAAACTATTGTTATACAGAATTACTGCAAACAGATTTAGGGTAATAAATGCCTTATTTTGTAGCGTAATTTTCTATTTTTAATATACAAAAACAGTGTTATTACTATTTGCAATACAAAGAAAACTATTTTCATTACAAACAAAGAAATCTACTTTCCACAAACAGTATTAAAATTAGAAAACACTCTAGCGTAATAAATATCCACGCTAGCAAGCTATTCTTAGCAGAATTAGAATCAGCAGTGTCTAATTAACAGATCCTAACTAAGCACTATACGCTAGTCCTAATATAGAAATTATAATAAAGAAATATAGTAAAAGCACTAAAAGTGCTAATTAGAGCAATTACGTAACAAGCATATAATAGCATAATTAGAAGTAATTCTATAGGGCTAAATACTAGGCCTAAATAGGCAAGTATAGCAAATGTAGAACTACTTAGTATAAGAGATTCTAAATAGAAACTTATACTACACTAGTCCTAATAGGGAAAGAGAAATTAAAGATTATAGCAAAATTACTAAAAGTGTTCTTTTTGTAAACTTAGTAATTTTACAAGATTAGGAGAGTAATATAGACTCTAGAAAATCTACAATAGGCAATTTATTTGTATTAACTACTAGTAATAATACTAGTAATAATACTAGTATTAATAATATTGCTATAAGCTAGATTTCTAAACTATAAAAAATAGTAGCTTTTAGTTCTATAGAAGCAGAATATATAGCTTTAAAAGAAGCAACTAAAGAGTCTATTTATCTACAAAATATAATTAAGAAATTACTAGTAAATAATACTACTTTTAACTTTAAGAAGTTATTTAGTAATATTAATACTATTAAAATAGATTCTTTAAGTATAATAGAACTAGCAAAAAATCCTATTTATTACGCTAGAATAAAGTATATAGATATAACTTATTACTTTATTAGAGAAAATCTACTAGCTAGTAATATTAATCTAGTATATAAAAGTACTAGTATAATACTAGTAGATAATCTAACTAAATCTACTAGCCCTTCTAAATTCTTAGATTTTATATCTAGAATTAATCTAGTAGATTTATAATACTATAATAACTTTATAGTACTTATAATATACTATAATTTAATATTATAGTAAAGAGATAGTATAAAGATTAAG